>CM066033.1:1368196995-1369396995 GCA_033557465.1 Ichthyophis bannanicus
ATGCTAGGTATCATAAGGACGGGAATGGAGGATAAAACAAAGGATATCTAATGCCTCTGTATCGCTCCATGGTGAGACCGCAACCTGCAAAAAATATTGTGTGCAACTCTGGTCACCGTATCTTTAAAAGGACATAGCGTTATTAGAAAAAGTACAGAGAAGGAGCAACCAACTTGGTGAAGGGGATGGAAGGCTACTCCTATGAAGAGAGGATAAAAAGGGTAGGGCTCTTTAACAATGGAAAAAAGAGCCCGGGCTGAGGGGAGAGATATGATAGAGGTCTATAAATTAATGAATGGAGTGGATACGGATAAATGTGGATCAATTGTTTGCGCTATCAGGATATAGAAAGACTAGGGGACATGTAATGAAGCTACAGGGTAAACTATTTAAGACAAATAAGAGAAAATATTTTTTCACTTAACGTGTAAAATCAAACTCTGGAATCTGTTTACCGTGAGTATGGTAGTAAGGGCTGTTAGTATAGCTGGGTTTAAAAAAGGTTGGGACAAGTTCCTGGAGGAAAGGTCCATAAACCACTAGTTTAAAAAGGGACCCAGGATATCAATGCTGGACCCAGTACAAGCATTGTGGAACCTGTATCTTTTGGGGATAGGATATTGCTAGCTACGTATGACTCTAGATTGGCCACGGTTGGAAACAGGGATACGGGCTTGATGGACCTCGGTCGAACCAGTATGGCATGTCTTATGGTATTATGAGGGAGAGTGGTGGGGGATGAGTAATTCGGTGGGTGTTGTAATGATCCTTTTTGCATTATCCCGTGGATACTCATTGTCATTTGGATGTGACAAATATGTGTCAGTTAATGAAAAAATTAATAAAAAATGACTTAAACCACAAATACCACCACACATGGGTGTAGATAGGGGGAAGAGGGATTTTCGTCAGTGATCCAAAACCGGAGAAGAGTCTTTAGCTTGTGAATGATTAGAACCACAGCAATGGAAACTGACATATAGACTCATATAGTTAATTCAACACATACAGTGCAGCCTGGACTTCTTGTAGCAGTAAAAATAGATTGAGGGCCTATAGACAAAACGTGATTTCCCTTGTATTGGAACAGATGATGCCAATCAGAGGGCTTTTGGTGTGTCCAAAAATTAAAACAGGAGAGGTAATGTTAGACAGCTGCCAGATATGAACAGCCTTAGTTGTAGGAGACAGTCTGAACTGAATGCAGCACAACAGACAGGGAGCCAAATGGAAGTGAGATGTAGGTAATCGACAAACAAGAAAATGACAAGTGTGTATCCCTAGAACAGTTATATTAATCCCCCTCACCCATATTATCACAGTGATCGATCTTACAAGGAAAACAGCCAGCATAGCTTTAATTATACACCTTACCCTACCAGGCACTAAACAACTGTACAACTATGTACTACACATTTCAATGCCATAAAACTCAAGTCATGCAGGCAACACATCTCCATTATGGGTCCGGGGATTTTTGGTCCGCATATTGTATACTACCGAAAATGGCTCTTCCCTCAATGCTCAACGAGATCATGCAACAACGAATTATCTTCAAAAACAATATCATTACTACCTTAAGAAAGATCGCCTATTGGCAGATCCTTCCCGAGATCATGAGCTGGTAAGAATTAGCACACTTATCCTGAATTGCACATCCAATATAGCTCACAGGACCTTAGGAGGTTCTTTTGCTAAAGCAACAAGGTAGCCTCATGAATTAAGCATCGTACTCCCTTAGTGTAGTGGCCATGGGTAATCATTACTGTCCTGGCACGACAGAGCATGCCTATCTATCCTTTTTTTACTCACTTGGTGCATAACGTGCATATCCAGGTATTTGGCCCAATGAGAAATGGACAGGTTGCGGGTTGGCGGATAGCTACTGCCTCCACAGTCCTTTGCAAATTGTAATTTGGTCACTTACCAGGTGGAAAGGTGCAGACACTTTTCCCACCACTCACACCTTAATCTGTGACTGACGAAAGGTGCTAGTATCAAGTCACATATCGAAATAAAAGTTTTTCAAGTCAAATGTCTGCCCCCTGCTGACAAGGCACTAGGTTGTACTCCACATAATCAGGGATCCCTGAATCATTCAATATTTATTTATTGTAGTTTTAAAAAATTCCTGTCCCAATATCCACTACAGAAATAAGTTGGTCACAACAAATAAGAATTGGAACTAAATGCAAACATAATAAAACAAATAAAATAACATAAATAAAAATAAAAAAGTAAATGCTTACATTCACAAAAAAGAATCTTGAACAAATAAGAATACCTTTATCTTCTTCCTAAAAACACTAATCTCAGTAATAAGACCAAATATCTACTGGTAAAAAAAAAATGCACCCTAAAGTGTGTGGTGGACTCACTGAAGGCACCACAAGAGAGCTTAGTAAAAAAAGTGAAGTGCATGAACAACTTGATGTATCTGCAACAGAGATCCAAGGTAAACTGAGGACACACAATATGGCTGACTCTTTTGGCACTAACTGTCCTTGAAGTTTTTTTAGAAGGTATGTACCAGCGAAAAATGTTTAGGATAATGGTGATTAGCTTTTCTGTAATATAATTTTTTAGGTTTTTAATGTACAATCAAATTTGTCACTTTTCCTTATCTAAATCTGATGAAGAATAGCACGGTATATAAGAGAATAAAATAAATAAATAAATAAATAAATAAAAATAATCAAACTCTGGAATTCATTACCAGAGGATGTAGAAACAGAAACATAGAAATATGATGACAGAAAAAGATCACATGGCCTATCTAGTCTGTCCTTCCTTATTAGTAAGGCCGCGGGGCAGGGTCCCCGACGGCCGTTAGTAACTGGGCACGCGGCCCGGTTCGGGGAACCTGCTCGCGTCCACTTGTGCGGGGCGGCACTCTTGGCCGGACTCAAATCCATTGGCTCGCCGAGGATAGAGGTCTGGGCGAGCCCATGGGGTAGCTGAGCCCAGGGCATGATGGGGAGATGCGCGAACGGCGCCAGTCTCCAGGAGTGGGGCAACGCGAAGGGTGCAGAGGGCTGGTGTCACGTTTGATTGTGGGGGGCCTGAGCGGGAGTCACTCGGCTGCGGCGTCGGGACGACGGTGTGGAACAGGGAAGAGCTGTCTGCGAGGTGTTGCGGCGATCGGGAGCGGTGTGCGGTGCGTAGAGTGTTCCCGGAGCAGTGCGGAGTCATCCTTGAGGGGGAAGAAGGCAAGTGGGGTTTGATTTCAGGCCATAAGATTTATTCCTTTGAGAGTTGCTGAATTTCACATAGGGGGATAATGCCGGCGCGGCGCGGGTGGCAGGGGAGGGGAAAGGAGCACAACAGGGGGGCGGGCTCTGGTTGGCAGGCGAGGGGGCCGGCTGGGCATTCAGTGGAGCTCGGGAGGGCCTCCAGGGTGTCTGAGCGGGGCGGGGTTGGTGAACAGGGGTCGGGTTCCTGGGGCAAGGGGGCAGGGACAAGGGGGGGGAGGGCGGCAGCCCTTCCAGGTCTCGTTCAGGGAGACCTTCGGGACGCGGACACAGGGGGAGGGGTATGTAATGCGGGGCAGGCGGCTAGTGGCGCTGGGGCACGAGTGCAGGGGTTGTGAGCTGGGGAGGATGGGGTTTCTGTAGAGGCTCCTCCGGGCGCCGAGATGGGGGTCAGCGGGGCCTAGGGGAGCGGGGGGAATGCAAGGGGTGGGGTTGGGGTGAATGGTCTGGGTGTGCAGGGACTGGCAGGTTGGGGTGGGGTGCCGTGGGTTGGGGGATGTCTCACACCATGGCACGCGGGCCCTTCTGGCCTCGTCGGTCAGGGACCTACGTTCCACATGAGCTGGTCCGGCGGGTTAGGAGGTGTAGGGACTCAGGGTGTACCGGCATCGTGGGAGCACTGGCAGGGAGGAGGGCTAGGCTCTTCCAGGGCCGAGTGGCTGGGGGTGTGGCAGTCGGCTGGTACCTCGGTTGCCCCTCCTCCCTCCTTTCCCTTTTTGTCTTCCCAGGTTTCATACACGGGATTGGGCTCAGGGCAAGGATGTTGAATGCAGTGGGCCTCGGGGAGTGCGGAGTCTGAGCTTCCTCGAGAGGTGCAGGGCAGCCCGGCTGATGTTGGTGGTGCAGGGCGCATGGAGCCAGAGATCCCATCGGGGGGGGTCGCCGGCCGGCGCCGCAGCAGCGGCAGGTGAGTTGCAGGTGGATAGAGGGGTCGGGCCGGGGTCGGGCTGGAGCAGGTTGAAAGGGAGCGTAAGTCCAGGAGGAAGAGGAGGCAGTCCTGTAGACATCACCACAGTTCGAAGTCGTCCACTTCTTCTGTGTCCTCATCATCATCCTCATCGGGAACTGCGAGTTTGGGTGCGGAAGTGGGCCAGGTGCCGGTCTCATCCGCTGGGGGTATGGGGTATGCCTACGCTGGTCTCATTCGCAGAGTTATGGGAAGGGGTGCCCAGAAACTTGCGTCGCAAGATTCTGAAGCGGCGGTACATTGACATTTCCGTTTGTTGGAGGGCAGGAAGCGTTCGGGCGAGAGTAGGAAGAAGCGTAAGGAAGATGAGAAGGCTGGGAGGGTAAAGAAAGTTTCTCGTAATGTGGTGAATTGGGCTCGGGCTTTTCTGAGGCTGGCAAGTGTGTGGGGTCATCAGTCTCCGGGAGATTATGGTATGTTGCTGGCATACACTGACTCCATTCTGGAGGCAGCGCAGACACATGGGGGGTTTGCTTGGTGGAATTACGATGAGAAATTTAGGGACAAGATGGAAGAGAGTAAGTGGTTGACCTGGGGTACGCAGGATATCAACTTATGGCTTTACCCAGATGTCGGTTAGAACAGGTGCGAATGGTGGGGTGGGGTGCGAGTACTGCCGGGGAGTGTGTCGGGACCGGGTCGCTCCTTTCGTGCGGCGGGGGGTACCTCCCCCCACAGAAAGCGGCAGGGGATGGGTCTGGGGACATCTGTTGGCGGTTCAATAAGTCCTCATGCCTATTTCCAGATTGCAAGTTCCAGCATGCTTGCTCAGCCTGCGGGGGCGGACATCCCGCAAGTAAGTGTGTTAAGAAAGGAGGCGCGAGTGCCCCCACCCCTTCTGCTCCAAAGTAATATTGACTTATTGGGCTTGGCTCCCACTCCCATTCGTTGGGAGATTATAGCGGGGTGGTTGAGGTGCTATCCGCGGAGGTGGATAGAGGGGTTTTTGGAAAGAGGGTTTCAATTTGGTTTTCGAATTCCGGTGCAGGGGACGGTGTTGGGTAGGTCAGCGGGCAACTCTCCTTCGGTGAGGCATTTTGCATCTGTAGTCCGCGAGAAGTTGGCATTAGAGCTGAGCTTGGGCAGAATTGCTGGTCCTTTCGCAGAACGGCCTTTCGCGAATCTGGTGGTTTCCCCGCTGGGAGTGGTGCCGAAGAAGGAACCGGGGAAATTTCGCTTGATCCATAACTTGTCGTTTCCGTTGGGGGCGTCTGTGAATGCTCATATACCAAAGAAGCTATGCGCGTTCGCATATGCATCCTTCGAATGAGGCAGTTAGGTTGGTCAAACGGTGTGGTCCTGGAGCTTGGCTGGCGAAGGTAGACATTGAAGCTGCGTTTCGCTTGCTGCCTGTGCATCTGGCTGCTTTTCATTTGTTGGGATTCTGTTTCGAAGATGAGTTCTACGTGGACAAATGCATGCCTATGGGGTGCTCAGTATCTTGTGCCTACTTTGAGAAGTTCAGTCCTTTTTGCATTGGCAATTGATCCGGTGCGGGGACCCTGCTCGCGTCCGCGTGTCCGGGGCGGCACTCTTGGCCGGATCAAATCCTTGGATCACCGAGGGATAGATGGCTGGGTGAGCCAATGGGGTAGCTGAGCCCAGGGCATGATGAGGAGACGCACGAACGATGCCAGTCTCCAGGAGTGGGGGCAACACGAAGGGTGCGGGGCTGGTGTCGCCCACCCTCCCGCCCTTCCCTCTTTTCGCTGGTCTGGTTGTTTTGAGGGGGTGTGTGGGGGATTCTGGAATGGGTTGTCGTAGCTGGGGGGGGGTGGCGGGATCCCGGAGGTTTCCGGGGTCCGGAGCCTTAGACTGGAATTGGGGCGGTGGCGGTTGCCCCCAACCTGGATGACCCCTGGCCGGTCTTTGCTAGTAATATGGCGAGGCCAGGTAAAAGGGGGGGTACATGTTTGCCGCTGGCCCGGCCGCGGCGGGAGTGGAATGAGGTCACCTTGCTAATGGTATGGCGGGTGAGGGCTCGTTCCGCTCGGGGGGTTCTTAAGAAGTTGCTGTTTAAGTATATGTTATGGAACGTTATGACTGTTAATAAAGCTGCGACCAGTTGATCCCAAGATACTGTATCTGTGTTAATTTGTATGGAAAGGTTTGGAGGTGGGGGGGGTTCAATCAAGTTGGGGGGATGCGGGGTAGCAATGGGTCCAGCCTGCCCCGGTTACAACAACTACAACAGTCCCCTTTTTTCCTTTAGAGATCCTCTGTGTTTGTCCCATGCTTTTTTGAATTCAGTTACTGTCCTCATTTCCACCACCTCTATCCCGCCTTTCCTCTAAGGTGTACATATTAAGATCCTTAAGTCTGTCCTCATATGCTTTATAATGAAGACCACTAACCTTTTTAGTAGCCACCCTCTGCACCGACTCCATCCTGTTCACATCCTTTTGAAGATGCGGTCTCCAGAATTACACACTATACTCCAAATGAGGTCGCACCAAAGACTTATACAGAGGCATAATCACCTCCTTTTTTCTGCTAGCCATTCCTCTCCGTATGCACCCAAGCATCCTTCTAGCTTTTGCCGTCGCCTTTTCTACCTGTTTAGCTACTTTACAGTCATCAGACACAACCACTCCTTGGTCTTGCTCTTCTTTAGTGGACAAAAGTACTTCACCCCCTATACTATATTGCTCCCTTGGATTGCTGCAGCCCAAATGCATGACCTTACATTTTTTAACATTAAATCCCAGCTGCCAAATTCTAGACCATTCTTCAAGCTTAGCTAGATCCCTCCTCGTGTTATCTACACCTTCCTGGGTGTCTACTCTATTGCAGATTTTGGTATCATCCACAAAAAGGCAAACCTTACCTGACAGCCCTTCTGCTATATCACTAACAAAGATGTTAAAAAGAATCGGACCAAGGACAGATCGCTGGGGCACACCACTGGTAATATCCTTCTCCTCAGAGTGAGCCCCATTTATCTGTACTCTTTGTCGCCTCCCACCCAACCAATTTCTAACCCAAATAGTAACTTTAGGATCCATCCCTAGGGTGCTCAGTTTGTTTATAAGTCGCCAGTGAGGAACAGTGTCAAAGGCTTTACTGAAATCTAAATACACCACAGCGAGGGCTCTCCCTCGGTCCATCTCCCTGGTCACCAAGTCAAAGAAATCAATCAGATTTGTCTGACAAGACCTGCCTCTGGTGAATCCATACTGCCTTGGATCCTGTAATCCGCTGGACTCCAGAAACCTCACTATTTTCTCTTTCAGCAGTGTTTCCAATAATTTACTCATTACCGAAGTTAAACTAACCATCCTGTAGTTTTCAACCACATCCTTACTTCCACTTTTGTGTAAAGGCACCACATGTGCCTCTCTCCCTGTCCTTTGGCACCACTCCCGACTCTAATGAGCCATTGAAAAGGTCAGTCATTGGGCGCATCGGGCCACGCCGCACGCCTCCCCAGCAGCCCCTTCATCATTGGAGCGCCATCGGGCGTGCCCTCGCCAGAGGGCCCTTTGGCTTGGCCCTTAGGCGAGGACCAAGAGCGCCCTGATGCAAACCGTCAAACCCAGCCCCAGGTGCCCTGCTATTGCTCTTGCTTCCCATACCTGCTTAGAACTTGCTGTTTCCCATCAATTGCCTAGATCTTACTTCCCACAGTCTGCTCAGAATGTGCTTCCCATTGCCTGCCTAGAACTTGCTTCCCAGTGTTTGCATTGAACTGGCCTCCCATTACCTGCATAGAACTTGCTTCCCAGTGTTTGCATTGAACTGGCCTCCCATTGCCTGCATTGAACTTGCTTCCCAGTGTTTGCATAGAACTTGCTTCCCATTGTCTGCATTGAACTGGCCTCCCATTGCCTGCATTGAACTTGCTTCCCAGTGTTTGCAAAACACTTCTTCCCATTGTCTGCATTGAACTGGCCTCCCATTGTCTGCATTGAACTGGCCTCCCATTGCCTGCATTGAATTTGCTTCCCAGTGTTTGCATAGAACTTGCTTCAAATTGCCTGCATAGAACTTGCTTCCCAGTGTTTGCATAGAACTTGCTGCCCGTTGCCTGCATTGAACTTGCTACCCATTGCCTGCACTAACTTGCTTTCCATTGTTTGTATTGAACTTACCTCCCACTGTTTACATTGAACCTGCTGCCCATTGCCTGCATTCAACTTTGCTGCACAGGCTACAGTCTCCCCACTACCTGGACGTGCAACTCACACTGCGTAGTATGTAATCCCCGCGTGTAACCCAATATATATTGCTTAGTGTCATAGTGGCTAGAATCCTTAGCCACCCACTGCGTTGGAAATAACATACGCTCACAGCCCCCACTACTCCTCTACTATGGCCCCATACTACATTGTCCTTCTTTTCCTCATACTCCCCAACTGTCTCCCCTCCTACCAAAACCCTCACTCCTCTCCCCCCTACTCTCCCTCCTCCTTCCTCACCTCCCCCTCCATCCTGTCCTCTAACTTTCCATCTGCCCTTGAGCTTCATCATTCACACCCTCCCCTCATTCAACCAAACCCTCTCTCTTTAATGGAACCCCACCCTCGTTTCCACCGTACTGCCTCCACTTTACCCTGCCCCCTACTTCTCCTCCTCCTCCTCTCATCAGGTAATATCAACCCTAAACCCGGCCCCCCTCGATTTCTTCCCCACCCTAAGAAGAGTTCCTCACGTACCCTATCTAATCTCATCCATATCCCACTCCTTTCCCCACCCACCCTCCCTCACTCACACCAATAATCCATAGATATTAACCCAAACCCTACCCCCTCCAGAGCTCTGTCTCTGCCTCACTCTAAAAATAGATCCTCACGAATCCTACCTGATAGACACACCCATCTGTACCCTGGCCCCTCTAGACCTCAGTATCATTCTGGAAATAGCTCCCCACGTAACGGCCCCACTAGACTGCCATCTTACTATGAAAGAAATCCTCCCGTAACTTGTCTAACCTAGGTTATCAAATTTGCAGATGACACAAAACTATTTAAAGTTGTTAAAACCCAAGAGGATTGTGGAAAATTGCAAGAGGATCTTGATAAATTAGAAGACTGGGCATCAAAATGGCAGATGAAATTTAATATGGACAAGTGCAAAGTTATGCACCTAGGGAAGAACAACCCAAACTATGGTTACACAATGCAAGGTTCCACATTAGGAACCACCACCCAGGAAAAAGATTTAGGCGTCATAGTGGATAACATGTTAAAACCCTCGGCCCAGTGTGCAGCGGCAGCCAAGAGAGCAAATAGAATGCTAGGTATCATAAGGAAAGGAATGGAAAATAAAACAAAAGATATTATAAATAAATAAATATTATCAATAAATAAATAAATTATAATGCCTCTATATCGTTCCATGGTGAGACCGCACCTTGAATATTGTGTGCAATTCTGGTCGCCGTATCTTAAAAAGGATATAGAGTTATTAGAAAAGGTTCAGAGAAGAGCACCAAAATGGTAAAGGGCGTGGAAGGATACTCCTATGAAGAAAGGCTAAAAAGGTTAGGGCTCTTTAACCTGGAAAAGAGACGGCTGAGGGGAGATATGATAGAAGTCTATAAATTAATGAACGGAGTGGAACGGTTAAACGTAGATCGATTGTTTACATTATCAGAATATAGCAAGACTAGGGGACTATTTAAGACTAATAAAAGAAAATATTTTTTCACTCAACGTGTAATCAAACTCTGGAATTTGTTACCGGAGGATGTAGTAAAGGCTGTTAGTGTAGCTGGGTTTAAAAAAGGTTTGGACAAGTTCCTGGAGGAAAGGTCCATAAACCATTATTAAGAAGGGACCCAGGATATCAATACTTGACCCAGTACAAGCATTGCGGAACCTGTGTCTTTTGGGGAAACTGCTAGGTACTGTGGCGACGGTGCCCCCACTAGGCGGTTGCCTAGTGAAAGCGGAGGGCCATCTTGTATCTTGTATGTTGCTTCAGGGCTAAGACCTCTGAATGTGTAGTTGCGTGCAAAAAGCAGTCCAAGTGGTATTTTTGGCCAACACAGGAAAATTTATTAAATTTTTTGTTTTAAATTTCAGCTTTGCAAACAGACCTTTGTAGAAGGCTCCAACCACAAACAACAGAAAAAGGATGTTTTCTCCAAATAAACTTTCTTTACAAAAAGTGTATTTCAGCAGTGTTATCAATGAGCAGTTTCTTCCAGCTCTTTAACAAAAGAATTTCTTCTTCCAGAAACAAACATAATTGAACTAGTATTTAACAGCAGAGTCCAGCAAACCTTTTAGCTTCCCTTAGCTACTTCAGGTTTTAATTTTAAAACACTTCTCTGCTTGTCAGCATAGAAACTAAAACTGCTGTGATTAAACTTTCACTCAGCACAAGTGTTCTTGTAGCTTTAACCATGAGATTTCCTTCTCTTTCTAAAGCTTCTTAGCTACAATAATCAGGATAACTGTTTCCTGGGTTTCCTTCCTATTAAACCCTTAGCTTTTCTCAGTCAGAGATTATGCACAAAGAACATTCCATTTGGGAGTCTGTGGAGTCAGCTTCCTCTCCACAGAATTCCACCTCCATGTCTTCCTCTGCATTACATGACTGTGGGGCTTGGACAGGTTCAGGAATTTCAGGTTTTACTTCCTTTAGAAGCTTGAACAGTCTTTCCCACTGAACTTCCCTTCTTCTCCCCGGGATATATTAGTGTTCTCAGACTTCTTTCCCTTTAGTAAAACATTTAAAGGCTTTGTTTGCTTTACCTTATCTGTAAAAGCATTCTTCCTGGCATGCGTCCCATAAGGTACAGCTTCTTCCTCAGAATCGGGTATACTTTATTTCTGAGTCAGAGTCACACATTAACTCCCTCAAACTTTCCCCTCCTACCTCTGAGCTTGACTGTAGACCTTTTACAGCAAGGGCATCTCCTAGGAGTAGCGTCCTCTGAATCAGAGCTGCCTGGGGGATCACTGCAGTGTTTGTCTCTAGCCCTTCTAGGCTCTCCAAGCCTGAAGACTTGTTCCTCTTCAGATGGAGCTGAGACCTCCTGCTCCAGTTTCCTCACAGCAAGCCTTCTCGCTTCCTCTCTCCTGGAAGGAGTGTAATTAGCCTGGATTCTGGCTCTTTCCCAACTGCCATCTTTCAAGCTGTTCCCGTGTCTTGCTTCTCTCCTGCCGGTCTTGCTGACGCTTCCTGCTCTCTCTGTTTGCCTGTGCTTAAATGTTTGCAAGCGTGCTCTCTCTCCTGGACCCACGCACAGGTGTCTCCTATCACTTCCTATAGTTGCCCTGGAGTCTGGGTGTGGCCTCAGCCTAGCTTTGCAAGTGTGGGTTTTTCCACTGCTTTCATTTTGGAACATGTGCTTAGGTGAGCCCATCCCCCTTATGGAAGAAAAAGTTTCTTTTTTCTTTGTTTCCCAGGGCTGTGCTGTACCCTCCTTACCACAGTACGTATGACCTAGATTGGCCACTGTTGGAAACAGGATACTGGGCTTGATGAACCTTGGTCTGACCCAGTATGGCATATCTTATGTTCTTATGTAACCTCATCCATATCCCTTTCCTTTCTCCCTCCACTCTCCCGTTCTCATTTTCCCTATGGAACGCATGCTCTGTCTCTAAGAAACCTGTTCCTATGCACGATCTCTTCATATCTACAGCGCTTCACCTGCTTGCCCTAACTGAGACCTGGCTTCTGCCAGATGATACTGCATCCATTGCTGCTCTCTGCCATAGGGGCTACCAGTTCTCCCATACACCTTGAACCACTGGTCGTGGTGGAGGTGATGGGCTTCTACTTTCTCCCTCTTGCCAATTCCAACCTCTCCCTCTGCCTCAGTCACACCCCTCCCTCTCTTTTGAAGTCCACTCCATTTGCCACGTCTCACCACTTCCCCTCTGGGTAGCTGTTATTTACCACCCACCTGAGAAATCCAAATAGACCTTTATTTATTTATTTACATTCTCTTATATACCGTGCTATTCTGCATCAGTGTGATTTACATTGAACAAACTGAAATTACATTGAACAGGGCATTATAACTTGGAGATAACTATTTTACAGGGAACATGGGCTATGGAGGGTTAAGTGGCTTGCCCAAGACCACAAGGAGCAACTGTGGGACTAGAAACCCCAGTCCTTCCGGCCCAAGGTTGCTGTCCTCTAGTGGGATTTGAACCCACGACCTTCCGGCCTGAAGTACCTTGCCCCAACCACTAGGCCACTTATTTAGGCCTTCCTTACTGACTTAAGAACATAAGAACATAAGATATGCCATACTGGGTCAGACCAAGGTCCATCAAGCCCAGTATTCTGTTTCCAACACTGGCCAATCTAGGTCATATGTACCTAGCCGTTTCCCCAAGGGACACAGGTTCCACAAAGCTTGTATTGGTTCAAGCATTGATATCCTGGGTCCCTTCTTAATAATGGTTTATGGACCTTTCCTACAGGAACTTGTCCAAACCTTTTTTAAACCCAGCTACACTAACAGCCTTTACTACATCCTCCGGTAACAAATTCCAGAGTTTGATTACACGTTGAGTGAAAAAATATTTTCTTTTATTAGTCTTAAATAGTTTACCCTGTAGCTTCATTGCATGTCCCCTAGTCTTTCTATATTCTGATAAGGTAAACAATCGGTCGACGTTTACCCGTTCCACTCCGTTCATTAATTTATAGACTTCTATCATATCTCCCCTCAGCCATCTCTTTTCCAGGTTAAAGAGCCCTAACCTTTTTAGCCTTTCTTTCATAGGAGTATCTTTCCATCCCCTTTACCATTTTGGTGGCTCTTCTCTAAACCTTTTCTAAAATCGCTATATCCTTTTTAAGATACGGCGACCAGAATTGCACACAATATTCAAGGTGCGGTCTCACCATGGAACGATATAGATGCATTATAATATCTTTTGTTTTAATTTCCATTCCTTTCCTTATCATACCTAACATTCTATTTGCTCTCTTGGCCGCCGCTGCACACTGGGCCAAGGGTTTTAACATGGTATCCACAATGATGCCTAAATCTTTTTCCTGGGTGGTGGTTCCTAATGTGGAACCTTGCATCGTGTAACCATAGTTTGGGTTGTTCTTCCCTAGGTGCATAACTTTGCACTTGTCCACATTAAATTTCATCTGCCATTTTGATGCCCAGTCTTCCAATTTATCAAGATCCTCTTGCAATTTTCCACAATCCTCTTGGGTTTTAACAACTTTAAATAGTTTTGTGTCATCAGCAAATTTGATAACCTCACTCGTTATTCCACTTTCCAGGTCATTTATGAATATGTCAAAAAGCAGCGGACCCAGCACAGATCCCTGGGGTACACCACTATTCACCTTTCTCCATTGGGAAAATTGCCCATTTAGCCCAACCCTCTGCTTTCTATCTTTTTTTTTTTTTTTATTGAGCATTTATAGTGAATATACACCAAATCAGTAAAGGAAAATAAAACAGAATAAATGATACAAATCACCAAATAATAGGATACAAAATACAATATATAGTCCACATCAAGTGGTGCAGGTAGATTAACAACAAGAAAATAATTTATAAAGAAAACCAGGCAAAAGCCTACACTATTTGGAAAACCTATCATCTAATCACCAGATTTATCTCCAAATCCTACACCTGAACGATCATTTATAAATTTCTCTAAATGAGATATATCCATAAAAGCATAAGAAACCCCTTCATACCCAATCAGACATTTGCATGGAAAACGAAGAAAAAAAGTGGCCCCTAAGGCCAACACCTTGGGTTTGGGGGCCAACAATTGCCTCCGTCGAAGTTGAGTCTCGCGGGAAACGTCTGGGAAAATATTAAGAGTCTGTCCACAAAAGGGAACAGACTTCTTCTTGAAAAAAGCTCGAAGTATCCGTGACTTAATCTCAACGGAGGAAAAGGTAACTAATAAGGTGGAACGCGTGGAAACATTGTCAGTAGAGTCCTCGAGAAACGCTGGTAGAGAGTCGTGGAGGATCGGAGCAGAACCAACAGCTCTTGACTGCCTGGATAGCTGCAGCCGGTGCTCGGCTTCAGCGTTTTTTCCCCCCTTGTGCCTCAGGAAATCGGGCAGGCGGGCCCCGGGCACATTCTTGTTGGCGGGGACCTTCACCTATAAGAGCAGCTACCTCGCAGAGGTTCCCCTGTGCTGGTAGAGAGTCGTAGAGGATCGGAGCAGAACCAACAGCTCTTGACTGCCTGGATAGCTGCAGCCGGTGCTCGGCTTCAGCGTTTTTTCCCCCCTTGTGCCTCAGGAAATCAGGCAGGCGGGCCCCGGGCACCTTCTTGCTACCAGGGACCTTACTATATATTTGGCCTATTGTGTTCATCGCGGAGCGTGTCCGCGGAGCGTGTTCGAAGGAGCGTGGTCAAAGGAGCAGGTCCTGCTCCTTTGGCGCTCCTTCGGCGATACTGTGGCTTTGCTTCGCTCCCTCCTTATTGCTGGCTAAGTGATGGGGAAGCGGAAATCCAAGAATGTAGACAAGACCCCTGGAGCTGGAGTGGGTTTGGGAGAGAAACAGACTGGTCCATTGGACAGGCATTTATGCCAGTCCCCCTTGCGCAGTCTTCACCGGATGGAGTATCCCTTGATTCCAGTGGGAGATCTCCGCCTCCAACACCTGCACCTTTACGATCAATGGATTTGTCGGTTAGGCCACCTGAAGTCGCAAGTACAATTAAGTTACCAATGGTTTTACCTTCTCCTGTAAAATTGTTAAATCTAAATGTGGTGTCAGATGTTTCTCCTACCTCTGCTGAGGGGGACATAACCTTGAAAGATATTTGGTCAGTTTTACTTTCTATTGATAAAAAAGTTTCCTCTACCTTAAATGCGCTGTGTACCTTCTCTCAAGAGGCTGTTTTGTTTTTTTTTGTTTTTTTTAATTTAACTTTTTTAATTATTACAAACAAATTCCAGAATACAATCTGAAGCGAAATACACACATGATAAAGAGACAAATATATCTCTATGAAAATACACCCAAAGAAATACACATGAATAACTCTAGACCACCATAAATACCACTATAAGATCCAAGAAAAAAGAAACTCATACTTAGAAACTAAGTTACTAAACAAATAATCACAGGAGCATTGATATCATTGTATGGCAGCTGATATGGGAGTCCCCTCTGTCCCTCCCTCCCTACTTTGTATAAATTGCAACAATTGCATTGCCTCAAAAAAACATATTGTTTAGCACAATACAAAACCACACATTTACACGGATATCTTAGTTTAAATTGAACTCCCAGAGAGAGGGCTCTCTGGCGTAAAGCCAGAAAGTCTCGCCTCCTTTTCTGGGTGTCTCGAGAAAGAACAGGAAAAATATGAATTTTTGCTCCCATAAATTGAGATTGAGACATTTTTAGGAAATACAATTTCAACACAGCATTCCTATCTGATTCAAAGGCAAAATTAACCACAAGAGTGGCCCGGCTTGTCACCACCTCCAGGGAGCTTTCAAGAAATTCAGTCAAGTTCAATGTAGGAGACGCTGGTCCTGCAGCATTGCCCTGCTGACCAAGCGGGTCCACCAAGGAAATTGAGACATATTGGGCCCTTGTCAGGGGGGGTAGCGAAGCCTCGGGCATCTGTAAAACTTCCAAAAAGTACTTTCGGACCAGGTCCAACGGTGCGAACAAGGGAGACCTTGGGAAATTCAGAAATCTTAAATTTATTTATTTTATTTATTTAACAGTAAATTATTCCTCCTCAGCTGATTATCAAGAAATTCAATTTTCCTCGCCTTAATCACCCGGTCCCTTGAATTCACCACACCGAGGGCCTGCAACTCCTCCACCTTAGATTCCACTTGTAATATTTTTGTAGCATGAATAGTCACCTCCGTTTCCAGAGAGGAGCACTGCGCTTTAACTTCACCCAAATCCTGAGATACAGAACCCACAAAGGGCAAGAAGGACTGCTGGAGGGTAGAGATAGCTTCCCATAAGCTATCCAATGTTACTGGCGCCGGTTTAATCACACTCCCAGGCAACCGAGAGATCACAATACGGGGGGAGCTACTTCCACCAAGCTCTACCCCCAAAGAACCGCCGGAGGGAGACACTCCTGCTCGACCCCCTACGGCTCCAACTGCTGACAAATCCTTCCCACGGGAGCCCTCAGCAGACCCAGCGGCTGCACACACCGGTGAAACCTCATTCGACTGCGACACCGTGAGAGGGCCTCCAGGCTGAGCTGGGGTCGCCTGAACAGGGCTCAAAAGAACCCCTTCCACGCTGAGATCCGCCTGTACCAACGGCGGATCCCTCGAAGCCATACTGCCGGCGGGGGCACAAAATCCGGTGATCGAAGTCTGGACGAGCTGACCAGCCGAGGAAGACGACTCTGAGGGCTTCTGAGCAAGCTGTTTCCTTTTCCTCCCCATCAGACGCGTCGTTCAGATACCGGACCAGGACCAACTCACTCAGCGTCCTACTCCATCGCCATCTTGGATCTGTCCAAGAGGCTGTTTTAACCTTTCAGCAACTTGATGAGAAGGCTACTTTTCTTGAAAAATCTGTTCAGTCTTGAGTTCTCAAGTTTCTCCTCTGGTAGCAGCACATACTGTTGCTGTTAAGAATTCCCTGGTTTTATACTCTCGAGTGGAGGCCCTGGAGAACTCTTTCCGTGCTTGCAACCTTCGGTTCCTTAATTTTCCACATACTTCCCCCTTCTGGCTCCTGGAATACTTTTAGAAAAGTATTTCAAAGAAATTCTTAATATTCAGGAACCGGTGGTTATATTCTTGCTAGCAGTAAAAATGTTAACCCTCAGGAAGGAGGGATGGATGAAATAGTCCCGGTTATATCCAACCTAACTGCTTTCTATCTTTTAACCAGTTCCTGATCCACAATAGTACACTGCCTCCTATCCCATGACTCTTTAGTTTTGCCAAAAGTCTCTCATGAGGGACCTTGTCAAAGGCTTTCTGAAAGTCCAGATACACAATATCAACCGACTCACCTTTGTCCACCTGATTATTCACTCCTTCAAAAAAACATAACAGATTAGTAAGACAAGATCTTCCTTGTCTAAAGCCATGTTGGCTGTCTCCCATTAGGTCATGACTATCTACATGCTGAGTAATTTTATTCTTTATGATGGTTTCTACCATTTTTCCCGGTACTGACGTCAGGCTCACCGGTCTGTAGTTTCCCGGATCACCCCTGGAACCCTTTTTAAAAATTGGTGTTACATTGGCGATCGTCCAATCTTCAGGTATTAGAGATAATTTTAATGATAGTTCACAGATTACTAATAGCAGGTCTGCAATCTCGTATTTTAGTTCTTTACTTTGACTCCTGCCTCTCCACCTTCCTCGATCCCTCTTCCCCCACTCTTATCCTCGGCGACTTTAATATTCACGTTGATAACCCCGCTGATTCCCACGCTTTAAAGTTCCTTGCCCTCACCTCCTCGTTTGACCTACAACTCTGCTCCACTGCCCCCACCCACGTACACGGCCACTGCCTGGACCTAGTACTCTTCTCTAACTCCTCTCCCTCAAACTTCGTCAACTCAATCCTTCCTTCATCTGATCATCACCTCTTAACCTTTAATCTTCAGCTTCCACTGTCTCAACCTTATCCTGTCTCTTCCAACCTATTTAGAAATCTTCATAATATTGATCCCTTGACTCTCTCTTCCACCATTTCTCCATCTCTCTCCTCTATTGTGTCCTCCAAGTCCGTCGATGAAGCAGTATCCTCTTATAATGCTGCACTATCCTCTGCTCTTGATACTCTTGCCCCATCCACCCCTCGTCCTATCAGACGTTCTACCCCCCGGCTCTGGCTTTCACCCACAACCCGCTATTTACGCACATGCGCCCATTCTGCTGAACGCGCCTGGGCCAAATCCCGCTCCCCAGAAGACCTTATTCACTTCAAATTCATGCTCGGCACCTTCCAGTCAGCCATAGCACTTGCCAAACAAGAATACTACATCCATCTAACTAACTCCCTTGCCTCTGATCCTCGCTGCCTCTTTAATACCCTCAATTCTCTCCTCAAGGTGCCCCCATCCCCAGTCCCCCCTCCCTCTCTGCCCAAACCCTTGCCGACTACTTCCACAACAAAATCCACAAGATCACCCTCCAATTCCCCACTCCCTCATCTACCTCCCCCCTCCCCAATTCTCCTCCCCCATCCATACTTCCTCTGCTACCCACTCCTCCTTCTCTACGATCTCCGAAGAAGAAACCACACTCCTCTTCTCCTCCTCCAAACCCACCACCTGTTCCTCTGACCCTATCCCCACCCATCTCCTACATCCCATCTCCACCACCATTGTTCCATCCATTTCTCATATTCTCAACATTTCACTCTCCACTGCAACTGTCCCAGTTGAATTCAAACATGCTATTGTCATACCTCTCCTCAAGAAACCCTCACTCGATCCCAACTGCCCTTCTAACTATTGACCCATCTCCCTCCTTCCCTTCATTTCTGAAGTACTAGAACGAGTAGTTCACCGCCGCTGCCTCGACTTCCTCACCTCCCATGACCTCTTGGACCCACTACAATCAGGCTTCCGGCCCCTACACTTCACTGAAATGGCCCTTACAAAAGTCTCCAATGACTTGCTCCTGGCTAAATCTAAGGGACTCTACTCTGTCCTCATCCTTCTCAACCTCTCCGCGGCCTTTGATACTGTTGACCACAATCTTCTCCTTAACAACCTCTCCTCGCTTGGCTTCAAGAAATCCGTGCTATCCTGGTTCTCCTCCTACCTCTCCCATCGCTCCTTTAGTGTATGCTCTGGGGGTTCCTCCACCCCTACCCCGCTCCATGTTGGTGTTCCACAGGGATCCGTCTTGGGCCCCTCCTTTTCTCCCTTTATACCCAATCCCTTGGCGCACTTATCTCCTCCCATGGCTTTCAATACCATCTCTACGCCGATGACTCCCAAATCTACCTCTCTACACCTAATATCTCTCCAGCAATCCAGACCAAGATCTCAGCCTGCCTTTCCGACATCGCTGTCTGGATGTCCCATCAGCGCTTGAAACTGAATATGACCAATTTGCAGTTTGAGGGTACTTTCAGTTCAGAAAGAATCCCATATTTAGATATAATGATTAAAAAAGGCAATAATGGATTCACCACTGATCTTTATCAGAAACCTACTGATCGTAATACCTTATTAAAGTATGAGAGTAGTCATAACATGTCCCTTAAAGACACTTCTTAACCATCCCTTGACGACTTTCGTCTCTTGCTTTTTGTGTATCCTGGTTGGTCTGCAAGAGCGGTGCTCCTTGTTGTGTTGTACCTGATCAGTTGGGAGCCATGTTCTCCCCTTGGAAAGAGGTCCTCAGTTACAAAGAAGATGACCTCCAATCCATGTTACCTGAGGACCCTTTTTTCACGGAAGAAGAAGCACTACCTGATGTGGATGAAGAATGGGGTGAGCTAGTCTGGATGATGAAAACGTACATCAGAGAGGATCTACATGCAGCTTCACTTCTGGAATACTGTCGGAAAAAGATCATCCCAAGAAGACTTAGAATCCAAAAAGCCCCCGGCATGTTTAGAGATGACAGCAGATTCATGTCAGATTGGGTGAAAATTCTTAACAAGTGTTCCTTAGATCTAATGATCTTACTTATCAATACTTCCAAACGCAGGACAGAGGTACTTAAACCTCAAATAGATTCTAAAGTAGAGAAGCTTAAAAAATTAGACAAACAATATGACAATGAGAGAAAGGAATCTGATAAGAATACGTTGGAATATAGACAGACAACTAAGAGCAAAAAGATAAAAAAATATAAGAGGAACGAGGAAGATTATAAACTTAACACAGTCTACTATTGGACCTATAATAAGTCAGAACAGAAGGATAGACGTAGGAGTACATCCAATAAGAGACACCCTAGATCTCCAAGACGACAGTCTAGGAATAACAATAAATATAAGAACAATCAAAAAGATCGACATAGGTCACCTTCCCCTGATTATGAACAAGAAAGGTCCTATAAACAATCTCGACATCATTCCAATAATCATTTTGAACCCTCGGGTTCATTATTCTCCTCAACCCCTATACCCTCCTCCCGGCCAAAGCGTAGCCCACGAAAGGATTTTCACATGGAGACACTTTGGAAAGGAGGTGGGAGTGGAACTCGCTCCAGGTCTCCAATCTACCGGCAGGACAAGTCCAAGGCCCCTCCACCATCACATCACCCGTCGCAAGAGAAGGGGCGTCCACAGGGCTCAGTAGCCAAGAGGCAGTTAGATTGGGACCTTTAAGTGATATTGTTAATCTTTCAAGTTATCCACTTTCAGATTTAGAGACCCAAGTTTTAGAAAAAGGTCTTTCCTTTGTTTCAACTAGACAACATGACAAGTTTTCTACACATTTAATTTAATTTAATTTAATTTAATTAGCAGGTTTTTATATACCGCAACTTCCATAGATCAGTTGCGGTTTACAATGAACAACAATGAACAAGCAAGGCTGTTTTACAAGGAACGGCAGTAAACATCATGCTGTTTTTACATATAACAGTGTTAACAATAATAACAATTTCGGTAATAACAATAATGGGTTCAATCTATCAGAACAGATTGATAGTTGAGAACTATATACATTGAACATGTTTAGAACTAAAATACAGTTTTAAATAGAATCTCTGGATATCTTACAAGGTATTAGTACTCATTCCAGGTCGAAGGTCAATTATCATTGCTGGTGCGGCTATCCCTTTTCATGTTGTGTTGGTGAGTTTGATACGGAAGCATAATGTGTTGAGAATAGGTATGTTTTGAGTTTTTTCCTAAACTCCGTGATTTGGGGTAATGATCTTTGTTCAGCTGGGATGTTGTTCCACAGTATGGGGGCGGCATGGGAGAAAGCTTTCTTGTTCGTTGATTTTTTGGCTTTTATAAATTCCTTTGGTGTTATTAACTTATTTAATTGGTCTCGTCTTTGAAGGTTGTGACTGAGTTCCTTGGTGATTAGGTTATTTACAGTACAGGGTGCCGTATTATTTAGGGCTTTGTATGTGGTTAACAGGGTTTTGTACTGTATGCGGCATTGGATTGGGAGCCAGTGTAGGGATTCTAAGATAGGCATAATATGTTGGAAGGGAACTGTTTTTATGATGGTCTTGGCTGCTGCATTTTGTGCTAGTTGTAGTTTTTTTAAGTTTTGATTTGTTACGCCTAATAAGGTTAGGTTTGCAAAGTCAAAGTGGGGGGTTATGATAGCTTGTATTATGCGTTGAAAATCCTGGAGGTGCAAGAGGGGGCGGAGTTGCTTTAATATTTTAAGTTTGAAATAAACTTTCTTTGTTATATTTCTTATCTGTGAGTCCATACTAAGGTGTTTGTCTAGTATTACTCCTAGGTACCGTATTTCAGTTTTTATTTTGATATCATTGTTTTGCAGTGAGATATGTGATGGAGGGGTGAATGATGTGTTTTTGGTTACTATTAGGGCTTCCGTTTTTGCGTGGTTAATATATAAGTTATTTTCATTTAGCCAATTGTTTATTTCGCTGAGGCAAGTATTGATAAGTAATGTAGGGATGTTTGGTATAGTGAAGGGTACATACAACATTATATCGTCTGCGTAGATGTGATATAATACATTGTGTTTTTTGAATATTTGGCAAATGTGTTTTATGTATATATTAAATAGAAGCGCTGACAGGGCAGAGCCTTGGGGGAGTCCTAGTTCCTGATTGATGTAAGGTCACCGATGCGGACCGTTTGGGTTCTGTTGCTTAAGTATGAGGAAAACCATTTTAGAACAGTGGATTTTATTCCTATTTGTCGCAATTACTTGTAGAATTTACATGTAGAATTATATAAATTTTTTCGGAAGTTGAAAATAATAGACTATTTTGACAAAGTAGATAAAGGTGTTCCTGATCCTTTGGTGGTTAAAAATCCATCCACATGGGTTCCCCCTAATGCTAATGCCATGATAACAGCGTATGAACAAATTGTTCTGTCAAAGGTGGCAAGGCTATATCAAACGAATAACACTCACGTCTATTATAATCTGACGGGTCCACAAAAAGTAGCCTTAAAAAGTTTACAATTTAATAACGATATTATAATTAAACCCGCTGACAAAGGTGGAGCTCTTGTTATACAAGATAGAGACACTTACGTAAAAGAAGTGCTTCGACAGTTCAATAATAAAGGGTTTTATCTGAAGGTTTATGATGACCCCACACCAGCTTTACAACAAAAAATTGACACTCTTCTATACATTGGTAAGACAGCAGGTCACCTCACGTCACATGAGATCTCCTTTCTCACGGTTCTCCATCCCATTACGCCTACCATATATATGCTTCCCAAAATTCATAAGTCATTACAGAATCCACCAGGCCGTCCGATTGTCTCGGCCATAGGATCTCTTCTGGAACCATTATCCAAGTTTCTTGATATATTTCTAAGACCATTTGTATCGCTTATACCATCTTATGTACGTGATTCCACACACATCGTTAACATCTTACAGACTTTTGAAGGATATCATCAAGATCTTTTATTAGTCACCTTTCACATTAATTCATTGTACACTAATATACCTCAACAAACAGCCTTGGAAGTCTTAGCGGATACTTTGATTCAAAGACCTAGTCCGGTTCGTACACCCACCTTTTTTCTTACCCAACTGGCATCATTGGCAATGATGGAAAACTACTTCAGTTTCAGAGGAATTTACTATAAACAAATAAAGGGTGTAGCAATGGGCTCATCCATGGCACCAGATGTTGCCAACTTATATGTAGCCAATTTTGAGAAACAACATCTACTATTTCACCCCTACAAATCTAATATTCTCCTTTGGAAGCGTTACATCGACGATGTGCTCATAATATGGGCAGGTACTGAACTTTTGTTACAAAACTTCTTTGTTTGGCTTAATACATTGGATCCCAATTTGCAGTTTGAGGGTACTTTAAGTTCAGAAAGAATCCCATATTTAGATATAATGATTAAAAAAGGCAATAATGGATTCACCACTGATCTTTATCAGAAACCTACTGATCGTAATACCTTATTAAAGTATGAGAGTAGTCATAACATGTCCCTTAAAGACACTTCTTAACCATCCCTTGACGATTTTCGTCTCTTGCTTTTTGTGTATCCTATTTTTATATGCACGTCATACCTGTACAGCGCTGCGTGCTCAGCGCTATATAAGTGCTAAATAGTAGTAGTAGTAGTAGTAGTAGTCAGTGGAGCTGTTAGAACATCCCCAAATTCCCTCAATATTCTAGGGTGTATCCCATCCGGTCCCATCACTTTCTTTACTTTAAGTTGAGCTAGTTTCTCACAAACACAGTCTTCTGAAAATTGTTCAAGATGTCCCTCGCTTCTGTTCCTGTTTGTGGGTGTTTTCTGAGGTCCTGCTCCTGGTTCTTCATCTGTGAACACAGAACAGAAACATTTGTTAAGCAATTCTGCTTTATCCTCATCAGCTTCTTCATATTCCTCCCCTTCACACTTCTGACAATGCCACTTTTGCGCTTCCTCTTCTCACTATATGGCCATTTTATTGCATTGGCTCTTTCCTCCTCTTTTTGAATCTTTGCTTTCCTGACTACTTTGCTAGCTTCTCTAAGTTTTTCCAAATATAGATGCCTGTCTTCCTCTCTCTGTGATCTCTTGTATTTCATGAAGGCCTCCCTCTTTTTCTTCACTTTTTCAGCTACTTCTTTCGAAAGCCATAGCGGTCTCCTATTCCTTTTACCTTTATTTACCATTTTAACAAAAAGGTTGGTTGCCCTTAAAGTATCCCCTTTCAGTCTTGCCCACTGTTTTTCTACATCCCCCAGCTGTTCACATCCCGCTAACGACTCCCTGAGGTATTGGCCCATCTTGGCAAAGTTAGTCTTCCTAAGGTCTAAGACCCTTATCTTTGAATGGATTCTAACAGCCCTAGTCCTAATACTGAACCATGCCATCTGGTGATCACTGGATGCAAAATGATCTCCCACAATAACATCAGAAACACTTTCACCATTGGTAAGCACCAAGTCCAGTATGGCCCCTTCACGTGTGGAGTCTGTTACCAATTGCCTGAATAGTTCTCCCTGTAGAGAATCCAGGAACTCTTTACTGCTAGATGATACTGCAGCAGGAATGTGCCAATCAACATCTGGCATATTGAAATCCCCTATCAGTAGCACCTCCCTTTTCCTAGCAATGCTGCGTATGTCTTCAATTAACTCTCTGTCCACCACTTCCTCTTGTGAGGGAGGTCTGTATATCACGCCAATGCAAAAAGATTTCTCTCTCCCTCTTTCTAGTTTAACCCACAATGCCTCCTCTCTCCCTTTTAAGCTCTGTAATTCCAAAGCTTTAATAGTATTTTTTACATATAGTGCCACTCCTCCTCCCCTTCTTCCTACCCTGTCCTTTCTGAATAAAGTATAGCCAAGTATAGTTACATCCCAGTCATGGTTTTCTGTGAACCATGTTTCTGTAACTGCCACTAAATCCATGTCAAGAAAAAGCACAAAAAGCGAGGGTGTACTGGTTTATTGAAAATAAAGCCCAACGCGTTTCTGCAGGATTGCCTTCTTCAGGGGGCACACATCTGAGAGTATATAGTTTAAGAATTTGGCGTCGTAACAGCGGCTCACAGTGCTTTTTGTGCTTTTTCTGGAATTCTGCTGTGAGGGCATTTGTTTGCTCTCTTTGTGTTTACTAAATCCAAGTCGGCCACTCCCACCACAGCTTCAACATCAGGGATCTTATTTCCCATGCTACGGACATTTATACATACTGCTTTCCATATGTTACCCCTGTTACCCATTTCCATAAAGGTATTTAATGTATCACTTACCTGGGGGCTTTCACTTACCTGGGGGCTTTCTTCAACCATCCCCAACGAATCTAGTTTAAAGCCCTCTTCAGTAGATTAGCCAGTCTACAACTGAAGACGCGTCAACCTTTCTTGGACAGATGGATGCCATGTCTGCTCTGCAACCCTTGGAACAGCATCCCATGGTCTAGGAAACCAAAACGCTCTCGATGACACCATCTACGCAGTCATGCATTCATCTCCAGGATGCAAGCCTCTCTGCCTTGGCCTTTACCCTCAACAGGGAGGATTGAAGAGAACACCACCTGTGCACCTAACTGCTTCATCCTCTGTCCCAGAGCCATGAAGTCACTTTTGATATGCTCAGAGGGATACCTGGCAGTATCATTTGTTCCGACATGGATTAGCAACATTAGGTAATAGTCAGTGGGCTTGATGAGTCTCAGCAAACTCTCCATAACATCTTGGATTTTGGCACCAGGCAGACAGCAAACCTCTCTGGACATCAAGTCTGGTCGGCAGAGGGACGCCTCAGTACCCCTCAGAAGAGAGTCACCAACTACCACTACCCTTCGCTTCTTTGTGGTCACTGATTCTGCAACTTTGGGGTACTTGAGCTCTGGTTCTTCCCTTTTCAGGGGTGCTTTCACCTCCTCCACTTCCAGGGCTGCATAATGGTTCTCCACTTCAAGGGCTGGAGAAGTTGGATTGGTGATTCTGCAGGACCTGGTGACTTGTGTCCAACCTTCGTCATTCTATTGGCACCCATCTTCTCCTCTGCTGGAGAGCTTGGTTGCTGCAAGAAGCATATCATCAATGTACTTCTCACTGTCTTGAATGCTCCTCAGCCTCGCCACCTCCTCTCTGAGTTCCTCCAAAGTTTCCTCAGAGCTTCAGCATGCAGGCACCCTGCATATGGGACCGGTCCTTCAACTGGCATTGGGACCTCTGTGTGGACAGAGGCAGAAACTGTAACGGGGGCAACAGCTTTAGCGATACGATTTTTCCCAGCCATTGTTCTGTTTGTGGAACTTAGATATCTGTTAAAGCAAAAGAGAGAGATCTACCAAAGTACCAGCCGGTTTCCCAGCCATCCTTTCAGAGAAAAAGCAGTTAAATCTCTTTAATTATATTCAAAATGTGCTGTTCCAAGTCCCTGTGTTTTGTTAAAAGGGGTTGTGCCCTATAAAGCAAGACTGCTCACTACCACACTAAAGAAAATATTTCTACTAAGGCACCAAAAGGAATGTAACTTTGCTTTAAACATATACCAAAACCCTTTTAAGAGCTCCCAGTCAGAGAGCTAGCAATTTAATAAAAATAAACCCTCAAATCCTTACCATTGCTTGACCAGTAGAGCCCCTGTTAGGAATGCCTCAACAGGGCAGGGCTCTGAAGCCTTTTATGCAGGCCTCAGCTGCTCTCAGTTCATTCACAGGCTAATCAGGCTCACTAACTCCTGGTTAGGTGTCAGCAGTTCCTAAGACCTGAGAAGGTTACCAGAGTTTAAAACCTACTCCACTAAAGAAAATATTTCTACTAAAGCACTAAAAAGAATGTAACTTTGCTTTAAAAATATACCTAAACCCTTTTAAGAGCTCCCAGTCAGAGAGCTAGCAATTTAATAAAAATAAACTCTCAAATCCTTACCGTTGTTTGACCTGTAGAGGCCAGTCAAAGCTGTTAGTGTAGCTGGGTTTAAAAAAGGTTTGGATAAGTTCCTGGAGGAAAAGTCCATAAACCATTATTAAAGAGGCCTGGGAAAATTCATTGCTTACCCATCAGACAAGCAGTATGGAATCTATATACCTTTTGGGAACCTGACAGGTATTTATGACCTGGATTGGCCACTCTTGGAAACAGAATATTGGGCCTGATGGACCCTGGTCTGATCCAGTATGGAATAACTAGAGTTGTTTAAGAACATAAGATATGAGCATTTATACCAAGCCTTGGGTTGATATAAGTCAGGGGTTCTCAATCCAGCCCTTGGGACATAACTAGCCAGTCAGATTTCCAGAATAATCACAATGAATATGTATGCGCGAGATGGGCATGCACCGCCTCTACTGTATGCAAATCTCTCTCATTTTATATATTTATTCATTTATGTGCTCTTATATGCCGCCTTCTCACAAGATCAAAGCGGTTTACAAACAACAAATGAGTTACATCGGAACAGGGAACAGGTATGAATGTAACTCACAAAGAACATTGTTAGTGGGATAAACATAACTTGATAATCTAATTAAAAAGCTGAGAGAATCTCAAGCTAAAACAATACATTCTAGCAACATGATTGTTAACATATTTACATGGTAGTGACTGGCTCATGGATTATAACTGTAAACATATTTACAAGGTAGCAACTGGCACAATATGGTCAGTTTGGTGATCCTGTGGTAAACCTATGTTGGGTAAACTTTATCTGAGTCTGTATAAGTGCCAAAATAATCTCTAAATAAGTGAGTCTTGAGTTGTTTCCTGAAAGCTGTGAGGTCAGCCAATGCTCTGAGATTATCTGGTATGAAGTTCCAGTGTTGGTGCAAGGAATGCATATGCTGTCGGTCGTTGATCTATTTGTGTTCCAATAATCTTTAGAAACAACCAGTGTGTTCTGTGTGCATGCTCTTCTCAGTCTGTCATTTGGAGGTTTTTTTAATTAGGGAGGTTAGATAGGATGGTGCTATGTCATGTATTAGTTTGAACGTTATTATGAGTATTTTGTAAATGATTCTGCTTTGAATGGGTAACCAGTGTAACTTATGAAGAATAGGGGTGATGTGTTCAGAACTGTGGAGTTGAAAGACTACATGTGCGGCCACATTTTGAGCCATTTGGAGTTGCTTTATTGCTTGTTTGGGTAGCTTCTGATATATATTGTTACAGTAGTCAAATAAGGGCAGGTCATCGCCTGAAGTACCGATCGGAAATCTTGACTTGATATGAGTGGTCTTAGTTGCTGTATCATCCTAAGTTTGTTGTAAATTGACCTGGTGGTTAGTTGGATGGGTGTGGAAAGGCTGTGGGTTTGATCAAGGGTGACTCCGAGATAATTTATTTCATCCTTTACTTCAAGGTGGGCTTCTTTGATGTGCAGGTTGGATGGCAGGATAAATTGTTGGTTCTTAGTAACATATAACACTTCAGTTTTCTTAAAATGTATCTGTAGGTTGTGAGAGAAAAGCCATTGTGAGGCCTTACTGAAGCATGATTATAATTTGGCTAAGGTCAGGTTTTGTGATATCAAAAGCTAGGTATAGCATTATGTTGTCTGCATAGATGCAATATCCTATTTTGAACTTTTGGAAAATATTGCAGATTGGCTGTAAATAGATATTAAACAGCAATGATGATAAGGCTGAGCCATGGGGAATACCTTTCTCTTGACTATATGTGTTGGATGATGAGTGTCCGATTTTGACCTGTTGGGTGAGGTAGGATTGAAACCAAAGAAGGGTCATGCCATAGATTCCAATTTGTTGAAGTCTCTGTAGTAGAATATTATAACTAACTGCAATATCTAAGAAGATCAGTATGAATGCTTGCTTGGTGTACTCGAGTCCTTCTAAGAGTGTGTTAAAAAGTGATAATAAAAGTGTCTTGATCCCGTGGTTTGACCTGAAACCATATTGATGAATGTCTAGTGGGGTGTATAAATCAATATAATCCTATAGCTGGATCTGGACAATCTTTTCAATTATTTTTGCTAAAATGGTAGGTTGGAGATTGGTCTGTAGGAAAGTGAGTTTGCCTTATCCAAGGAACCATTTTTCAGAATGGGGCGTACTATTGCTTTTTCAGGGTGCTTGGCAAATAGCTCTGTGACAAGGATTAGTTATTCTCCAAATGTTTGGGGCCAATTCCAAACGAGCTATTTTCAGCCAGCTGACTGGACATGGACCGAGAGCAGATGTAGTTGTATTTATGTTGGATAGTGTTCTACATAGGTATTCTAGACTGAATTGTGAAAATGATTGCCATACAGTAAGGTAGTTTATTCTATTATTTGTAAAGGTGCTGCTGTAGAAACCGGGCCCTTAACTTGTTGCTATAATGACCTGCTAGTTCTTGTGGGTTGATACATGAATTATTCAATTCAATATTGAGGAGACAAATTAAGGATTTTATTATTTCAAATAGTTCCCTAGGTCAATTAAAGGAATTCATGAGTATTTTATTGTGGTACTCTTTCTCCTTCTTGATGATGGCTTCCCAGTAAACACCGAGGGCATTCTTATATAATATCCTATCTTATGTGTTTTTGGATATTCTCCATTTACGTTCAAATTTTCTTAAGCATTGTTTTATTGCCCGAATTTCTTGTGAGTTCCATGCTTCTGATCATCTTCATCTTTGATTGTTTTTGGGAGTAGGCGCAGTAGCTGCTTCAGATATGGTGGTGTTCCAAATTTCAATTAGGTTATCTAGATCCACTGAATCAGATATGACCCGTGGTAAAATATCCTTAAGAAAGGATTCTTTATCAAACTTTTTAAATCATTGATGTGTTTCTGTTCTATTAAGTATCGTGGGAGGTGTTGCATTCATATTTGTGAAACTAACTGAGTAGGGATCCGACCAAAGAACTTGTTCTGATTGTGTATTATGAGTACCACTGTGTTTGCAAAGCTCTTGTGGCATAAAGATAAGATCAAGTGAGTTGCCTCTATTATGGGTAGGGATGTTGATTAACTATTGATAGTCTATATCAGTCATTGCATCAAGGAAGGCCTTCACATGCAGGGGTGGCCCAAGGGGGGTGCGGGGCCATGTGCGGAGACTCGGTGCGGGGCCTCATTTGCAGAAATGGCCTTATTTGCATAAATATTTGCATAATGTTACCATACACTAACTTTTAGTAAACATGTCTCTTAACGAGTGTATGGATAAAGAAAGACTAAAAGATTTCTACAATACTATAATCCAGTGCCAACCGCCAGGCACATTAGGAACTACTACAAACGCTGCCCATTTAGAACCCATAGCAAACCCGCCGTATCCTGACAGCATTACCAGGACTCACAAAGCACCATACCCTACCTATCAAAAGGCAACACTGCAAATATTAAACCAATACATTTCAGAGAATACTGGGGAAAGAGAACAAGTGGCAATGTCAAATAGGAATTACATAAACAGAATACCTCAGCTCAGTTACACATGCAGAATATAGACCATCACCAAACAAGGAATCACAATTTAGAAACAGGAAGGCAATAATTAAACTGGGAACCCCAAAAGCCAAACTTGGAATGTACAACAACACTGTAGAAATAAAACTATAAATTAATTTCCTCTTGTACCAAACAAAGCACAGATGTTAATGATGCACATTTCCCAGAGCTTTCATATTCCAGTTAATAAATTCAAAATAAAGAGATATCTTTCTACCTTTTGTGCATTTTTTTTCAGTTGCAATTGCTCCAGCCACTTTCTTCTGGTTTCTTCATGTTTTCTGCTAACTCTCCATCGTCTGCTGTCCATTTGTCCTTTCTTCTCTCTTCTAGTTTTTTTTCCATTCTCTCTCTCTACATCTGCTTTAACATACTAATCTTTCTCCTTTTGCTCTTTCCTCATTCCTATTTCATCCACACAAATTTTACCCCTCCATCCTCAATCCCCACTTACTCTCCCAATAACCGGCCAATTGTAGATTTTTCATCCCTCCCACACAAAATATTTTTCCCCTCTCAATTTTACTCTCCCAGCCCCATCCCATTCTAATCCTCCCCCAACATCAGCTCCCTTCTAGTTCCAGTCTCACCCAGCATCCATTCCCTTCTAGTCCCTGCATCAGCCCATTTCCAGTCCTTGCCCCCCATCAGCCCATTTCCAGTCCTAGCTCCCCCATCCATTTCCAGTCCGAGTCCCTTCATCAGCTCATTTCCAATCCTAGCCCCCCCCATCAGCCCATTTCTAGTCATCTCCTAGCCCCACCATCAGCCCATGTCAAATCCTAGCTCCCCTCCACTCAGCCCAATTCCAGTCCAAGCCCCCCCCATGAGCCTACTTCCAGTTCTAGCCCCTCCATGAGTCCATTTCAATTCAAGCCCCCACCACAGCCCATTTCCAATCTTAGCTCCCCCCAACAGCCCAGCTGCTCCATCAGCCCATTTTCAGTCCTAGCTCCATTCCCTCACAGCCCATTTCCATTCCAAGCCCCCTCACCATCAGCTATTTGCAGTTCAAGCCTCCCCTTCCACTCAGCCCATTTCCAGTCCTAGCAACCCCCCAACCCATTACCAGTCCTAGCCCCCCATCAACCCACTTCCAGTCCTAACCCCCCCATCACCCCATTTTCAGTTTAAGCCTCCCTATAACCCATTACCAGTCCTAACCCCCCATCAGCCCACTTCCAGTCCTAACCCCATCAGCCCATTTCCAGTCAGCCCCCCATAGCCCATTGCCAGTCCTAACCTCCCCCCCCCATCAGCCCACAGCCCATTACCAGTCCTAACCCCATCAGCCCACCTCAAGTCCTAACCCCTCCCCATCAGCCCATTTCCTGTCCTAGCCCCCCCATAGCCCATTATCAGTCCTAACCCCACCATAGCCCACTACCAGTCCTAACCCCCATCACCCCATTTACAGACAGCCCCCATCAGCCCACAGCCCATTACCAGTCTTAACCCCCCATTTCCCATTACCAGTTCTAACCCCCCCCCCCAACAGCCCACCGCCCACTTCAAGTCAAGTCCTAACCCTCCCCCCCCCCCCATCGGCTCATGGAAAATTTAAAAAAAAAAAAAGCTGGCTGGTGTCCCGCGGGGCCCCCTCTGCCCGGCTGAGCCCCTCTGCGCTGGCTTTCAGATACGCGAAGGGAGAGTGTCTCTCTCGCGCCTCTGTTAAGCCCGCAGGGGCAGATGGGAAATTTCCCATCAGCCCCTGCTTCCCATCTGCCCCTGTGGGCTTAACAGAGATGCGAGGGAGACACTCTCCCTTCGCGTATCTGAAAGCCGGCGCAGAGGGGCTCAGCCGGGCCGGGAGGGCTCAGCCGGGCAGAGGGGGCCCCGCGGGACATTCCATTCTGCTGCTGCCGTGGCAGCAGCCAGCTTTTTTTTTTTTTTATTTAATTTTTAAAAAAGCAGAATGTTCTTTGCGCAGGGCCCCCTGAAACGCGGGGTCCTGTGCAAAAAACATTCTTGCTCAATGGACGGGCTGGCCCTGTTCACATGTGCATTGTATAATGATGCCAGGTTAAAGTCACTTAGTAGTATTAGTTTCTTATTAACTGAGGATAAGCAAACTGTTTCTAGTATTGCAGCTAGATTATCTGAGTCCAGATTAGGTGGTCTGTATACAAGACAAGAGGATAAGTGCTTGTTCTCAATAATAAGGATGTCCATACCATTAACATTTCTTGCTGAGACAAGGGATGTTTTAGCTCATTTTTTATCAAAATGAGAACCCTTCCATCACGTTTATCCAGTCTGGAACAGCTGAATAGGTTATAATTTGAAAGCTTTAGCTGATTTATCAATACTCTGTCTGTCTCAGAACCACATTTCTGTTATAAATAGGACGGAGCGGAGGAGTAGCCTAGTAGTTAGAGCACTGGCTTGGGAGCCCAGAGACCAGGGTTTGAGTCCCATCTAGCACTCCTTGTGGCCTTGGGCAAGTCCCTTTGCTCAGAAAAATCCAAGTTATCAATGTCCCTGTTTAATGTACATTTACCAAGTTTAAGTTACAATGTAAACCGCTTTGAAAGAAATGATAAAGCGCTATAAAAAAACCTGATAAATAAATGTCTGGTTTATAATCACTGATGAGGTCTGTTATAATAGGTATTTTGTTCCTCAGTGATCTCATATTTACCAGATAGCATCTGAGAGCTGGTGGAATATTGCTACAATGGTCATTGTTGTATTGTTGTATTGGCGGGATATAGGAGGCATGTCAGGTGTAATTTAGATAAGCCGATCATAATTTCTGTAATTACCATGTGTATATGTAAAAGTGCACGGTCTGTGGTGAGGATGGTTTTGTAATAGTGGTGTTGGTTGGGTGCTGTTGTGTGAGTGTGGGCATGTAGAGCAGTAATAAGTAGGATAAACATTACACCACACAAGATGCATTTGTCTTTCTTTTTTAAGATTGAGCACAATATCAATATCGTAACAGAGTTACAGAGATATGCACTTTAAAGGCACTGCTACAGAGTTACTCGTGTTCTTTAAGGTATGTTATCTTCTATTATGTATTTGTCGCTCAGGACCACTAACAATTTTAGCAGCCACCCTCTGAACCAACTCCAATCTGTTTATATCGTTTTGAAGGTGCGGTCTCCAGAAAACTCCAAGTGAGATACTATCACCTCCTTTCTTCTGCTGGCCATTACTCTCTCTATGCACCCAAGCATCATTCTAGCTTTCACTGTCGCCTTTTCTACCTGTTTAGCTACTTTAAAATCATCAGACACAACCACGACTAGGTCCCATTCTTCTTTCGTGGACAGATGTACATCAGTCCCTATACTGTATTGTTCTCTTGGATTTTTGCAGCCCAAATGCATGGACCCTACATTTTTTAGCATTAAATCTCAGCTGACAAATTCTAGACCATTCTTCAAGCTTAGCTAGATCCCTCCTTGTGTTATCTACACCTTCCTGGGTGTCTACTCTGTTACAGATTTTGGAATCATCCGCAAACAGGCAAACCTTACCTGCTTAGCTAGATCCCTCCCACACAACCAATTTCTAACCCAAGCAGAAACTTTAGGATCCATCCCTAGGGTGCTCAGTTTGTTTATAAGTTGCCTGTGCGAAACAGTGCCAAATGATTTACTGAAATCTAGGGCTCTCCTTCTGTCCAACTCCCTGGTCACCCAGTCAAAGAAATCAATCAGATTTGTCTGAAGACCAGCTCCTGGTGAATCCATGCTGCCTCGGATCCGCTAATCCGTTGGACTCCAGAAACCTCAATATTTTCTCTTCCAGCAGCGTTTCCAATAATTTACTCATCGCCGAGGTTAAACTAACCGGGCTGTAGTTTTCAATCACATCCTTACTTCTGCTTTTGTGCAAAGGGACCACATGTGCCTTTCTCCAGTCCTCTGGCACCACTCCCAACTCCAAAGAGGCATTGAAAAGGTCAGTCAGTGGAGCCGCTAGCATGTCCCCAAGTTCCTTCAATATTCTCAGATGTATCCCATCTGGTCCCATCATTTTGTCCACTTTTACTTTAACTAGTTCCTCACAAGCACGGTCTTCTAAAAATCATTTGAGATGCCCCTCGCTTTTGTTCCTGTTTGTGGGTATTGTCTGAGGTCCTACTCCCGGCCCTTCATCTGTGAACATAGAACAGAAATATTTGTTAAGCAATTCCACTTTATCCTCATCAGCTTCTACATATTCCTCCCCTTCACCCTTGAGTCTGACAATACCACTTTTGCCTTTCCTCCTCTCACTAACATATCTGAAAAATGTCTTATCCCCCCATTTTATTGGATTAGCTCTTTCCTCTTCTTTGGACTACTTTCCTAGCCTCTCTAAGTTTTTCCAAATATAGATGCCTGTCTTCCTCTCTCTGTGATCTCTTGTATTTCATGAAGGTCTCCCTCTTTTTCTTCGCCTTTTTTAGCTACCTCTTTTGAGAACCATATCGACCTCTTTTGACTTTCACCTGTATTTACAATTCTAACAAAACGGTTGATTGCCCTTAAAATATCCCCTTTCAGTTTTTCCCACTGTTTTTCTACATCCCCCAGCTGTTCCCATCCCACTAATGACTCCTTGAGGTACTGGCCCACCTTGGCAAAGTTAGTTGTCCAAAAGTCTAAGACCCTCACTTTTTATCAGCCCTAGTCCTAATACTGAACCATACCATCTGGTGATCACTGGATGTGAGATGATCTCCCACTGTAACATCAGAAACACTTTCCCCCTTGGTAAGCACCAAGTCCAGTATGGCCCCTTCACATTTATTTATTTATTTATTTATTTATTTTATTTACAGTTCTTATATACCGCGCTTTTTAGTATCAGTGCGGTTTACAAATAACAAATTTTGCATCAGAACAAAAGATCTTTTGCTTACATTGTAACAGGATTGGTAACTTGGGACTGTAACAAGGGGAACTATATACAGATCAGCAGTGGTTGTTGTAAACTATTTACAGTTTATATTGCAAGTTAGAATCATAATGCCAGAGACTATGCGATCTAAGATCATTGTGAGTGTGCCTGAGGGTGGGTATGTTTTGTACCTTGTCAAGAGTTATGTTGTTGGAATGTCAGAGGCTGTGTGAGTGAGCTGAGGTGTGGGAAGTGATTGTGTTAGGTTAGGGTGGCCGAAGTGAAGGCAGAACAAGTGGTGTTTAAGGGCTTTTCTGAACTGTGAGAGGTTACCGATTGCTCGGATATGAGGTGCGAGATTGTTCCAGCACCTAGGGGCATAGAGTGTAAAGGCTCTATTCCTAGTTGCTTGAGTACATATAGTAGACTCACGTGGTATAGTCAGCGTGTTGGCAGCTACTGATCTCCTTAGCCTGTTTGTAGGGGTGATGGTCAGGAGTGCAGAGAGGGATGACGGGGATAGCCGGTTAATTGATTTAAACGATAGCAGTAGTGCTTTGTAGGTGATCCTGCATTGTAACGGTAGCCAGTGTAGTTCCATAAGTATGGGCGTGATGTGATCTCTTCTGGATATGCTGCTGAGAATGCGGGCTGCTGCATTCATTGCCATCTGCAGTGGATTGAGGGTGCTGTTAGGGAGGCCGTGTAGGATGATGTTGGCATAATCAAAATGAGGCGTTACAAGCGTCTGGAATATTGTTCTGAAGTCATCTGGGGTTAGTAGCGGTCTTAGGTGTCTTAGTGTCCGTATTTTATTGTAGATGGACTTGGTGGTGTTATGTGTTCTTTGAAGTTGAGCTGTTGATCTATTGTGACACCTAAGTAGCGTATTACAGATTTACATGGAAGCTTTGCATCTCGCACCTTCAATGAAGTGGGGGGAGAGAAGTTCTTGTTCCTGGTTATGAATAGTACCTCAGGTTTCTTAAAGTTTATGCGTAGATTCTGTGATAAGAGCCAATCAGTGATTGCGTTGAAGCACTCTATTAGTGGGGAGAGGTCAGGATGCATGATTTTGATTGGTGTAAATATCAAGTGTCATGGCGCAAGGCAAATAGTGCCTATGGAAATAGAGGAAAAGGTGCAGGGCAGTTTTAAAACCGGCAGTGCAAAGCACATGGCTAGGGGTTGCTACGGGCAGCCAACCAAAACACGAGCACCGGCTGTAGGTAAACGCCCAGGAGAAGCAATACATCATAGCTCATCAGAGGGGCAGGAACAGCTGCAGGGATTTGAGCTAATGAAGGACTCAAGGAATGACGCACTTAAAATAAGGTCAGTCTTGAGCAAAGCAGAATCAGGCCGAGATTCATGCAGGGACACATGCAGAGACTCCGGCAGTGACCCAAGCCGAGAAGCAGGCAGAGATACGGAGAGGACCCATGGGAAAGGAAAGAGCCGAGCTTATGAGAACCAGGATACACACCTGAGAGTTTCTGACGTGGATTCCATCTGCACTTCAGAGGAGTTTGTACAGGAGGAATTACCCGAGGTTAGTACTGGAAAGTTGGGCTGCACTGAACCAGAGTCCAGTTGGGGACCGAGAGGGATTCTATTCAACAAACCACGAGGATCTGTGAGGGGGAAATCCCATGAGAGCAGGTACCTGGGGAGCAAAAGCTCTTATCCTAAAGAGATTTCCCAGCTAAGAGAAAGATGTCCTGTAAGGGGAAGTGAAAGGGAGAAAAGTTTCAGCTTCCCGGTTGCAAAATGCTCAGGCAGAGCTCAGCCTGAGGAAAGACCTAGTACCTGGAATAGAGGGGCACTGGATTTTACTTACAATAGTCCTGAGGTGTATGGCCCTATAAGGGGAAAATCCACAGTGCACGGTAACCTGCCTTTCTACATTGATAGAGGGGAGAGAAGTCTTGGCCAGGAAGAGGAGAGATTACTAAACACTGATACACACTACAGCCTTACAAACGATAATAGCCAGGAAGTTCATGAAGACATGGAATGTGACTTCTGTGGAGAGAACTCAGATGATTGCAAGATGGACTGTACACTGGTGTTTTCAGATAGTGTGACCTCTCTGTTAAAGCCTAAGAAAGCCTGCAAAAGAGAAATCTGTGTAGGAGCACAGATTTAACTCGACAGCTTTTTTGTGATAGAAAAAGCCTGTTTTTCACTTTTGTTTCTTTAACGCTGACAAAAACATTTTCTTTGTATTTTGTAGTCCCCCATTTGTGTTATGCCAGAATTATGGTTTAATTTCCTTTGTATCCTGTTTGCAAAAGTTCTCCCGGGAAGGGAAATAAACACCTCTTTATAAGCATAGCTACTCGTCCACAACTACACTCTTATTTGAATAGCTATTGGGACTTCAACTCCCAGAGGGCACTACTAGTCCTTGCTACGTAAGAGGAGCCTCACTGAAGCCCCAGGCCTTCTGCCTCCGGGGTAAGTAGGTGAGTGACACAAGACATCGTCTGCATAGATCAAACTGGATATATTAAAGGAGCGGATTTGGGTTCTGTTACCAGTTGCCCGAATAGTTCTTCCTGAAAAAGAATACAGGATCTCCTTGCTTCTAGACACCGCAGCAAGGATGTACCAATGAACATCCGGCATATTGAAATCCCCTATCAGTAGCACTTCCCCTTTCCTGGAAATGCTGCATATGTCTTCTATTAAATCTCCGTCCACATCTTCTCCCTGTGATGGAGGTCTGCATATCACGCTAATGCAAATGGATTTCTCTTTCCCTCTTTCTAGTTTAACCCACATTGCCTCCTCTCTCCCCTTTAAGCCCTGTATTTCCATAGCTTTAATATGATTTTTTACATATAGTGCCACTCCTCCTCCCCTTCTTCCTACCCTGTCCTTTCTGAACAAGCTATAGCCTGGTATAGTCATATCCCAGTCATGAACCATGTTTCTCTAACTGCCACTAAATCAAAGTCAGCTTCTCTCATTAAAGCCTCAACATCTGGGATCTTATTTTCCATGCTACGGGCATTTACAGACACTGCTTTCCAGATGTTTCCCCTTTTACCTATTTCTTTGAAGGTATTTAATGTTTCACTTACTCGCGGACCTTCACTTACCTGGGGACTCTCTTCACCCATCCCCAACAAATCTAGTTTAAAGCCCTCTTCAATAGGTTAGCCAATCTGTTGCTGAAGACATGTCGACCCTTCTTGGACAGATGGATGACATCTCTGCTCTGCAGACCATGGAACATCATCAAAGGTCCAAGAAACCAAAACACTCTTGATGACACCATCCACGCAGCCATGCATTTATCTCCAGGATGCAATTTTCTCTGCCTTGGCCTTTACCCTCAAAAGGGAGGATTGAAGAGAACACCACCTGCGCCCCTATCTGCTTCACCCTCTTTCCCAGAGCCATGAAGTCACTCTTGAAATGCTCAGAGGGATACCTGGCAGTATCATTTGTGCCGACATGATGAGCAACATCAGGTAATAGTCAGTAGGCTTGATGAGTCTTAGCAAACTCTCCATAACATCTTGGATTTTGGCACCTGACAGACAGCATACCTCTCTGGACATTGTCTGGTCGGCAGATGGATGCCTCAGTACCCCTTAGAAGAGAGTCACCAACCAACACTTCCATTTGCTTCCTAGTGGTCACTGATTCTGCAAAACCTTGGGTGGTCGAGCTCTGGTTCTTTCCTTTCCTGGGATGCCACCACCTCCTCCACTTCCAGGTCTGCATAATGGTTCTTCAATTCAAAGGCTTGAGGAGTTGGATTGGTGATTCTACAGGCCCTGGTGAATCATATCCAACATTCGTCCTTCTGTAGGCTCCCATCTTCACCTCTGCTGGGGAGCTTGGATGTTTCAAGAAGCATCTCATCAATGTATCTCTCACTGTCTTGAATGCTCCTCAGCCTTACCACCTCTTCTCTGAGCTCCTCCACCTGTTTCCTAAGAGCTTCAGTATGTAGGCATCCTGCACATGGAATAGACCTTCAACTGGCATTAGGATCTCTGGACAGAAGCAGAAGCTGTAATGGGTGCAACAGCCTGGACAGAAGCAGAAGCTGCAATGGGTGCAACAGCTTTGGCAATATGATTTTTCCCAGCCAGTGTTCAGTTGGTGGAGCTTTGATATCTTGCTTTGAAATGGAGAGACTCTGTTAGGAATGTCTTGGAAGATTCTGAAACTTTTATGCAGTCCTCAATTTTTTCTCAGGCTAATCAAGCCCACTAACTCCTGATGAGGTGTCAGTGGCTTCAAAGAGCTAAGCAAGAGAAACTAACAGCAGAGATATAAATCTACACCATTAAAACCCCCAAATATTTTCCCTTTTGAAATAAAACACCAAAAAAGACTAACTCTTTCTACAAATGTATACCAAAACCCTTTTAAAAGCTCTCAGGCGGAGAGCTAGTAATTAAAAGCCACACCTCCCTATCTTGCTTTGAAATGGAGAGACCCTGTTAGGCTAGTTCTTTAACTGGGGGATCAGAGAACTAGATCAAGGGCATGTGATGGATGTGATATATCTAGATTTCAGCAAAGCCTTTAATACTGTTTCTCATAGGAGGCTTATCAATAAACTGAGCAGCCTGGGGATGGGTCCCAAAGTGCTGAACTGTATCAGAAACTGGTTGACTAACAGATGACAAAAGGTGGTGGTAAACAGACCTCACTCAAAAGAAAGGAAGATGAATAGTGGTGTGCCCCAGGGATCAGTCCTGGGACTGGTACTGCTCAATGTATTTGTGAGTGATATTGCTGAAGGATTGAAGGGAAAAGTCTGCCTTTTGCAGATGACACAAAAATTTGGGAATGGACAACATGAGGAAAGACCTACAAAAGCTGGAAGGATGGTCTAATGCTTGGCAGCTAAGATTTAATGTGAAAAAGTGCAGAGTCATACATTTGGGATGCAGAAATCCAAGGGAAATGTACCCGACAGGGGGAGAGAGGTTGATGTGCATGGATCAGGAGAAGGACCTCGGAGTAATTGTTTCTTAGGATCTCAATGTGGCAAAACAATGTGACAAGGCAGAGGCAAAAGCCAGAAGGATGCTGTGTTGCATGCAATGCATACAGAGAGGAATAACCAGCAGAAAGGAGGAGGTATTAATACCCCTGTACAAATAGTTGCTGAGGCCTCACTTAGAGTATTGTGTTCAGTTTTGGAGAAATGGAGCCCGATTCAGAGAGGGACATGTCCAGGCCATCTCGATGGCCCCAAGCAAGTCGGGCCCATTTGGACCCGATTCTGGACCAAGGGAACAAAACGTTCCAGTGGTGGCCAGAATCGGGCCTGAGGATAGCCTGGCATGCCCCTGCCGTCTGCGGGGACATCCTCCCCACAGGCGCTCCCAACTCCGTAGCTCCAGTCCTCCTTTTCCCCGCTGCCCGACCAAAGGCTGGCCTGCCGTGGCCTGGATCGGGTGGCAGGGATACCCCCGGACTTAGCCCCGGCGCCCAAGGGGGGGGGGGATCTCCGGCCGCAATCATGCCAAAAGTGCTGGTTATTCCACCTCAAAGATGGAATAAGCAGCACATCTGACAGACTGGCAGGACGCACAGGGCTGAGACCTGAATTGGCCCTGTACATGCTGCCAGGCTGCCTCCCCTCTCCGCCCCCGCCAGCTCTCCCCGTCCTGAGCATCAGGACGTACAGGGAGAGCTGGAGAGGGAAATCAGGCTCAGACGGCCCGCCGGGACGCGCAGCCACGCAACCCACGTCTCTGCATGAGGCCCTATATCTCACAAAGGATATAAAAGAACTTGAAACGGTTCAGAGGAAGGCAACCAAAATAATTTGGAGCCTGCACCAGAAGACATATGAGAAGAAACTTGAAGACCTAAATATGTATATGGTAAAGGAGAGGAGGGACAGGGGAGATATGATGCAGACCTTTAAATACTTAAAGGGTATTAATGAACAAACAAATCTTTTTCAAAGAAGGTGAAAATGTAAAATTAGAGGGCAAAATATGAAGCTGCAAGAGGTAAACTTAAGAGCAACATCAGGAAATACTTTTTCACTGAAAGGGTGGTGGATGCTTGGAATGCCCTCCCGATGGAGGTGGTGGGGGCAAATACAGTGACGGAATTCAAAATAGCATGGGACAGACACTGTGGATCCCTTTATAACAAGAGGATAAAATCAAATAAATTTAACTATTTCAAATACTTTAACAAACAGAGAGGGGTAACCTGCACAGAGGGGTGGGTACAACCCTAAACCTGCATAGAGCGGCGGGTATACCTAGTCTAGTCACCTTACCGGGCAGACTAGATGAAACATACTGGTCTTTATCCACCGTTATATACTATCTTACTATGCTACTATGTATGCTTATGCTGCAGGGATATTTGCATGGCCTCGGTTGTCGGGAGACAGTCTGTACCTCTCCAGAATTCTGGGGGTCAATTTCTCTCTCAGGGCACCTTGGTGGGCTGTTCGCAGCCATCGCTCTTGACATTGCATCAGGGAGGTCTCCAATGCCGATGTACATGGGGCTTAGCCCTGTGCTCGGAAGGGTCCCCTTTCAACCCTGATGGAGCAGAGGTAGAGTCCTTCTTGGATTCCATGCAGAGACCGATCGAAGGCCGATGCTGCAGGGAACTACAGGCACTTGGCTCCGATTGAGCTTGGGAAACCTCTTGATGTAAATGCACCTTTGGTGAATCCTAGGTGAGCCATCGAGACCGATGCCAGTGCCGAAGATGCTGAATCAGACATTTGGCCAAAGAGGGATTCTCTCTGCTTCTCTTGACCCCTCAAGCCTCTCCTTGTCATCTTCAAGAGAGCTGGTGACCGCGACACAGTCACTGGAGGCACCAACAGTGCTTGTTGGTGACCGAGATGGTCCTGACACATTTGGTGCATTTTTTTTTTTAATCTGCTGGCCAGTTTCTTGGAACATGTCTGGAAATATGGCCACGGCTAAATCAAATGGCTCGATTGAGACCAGAAGCCTAGCCGGGCTGCAGGAAAATAGCAAGAAAATAAAAGTTACCAAAAAAGCACCAGAACCAAAGGCAGAACCACTATCAATGGACCTGATGCTACCGACAGCAGGCAGAAAGCGAAACAAGCAAAAAAAATCCCCCGAAGAGAAAAATACGAAACATTTACTGGCGGATAATGAATTCATGTCTTTGGGGCTCCACAGAAAATGAAGACCAGAGAAAATGGCGACACGGCAGGCAGGAAGACAGGCACGCAGGTATGGTGAAGCCTCCCAAGAGCTTCCAATAGAAGCTGGGGAGTGTCCCCGCATGGGGCTCCGTTGATAACATCACCCATACATGAGGACTTCATTCCTGCTTGTCTAGCAGAAATATTGGTACATTTGTATTTATAGATATTTAGCTAACATCTTTCCAGTAGTAATTAAGGGTGAGTCACATCAAGGTAGAGGTGGTAGTTGCCTGTCCCTGGAGGGCTTACAATCTAAAGGGCGTTGTGGGGCTAAAGTGCATTTCAGTGTGCCTTAAATGCTTTCATGGGCCTACGATAATCCTTCCAGTGCAGGCAGGACATTTACCACACGATAAAAAGCAGATTAACCATGCATCACACAATGTGGCGAGACTGGAGCAGAGTGCGGTTGGTTACTGCACACTGCGTGCAGTAGCACGCACTAATTGCCCGTGTTGCAGTTGGCATGGGTGGCCCTTCTTAGGTGGCAATAGGTGCACCCATGGTAATTGCAAAAGGCCAGACGGTGTGCTAAGGGTTTGCCAGCGCAGTAATGCCAGGCACATGCTATCCGTGCCCCCAACAATTAGCGCGGTGTGATTGTACCTAACGCATACTGATTTTGACTTAAATGGTGCACCAAGGGCCACTGTACTTTAGTAAAGCATTCCTAAGTTTGCACCTGAGGCATTGAAGGGTTAAGTGGCTTGTCCAAGCCACAGAGCGTCCGGGAGATCTAACTATAGACAAATATGTTGCCTTTATAAAACAGATGTGCCTATGCCGCCTGGGCACCCTTTTATAAAATTATCCTCCTATTTCCTGAAAAGTTTATTTATTTTAAGGAAAAACAAAATGGTTAACAATATTCCCCTAAAGTATTTGGCACTTGTATTGCAGCAGCACGTCTCCTCTTTCAGGTCACGTCTTTCACATAAAAGTGCTGAACTAATGCCACTTAATGACAAATTAATGTCCATGAATAAAAAATACACCTCTAATAGCACAGGGTAATTTGCCATTACAATATCATCTTTGGACATGCCCCTAGCTTAATAGGATGTATTTAATTCATAACCTAATGAGTGATATATAAAAAGAGGGAGATGAACCCTGCAATTACATTTATGTGAGCCTGTCACCTTATTTGTAAAACCTTGGAGTCATTTACATTCAAATTAGAACAAATGAGTGATTTCACAAAGTGCGGTGATAAATGACCAAAGCCTGTCGCATTTTTCTCTAAAAACGTTCGCTGCTTCTCCCTATCTGCTAAACATTACAATGCATACTGCCCAACTTTGCAAATAATGACTATTTTCTACTGATTAGGCTGGAAAACTAATAATGAACAAAATAAATAATTTCTCTTTCCATTTTTCTCCTCTTGAGTTTTGTTTTCAGAGGAGCACATTTCAAAGCTCCTGGACCCACACTGCCATCTTCTGGCAACCAGTGGGCAGTGGCGTTCAGCAGTTTGAATTCCAATATTTCATTTTTTCCTGGGATGAATGTAAAAAACAAGCCACGTGTATGCTGAGGAGGGCTTGTCTGTTTTTGTATCAGCCATTTTTCCCAACACTGGGTACAACTGCTACCGCTGGGCCACACCAGTCATTGAAGTGTATGAAATACCACCACTCATTAAGTTCAGTGATCAACCGTTGGGAAAGGTAGCTTGACTTATAGCAATAAACCGAGCACACGTTCAGTGATCTGATTTTCTATGAGGAATCTTGGATTTCTTGCAGGTATATTTGACCAGTGCAAGAATTATCCAAAAATGCTGTTCACAGGCTCTCCTTTCTTCACATTCATTTGCAAGTACTGGCTGAACACTTAAAGAGCAACTTTATAAACAGGGGCCGAGCTAACGCGCATTTCCATGCGCATACTTGGCTTTATAAAATAGTTCGTAATTAAGAAGGTGCATGCGTATGTATATGTAGCGCAGAAGTACACACAATGCAAGCTACAGATGTGCTTTCATGCTGGTTGCTGGTTTGTAAGACGTCACCTCTTACGTGGTTAAATGACTACATCACCAGGTTTTACATGCGTGGTCAATGTATAAATTTAGGCATCTCTTTATATAATTATTTCCCAAGCACAGAGAGAGTCACACAAGGGACCCTGAAGAGAATACGTATGACTGCTAAACGCATGGCAGAGTAACAAAACTGGTTCCATGGACAGACACCACCACAAACGGAACTGCACTCGCTAACAAACAATCAGGCTGTGCAGAAATTCCTGCTGTCGTTAGTATTTCAGTGAGAATAATTTTCAAAGTGCTATTCACAGGTAAAAAATATTTGCTCGCATCAGTCAGCTGTCTGAAAACTATCCTCGCTCATGCCGCTAAAAGCTTCCCAGGAGTATCCTTAGGTGAGGGGAGGCAACTTATGCCCAGAGATGGCATTTTCAATTCTACACTTGTGCCTTGCCAACAAAATTCTGCCAACACAAAAGGTAGGTGCAAGTGACCGCGCATATTCTGTCCCCGCTGCAAGTTTGACAGCAAACTAGAGCACACCTGCAGGTAGAATCTTTGCTCCTCGGTTTTCTGAAACCATTTCTCTAATCAATGCTGGAATTCTGAAGAACACTGGAGCTCCTTCGTGGCTCCCATCTTCAGTCGACGAGAGAAGTTATTTTAAGGATTGGTTTGGCTACTCATCTTCCACTCGTACAAAAGCAATACCAGTAACTGCGAGCTGGCACTGAAGAGCACAAGACACTGAAAAGGCAATTTCATAGCAGGGCACCTAGTGAAATGTCCAAAAAGACACCCACTTTAAGACTATTTTACGAAAGGCAATACTGGCAAAATAGACTCGCAGAACCAGCCCCAGTAGCATGCAAATTTATATCTGCTTCAAAGATGATGTAAATGTTTGCATGTCTTCGAGGCATCTATCCATCAGGACCAGCCCCAGAGGGTGTGGGCACTCTAGGAAAATCTGAAGCTTTATGCCCCCGACCTCCCAACCCGGCTGCCAGACTCTATTGTTTAGCTTTGAATGCCCTGCTCTTTGCCACCCTCCCCCCAGAAGCTATCGCCCTAGGTGACCGCCGTTTTTGCCTGGTGGATGCCCAGCCCTCGTACCCACATATTTTATAAAATATATCCGTACATCACAATTCTACTTCCACTCCGCCTAAACTATACCTCCAGAAATACCTACATACAGACGGCATAGAAGTGCACACTTACATGTGTTTATGCACAATTTTAGGAAAGCTCTTCTCCACATGTAGAACAGACTAAACACAGAAAGGGGCATGTTTGCTGAAGTGCGACTGGGCTGTGAAAGCAGTGTGGAGGTCCACACTAACAACAGGGGGCACGTGCGCCCATTCTCCTATTCTGTGTTGCAACCGTGTGGCACCATTTTTACCCTATGAGGTAGCATTAAGTGCACCCACTGTATGGCAATAGTTGTGCCCGTGTTTCGCCCCGAACCCCGCCTGGTCCCTGCCCAATGGCACACTCACCAGTTAGTGCAGGGTGTACTTACTGCATAGTAAACCCCACACTATGAGCGCAACATGGCCTCAAAATGCTTTGGAAAATTAGCCTCTGAATGTGCTAGTTCAAAAAAACAGATCCGTAGGGTTTAAAGTCAAAAGTGGTGCAAAATAATTGATAACGTTACAAACTGGGAAGTTTTCATAGCACTTTTAAATATAAACTATAGTGTGTGCCAGAGCCGTATAGACAATAAAATATATGAAAATATTAAGACTAATTATATTATAATTCATAGTTACATTTCTTTTCCTTCTCCTATGTGATCCTCTCTAAGACACTGTATAATTTCCTACTGTTTAGTATTAAAATATTCATGCATTGAAATTCTGATCCAACGTGACCTACAAATGATAAGCAAGTGAAACCGCTTCTGCTGACTCTCTCGTTTAAAGGACAGTCCCTTTAAGCAGCACGATCTACTAAGATCACAGCCCTAGATTGCACGGACCCTCCTGAACAGACGGCAAGGGACTCGGATGGAGATTAAAAGCACTGAGCAATGCTCTAGTCCTTTACCAAGGGGACAATCACTTTTCCAGAAAAAGAACAAAAACCCACTGCAGCACTAGCTAAAATGTTCTTGTCAGCTGACTGCAAAATTAAAATAATTCATATGCGAAAACTAAATATATATATATATATATAAGAATTCTTAAATTCAGCAGTACTCATTTAAGAAAGGACAACCCAATAAGAAAGAACTACCAAATGTACTGGAGTGGAGGAGTAGCCTGGTGGTTAGCGCACTGGATTGTTAACGACGAGAGCAGGGTTCGATTCACACCAGCATACCTTGTAGCCTTAGGCAAGTCACTTAACCCTCGGAAGAAAGGCCTGGCAATCTACTTCTGGTTACACTGCCAAGAAAACCCAGGAGCTGCTGGGTCGCCAGGAGTCAGCATTGACTTGAAGGCACACACTGCATTATTTACAGAGCGTATCTTCTCCATCACCCGGCAGGAGTTAAATAGAAACTTCTGCAAAACTGAGACCGATTCTGACTGATTTGATGGGACAAATCCCCAGCTTTTAATCTTATTTGTATATCCCGCTGTGGGAAGCCAGTCATTAGCATTCCCTTCTGAAATCTCCTTTCTTCTTCACCACCAAGATGATGTTTCGAGGAGAGCTAGCTAATTAACAGGTGAGAGACACAGCAAAGGAGAACAGGCTTAGCAAGACTGCTGAAAGGCAAAGGCATCCATGAAAAGCCGTCTAATTACCAAGAGAAACAAAGGAGGGCGCTTACATTTCCCCCTCACCTGTCATGCGATACCCAGGCTCCGGCAACCCATATTTATTCCCCAACACGCTCCTCATCCTCCTACCACGAAGAGCTATTTTATCCCTCCAGTAGGAATGATTTGTTCATATGAGACAACACAAATAAAATAAAAATTATCAGCCTTCTCCAAAGAGGTTGTTTAATTTGCGAAAGCGATTCAATAACAAAACTGTAAGAGGAAACTATAAATGCTGAAAGACTTGCATATATGCTATATGGGTACAATTATTTTATTACAGACACATGGGGTCTATTCTGACCCGCAGTTAGCAGGAATATACGTCCCAGTGGGATGTATAGTCCCTGCTAAATGCCCGGGCCGTATTCAGCAACAGAGTTCCCTGCACATTCAGCTAAGATAAGCGGGTAGCTCTAATTGAGGGAGGGAGGGGGGGGAGCCAAGGGGGGAGCGAGGGCAGGCAGGAAGTGTGACCCCCAACCCGGACGTACAGGGCCTATTCCATTGATGGCCCTGTACGTCTGGGAATGGGCAGATGTATGGGGGACTTATTCCACCTCGGAGGTGGAATAAGTCCCCTAAACATGGGGAATGGTGCAGTAGGGCAGGCACCAGCATGGTGAGTGGAGCAGAGGATTCCCCGCACCCCGACCCCAGCCTTGACAGGCCCGATTGAGGGTCACATGGCGGGGAACGGGGCATCTTTGCTTTCGGCGGCTGACAGGGGCTCCTGGATGGAGCCGCAGTGCCATGGCAACTGGACATCACGGCACCATGGCTCCATGCAGGAGTCAGGCTGAGCGAATCAGGCAGAGTTCTGGATGTCCAGGCCCAATACCGCGATTCTGCCCCCGTGGGGGCCATCTAGCCCCTGCGAGAGCAGAATCGGGTGCATCTCTGGGCCGTCCGGATTTCTGGACATCCGGGCAGCCCCAACGTGCACTTATAGAATTGGCCTCCACACGATTGATTTCATAAGTGATTTCTGCGTGTAGCACTGGGTTATGCACACAGAAATATCCACATAAAAATATTTGCAGGAGTCAAACTGACATTTACTTGGAAAATGGGAATTCCTGGGGGGGAATGAAGTTGGGCAGAGTTTGGAATATACACAAGAATTTTCTATCTGTAAATTATGCGTATATTTCTCTGCATTAGACTTTAGGAGGGTAATTTTGTAAAGTCCCATCTAGTTAACGAGCCTGCTTCTTAAACAGTAGCGTAAGTGGCCAAATAAGTGCGATCCAGGGCTCCACACATCAAACAGGGAACTGTACTTGAGCACAGTAGGTTGCTGAACTCTGTAACCTCTTCAGGTTCAGGAACTGCTAACACCTCATCAGGAGTTAGTGGGCCTGTTTCCTGAGTGCAATTGAAGCCTGCATAATAAGGCTGCTTTGCCCTGCCCTTTTGAGCTTTCTTAACCAGGGCTCCACACATCAAACAATACTAAGCTCCACAAACAGAACAATGGCTGGGAAAAAATCGTATTGCTAAAGCTGTTGCCCCCGTTACAGCTTCTGCCTCGGTCCAGACAGAGGTCCTAGTGCCAGTTGAAGAACCGGTTCCATGTGCAGGGTGCCTGCATGCTGAAGCTCTGAGGAAACAAGTGGAGGAACTCAGAGAGGAGGTGGCGAGGCTGAGGAGCATTCAAGACAGTGAGAAGTACATTGATGAGATGCTGCTTGCAGCAACCAGGCCTCCAGCACAGGAGAAGATGGGTGCCAACAGAATGTCGATGGTTGGACAACAGTCACCAGAGCCTGCAAAATCACCATCCAACTTTCTCCAGCCCTTGAATTGAAGAACCATTATGCAGCCCTGGAAGTGGAGGAGGTGAAAGCATCCCTGGAAGGGAAGAACCAGAGTTCAAGTACCCCATAGTTGCAGAATCAGTGACCAGAAGGAAACGAAGGGTAGTGTGTTGCAGACTCTCTTCTGAGGGATAATGAGGCGTCCATCTGCCGACCAGACTTGATGTCCAGAGAGGTATGCTGTCTGCCTGGTGCCCAAGATCCAAAATGTTATGGAGAGTTTTGCCGAGACTCATCAAGCCCACTGACTATTACCCAATGTTGCTAATCCATGTTGGAACAAATGATACTGCCAGGTATACCTCGGAACGTATCAAAAGTGACTCATGGCTCTGGGACAGAGGGTGAAGCAGGTAGGTGCACAGGTGGTGTTCTCTTCAATCCTCCCTGTTGAGGGTAAAGGCCAAGGCAGAGAGGCTCGCATCCTGGAGATTAATGCATGGCTGCGTGGATGGTGTCTTCGAGAGCATTTTGGTTTCCTAGACCATGGGGATGCTGTTCCAAGGGTTGCAGAGCAGAGATGGCATCCATCTGTCCAAGAAAGGTCACACATCTTTGGTAGTAGACTGGCTAATCTACTGAAGAGGGCTTTAAACTAGATTCGTTGGGGATGGGTGAAGAAAGCCCCAGGTAAGTGAAAGCCCCCAGGTAAGTGATACATTAAATACCTTTATGGAAAATGGGTAACAGGGTAACATATGGAAAGCAGTGTGTATTAATGCCCGTAGCATGGGAAATAAGATCTCTGAAGTTGAAGCTTTGGTGTGGGAGTGGCTGACTTAGATTTAGTGGCAGTTACAGAAAACATGGTTCACAGAAAACCATGACTGGGATGTACTATACCTGGCTATACTTTATTCAGAAGGACAGGGTAGGAAGAAGGGGAGGAGGAGTAGCACTATATTAAAAAACTACTATTAAAGCTTTGGAATTACAGAGCTTAAAAGGGAGAGAGGAGGCATTGTGAGTTAAACTAGAAAGAGGGAAAGAGAAAATCTATTTGCATTGGTGTGATATACAGACCTCCCTCACAAGAGGAAGAGGTGGACAGAGAGTTAATTGAAGACATACGCAGCATTGCTAGGAAAGGGGAAGTGCTACTGCTAGGAGATTTCAATATGCCAGATGTTGATTGGCACATTCCTGCTGCAGTATCATCTAGGAGTAAGGAGATCCTGGATTCTCTACAGGGAGAACTATTCAGGCAATTGGTAACAGACCCCACACGTGAAGGGGCCATACTGACTTGGTGCTTACCAATGGTGAAAGTGTTTCTGATGTTGTAGTGGGAGATCATTGTGCATCCAGTGATCACCTGATGGTGTGGTTCAGTATTAGGACTAGGGCTGTTAGAATCCATTCCAAGGTGAAGATCTTAGACTTTAGGAAGACTAACTTTTGCGAAGATGGGCCAATACCTCAGGGAGTCATTAGTGGGAATGGGAACAGCTGGGGGATGTAGAACAACAGTGGACAAAACTGAAAGGGGGTATTTTAAAGGCAACCAACCTTTTTTGTTAAAATGGTAAATAAAGGCAAAAGGAACAGGAGACCGCTATGGTTTTCGAAGGAAGTAGCTGAAAAAGTGAAGAAAAAGAGGGAGGCCTTCATGAAATACAAGAGATCACAGAGAGAGGAAGACAGGCATCTGTATTTGGAAAAACTTAGAGAAGCTAGCAAAGTAGTCAAGAAGGCAAAGATTCAAAAGGAGGAGGAAATAGCAACTGCAATAAAATGGGGGGATAAGACATTTTTCAGATATATTAGTGAGAAGAGGAAGGGCAAAAGTGGTATTGTCAGACTCAAGGGTGCAGGGGGGGAATATGTAGAAGCTGATAAGGATAAAGCGGAATGCTTAACAAATATTTTTGTTCTGGTGTTCACAGATGAAGAACCAGGAGCAGGACCTCAGAAAACACCCACAAATAAGAACAGAAGCGAGGGACATCTTGAACAATTTTCAGAAGACTGTGTTCGTGAGAAACTAGCTCAACTTAAAGTAGACAAAGCGATGGGACCGGATGGGGTACACCCTAAAATACTGAGGGAACTTGGGGACGTTCTAGCAACTCCACTGACTGACCTTTTCAATGCCTCATTGGAGTCGGGAGTGGTGCCAAAGGACTGGAGAGAGGCTCATGTGGTGCCTTACACAAAAGCGGAAGTAAGGATGTGGCTGAAAACTACAGGCCGGTTAGTTTAACTCAGTGGTGAGTAAATTAATGGAAACGCTGTTGAAAGAGAAAATAGTGAGGTTTCTGGAGTCCGGCGGATTACAGGATCCGAGGCAGCATGGATTCACCAGAGGCAGTCTTGTCAGACAAATCTGATTGATTTCTTTGACTGGGTGACCAGGGAGTTGGACCGAGGGAGAGCTCTAGATGTGGTGTATTTAGATTTCAGTAAAGCCTTTGACACTGTTCCTCACAGGCGACTTATAAACAAACTGAGCACCCTAGGGATGGACCCTAAAGTTATCTGCTTGGGTTAGAAATTGGTTGGGTGGGAGGTGACAAAGAGTACAAGTAAATGGCGCTCACTCTGAGGAGAAGGATGTTACCAGTGGTGTGCCCAGGGATCTGTCCTTGGTCCGATTCTTTTAACATCTCTTGTTAGTGATATAGAGGAAGGGCTGTCGGGTAAGGTTTGCCTCTTTGCGGATGATACCAAAATCTGCAATAGAGTAGACACCCAGGAAGGTGTAGATAACATGAGGAGGGATCTGGCTAAGCTTGAAGAATGGTCTAGAATTTGGCAACTGGGAATTTTAATGTTAAAAAATGTAAGGTCATGCATTTGGGCTGCAGCAATCCAAGGGAGCAATACAGTATAGGAGGTTGAAGTACTTTTGTCCACTAAAGAAGAAGCGGGACCTAGGCGTAGTTGTGTCCGATGATCTTAAAGTAGCTAACAGGTAGAAAAGGCGACGGCAAAAGCTAGAAGGATGCTTGGGTGCATACGGAGAGGAATGGCTAGCAGGAAAAAAGGAGGTGATAATGCCTCTGTATAAGTCTTGGTGCGACCTCATTTGGAGTATGGTGTGCAATTCTGGAGACTGCACCTTCAAAAGGATGTGAACAGGATGGAGTCGGTGCAGAGGGTTGCTACTAAGATGATTAGTGGTCTTCATTATAAAGCATATGAGGACAGACTTAAGGATCTTAATATGTACACCTTAGAGGAAAGGCGGGATAGAGGTGATATGATTGAGATGTTTAAATACCTCCGTGGCATAAATGTTCAGGAGAGAGCCTCTTTCAATTGAAAGCAAGTTCTGCGACGAGGGGACATGGGATGAGGGTGTGAAGGGAGATAGATTCAGGAGTGATATGCGGAAATATTTCTTTACGGAAAGAGTAGTGGATCCGTGGAATAGTCTCCCAGTGGAGGTGGTAAAGATGAGGACAGTAACTGAATTCAAAAAAGCATGGGACCAACACAGAGGATCTCTAAAGGTAAAAAGTGGACTGTTGTAGTTGTTGTTATGGAAGGACAGACTAGATGGGCCTTGTGGTCTTTTTCTGTCATCATGTTTCTATGTTTCTATTAATAGCTGGAGTAAGTACCCACACCTACAGCAGACTTCACTACAGCATGCGTAAATGTGCAAGGTGAAACTACAAGCCATTGCCTGTCCTTTCAGAATAGCGGCCACCTGAGTTCTTTTATCTGTTTAGTAATATTTGGCTCACGCCTTTCCAGTAGTAGTTCAAGGTGAGTTACAGTCAGGTACAGTAGGTATATCCCGGTCGTCAGAAGGTTTACAACTTAACAGGCCGATGCAGAAAGACTAACGCGTTCTTTGCCCACAGATAACACAACTTAGATGCACAAGTTCCGCCACATCAAACGCAGAGAAGAAATCGACGCACACATAAACCACAAAGGTCTGCACACACAGCAATGCCAAGCATATTTAAATAATATGAGCTGTGCATATTAAAATGGATGCTAATAAAGATCTGTGTCCAATGCAAAGAAATGCGTAGAGGATTACATAACCAGCAGAAGCGCCGATATCTCTACGCCTGGTCTGAGGTAGCTTCAACTTATAGGTCTCTGTTGTGATTTCATAAAAAATGTTTTTGGGCAAAATAGTCTTGACTGTTATGGGGTGAGCGCCAAAGGATCCTGCACGTCCTGTGCGTATAATATGAGCATTTGACATTTACACGCATGCGCACACGGCCATTTATAGCACGTCTGTAATTCGTGCATGCTTTACGCCAAAGTTCTGCACACAGCTCATCTGCATACACACCCTTTGCTGTACACCAGGGCTGAAGTCTAGTGCTATCGGCCTGCTATGAAAACACACACACAGCTAATAGCGCACGACTTCAGCGCTGACCTGTAAGTTTGTACCTGAGCCAGTGGAGGGTTAAGTGACTTTCCCAAGGTCACAGAGCCAGTGGGATTTGAACACTGGTCTTTTTGCTCTAGCCACTAAGCTACTCCAAGTTAAGCGCATAAATGCCCATTTATGCAGGTAATTCAGTAAAATACCATGGCTTATGTGCATAAATGGCACATATCTCGAGGCAGCTCCTTATAAAATTACTAAGTGTCCTATATACACATATATACCTATTTTATATAGGAAAGAATGCATATATTTTCCCACATTAAACAGACAAGGTAGGTGAGGGCTCCATGGAAGGCCTAGGTAGCTACTTATAAAAAATACTTTGAATAGTTTCATGTTTTTACTGAAATGTGGACACGACAAAGAAAGGAAAAAGAAGTGGGAGGTCAGACAGGGGCGGCAAGACCATCTCCTGCTTGAGGCAAGAGATGAACTGGCACCCACACACACCCTCCCCCACTCAGCAGCCAAAACGGAGGGGCTTCTCCAGGGCCCTAGTCAGAAAACCTACACTCAACACCAGCCAGGTGGCTGCCTCACAAATAAAGAAAGCAATATATTCCCAGGCTATATAAGGGTTGCTTTTTTTTAACTTTGTTATGCTGTTTTTATGCAGTAAAAAATGTAGCAGCTTAATTATACCCTGGGAATCTAATGTTTGACCCCTGACTTTGCACACGGGATTGGCATGCTATTAAATGTAGCTAGTCAGTCTGCAAAAACAGAGGAGATGCCAAGTGACCACAAACCAAGAGCAAAATGAAAACGCAAGAACCACAGCTAATTTTATTTTGGTGATATAAACTGCTCTGTGCTTCTCGCTTTACATTTTTGAACATATATGTTTATGTTTATTTAAAAACTTTATATACCGAGTGTCAGAGCGGTTTACACAATTAAAAAATTCGAAATTAAAAAGAGGCTATACAAAAAATGCTGCGGGAAAAAGAAGAGGAAATGTGAACGCCAATAATTTTATTTCAAAGGAAAGAAAGGGACAGAACCAAGAAAGAAGAAAGAACAGAAAAATAAATGACAAGGACAAAACAAACAGAGAAGGAAAGGGTGTGAGAGGGAACAGAGAGGTTATTAATTTACTTTTAATTACTTGGAGGGGTAAGGGAGGGAGGGGAAGGAAGATCAAAAGCTGTGCAGAAGAGGTGAGTTTTCAGTTGGGCTTTAAAAGATTTGAGAGAAGAATCCATTCGGAGGGCGGAGGGGAGCGAGTTCCAAAGCCGAGGTCCAAGGAAGAAAAAAGCGGAGGATCGCGTGGACTCTAGGTGGGCCTGAGACGGAGAGGGAAAAAACATATGATTAATGTGAATGGTGCGAAGTGAACGGTGAGGGGTGTGCAGACGTACCTGATCGGCGAGATAGAAAGGGATACATGAATAGTTCTGTGTGCAAAAATAAGGATTTTGAATTGTATACGGCATGTGATGGGTAGCCAGTGCTGATGAAGAAAGAGGGGAATGACATGATCAAAGCGGGAGGCGTGGGTGAGGATGCGGACAGCAGTATTCTGAACACGCTGAATGCGAGAAAGCTGGGATTGGGGAAGACCGGCCAGACAAACATTACAATAATCAAGACGTGAGAGAACTAAGGAGAGAAGTAGAGCAGCCATAGAAGAAAAAGAAAGGAAAGGATGGACAGCGCGAAGTTGATTTAGGGAGTAAAAAGAACGTTGAACCATATTTGAAACATGATCCTTGAATGTAAGAGCAGAGTCGAGAGTGACACCCAGATATCTAAGGGAGGTGACCGTAGGGATGGGTGTAGAGGAGAGCAAAGGCGTAAGAGGAGGGGGACATCCAAAGGTGAACCAAATCGCTGAAGTTTTTGCAAGGCTGGTATGAAGGAAATTAGAGGAGATCCAGGAAGCAACAGAGGAAAGACAGTTATTGAAGGGAGTAATATCTGGATTAGAAGAGTCAGTGTGGTAAAGAAGAAAGATGTTATCACCATAGTAGTGGGCAGAGACACCATGCTGTTGGACTAAGAGTGAGAGGAGCCAGAAAGATATTGAAAAGAACAGGGGAGAGGACAGAACCGGGGAGTGGAAGGAGAAGAAGCAGAGCCAGATAGCACAGAGAAAGAGCGACATGAGAGGAAGGAACGAAACCATTGAAGGACCAAACTGGAGAGGCCGGCATCCTGAAGGCGAAGCAAGAGAGTGTGGTGATCTACTAAGTCAAAAGCAGCGGAAAAATCCAGTGAAACAGCGAGAGAAAGAGAACCACGGTCGTGAGCAATGTGTAATTCGTTTAGAAGTGAAAGGAGAACAGATTCAGTACTGTGCCCAGGATGAAAACCTGATTGTCGGGGGTGAAGGGTAAGAGAGGCCTCATGCTGGGACTTTCGGTTTGGCAAATGAGCTGATCGGTCATGTTCTGATCAGCTCCGGGTAGCCTACCCTGCAAACCTGCGATCAAATTCCACTTTAGGTGGATATCCCCACTAACTGGTACTTATATGAGTGGCTGACGGTAGTGCGACTGAAACGGCATACCAGCAGCGCGGCAATTACCTAGATGGCATCGAAGACCGTGCGGAGGGAGAAGCCACGAGTCCCAGAGGCCAAGATGGCGGAGGGGGCACCCAGTAGCCCTGTTTCGGGAGGCACTCAAGGGCTGGTAGCAGAGGTATCGGCAGCGGTGGTGCAAGCGCTCGATGCCCGCTTCCAGGAACTGAAAGAGCAGATCCATACTGTTGGCCAGCGCGTTACCGCCTTCACGGAGAGAGTGGAGCAGGTAGAGACGCGTGTCTCAAATGTGGAGGATATTCTGCACCCCCTGCAAGCCAAAGTGGAGGCTCTGGAGACCCTTGTTAAACAACAGGGGGACAAGCTTGATGACCTGGAGAACCACGGGCGGCGCAAGAACCTGCGATTTGTGGGAATACCTGAGAGTGTAACGGATGGTGCCCTGTTTCTTGCTGGTCTGGATTGAAAAGCTTCTGGGGGGCCAGGGGGACAATCCGGTGAAGCTGGAGCGGGTGCACCGGTTGGGCCCCTGGCGTGACCAAGCCCGACGCCCGCGTGCGGTTATCGCTCGGTTCTTGGATTACAGGCAGAAAGAGGAAGTGCTCAGGGCCGCCCGGAGTCGAAAAGAGCAAAAACACGATGTTGAGCACATCTTGGTCTTCCAGGATTACTCTGTCTTGGTCAGCCAACAACGTCGGGCCTACTCGAACAGCTGTGCACAACTGCTACAAAAGGGGGTGCGTTTTTCTCTCCTCTATCCGGCCCGTTTGAGGGTGGAATTTCAAGGCCGGACACGTTACCTGCTAACTCCTGAGGCGGTGACTTCTTTCTTGGAGACTTTGAATATGCCTGCAGACTCCAACTCCTGAGAGCGTAATTGGAAGCATGGCTGGGGATTAGTTGACCAACTTGAGGAGGACGCTTAGGGGCTGAGCGCCGATACATGAAGGATATGGCGGGCTCCTGTTTCCTGAGACTTCTGCATACATTGGACTATGCTGCTGGGGTCCCTTCATCATGTTTTGCATTTCTCTGTTTTCTTCCCTTCTTTCCAAGCCCCGGGTTGCAACATATGTGGGGTGGGGAGTAGGAATCTATACAGCTTGTTAGTTACTTAGCGGCGACTCTAGCCTTTGATAGATGCAAAGGGTAACAGGCTGTAACTGTATTTCTTGTTAATAACAATGTTGCTGTAGAGCTCTGGATTCCCTGCAAGTTTGCACTGTTAGATGCTTAATGGTATATGTAAGTATTTGGGTAAGGAGGGCGGGGGGGAATATATCGGGATACAATTTGCTGGGGCCCGGTTCTGGGGGAGGGGGATCCCGAGTGATTGGAAGGGGTTGAATGTGGCTTCCCCTGGGGTCGAATGTGGTTCCCATGGGGTCCTCGTGGACAGCCTGCGTGGCCTGTAGTGGAGAGCGAGGGCGCGTGACCCGTAAGTGCTGAAGGGTGTCCTTGAGGCTGCGGTTTAGTTTAGGCCCATGGGTTATGCTCAGAGTTAAACTATTGGAGCGGCATGGGTGGAGGCAGCGCTGGGTTAGGGTAGGGTGGTGGGTGGGGGAGGGGTTAACTTGTAGGCTGGGAATGGTTCGAGGAGTAGTCTACGGGTTCTTGGTTGATAGGAGCTATTACTTATATATTTGTCTGCCCTTTGTTGGGCTCCCTCTTTGGCCTTTGGGTACTCCCTTGGAACTAGCTATGAGGGGAACGGCCTGGCACTGGGAGGTAGGTTGGCGGGGGCTGTTTGGTTAGGGGAGTGCTTGCCCAACAGGGTGTGGGTTACTTGTTATGATTGGCCTGTCCTGTGTTTAGAGGTTTGAGGTGGTTGTAATCCAAGGGAAGAGAGAGGTGGGGGAGGATATGGTGGGTCGGTAAGGGGGGGAACGTCCCTTTTCAAGACCGGAGTAGGTCGATTAAGGGGGGGGGTTGGATCTCGGGGGGGTGGGTAATAGTGAGGGGATCATTAAGAGTGTGTCCTGGGGTGGCCCCGAATGCCAATGGAAGTTGTCCGACCTGCTGGACGGACTGGAGGGGGTGGAAGGGTGTGGGGTGGAGGGGGCGGAGGGGGGGAGGGGGGACGGACAAGGGACGGGAGGGTTCGCACTCTGGGGTTTAATGATTGGCAGCACTGTACTGAATTGGTAGCTGATAGTGGGGGGCTCCAGGCTGGGGGAGTCCTTCTTGGGCGATTAGATTTTTTTTTTCTTTTGAGGAGCCTTGACACTGCCCCATCACTTTAAAGGTTATTACTTGGAATGTTTGTGGATTGGGGAACCCTATTAAGATATAAAGTATTACAAGCACTGGCCCGGCATAAATGCGATATCGCCCTATTACAGGAAACCCACCAGACAGCTGAGGAGCATAGTAAACTTTGTAGGAATTGGGTGGGGCAAGTTTGGGGATCTCCGGCTGCAGGGAACAAAGGGGGAGTAGCTATCTTGGTCCACAAGAGGATTTGATTTGTGGCGGGGACTGTTCTAGCTGATGCAGTGGGTAGGTCTCTTCTGATCCATGGCCAATTAGAGGGGAAACCGGTGATTCTTGGGGTTCTTTATGGCCCTAATGTGTCTGACCCTGGTTTTTATAACGGCTTGGCCTCAAAACTGGAGCAGTTTCCAGACTGCCCCATAATTCTTGGGGGGGATTTTAATGGGGTCATGGATGTGAATTTGGATACGTCTCGGGGGGGAGCGGTGAGGGAGAGGGCGTTGTCTTCTCGGATGCTGCAACGCTTTTGTAAGAGATTGGGTGTAATAGACCCGTGGCGGCTGTTGCATCCTTCCGAGAAAGACTTTACCCATCAATCCAGGGCACATGGCACCAATGCATGCATAGATTATTTGTTTGTATCGGGGGATTTGTTTGCCCTTACAGAGGAAGCCCAGATTGGTCCCTTGGAGGTATTGGACCATGCGATGGTCTGCCTAGAATTGAAGTGGGGTGGCGATGTTACTCGAACGCGTCTTTGGCGGTTTCCTTTGGGGTTGTATTATGACGTGCAGTTTCATCATTTTCTACGTCAAAGATGGAAGGAGTTCACAAGTGATCACCAGGTTCATGAGGATGACCCCGAACTGGCATGGGAAACGGCGAAGGTGATCCTTCAGGGGGATATCATAGGATTCGCAGCCCGGAAGCATCGGGTACTTGCGGAGCGCATTATTGCGCTCGAACAACAGGTTACTAAATTCCGGCGTAGGTGTGCCCATCAGCCGTCGGTTGCGAATAAGAAAAGGTTATGGGAAATCCAGGTATATCTTAATGAGCTTTTGCACCAGAAAGCTAAGAAGTCGGTTCTTTATTATAGGTATAGGTTGCATTGCTATGGCGATAAGCCCGGAAAACTGTTGGCTCACTGTTTGAGGGGTAGGCGGGGTGCATCCTTTGTGGCGGGCCTCCGAGATGATAGGGGAAAGATGCATAAGGAGAATGTGGACATTGTAAGGGTTTTTCGTAGTTTCTTTCAATCGTTGTATAAGGCAGAACCTGGATCCGCTACGGGCCTGCCTATTTGCGAGATCTGGATCTGCCGCGACTCACTGAGGCGCAGAGGGGGATGTTAGATCAGCCCATTACTTCTCAAGAGATACAACTTGTTATCTCCTCAGCCAGTTGCTGTAAGGCTCCAGAACCAGATGGGCTGGGTGCGGAATTTTACAAGATCCTTGGTGATTGTGTGAGTCCATTGCTGCGGGAGGTTTTTAGTGCAAGGGCAGAGTGGGGAGCCTAACGTTGGGGGCGGAACCATGCTCATATTACTTTGATCCCCAAACCGGGTAAAGATCCGATGCTAGCAGCCTCTTATCGGCCTATTTCCCTTCTTAATTTTGATCTAAAAATCCTCGCGAAAGTGTTGGCCGTACGGCTGGCGGAAGTGTTGGGACACTTAGTCCATGACGCACAAGTGGGTTTTGTTAAAGGGCGATATGCCGTTCGGAACCTTCAGAAAATTCTGGCCTCCTTGGAATGGATACACGCTCGACAGATCCCCTCATTACTTGTCAGTTTTGATGCGGAAAAGGCCTTCGACAGGGTGAATTGGCAATATCTATGGGGGCTTTTGCCACAATATGATATAGGAGCTGCCTTCTGCAAAATGGTGCAGAGTTTATATGTGACACCGACGGCGGGGATTTTGTGTAACGGAGTGCTATCGGAAGGCTTTGCTTTGGAGCGGGGTACGCATCAAGGCTGCCCCCTCTCTCCGCTGTTATTCGTTCTTTCGCTGGACCCTCTGATTCGCACTGTTGTGACCTCGGGAGCGATAAAGGGTGTGGTGATGGGCTCGCAGGAGTTTATAATTTCGGCATTCGCAGACGATTTATTAGTCCATCTGACTTCCCCGGTCGACTCCCTGCAGCCTCTGTTGGAGGAATTTGGGCGCTGCTTTGGGGGCAATTGCAGGGCTTCGCATTAATAAGGACAAATCAGAAGCGTTTGGATACTTTGGGGCATCTTCGTAGTTCCTGGGGGGGATCCTTCCCCCTTCGGTGGGCGGAAGAGGACTTTGTTTATTTGGGTATAGTGATGCCTAGACAACCGCAAGCGCTCTATAGACGCAATTTGGATCGTATTCTGCGGCGTCTGGTGGTACAGCTTAAGGCTTGGGAGTCCCTTCCGTTGTCTCTGTCTGGGAGAATAGCGGTGGTACAGATGGTTATATTACCACGCATTTTGTACTGGTTGCAGACCTTGCCCGTCTGGTTTTTATGTCGGGACTTGCGAAGGGTAGAAGCCTCTCTCAAGACGTTTCTTTGGGGGGGGAAGAGAGCGCGGATTCCGTGGGGTCGGTTATTGGGGAAATGGCGGGAAGGGGGCATGGGATTGCCAGATTTGAAGATGTATGCCTTGGCGTGTCAGGCGAGGCATTTGGGAGATTGGTTAGGAGAGACGGACCACTATACGCCTAGGGTTGTGGAGGAGTGTTTGGTGGCCCCGTTGACTTTACTGGAGGTTTTGCATGGGAGGCTCAGCGATCTCCCAAATGCGGTCCGGCGGAGTGCATTAGTGGATTCGGCTAGGCGTACCTGGCAACAGCTCAATAAGTACTGGAATGCATCCTGGAGTGCTTCCAGCTGGGTACCCCTGCAGGGGAATGTCAAATTCCTTCCTAGCTCCGAGATGGTGACGTTTCGGGACTGTGGGCATGGGGCATACGGAATTTAGGATATCTAGTAGACCCCTCGGGACGATGCAAATCCTTTCTGACCCTGAGTCGGGAGTACGATTTTCCTACCAAACATTCTTTTGCATATATGCAGGTTTCTCACTATGTGGCCTCTTTACTGCGGGAGGCGCTGCAAATTGACCGATCGGCCCAGATCTTGGAATTTTTTGGTTTAGGGGAGGATAGTCCACCTTCGATCTCCCAATTGAAGACTCGGTTAGATCGTTATAGGGCAATTCCCGACTATCGGGGAGTTGAGATGGCCTGGGCTGCTGAATTGGGTGGGGAAGTGGCTCCGAGGTCGGTTGGCAAGGCCCTGAAACGGATTGTTCGTGTAGCGCAGGGGGCCCGTTGGAGGGAGATTCAATTTAAATGTGTGACTAGAGCCCACTTCTCACCGCGGCGAGCCCTTCGTAGTCGGTTGGGAACGGATGGCAGCTGCCCCCGCTGCTCAGAGCCCCTGGCGACTTTGCTGCACATGTGGTGGGGATGTCGTGGTGTACGCCCTTATTGGACTAGGATATGCAATTTTCTTAGTCAGTTGTTGCTCCGACGGTTTAGATGGACTGGCTCTTTTGTGGTCTTGGATCAGATGGCGCCCCCCTGGCCCGTGAAGGCAGGAGAACGTTTACTTTTGCGGAAGGCCTGTCTGGTGGGTAAAGGGCCGATTCTCCGGTTGTGGAGAGAACAGCAGGCGCCAAACTTTAGTGAGTGGAGGAATAGTTTTCACCAGCTGATGCTGACGGAGCGTTGGCTTGCACGGGGCAGTGTCAAGCATTGGACAGTGTTTATGTCAATATGGGAACCCTATATTCAGCAATTAGGGGTTCGTAGTCATAATGAAATTCTTCAGGTGGGGAGATGACTGTGAGCTGGCCAAGGGAGGAGTGGGGGTGGACTGGTTGTTGCTGCCTATCATGGATTTAGTTTCCTATGCTGCTGGGGCCGGAGTGTGCAGAGGGTGGGGGGAGGGAGGGATGGGGGGTGGGCGGGGAGGGGTGGGGTTGGAGGGGATAATATGATATAACCCACCTGTTGTATTCCATCTGTTGTCTTCCGGAGGGGATAAGAGTACACCCCTTCGTGGAGACTTTGTTGGCTGTTTTATTTTTGTGTTTATCTTTGTTGGTGGATTAAAATAAAGTGTTTAAAAAAAAAAAAAGAGAGGCCTCATGCTGTGAAGAGAGTTTATTGTTTATTGTTTAGTACACATTTGTTATACCGCCCCCCATAACATCGGGGCGGTTTACAAAACAACATCAAGAAAAAAAAGAGGAAATTACAATAAATGATAGAGCAAGAGGTAAGTAAGGACAGAAGGGTTAAGAGAGTAGAGTAATAAGAGTGAACACTTAAGACTCAGGGGGGAAGGCTAGGGAGAACAGATGTGTTTTAAGGAGGGAACGGAATTTGGAGTAGGATTCTTCTGTACGGAGGGCGGTGGGCAGGGAGTTCCAGAGAGATGGGGCTAAGTAGAAAAATGCTGCTTTCCTAGTCGATTGTAAGTGAGCTTTGGAGGGTGCTGGGAGGTGAAGGCGATTGATGTGAATGGACCTAAGACTGCGTGAGGGGGTATGGTAAGTGAGTAGGTCGGATAGGTAGGTAGGGGTAGATAGATAAATGGCTCTGTGGGTTAAGGTGAGAACCTTGAAGGAGATCCAGAAATCAATTGGCAGCCAGTGTAGATGATGTAATAAAGGGGTGACATGATCACGGGGGGAGGCATGTAAGATCATGCGAGCAGCAGTATTCTGAATTAATTGCAAACGGCGATTTTGATACTGGGGAAGACCGGCAAAAATGATGTTGCAGAAATCTAACGTGGTGATGATCAGGGAGAGAAGGAGGGTGGTAATAGCTGGAGTGGATAAGAAGGGACGAAGAGCACGGATTTGCCGAAGGCGCAGAAAGGAGCATCTAGAGACATGGGAAATGTGATTGTGAAAACTGAGGGTATTATCAAGAAAAACTCCAAGATAACGGAGTTGGGAGACGACAGCAATGGAAGCACCTGAAATAGACGGGGCAAGTAAGGGAGCAGGGGAAGTGTGCGGGAACCAAATGGCAGCAGTTTTGGTGACATTAAGTACTAGACAGTTAGACAAAAGCCAAGAGGAAATAGAGGCCAGACAGTTGTTCAGAGGGGATAAGTCAGGATGAGAAGGTGAAGTGTGATGCAGAAGAAAAATGTCATCAGCGTAAAAATAGCTAGAGATCCCGGATTGCTGGATGAGGAGGGCCAAGGGGGCAAGAAAGACATTAAACAATAAGGGGGCCAGAATCGATCCCTGAGGGACACCACAGGGGAGAGGAAGAGGATCAGAGGTGGATAGAGGAGAAGAAACAGCAAAGGACCGGTGACAGAGGAATGAGTGGAACCAATGATATACCAAACCCCGAATGCCCGCATGCCGAAGACGAGAGAGGAGAAGAGCGTGATCCACCAAGTCGAAAGCTGCAGAGAGGTCGAGTGAAACAGCTAGAGTGATATTGCCTTGGTCATGAGAGGTGTGAATCTCATTTAAAACTGCTGCAATTGTGGACTCAACACTAAAACCAGGTCTAAATCCAGATTGTCTGGGATGAAGAAAGAGTGTAGAATCAAGAAAGTGAGAAAGCTGAGAGAACACAACCTTTTCCAGAAGCTTGGAGGCGAAAGGGAGATTGGAAACGGGACGATAGTGTGCGGAAATGGCAGGATCAAGGGTGGGCCTGGAGTTGGAGGAAGACCAGTTTTTCCAAGAGTTTAGATAAGAAGTGAAGGTTAGAAATGGGACGCCAATTTGAAGGAGAGGAGGGGTCCAGGGAAGCTTTCTTTTCTACATCCAAAGAAACCCCTCTTCCATCAATGAGCTCTTTTCCCCAGAACTGTTTGACAGCCAGGTGGCATGAAGGAGTAGCTGGGTGGGCAACATTATAAGCTGGCTGGCAGCAGACAACATAATTAGTCGTCTTTCCTTTTTCCATGCCTACTGATTATTCTGCATGAATATGTTAGCCGGACGGTCGATAAAATCAGCCAGGCAATGCACCCATTCTAAAGGTCCTGGGGAGAACACTATCAACATACACAACATAATTTCTGGTTCTGGTGTCATTTCAGTATCAGCAATATAAAACCTCACCAGTCATGGACATATTGTGAGGTAATATAACACCTTACAGAAATTACTCAGGACCTATAGAGAAAATCTACCATACCATAACAGTATCAACTTCCAAAACTCATGCAAGGACCCTACTTGGAAAAAAAGCAGCACTCCAAGGGGGTCTACTTACTGAAGCGTGTTAGGCTTTTGCAGCTACGATGGGCCTCAGATTTGAAGCACACAAAAAAAAAGCATGGGTCTTTGCAATTCCACACTTGGAAGGCCTATAAATGCCCACCCACCTCTGATACATTGCAATGCGTCAGAAGAGGGGAGCATTTGTAGGCCTTCCAAGTGTGGAGTTGCAAAGACCCATGCTTTTTTTTTTGGTGTTTCAAATCTGAAGCCCATTGCAGCTGCAGACACATGAAAAGCAGCAGTGGAGGTGGGGGGGGGGAGAGAGAACAGCTTGAAGGACATGAAGGGCGATGGGGGAATGTCTGAAAGGACACAGGATAGGTTTTAGGGTAGACGCTGGACACAAATGGGGTGGGAGGAGGGAAGATGCTGGGCATGAGAAGATAGAGGAGATGCTGAACATGGGGTAGGGGAGAGAGGAGGATGCTGGGCATAAAGGGGACAGGATGAGAAAAAAGGGAGAGGTGCTACATGGTGAGAGAGGGAGAGACATGAGAGAGGGGGAGAGAGGATGGAAATGAAGGGCGTTTTTTTCCCCTGACTGTTTCATGTTTGAGGCCTGCAGACACAGGAAAAGCAGCCAGGGGAGGTTACTGCCAAGATTATTATTAGCTTTTTTTTTTATTCAAGCAGCATGAGATGGCTGCCACTGGCCTGTTTTGGAAAGCATTTTTTTTACCACTCCCAAAATTTGCCACCTGAGGCAGCTGCCACACCCTGGCGAATGATTAAACTGACCTGGGGTTAGAGAACTGAAGAGAGGTGCCTAAATATGGATATTCTAGGGGAGAGAGGAGACAGAGAGAACAGCAAAAGAGATACTGGGGCAATGTAGGGTTAACTAATTGCCCACGGCCACAAGGAGTAGCGGCGGGATTTGACCCCTGGCTCCTCTGGTTCCTGACCGTTTTAGTTGAAATGAAATTCTATACTATGAAGTCATGACAAGGTCAGAGCAAGAAGGACTGAGAAATAACATCAAAAAATAGTTCATCACAGGATGCTGGGTACATGTAAGTGTAGGCAAAAACAATAACAGAGTTCAAGAAGGCAAGGAGAAGTACAGTGGACCCTCAATTTCAGAGAGCTGCAGGAAAAGACAAAGATCAATCATGTCTACGATATTGAAAAAGGAAACCCACCAGGGAAAGCTCAATACTGGATTTAGTGTTCACCAACGGTGATAGTGTGTCGAATGTCCGGGTGGGTGCCCCTGTGAGCAGCAGCGATCATCACACGGTGTGGTTTGAGATAAAAGCCAAGGTGCAGTCCAATCACAGCAAGCTCAAAGTCCTAAACTTCAAAAACACTGATTTCAGTAAAATGGCCAAGTGCCTGAAGGAGGAGTTGGCAGGGTGGGAGGGGATAAGGGAAGTGGAATTGCAATGAGCTAAACAAAAGGTGGCAATAAAAGGGGCAACAGATAAATATGTAAGGAAAGAAAATAAAAACCAAGAGGAGAAGGAAACCTATTTGGTTTTCCAAAGAAGTGTCTGCTGAAACAAAGACAAAAAACAGTTTTCACAAAATTCAAAAGCTTGCAAACTGAGGAACACAGAAAGAAATACAGGATCAAACTAAAAGAGACAAAAAGAGAAATAAGGAAAGCAAAATCAAAGGCAGAGGAAAAGATGGCTAAAGATGTGAAGTGTGGCGACAAACCTTTCTTCAGGTATATTCGGGAGAGGAGGAAAATCAGAGATGGAATTGCAGGACTCAGAAGTGCTAGGAATGGACTCGTGGAAAGAGACATTGAAAAAGCGAAATTGCTAAACAAATACTTCTACTCTGTTTTTACTAAACAAAATCCTGGAGACAGACAACCTGTGACTCCCAAATATAAAAATGGGAATGAAGTAGATACCACACCATTCACAGAAGATGATGTGTTAGAACAACTTGCAAAACTGAAAGTGGACAAGGCCATGGGACCGGATGGGATACATCCCAGGATACTGAAAGAGCTCAGAGAGGTTCTTGCAGGGCCATTAAAGGATGTTTTCAACAGATCCTTGGAAACAGGAGAAGTTCCTCAGGACAGGAGAAGGGCTGATGTGGTACCTCTTCACAAAAATGGTGACAGGGAAGATGTGACAAACTACAGGCCCGTGAGTCTTACCTCTGTGGTGGGAAAAGTAATGGAGGCGCTCCTGAAAGAGCGAATAGTGGACTTTCTCAAAGCCAACATGGTTTTACCAAAGGACGAACTTGCCAAACAAATCTGATTGAGTTCTTTGACTGGGTGACCACAGAACTAGATCAGGGGCATGCGATGGATGTCATCTACCTGGATTTCAGCAAAGCCTTTGATACTGTTCCTCACAGGAGGCTTACCAATAAACTCAGTAGTTTGGGGATGGGTCCCATGGTGGTAAACTGGATCAGAAATTGGTTGACTGACAGACGACAGAAGATGATGGTAAATGGAGCTCACTCGGATGAAAGGAGGGTGATTAGTGGGGTGCCCCAGGGTTCGGTCCTGGGCCCGTCACTGTTCAATGTATTTGTGAGTGATATTACTGAAGGACTGAATAGAAAAGTCTGTCTTTTTGCAGATGACACGAAAATTTGCAACAGAGTGGACTTCCCCGAGGGAGTGGATAACATGAGGAAAGATCTACAAAAGCTGGAAGAATGGTCTAATGCTTGGCAGTTAAGATTTAATGCGAAGAAGTGCAGTGTCATGCACTTGGGAAGCAGAAATCCAAGGGAAATGTACGTGATAGGGGGTGAGAGGTTAGTATGCATGGACCAGGAGAAGGACCTTGGTGTGATTATTTCTGAGGATCTCAAGGTAGCAAAACAGTGCGACAAGGCAGTGGCAAAAGCCAGGAGGATGTTGGGTTGCATACAAAGAGGAATTACCAGCAGAAAGGAAGAGGTACTAATGCCACTGTATAAGTCACTGGTGAGGCCTCACTTGGAGTACTGTGTTCAGTTTTGGAGACCGTATCTTGCAAAGGATGTAAAAAGACTAGAAACTGTTCAGAGGAAGACGACCAAAATGATTTGGAGCCTGCGTCAGAAAACTTATAAGAAGAGACTTGAAGACCTAAATATGTACACTCTGGAGGAGAGGAGGGATGGGGGAGATATGATTCAGACCTTTAAATACTTAAAGAGAAATGATGAACAAGCAAACCTCTTCCAAAGACGGGGAAGCTGTAAAACTAGAGGGCATAACATGAAGCTGAAAGGGGGTAAATTGAAAAGCAATGTCAGGAAATACTTTTTCACTGAAAGGGTGGTGGATGCTTGGAATGCCCTCCTTATGGAAGTGGTGGGGCAAATACAGTGACAGAATTCAAAATGGCATGGGACAGACACAGTGGATCCCTTTACAGCAACAGGATAAAATCAAAATAAACTAAACTATCTAATTTCTGAACAAACAGCGGTGTCCTACACGGAGCGGTGGGTTCACCCCTAAAACAAGAACATGGGGCAGGGTGGCCTACACGGAGCGGCAGGTGCACCTACTCTTGTCACCTTGCTGGGCAGACTAGATGGACCATACTGGTCTTTATCTGCCATCATTTACTATGTTACTATAAGAAGCTCATAGATAAATCAAGAACCTGGGGATGAGCCCTAGGGTGGTCGCATGAATCGGAAACGGATTGAGTGATAGACATTCACACAGATGAAAGAAGGGTAGCTGGTGGAGTGCCATAGGAGTTGGTTCTGGGGCCATTTCTGTTCTTTATCTTTTGTTAATGCTAAGATCAGCAACAGAATGGACTTACCTGAAGGGAGTTAGTTGCAAGAAGAGTAATTTAATGCAAATATATGGAAAGATCAATTACCTGCTGGTGGAATCATATTTGAGTGGAGCAGCTGACAGCTGGTAGAGGGGTGGGAGGTCTTGCTGCAATCACCGAGTCCTGGGAGAAAGAGCCGTGTTGCTGACGGCAGCACTTAAATCCTTGGAGGTGGCGTTTGGCAGCAGCAAGGACTGCCACTTATTGAAACGAGGTGGTAGTCAGCAGCCTGCTGGGCCACACTGGTGATAGGAGGCAGAGTTGCAGGAATAGAAAGGTCCTAGTATAAGCTCTGTTGATAGGAAAGGCCAAGAGATGGGTTATGCTGCTTGGAGGAAGCTGCATGATGAGGAAGAGCTTACAGTTGGCAGCGTAGGCCAAGATGAAGAGCAGAGCTGATATCAACAATAGCGAGAGAAGCTGAGAGTTCAGTCATAGCACTATATGTTACAGAGAACAGGGGCAGGGCTTACAGACACTAGTCAGTTGTTTGTGGGTGCTGGGCTTCCCTGGGAAAGAGGGAGCATGAAAGGCTTCTGATGTTCTGTGATGTTGCAAGGTGCTGAATTGTTTTTTTTTTTTTTTGGGGGGGGGGGTATTGTTATTTTACGATACAGCAGAGATGCTGTTTATAGAGAAAACAAACCAGGATCATTCTGTGATCTGATGTGCCATCAATAATTCAAACCAAATGTAAAAACCCACAGAATAAACCACCATAAATATTTGTGGTCTGGTGTGCTGCAGAGTGACAGTCAGGAAGCAAGAGCTGCTCATGGAGGGAGCTGAAGCCCTGTGGAATTGCTCTGTGCAGTGGTGATGAGCATTAATGGGGTGTACGGGAGGCAGGATGCTAGTGACCTTTGCTAGTGACTTTAGGGTTTCATAGCACCCACTACTCAATGGGAGGAAGCCTTTAAGTCAAGGTTGTTATCCCTTAGAGTTAAAGGAGGTCATGGTGACTCCTATTCCCAAGAAGGGAACCAAGCTGTGCTGTTCCAATTTGTGTCCTATTTTCTCATTGATGAGCCTGGCTAAGATCATAGAAAAGGCCATTTTGCAACAACTGACTGATTTTATGGATCAGGAGGGTGGGCTCGATTGGGGTCAAACGGAGTTCCGAAGGGGGTCAGGCATGGAATCATTGATGGTGCCTGTTCTGGACCACAGCGTTCAATTTGGTTGACTGGGACATCTTGGTGGCGTGGTGTAGTGCTCTGGGAATGGGGGGGGGGGGGGTTGTGGTTCTGCAATGGATAGTATCTTTCCTGTCAGACCGGAAATTTTGCATATGCTGGGAGATTTTGTCATCCTCTGTGCAAGCGCTGTAATGTGGGGTTCCGGGGGGTCGGAGTTGAGCCCTATAGTGGCCATTTGCAGGAGATATGGTTTTTCTGGCTTTCAGTATGCGGATCACATACAGTTGTTTGTGGTGGTGGTTGAAGGAGGAGTCTGTGGTGTTTCAGTGATTCAATCAGTGTCTGGAGGAAACTGCTGTCTGGTTGCAGGCCAACCACCTAATCTTGAATGTTACTACGTCAGAGGTTTTGTTGTGTGGGGAGTTGTCTGCGGCTGTGGTACAGACGGGGCTTACGATTGCAGGAGCCCATCTGGCCTGGAAAAGGAGGATTCATGATCTGGGGGTCCTTCTAGACGTGGATCTATCCTTGCAGGGGCAGGTGTCCCGGGTGGTACGGTCTGCTTATGGCAACCTACGGTAGGTCAGGCAGCTCCGTTCTCTTTTGGACAAGGAGGCCTTGAGTCTTGTAGTTCAGATGCTTGTGTTATCTGGTCTGGACTACTGTAATGTGCTGTATGTTAGGCTACCAACTTACATTCTCAGGAAGCTATAGGTCATCCAGAATTCTGCAACTCAGCTGGTGTGAAGGTTGGGCAGGCTAGATTCAGTATCGGCAGTGTTGCGGCAACTATACTGGCTCCCAATTCGACAGAGGAATGTCTTTAAACTGTTGGTTCTCATTTTCAAGGGGTTAAGAGGGTTGGGACCATGCTATCTACTGGGGACATTATCTTAGTACCAGCCCAGGAGGGCTCTTCGGTCCACACATGCACAGCTGTTGGCTGTACCTGGAGTTTTCTCACATCCACTTGCAGCAATTGTGGGCTCAGGCATTTTCAGTGGCCGCTCCAGCCCTCTGGAATATGTTATCAGAGGTTTTGCGGAAAGACATGGACCTGATGGCATTCGGAAAGGCACTAAAAACCTGTTTCCCATTTAGATGGTGAACAGTGATGGTAGATGATACGTAGCATTATGTGTTGCTTGGTGGCGTGGGAAGGGTAATTTGGTGTCAGGGGTGGGGGGGGGAAGGGTAATTGGCAGTCTTAGATATTTGTATGCCTTTTTGTAAACCACCTAGAATGCTGTAGCACTTGGCGGTCAATGTCTTAAAAGAAATAAAGAAAGAAATAGAAAAATAACAGTTTTACAGATTAATGGTGAATGGGGAAGAGAACGGACACGGGAAGCGTGATCTGCAACCTCAGTATCTGTAAAAATCCCCAAAGAGTATTTTGAGGGGAAATTTTTAAAAAGGGAGAAGTTCAAGAGAGAGTTTGTGAATGTATTAAAATGTAAAAACTGAGCAGGATGTGTGTGTGTGTGGAGGGGGTCCTCCTAGGAAGCCATTTTATAAGCTTTTCAAAGGCATAAAACTCTGTTTTGCATATGTAAAGAGGATTTTTATAAACTTCCCTAGGGGTTACACGCATAGACGTATGTGCAGTGACAAGACGACATGTACTTTTAAGCAAGTTCTGCAGCAGAGTTTGGGAAGAGCTGCAATTTAAAAATGTCCCCAGCTTAAACCTCCCCTGATTCCTTCTGGTTGATTCCTATGAAGACACATAGGCACCGATGTGTCCTGTAAAACATGCTACAAATAGGCAGGGCTGGCGCTTCCACTAGATGAACTAGGAGGTTGTCTAGAGTGGCAACTTTCTGGGGGCAGCAAAAAGGCAGTGGCAGCAAACAGCAGACATCTTCCAACTCCTGGCAGGACACAGCTCAGCCAGTCGCCATTGCTGGCAGAAAGTGTCAATGCCCTTAAGAACACATCCATTTCCTGGGTGGTGCTAGCGCTGGTTAATCTCTCTTATGGTATGAACTGCAAAATCTTGCGCACTTCCTCCCATCAGCAATGGTGACCGAACCTTTGAGTCACATGAAGAAGCACTGACACAGGGATGGATCGCCAGCGGATCAGGAAGGGAAGAAAAAAATTAAAATATTAGAAAATGAGGGGGGGGATAGGGGCTGGCAAGGAGCTGAAAGGGAAGACCTATATGGTGGAGGCAAGGAACCAAATTGAGTGCGGAGTAACAGAGTGATACCCTACCTGGGGGGGAGGAGAGGGCACAGAGAGACAGGAGACCTATGTGGGGTGCGGAGAGACAATAAAACCTTGTATGGGGTGGGGGAGTCATGATGAGCAGATCTATATAGGGTGGGGTAGCAATATAAGACAGTATAGCAAAAAACTAAATTAATATTGTATTTAATTTATTTATTTATTTAACCAATTTTTTACCACCTTATCCTTCAATCCAAATGGTTTACAATGTAACTTAAATTAGGTACATTGAAATGAGAGTAAATACATTGCAACTTAACTGAGTACATTAAACGAGGGTATACATTACAACTTAAACTTATAACATTGAATCGAGAGGATACAGTGGGGGCGGGAAGCTGGCATGCAGGGCAATTTACATATTATAGTTTATCTACAGCTTTCGTCTTAGGTGTTGGCTTGTGACTGAAACATGCTAGGCCAGCATTATGAGAACTACATGGGGTTGGGAAGGACAAGGTGAAAGACACCTACTGCTGTTCAGTGTGCGACGGCGGCCAAAAACACCAACAGAATGTTAGGAATCACTAAGAAAGGAATAGAAAATAAAAGAAAGGATGACATCATAATGAACATAAGATATGCCATACTGGGTCAGACCAAGGTCCATCAAGCCCAGTATCCTGTTTCCAACAGTGGCCAATCTAGGTCATACGTACCTAGCAATTTCCCCAAACGGCACAGGTTCCACAATGCTTGTACTGGGTCAAGCATTGATATCCTGGATCCCTTCTTAATAATGGTTTATGGAACTTTCCTCCAGGAACTTGTCCAAACCTTTTTTTAACCCAGCTACACTAACAGCCTTTACTACATCCTCCGGTAACAAATTCCAGAGTTTGATTACACATTGAGTGAAAAAATATTTTCTTTTATTAGTCTTAAATAGTTTACCTTGTAGCTTTATTGCATGTCCCCTAGTCTTTCTATATTCTGATAACGTAAACAATCGATCTACGTTTACCCGTTCCACTCCGTTCATTAATTTATAGACTTCTATCATATCTCCCCTCAGCCATCTCTTTTCCAGGTTAAAGAGCCCTAATCTTTTTAGCCTTTCTTCATAGGAGTATACTTCCATCCCCTTTACCATTTTGGTGGCTCTTCTCTGAACCTTTTCTAATAACGCTATATCCTTTTTAAGATATGGCGACCAGAATTGCACACAATAGTCAAGGTGCGGTCTCACCATGGAACGATATAGAGGCATTATAATATCTTTTGTTTTATTTTCCATTCCTTTCCTTATGATACCTAGCATTCTATTTGCTCTCTTGGCCGCTGCTGCACAATGGGCCGAGGGTTTTAACAAGTTATCCACAATGACACCTAAATCTTTTTCCTGGGTGGTGGTTCCTAATGTGGAACCTTGCATCGTGTAACCATAGTTTGGGTTGTTCTTCCCTAAGTGCATAACTTTGCACTTGTCCACATTAAATTTCATCTGCCATTTTGATGCCCAGTCTTCCAATTTATCAAGATCCTCTCGAAATTTTCCACAATCCTCTTGGGTTTTAACAACTTTAAATAGTTTTGTGTCATCTGCAAATTTGATAACCTCGCTCGTTATTCCCCTTTCCAAGTCATTTATGAATATGTCAAATAGCAGCGGACCCAGCACAGATCCCTGGGGTACAACACTATTCACCTTTCTCCATTGGGAAAATTGGCCCATTTAGCCCTATCCTCTGCTTTCTATCTTTTAACCAGTTCCTGATCCACAATAGTACACTGCCTCCTATCCCATGACTCTTTAGTTTTGCCAAACGTCTCTGATGAGGGACCTTGTCAAAGGCTTTCTGAAAGTCCAGATACACTATATCAACCGACTCACCTTTGTCCACCTGTTTATTCACACCTTCAAAAAAACATAACAGATTAGTAAGACAGGATCTTCCTTGTCTAAAGCCATGTTGGCTGTCTCCCATTAGGCCATGACTATCTACATGCTGAGTAACTTTGTTCTTTATGATGGTTTCTACCATTTTTCCCAGTACTGACATCAGGCTCACCGGTCTGTAGTTTCCCGGATCACCCCCGGAGCCCTTTTTAAAAATTGGCGTTACATTGGCGATCCTCCAATCTTCAGGTATTAGAGATGATTTTAATGAAAGGTCACAGATTACTAATAGCAGGTCTGCAATCTCATATTTCAGTTCTTTCAACACCCTTGGATGTATACCATCCGGCCCAGGTGATTTGCTACTCTTCAGTTTATCTAATAGTTGTAATACATCTTCCCGATGTATCGATATTTCCTTCAATTCTTCTGCACCTTTAAATACCACTTCAGTCATGGGTAACATCCCTATATCTTCCTCAGTAAAGACCGAAGCAAAGAATTCATTCAGTCTCTCCGCTATCGCCTTGTCGCCTCTTAGTGCCCCTTTAATCCCTCTATCATTTAATGGACCAACTGACTCTCTCACAATGGCTCTGTATCACTCCATGGTGCAACTACACTGTAAGTATTGTATGCAATTCTATCTCCGCATCTCAAGGATGATATAGCAGCATTAGAAAAGATACAAAGAAGGGCGACCAAAACGATAAAAAGCAATGGAAGAACTCTCCTATGAGGAAAAACTAAAGAGGTTAGGGCTCTTCAGCCTGGAGAAGAGAAGTTGGAAGGTGATAAGATAAAGGTCTTTAAAATCCTGAGTGGAGTGGAGTTGTATGAAGCAGGAAGACACGATACACTGTTTACTCCTTTAAAAAATACAAGGACTAAGGGATACACTATAAAGCTACAAAGTAATATAATTAAATAGGATACTTTTTTTCTCTCAATGTATAATTAATCTTTGAAACTCATTACCAATGGATGTGGTAAAAGCAGGTAGTGCAGATGGTTTTAAAAAAAGGTTTGGACAATTTTCATCATTAAGGTACTGTAGTGCAAGAGAAAACCACAGCCTATCCCTGGGGGTAAGTAGCATGGAATTGGCTATTTTTGGGATACGTCAGGCACTTGTGGCCTGGATTGGCCAGTGTTGGAAACAGGAGACTGGGCTCCATGGACCTTTGATCTGACCAAGTGTGGCACTTCTTATGTACATTGAGACGATGGAGAGAGGCAGAGAGATAGAGATGGGCGGGGATTTCATGAGAAAGACAATATGGAGTAGTGGGGCAAAAGGGAGAGCTACAGAGAGACAGAGTGAGGGAGATTGTACATAGGGTGCTGGAGCAAAACAGAGAAGATGAGGGAGACCTATGGAGGGGGTGGGGGCAGAAAGAGGGAGTCTGGACATAGGATGGTGGGGTTGGGTTACCAAGTGTCTCCAGGTCATCAGGGATAGGCTGAGCCGGTCTTAGATTTACGTCTAGGACTGATTCAGCCTGTGGCTGATGAACTGGATGGTGCAGCAAAGGGAAAATGAGGCTCTACCTGAGATGGGAAGGAGAGGATGAATTGAGGGACTAGAGAGAAGGGAATGAACCATCTTTTACATGTGTCTGTGCAGTGCTGCATACGTCTTGTAGTGCTATATAAATGTTCAGTAGTAGAATGAAGTGGGAGCGAGGAGCCAGAATGGCGTAAAGATGGGACTGGAACCGGGGCGCTTGAACTGTCGAGGAGATGACAGGTAGAAGACAGCAGATGAGGACTGGGATGGGGGGAGGAGTATAGAGAGAGCAGAAATGAGAGATTAGGGAGTGGGTGACAGTCAGAAGGGGCTACAGGACACTGATGGAGGTAGGAATGGAGGAGGAGGTGAGAGAGAGGAGAAAGGCTACGTAGCTGCAGGAGAGGAAATGAAACAAACAGGAGAGAAGCAACAGAAATGGAAAGGAAACTCCGAACAAAGAGAAGAGAAAGGCACTGAAAGTAGGAAAAAATAAAATAGCCAAACAAAGATAGAAAACATTTTCGTTTAAAATGTATTCATCGAAGTATGTCAGCTTTGAGTATATACATTAGATGTCTTCGTATTTGCCAGTAGGCAAAAAATATGCGTCTGTTCTTTTTTTTTCCATTGTTGCATTACATGCCAAGGCCGGCTCCGTGGGGTTTCTATTTCTAATGAGCATGTCTGCATCCGCCTGCCTGTCTCTGGAAAGTAAAAACTACCAGTTCCTCCTTGTAACAGGGTAAAATCAGGCCTGGAAAAACCTGTTCTGAAAAAACGGAGCCATTTGGCAAGCCTGTTTAGTGAAGGTGTGTGACAGAAGTGAGGTATTTTACTAGAATTTAGTTTTCGTGTAGGAATTTTTAGCAGTCTGACCTATTCTGTTTTCCCAGGAGGTATATTGGTATTCTAGGGTCTAGTGCAGCGATTCCGAACTCAGTCCTTAGGAGTCCAATGGAGGCAGTGCAATGCAAATCTCTATCATGCATCTTCATTGCGGTTATCTTGAAAACACGACTGGCTAGGCATGTCCCGAGGACTGGGTTGAGAACCACTGGTCTAGTGTAATAGAGTCACCTCAGTAACAGTAACAAACTCCCCTCTACCAGGCACTTTGGAGGTAATATAAAACCCAACTAAAAATAGATTCCAAACCTATACAGCAAACTCACCATTCCAAAACAGCACTAAACTCCAAGACTCAAACACCAAAAGTCCTGTTATATATTCTGAACTACCTAAGCAAAATCTGAATCTAACCTAATATCTTACATTACAAAACAATATCAGCTAAACCAAATGAATCTAAAATGACATAAGATTAATTCATACTATATTTAAAACCAACACCTTTGTTGCTTATGAAATTTCATTATTTCATTCTAATGGTAGGTCATTCCACAACATTAGACCAGCAGTCAGAAGCACTTTCTCATGGATTTTAAGAAACACAGAAACATAAAAACATGATGGCAGAAAAAAGACCATATGGCCTATCCAGTCTGCCCTTCCATACCAAATACTACAGTCTCTTTTTTTCCCTTAGAGATCTTCTGTGTTGGTCACATGCTTTCTTGAATTCAGATACTGTCCTGGTCTCTACAACTGCCACTGGGAGACTACTCCATGCATCTACAGCTCTATCCATAAAAAAATAGTTCTGCATATTATTCCTGAGTTTATCCCCTTTTGCTTTCATATTATGCTCCCTCATTTCAAAGCCACCTTTCAATTGAAAGAGGCTCTCCTCTTGTGCATTTATGCCACGGAGGTATTTAAACATCTCTATCATATCTCCTCTCTCCCACCTTTCCTCTAAAGTATACATATTGAGACCTTTAAGACTGCCCCGATATGCCTTATGACGAAGCCCAGTGACCATTCTGGTAACCACCCTCTGCAATGACTCCATCTTGTTTATATCCTTTTGAAGGTGCGGTCTCCAGAATTGCACAAAATACTCCAAATGAGGTTGCACAAAGACTTATACAGAGGCACTATCATCTCCTTCTTTCTGCTGGCCATTCTTCTCCCTATGCAGCCAAGCAACCTTCTGGCTTTTGCCATCACCTTTTCTACCCGTTTAGGAAGTTTAAGATCATCAGAAACAATACGCCCAGGTCCCTTTCTTCTTTTGTGGACAGAATTACTTTATCCCTATACTGTACCGCTTCTTTGGATGTTTGCAGCCCAAATGCATGACCCTGCATTTTTTAACATTAAATCTCAGCTGCCAACTCCCCGAACATTCTTCAAGGTTAACTAGAACCCTCTTCATATTATCTACTCCTTCCTGGGTGTCTACTCTATTGCAGATTTTGGTATCATCTCAAAGAAGCAAGCCTTATCTGACAGTTCTTCATCAATATCACTAACAAAAATGTTAAAAAGAATCGAATCAAGAACAGATCCCTGTAGCCCCACCGCTTGGTCTACTTTTAGTTTAGCTATTTCCTCATGAACACAGTTTTCTGAAAATAGTTCAAGAACCCCTTCACTTCTGTTCCTATTTCTGGGTGTTTTCTGAGGTTCTGCTCCTGGTCCTTCATTTGCGAAAAAAGAACAAAAATATTTATTCATTTTATTTATTATTTATTAGAGTCTCTTTTATACCGCGCTATTCAGCATCAGTGCGGTTTACAATGAACAATAAAATACACATTTCCGATGGTACTTTGTGTTTACAGTTGAACAGGTAATGCAACTTGGATAACAGGGTAACTATTTACAATTTACAGGGTAACTATTTACAATTTGTTAAGTAATTCCACTTTATCCTCATCAGCTTCTATATATTACTCCCTTTCACATTTGAGTCTGACAATACCACTTTTGCAGTTCCTCCTCTCGCAAACATAGCTGAAAAATGGCTTGTCCCCCTGTTTTACTGCATTGACTATTTTTTCTTCTATTTGTATCTTTCCTTTCCTGACTATTTTCCTAGTTTCTCTAAGGTTTTCCAAATATTGATGCTTGTCTTCCCTTTTCTGTGATCTCTTGTATTTTATGAAGGCCACCCTCTTTTTCTTCATCTTTATAGCTACTTCTTTTGAGAACCATAGTGGCCTTCTTTTCCTTATTTACCTTTCTAACAAAAATGTTTGTTGACTTTAAAATATCCCCTTTAAGTTTTATCCATTGCTTTTGTACATCCCCCAGCTGTTCCTATCCCACTAACGACTCCTTGAGGTATTGTTCCATCTTGGAAAAGTTAGTTTGCCTAAAGTCTAGGACCCTCGCTTTTGAATGGACTTTATTAGACATAGTCCTATTATTGAACCATACCATTTATTTATTTATGTATTTTATTTGTCTGGTTTATATACTGGTTTTCATCAGATCAAAGCAGTTTACATTGAAATAGGGAAAATGGGCAACATATAATAGTTAAACTATATACAGGTAAAAGTTAACTATTTACAGATAGTATTTTTGGGTGCAGATAACATATTTACAGGTGTAAAGAACATATTTGCAGCGCATATAACATATGTACAGCAGGGGCTCAAAACAGGTTGTATTTTAGGTAGTGAGGCCAACATGGTCAGAAAATAGGAAGGTCTTCAGGTGTTTACAGAAGGCGTGGAGGTCAAAGATATTTCTTATTGGGTTTGGGAGTAGTATTCCAGAGGGATGATGCGTGTAGCTCAAAGGCCCCTCTACATGTTTGTTGGTTATATTTTGTTCTGGAGTGTGGTATTGTAAGTTTATCAGTCATGGATAGTCTTCGGGGATGGTTGGGGTTGAGTAGTTCAAGGAGAGATAGGAGGTGAGTAGTTGTGTGGTCAGGGAGGGCTTTGTGGGTTAGCAGCAGGGTTTTGTACTTGATTCTACAGGAGAGTGGAAGCCAGTGGAGCGGTTTGAGGATGGGGTTGATGTTGTCGAATTTGGATGCTCTTTGTAGGATGTGTGCAGCAATGTGGAGGGCTGTTTGAAATGGGAGGAGGGTAGCTTGTGAAAGACCTTGATAGATTGTGTTGCAATAGTCAATGAGTGGGAGGATTAGGGTTTGGAGTGCTGAGTGGAAGTCTGTTGATTCGAGAAGAGGGGATTTTTAATTTGTAGTATATTGTCCTGGCTGTGGTTGATATTTGTGTCTTGAATGAGAGGTGCTGGTCAAGAATGATATCAAGGTATTTTAGCTCAGGTCATATGGTTATTTGAATGTTGTTTAGGGTTATTGTTGTTGGTGGGGGGGGTGAAAGTGGAATCTCTTGGGATAAATAAGGGCTAGCTTGTTGGTTTGTAGCCACTGAGAGCTATTGGTGAAGCATTCTTGGAGTCATGTGGATGATGGATATTTGCTGTGGAACAGATGGTATATTATGATGTCATCCGCATAGATATAGACTCAAGGATCTTAATATGTACACATTAGAGGAAAGGCGGGTTAGAGGTGATATGATTGAGATGTTTAAATACCTCCATGGAATAAATGCACAGGGGGAGAGCCTCTTTCGATTGAAAGCAAATACTGCTACGAGGGGACATGGGATGAGGGTGAAAGGGGATAGATTAAGGCAGGGGTCTCAAACTCCAGTCCTGGAGGGCCGCAAACCAGTCAGGTTTTCAGGATGCCCCTAATGAATATTCATTAGATATTTTTGCATACAATAGGGGCAGTGCATGCAAATATATCTCATGCATATTTATTAGGGATACCCTGAAAACCTGACTGGTTTGCGGCCCTCCAGGACTGGAGTTTGAGACCCCTGGATTAAGGAGTGATATGTGGAAATATTTCTTTACGGAAAGAGTGATGGATCCGTGGAATAGTCTCCCAGTGGAGGTAGTAGAGATGAGGACAGTATCTGAATTCAAAAAAAGCATAGGACAAACACAGAGGATCTCTAAAGGAAAAAAGGGGACTGTTGTAGTTGTTTCTTTGGAAGGACAGACTACATAGGCCATGTGGTCTTTTTCTGTCACCATGTTTCTATGTTGGGCATTTTGATGAGCATGCACGAAATCCCCAGATCACAACATTCGCAGCATAAGCTCCACAAAACCCCCAATCTGACTGCCATACCTTTTCATACTACAAGCAACAAGCTACCAAAACCACATATCACCAAGCGATCTGTTATGTTTTTTTGAAGGTGTGAATAAACAGGTGGACAAAGGTGAGTCAGTTGATATAGTGTATCTGGACTTTCAGAAAGCCTTTGACAAGTCCCTCATCAGAGACTTTTGGCAAAACTAGAGTTATGGGATAGGAGGCAGTGTACTATTGTGGGTCAGGAACTGGTTAAAAGATAGAAAGCAGAGGGTAGGACTAAATGGCCAATTTTCCCAATATTTATTATTTATTTATTTATTTATTTAACATCTCTTATATACCGCGCTATTAAAATCAGTGCGGTGTACATTGAACAAAATATACTGCAATGCATACAGGTAACATTGAGTTTACAGAGAACAAGGGAATATATAACATGGAATAACAGGGATAACTATGTACAATCAACATTATACTATGAATATGCTTTTATTATATACCATATTTAAACTCGAGTGGATATTGTACGTGTATTCATGGGTGGCATGGGTCAATAGTAGTAAAGTGAAATATCGTGGGAACTAACCATTTTCTGATTGGATAGAGGTGCTAAGGTGTTTGGTGTGAGTGGGAGGCCTGTTGGCTGTGTGAGTGTCTGTGGTCACTTCTGGGTAGTATTTTGTGAATAAGTGATGCTTTACGGCTTTGCGAAATTGTAATAGGCTTTTGATGCCGCGGATTTCATGGGGAAGTATATTCCAGTTCCTGGGTGCGAATAATGAAAAAGCTCTGTTTGATGTAGCTTTAGTACATGATGTCATCATCTTGGGAACTATTAAGGTGTTCATAGTTGTAGTCCTTCTGTTTCTATTTTCAGGGGTGTTATGGATTAGTTTTCTGATTGGTGTTGGTGGGTAGATATTCATGGCTTTGAAGGTCAAGACTAGTGACTTATATGAGAGTCTGGCTTGTAGAGGTAGCCAGTGTAGGTCTTTCATGATAGGCGTTATATGAGCAGACCTTGGTGATCCAGAGAGGACTCTTGCAGCTGTATTCATAGCCAGACGAAGTGGATTTAATGTTGATTGAGAGAGCCCGTGGAGGATGATGTTTGCAAAATCTAGATGTGGGAGGACTAGTGCCTGGAAGGTTGATCGGTAATCTGTATAGTCCAGTAGTGGACGGAGGTGGCGTAGTGTTCTGATCTTATGATATATATTCTTTGTCACATTCTTCACATGCATTGTCATATCCAGGTGTTGATCTAATGTTATGCCGAGGTATCGGATCGTGGGTTTGGACGTCAGTTCTATGTTGTTGATCAGCAGCGACGGGGGAGGTACGAACTTAAGATTCCTTGTGACAAATAGGACATCAGTTTTGCTATGATTTATTCTTAGGTTTTGAGTCAGCAGCCATTCAGCTACTGCTCCGAAGCAGTTGATTATTGGAGTATACACTGGTTGGTCAGTTTTGAACGGCATGTATCTGAGGATGTCATCAGCGTATGCCAGGCATTGTACGTTGAAGGATCTGATCAATTCGCATATCGGCTGCATATAAACATTGAACATTAACGCCGATAGTGAAGATCCTTGTGGTACACCTTGAGACTGTAGGAATGGTTCTGAGGATTCCTGGCCTGTTTTAACTTGTTGCCACCTATTGGAAAGGTAGGATCTACACCATTCCAGTGCTGTGCTTCGAATCCCCTTCTCTCTCAGACGTTGCAGTAGTATATCGTGGTTCACAGAATCGAATGCAGCGGAAATGTCTAAAAAGATGAGAATAAATCCTTGTTTGATGTTGTTTATTCCTGTGATCAGATCGTTGAATAGGGTTGTAAGGATTGTGTCGACTCCATGTGCTTCTCTGAATCCATGCTGTGATTTGTCTAGTGGTGCTTCTGTGTCAATGTGATGCTGGAGTTGTTGTTGGGCAGCTTTCTCGATGATTTTTGCAAGCTGGGGGATGCTTGAGATTGGCCTAAATGATTCAGCTTTGGATGAATCAAGCTTACTATTTTTTAGTAGAGGCTTGATAGAGGTGTGTTTAAGACTCTGGGGGAATGAGCCTGTTAGAAAGGACTGGTTCAGTATTTTGCATAGGATTTGGCTTAGATCATGTCGCAGATCTTTGATCCAGTTGGCTGGGCAAGGGTCGTTAGGTGCCGTGCTAGGGTTGATGGAGGCGACAATTTTCTCAATTTCATTAGATGATATAGTATTGAAGTTGCAAAATGGAGTTATTTGAGATGCCTTAGATGATATAAAGGGGTTGATGGTATTTATGCTTGTGCTGGTCTTAATCATTTTTGATTGCAGGTAGTTTGCGTATTCCTGTGGTCGAGGCATTGCAGGTTGGGCTGAAACTGGCTCTCTTGTTATGGATTTTACTAAGTTGAATAGAGCATGAGGTTTATTGATGGAGCGTTTCAGTAGGTTTGTGTGGTATAGCTTCTTACTCAGTGTTACCTTCTCACGGTGGGTAGCTAGGTGTGAATTGTATGTTTCAAGGGCTTCTGGTGAGTGGGTTTGGCGCCACTGTCTTTCAAGTTTGCGTAGGTGGATGAGAGATGTACGAAGGTCAGTAGAGAACCATGGTGCGTGTTCTCGTTTTCTTATTTTCTTATCCTTGTGCACTGGACATGAGGCGGCTCTGAGGTTCTCGTCCCATTTGGCTACCAGGTCATCTAGGTTGAGGGAGGTGTCAGTCAAGAGTGGTTGGAGGTTATCTAGGACCTTGTTACGGTTGAGAGGTTGAAAACGGACTGCGTGGGTTCCGGGTGAGTTAGATGGTATTTGACTCGCGTAAGTGGTATAGGTGGGTATATTGAATTGGATAAGGTTGTGATCAGACCATGGTACTGGTATAACCGATAGTTCAAGGGCTTGGTGTGTTAAGGTGTTGGAATGGGGTGCGAAGATGAGGTCTAGTTTACCTCCTTTAGTGTGGGTGGGAGAATCAACATATTGTTTGTAGCCTAGATCCTCTAGTGCGTCTAGAAATGCTTCAGAGTGGCTGTCATGGAGAGATGGGAGGTTGAAATCACCAACTACCCAATTTGGAGAGCGTGAGGTGGATGTTGCGCATGCAAGCTCGATTATTGTTGGAAGGTCATCTGGTGATGGGGAGGGTGCTCGATAAAGCAGGTTGATTGAGCAGAGTTCATTAGATATAGTGAGGGAGTCAAGGTGGGTTGAGCTGGAGGAGTTGCATAGTTTGAAATTAAAATCTGTTTTGGCGAGGATGAGCGTTCCGCCTCCTTTTTGAGTGGATCTGTGGCTTGTGTAGAGGTCAAATCCAGGCGGTAGCATCTGATTCAGGAGGATGTTGTCGCAATCAGATAGCCATGATTCTGTGACCATCAGGATGTCGAGTTTGTATTGAGGAATCAAGTCCATGACTGCAGGCCATTTTGATCGAATGGATCTGGCGTTTATCAATGCACATTTTAGGAGGCGTTGTCGATGGAGTTTCTCAGATTGTGCTTTGTTGATGACTTGAAGGGGAATGCTAAGTAGATGGGAGTGGGATGTGTGGTTGCGTTTTGCAGTTGTGTGGTGGGGGAATTCAAACCATCTCCTTCCATACGTATGTAGTATTGGTATGTAGCTAGTATCGTGGTTGAGGGCGTTTATGATGCAGGGGAGCCCAAAGGTAAGGAGGGTGGTGAGTGATAACAGGACCTTATACATTTTAGATTATATAGAAATAGTGCAATGACTAGCAGCAGTGCAGTGACCCGCAATTGCTATCAACAGTACAATGACTAAAGAAATGGAGAAAGATGAATAGTGGTGTACCCCAGGGATCTGTGCTGGGTCCGCTGCTTTTTGACATATTCATAAATGACCTGGAAAGGGGAATAACGAGTGAGGTTATCAAATTTGCAGATGACACAAAACTATTTAAAGTTGTTAAAACCCAAGAGGATTGTGGAAAATTGCAAGAGGATCTTGATAAATTGGAAGACTGGGCATCAAAATGGCAGATGAAATTTAATGTGGACAAGTGCAAAGTTATGCACCTAGGAAAGAACAACCCAAACTATGGTTACATGATGCAAGGTTCCACATTAGGAACTACCACCCAGGAAAAAGATTTAGGCGTCATTGTGGATAACATGTTAAAACCCTCGGCCCAGTGTGCAGCGGCAGCCAAGAGAGCAAATAGAATGCTAGGTATCATAAGGAAAGGAATGGAAAATAAAACAAAAGATATTATAATGCCTCTATATCGTTCCATGGTGAGACCGCACCTTGACTATTGTGTGCAATTCTGGTCGCCGTATCTTAAAAAGGATATAGCGTTATTAGAAAAGGTTCAGAGAAGAGCCACCAAAATGGTAAAGGGGATGGAAGGATACGCTCTTTAACCTGGAAAAGAGACGGCTGAGAGGAGATATGATAGAAGTCTATAAATTAATGAATGGAGTGGAACGAATATAGAAAGACTAGAGGACGAATATAGAAAGACTAGAGGACATTCAATGAAGCTACAGGGTAAACTATTTAAAACTAATAAAAGAAAATATTTTTTCACTCAACGCGACTTCTATCATATCTCCCCTCAGCCGTCTCTTTTCCAGGTTAAAGAGCCCTAACCTTTTTAGCCTTTCTTCATAGGAGTATCCTTCCATCCCCTTTACCATTTTGGTGGCTCTTTTCTAATGTTCCCTGTAAAATAGTTATCTCCAAGTTATAATGCCCTGTTCAATGTAATTTCAGTTTGTTCAATGTAAACCGCACTGATGCAGAATAGCACGGTATATAAGAATGTAATAACGCTATATCCTTTTTAAGATACGGTGACCAGAATTGCAGACAATATTCAAGGTGCGGTCTCACCATGGAACGATATAGAGGCATTTTAATATCTTTTCTTTTATTTTCCATTCCTTTCCTTATGATACCTAGCATTCTATTTGCTCTCTTGGCCGCCGCTGCACACTGGGCCAAGGGTTTTAACCTGTTATCCACAATGACGTCTAAATCTTTTTCCTGGGTGGTGGTTCCTAATGTGGAACCTTGCATTGTGTAACCATAGTTTGGGTTGTCCAGTATAGCCCCTTCATATGTGGGCTCTGTTACCCATTGCCAGAATAAGTCTTCCTGTAGAGAACCCAGAATCTCCTTACTTCTAGATGACGCAACAGCAGGGATGTGCCAATCAACATCCAGCATATTGAAATCACCTATCAGTAGAACTTGTCCTATCATGGCAATACTGTGCATGTCTTCATTAAATCTCTGTCCGCTTCTTCTGCCTGTGATGGGAATCTGTATATCACACCAATGCAAATGGATTTCCCTTTCCCTCTTTCTAGTTTAACCCATAGAGCCTCCTCACTCCCTTTTAAGCCCTGTAAATTTATAGCTTTAAAATATTTTTTACATATAGTGTCACTCCTCTTCCCTGTCTTCCTACCCTTTCCTTTTTGAATAAAGTTCAGTATAGCCCGGTATAATCACATGCCAGTCATGGCTGTCCATGAACCATGTCTCTGTAACCACCATTAACTCCAAGTCAGCCTCTTCCATTAAATCCTCAACATCTTCCATCTTATTTCCCGTACTACGGGCATTAATGCACACTGCTTTCCAGATATTACCCCTTTTACCCATTTCTACAGAGGTATTTAACTTTATGACAAACATGCAAGCAAGGAATCTCTAATAAACCTTGAACTAGTGATCATAATAGGCAGCCAGGATGATATTATGATGGTTTATGTCAGTAGGAATGACCCGAGAAGTCCACAGACAAGTTCTCCACAAAACAATCATCCCAGGTCCAAGAGAAGCTAGGATAAGGTCTTCCACCTGTAGCAGACATCTTCCCTTCAGGTTGAGCCCTTCAGTGCTGGTGGCCACTAGGTTTTTGTTGCCCAAACCCAGGACCCAAGGTGAAAGCCATGAACCAGAAGAACTCCAAGGAGACTGGAAACATCAGCACAGGGCACTCACTAATGTGGAGAAAGACAGGAGAAAAGCCAAGACACAACTAGAACTAAAGCATGATCTAAGAGGATTCAAGAAAGTGAATCAGGATCCTAAGTGAAGAACGGAGACAAGCATAAGGCGACACCAAAGTGCAGGCCATGCTCTCGCAAAGGGGTCTACTTATTGAACCCTAATAACGGCCTGGCTGCAGCATTTTGCACCATTTGAAGGGCTTCTGTTGTGGACGTGGAAGAGCCACGTAAATATCATTACAGTGATCAAGTGAAGCAAGTCAATGTAAAAGCTGCAGTTTGACAAGTTGAAAAGTGCATACTTTTAGTGCCATCATGGTGCATGTCCCTTCCTCTATTCACAGACTCTGGCATGCCTCTGTGGGACACTCAGTGTAAACAGCCAAGGTCAAGTGTATGTCAGTAGGACAGCAGGAGGTAAGTGGACAGGTGAGCATAGTGTAGCTAGTGACTGATGGATTGTGTCAGTATATCAATGCAATAATGCAGATAGCGCCATAGGCAGAGTTTAGCTTTTTATTTGTAGGGGATATGAATGTGGGATGTCAGTGAGTGGAGGGGCATGCGTGTGTGCCTCAGAGGTTGTGCATGCTGTCATTGAGTCCAGAGCATGTGCACACGTATGTATGTATGTCTATGCATGAGTATGTGTGTCTTGGCAATTTGTCATATCATATGTTTATGTGTGCCTGTCCTGGGAGTATCGTGTGATGTTTGCATATGTTTGTGTTGTGGAGGGTGTCGTGTGCTATCTCTGTGTGTGGATGTCATGGGGGGGGAGTGTCCTGAGGTGCCTTTTTTGTGTCTGTGTGTTGCAGCTGTGTACCTGTTGGGAGTATGTACTGGGGGCCTGTGTGTGTGTTGGGGGCTTGAATGTGTGTGTATGTCATAGAGGGTGTGTTAGGGTGCTTGTGTATATGTATCATGGTGGTGATATGTGCTTGTGTGCAGGTGTCATAGTGGTGTTGGGTGCTGAGTATGTGTGTGATGGCGTGTGTGTATGGGGGGTATTAGGTAGTGTCCAGGTGTGTGTCATCTGCGGTGTCGGGTGGTGTGCTGGAGGAAATGCAGGCTTCTCTGTCCATTGTTCTTTTCTTTGTCACCTGCATTCACTCCTGCTACCTCCCACCCCCCTGCACTACTTCTCCCTACCATTTGCCACTCTCCCTACTTCACACTACCACTCACCTATGTACTCGCCCTTCCCTCTTTTCCCTGCACCGCTCTTCAGCCCTTTCCTCCCACTCTCCCTTCTTGCCCTCTCACAATTTCCATTCTGCCCCTCCACTCTTCCTTCTGTCTATACCTGCACACTTTCCTTTTCTCCTCTCTAACCCTTCCCCTTTCCTTATAATCTGTCCCTCTTCAGCCTCTCTTTTTCCTCCTCTAATCTCATCTGCCTTCCCCCTCCCCTTCCAACAGAGACCGCCACAGCTGCAAAAAACAGCAAACAAGCACTACATGGACCATACTGGTCTTTATCTGCCGTCATTTACCATGTTACTATGTATGAAGCTCGATGACACTCGTTTTTGTCCAGAACAACCATCATCAGCCACAGCGGCAATGGAGCAGCACAGGGGGCTGCTTTGCAGTCTCATTGGAGTCCCTTCCCCACATACCACCACCTGCAAGTGTTTCCAAATTAGGCTGGACTGGCTATAATAACGGAGTGTCCTGGACACAGCTGAGGCACTCTGCCACTATACATTTAGGAAATCCAACTTCATTCCGTCTGGTGTCCTGGGTAATATATCACAAAAATCACAGGGCAGTAGGTACAACCCTAAACAAAGGCACGGGGGGGGGGGAGGGGGGTAACCTGCATGAAGCACCTCTGTAGATATCCTCCTTAAAAAATTACCCTCCATGCATGCCATGCTGGGTTAGACAAAGGGTCCTTCAAAGGCCAGAATCCTGCCTCTAACCATGGTCACTCTGGTGTACCAGGAAGTACCCAGCACATCCCAGAGATCAGTTCCTCATTGCTCAAAACAGCCAAAATTAACGTTCAAAGAATGGTGGTACTCATAATTCCCTTTGAACCGGAGCATTATTACTAGAAAGTGCTGCAGTTGTATGCATTTGCTCCATTTCAAAAGGAATGATAGATAAATGCGAGCAGATATGTGTATAGCCCAGATCATTAAGATAAAAGCAAGAAAAATAGACTTATGTACTGTAGCTTTTACCAGACAAGCCGTGGCAAAAGCTAATTTTTAAAGTGCAGTTATTTATTTTTCCCACTAGAGGGAGACCATTACACAGTCTTCACTTTTCCACAAGAAGGATAAATACCAAGGAAGTATTTTAAGAACTGTGAAGTTACGTTTTCAAAAGTTTGTTTCGGACTTCCACCCATATGAACACAATAGGGGAAGTTATATCATCAACTGTTTACGCATAAATGCTGTTTTGCAAGCATAAAAGGCCGGTTATGCATGTAGAAGTAAACACTGTTATGCAACTCACATGTAGGCATATTTGAGGACTTAGTATTGGCAGTGCAGGTGGAGTCATGAAGTATCACATACGGCCCAATATTCAGTTCTCCCAATATCGAAACAGCACAGTGGTTGGCTGCAGTGTTTAAATATCCTCCAGATGGCAGCCGCCACTGAACATCCGACTGTGCGGCCGCTCTCTGGATTATCACGACACTCACTGTATCTGGATAGGTGTGAATTTCAGCCACTGTCCAGATAAGTTATCCAACTAGCAACTTAGACCAGCTTTTTCGGTGGCAGAAACCAGCCAGATAACTTAACCGGATAGCAGCTGAAAATCGCCCCTATCCGGGTATGTGCAGTGATTATCCATCCACGGATTGCAGCGGCACGCTCCAGGAAGTGCAGAGGGGGTCACTATCCTGATACTGCCTCTGAATCTCTCTCCGTGGTTATCTGGACAAGGGCTTTTGAAACCCGAGCCCACGGTTTTTCCAAAAAGTGCATCTATGGACATACTTCAGCTGCTCACGTTTAGAGATGTTCCTGCACATTTTAGCCATGAATCTCACAGGTTTTGTGAGGCTATTTTATAGAGATTCATAGGCGCCCATGTGTCTGTACACAATAGCCTCATCACAGGTGCCTATCTGGACTCCCTTCTTAAGCAACCTGCTATAAAATTACTTTCAGTATGGATTTTCAGAAGGCTAAAAATATGTGCAGAATATCACCACCTTCGTAATTCTGTACACACAAGAAGCGTACAAGAGGGGGGAAGCAGCTCCAGGGCACGTTTATGGCTTGTGCACATAGCATATGTTCTCAGAAAATCAAGCACCAGGATGCAGAGCGAATCATTTTCTAAAGTCAGCTTTTACGTTTACCTTTAGTTTGAAAGCCATGTGCATTTGTCACGTGCTTGACAGTGCACACATCCCTAAATCTACAAACCTGGCCACCAGGCTGAAATTAAAAACTATTATATGTAGATATTGATATCTCTATTGATACATATACATGCTAAGACTGTACGTACTTATATATGTACCCCTCATAGGCTGCATAATTTCAGTTGCAATATGCATGCGTATGTTTTTAGATAGTTGCACCCATGCATGGAATAAAAGTGAACCTTTACATCATCTTCTTAGAAGCAGGTGTAAATTTGTTTGTGAAGACTTGTATGCTACTGGGGCTGGTTTTGGGAGACAATCTGCTAAAAGTATAGAGACATCTATGTTCCTTACTAAATAGGCACCTTATTAGAACTTTGTCAGAGGTAACCCTTTACAGAATGAAGACTTTTCTGGTCACATGATGGTCAGTGGATCAAAAACCACAGGTAGGTACCATTGTGTCCCATTAACTGATTTAATGGAACCCTCTCTTTCTTAAAAATTAAATCTCTTACAATCAGCCAGATTGTACTAGAAAAACCACTAGGGTTGCAGTTGTGGTCAACATTATTGGCACCCTTGCAGTTCAACCCTTAATGTTCAATATCTCCTAAAAAAAAGTGGCCAGTGAAATGGCTTTGCACTATATATGCACACATATTTGACACATAAAACAATCAAATAAAATAAGAACAATTAAAAAAGGAAATAGTATAAAAACTTGGACATTGCCAGGACATGATTACTCGCTCTTTTAATCCCTATCCTATCATCACTAACATGTTTTAATAAACAGTATATAGTGTCTCACAATGTATTTTTTTGTCGGATTGTCTGTAATGAGTATGTGAAACATACTCTTATAACAGACCCTCCTTTTTATTCGGTTTTTAAAAGGTCACATCGACCAAATTTGCCTGGGGCTATATATGGCCCATAAGACCAGCCTCTGCAAATGACCAACTTAGTAAATGCTATATGCTAAATCCTCCCTTCCCATAAACAGTTTTCTGTAACCACTGAATGTCTCTTATAGGAAAACAGTATTACTCATCTGGACCGTTGAGAGTTCTTGTGATATGGCATTAACATTCTCTTTCTCCATGTTTCTTCATATCACTCCCACATAGTCCAATGTTTTCATTTCATCTTGCTGGGAACCCAAAAGCTTGCCCACCACTGTTGTTCCCTTGTAGACATTCAAACATCAGTTGGGTAATCATGCGACACAAAACTTTGTGTTTCAAGCCCGTTGTCAAAATGGCCCTTTATCAAGCTACGTATACCCAACTTCCTGTTCCGATCAAACATGAATGACTTCATCCCTACTCAATAGGAACACATGGGAACAAATGATGGCATCAAACACCCAAACTGAAGCTTAATTTAAAGACCACCATTCTATCTCCGCATTTAATCCTGATGGAGTTACTGTTTGAAGCATGAAAATCCACCGTTGTTCTTTCTGACGTAACAAAGTCTGGCGATCACCCCCTCATCTTAGCGGGGGGACCGCATCCAGTATTGTCCACCGTAACTGCTCAAAAGTGTGAGAGCAACGCATACAATGCTGAACCAATGGGGCATTCAACACTTTAGTGTTTATACGCGATCTATGTTCTTGTAACCGTTTCCTAATTGATCTTGTTGTCATACCCACGTAAAACATTGTGCAAGGACACATAATCAAATAAACTACATAAGTAGATGTACAATCTGTAGCATATCGTAGTGGATATTTTTTATGATCACGTGGGTCCAACCACTCTGCACCCTCTAACTCCATCGCGAATCAACCTGGGCCAAGAGGAAGGAATTCCACACTGAGATCCTCAACCGCTCACTAAATAAGCCAAGAGACCTATTCGACTTAGTAAAATCCCTTACCAACCAACCTTCCCCACCTCAACAAGAATGTATCCAGCCCCAGGCATACGCAAACTACATTCAATCCAAGGCAATACATATAGCTACAACAACATCACAAGAACCCTCCAAGACCCCCAACATGCAGTTTACAATCACCAAACTCTCACCTCCCTCACCAAAGACCATCGAAGAAGTCATCGCCTCAATCAACACTACGACTGCACCAACTGACCCTTGCCCAGCTCATTAGATCAGGACTATGCGCTCTGATCTCAGCCCATTCATAGCCAACATTGCCAAGTTGTCCTTTGTAACCGGAGTCTTCCCTGATGCTCTCAAGCACACATCCATTTGTCCACTACTAAAAAACAACCAGCTGGATCCAAAGAAAGAGGATTCTTACCAACCAATCTCTAGTATCCCATTCCTAGCTAAAATTCTAGAGAAGTTGACCCAGAGGCAGATTCAGCAACATGTGGATTCATTCTCCCCATTAGACCCATGTCAACATGGATTCAGAGAAGCCCACAGTGTAGAAACTCTACTAACAACATTAACCAGTACACTTATCAATGGAATAGACAGCATCAAGAAGGGCTTTGCGCTAATCTTCCTTGATATAGCAGCAGCGTTCGACTCCGTAGACCACGTGCAGCTCCTGAGGCGGCTTCATGAGAAGGGAATCTGGGACCAAGCATGGAACTGGTGCAAATCCTACCTCGAAGGCAGATGGCAACAAGTCCGTATTGGTAACACCATATCCGAACCCTTCCAGCAGAAACAGGGTGTACCCCAAGGTTCCTCCCTGTCTGCTCTGCTCTTTAATATCTATATGCAGCCAATTTGTGACATTACTCGCTCTTTCGGCATATCTTGCCTCATGTACGCCGACGATGTGCTGCTATTTTCACTTATAACTGTCACTTGCCCGGACTATACAGTGTTAATCAACTGCTTCAACGCAATAACGGACTGGCTACTCACTCAGAACCTCCGTATAAATTTCAAAAAAACAGAAGTCCTAATAATCACAAGAAATAAAGGCTTCTCTCCTCCACCAACACTGAAAGTCAGAGACGCAGAACTTCCAGTCAAATCCAATATACGCTATTTTGGGGTCATACTGGATCGACAGTTGGACTTCAAGGAGCACATAAAACGCACTGTAAAAGCCATCTACTTCAAGATCAAAACCCTGCGGCACTTGAGACCTATGATTGAACCCGGTGACTTCCGCACCATCTTCCAAGCGCTAGTCATACCACACTTCGATTACACCAATATAATACTGTATGGCCTCCCAAAGGTTACCCTCAACCCTCTACAGTTAGCCATGAATGCAGCAGCCCGCGTACTTTGCGGAGCCTCAAGGAATGACCACATCTCCCCCATTCTAAAAGAACTCCACTGGCTTGCTGCAGGATCCTATACAAGGCACTCCTCATTACTTTCAAGGCCTTCAACAAAATGTCACCTGCATCTATTTCTGACCTCATCATACACACCGCAAACAACAGATCCCGGAGATCACTAGCTGCAGACATGCTACTCATTCCAAGTGAATCTACAAAGCTCAACCAGACCACCATCAATAGGGCATTCTCGAGCTATGCTCCCAAATCTTGGAACAAACTCCCTCCCAGCATTAGAGCAATCAGGGACCTTAGGCTGTTCAGAAAAGCCCTCAAACACCACCTTTTTCTCATGCATTTTACACATCTAGATAACCCCCCCTTCACCCTCCTCCACCCGCACAATCTCAAACCTTTGCTATATGATTGCAAAACCTACAGCAAATTGAGCTCCAATATGTAATGTACTAGGAATGTATATAGATTGTAAAAACCTACAGCGAATTGAGCTCCAAGATGTAATGTACTAGGAATGTAAATAGTTTCCCCAAGTTGACCTCCATGTTAAACCCCTGTTCTATGTAAACGACGGCCAATTTTAACTGACCAAGTGTTATATTGTTCAATGTAAACCGCACTAATGTCAAAGAGTGCGGTATATAAGAAATGTTAAATAAATAAATAAACACATATCACACATTCCACAGGCCTGATGACCCCCTGTTGCCAACATTATATATATCATTTCTCATACTAGTGTGAACTACCCGATCTGCTATGTTTGCACTCCGTCGATATGCCAACCGTAAAGGTACTTGAAAGCATGAATGCTCTGCCAGAATGTGCCAATGGGATCTAAGAATCCTTGAGATTTCCATCGTATGAGGCATATAAGGTAATACCCCTGTGAAATACCGTGTTGGCTCATCATTCTGTGAATGTGGAACTGCCCACCATTCTGGATGGTTATTAAGTGCCCGTTTATATGCAGAATTAATTAAAGTTGCTGGATACCCATGAGCCTGTAATCGGTTCCTCAAATCTACAGAGTGTTTCTTATACTCAGTCCTAGTTGAACATAGGCGCTGAATACGAATGAATTGACCAATAGGAAGGGCTTGTCTGAGGGATTGAGGATGGAAACGCGTACACTGCAGAAGTGTATTCCGTTGAACAGGTTTTCGGTAAAGGGTGGACTGAAGCCTCATATTCTCTTTATATAAGACCATGTCCAAAAATTCAATCTGAGAATGATTAAATTTGGCCTCAAACTTAATATGCTCATGTAACGTGTTTAACCATAACAGGAAATATTGCAAACCTGCCATGGATCCATTCCAAATAAGAAACATGTCATCCAAAAAACGTTTCCAAACAGAAACCTGTTGAAATTCCGGTGCGGTATATAAATAAGTATCTTCAAAGTGGGACATGTAAAGGGCTGCCACTGAGGGAGTTACAGTAGCTCCCATCGCAATTCCAAAACATTGATGGTAAAATATCTGATCATATAGGAAGTAATTCTCATTCAATATCCATGACAATAGCTGCAATATAAAGCTTTTTGGTAAATGAGTGGGTAAAGGTAATGGTAAAGCTTTTCCTAAATGGTAAAAATTTTCCTAAGAGAAATAGTCACACCATGTTCAGACCTAGAGAATTTCGACTGTGAATAATGTATATAGTTTACTGTATATAGTTTATATAGTTTACCCTATTTCATCCAAGTTCTCAAACCCCTGTTACTTGTAAAATACACTACAGTTTCCCTGTATGTATATGCTCTGTTCCATGTAAACCACGCTGATGATAATAGTGCGGTATATAAGAAATGTTAAATAAATAAATAAAGCTGCTAATATTAAATATGTTTCCTTCTGATCAATGTTTGTATACAATGCTACCACATCCAGAGTTCCCAAAATGTGATGAGGTAACACCAGAACATCCCATAGCTGAGACAAAAAATGATAAGAATCTTTAATATACGATTTAATAGAAACCGTCAAAGGTTGAAAAAATCTGTCACAAAAAATAGATAACGGCTCAAGTATAGACTCCCGGCATGAAACTATTGGGCGGCCTGGTGGGTCCTTCAAAGATTTGTGGATTTTGGGGACCATATATAAAACAGGGATTTTTGGAAATTTAGGGGGAGTGGCTTAGTTCCAAGATGGGGGGAGTGACTTAGTTCCAAGATGGCGACACAGCATTCGTGAGTTGGAATGCCTAAACGGAAGGGTAGATGGAAGGCTTCCTCCGCGGAGCCGGTTCCTGTGCAGTCCCTTCCTTCCTCAGGTCCAATGGATCGTTTTGTCCAACTAACCCGGCAACAGGTTGGGGAGATACGAGGGGTGCTTGAGGTGCCGGCTGAGGAATCTACGGCTCTCTCTACCCTGGATGTTACTCTCTCCCCTGATGGGCGGGAACCGTCCTCAGCCCCGAAGATACCGTTGTCCCCCCTCATGGGAGCAGTGGGGAGCTCTTCCGAAGTGGTGAGCGGGGTCCTTCTGAGAGGAGGACCGGTATGCAGCAGATTTCAGCTTTAGCTGCAGTTGCTTCGGAGGCGGTACGAGCAGTTGAGGGCGTGGATGCTACCCTCGGAGTATTGAAGTCTAGTGTAGGAGAAGCTCCTCGGGCTGTACTTCCTGCATCTGGGACGCCATTGAGTATTTCTTTGGTGCGTCCCCCCATTATCTCTTTGGACAGCATATGGGATGCTATTTCTCAACTGGCATCTGTGGTGAGTCAACAACTGACGCTGGCTACCTCTCGAGTAGGCATGCTTGAAGAATCCTGTACTAAATATCATGTTGAGGCGGCGGAATTTAAGGTACAATTTTCTACTGTTGAACAGAAACTCTCACAAGTTTCGGATGTTACAGATTCCTTAGTAAAAGATAACATGGCTATGAGGCTGAAACTTGACGTCCTGGAGAATGCTACTAGATCTTCAAATATTAGATCACTTAATTTTCCTGTTGTTCCAGTGCGCTCTCCTGTGGAACTTTTCAAGAAATATCTCCAAGAGACGTTGAATGTTTCACCAGAATTAATTCCCCCAGTTACAAAAGCTTACTTCTTCCTTCGGGCAGGAAAGGAGGGAAGATAACAGGGACGTTGGATATGGAGTTATTGGATGTTTCGGCCTTGCTTCAAACCCCTAACGAAGAAGATTTACCTGTATCTACTTTGCTTGTTTCTTTGGCTTTGCCTTCGGATAGAGACTGGGTTCTCAAGTTGTACTTTAAACAACATTCAAAATTAATTATGTAGTTTATTTGATTATGTGTCCTTGTACAATGTTTTATGTGGGTATGACAACAAGATCAATTAGGAAACGGTTACAAGAACATAGATCGCGTATAAACACTAAAGTGTTGAATGCCCCATTGGTTCAGCATTGTATGCATTGCTCTCACACTTTTATTTATTTATTTATTTATTTATTTATTTACGGTCTCTTCTATACCGCACTATTCAGCATCAGCGCGGTTTACATGGAACAAAAAATGCTCAGTACAGATAACATGTATGAGTTTACAGATAACATGTATGAGTTTACAGATAACAGGGTAAGAAACTTGGATAACAGGGGTAACTATTTACAACCTTTGCTACATAATCTTGGATAACAGTGGTGAACTATTTACAAATATTGTTACATAGAGTCATATGGAAGGGATTCGGTAGATACAAATGAACCACTAAAAGTTAGAGAAACTTTAATGGCATGTTGTTGGGAAACCATATATTTCCTTAGCGGATTGGCTCTCTATCTCAGTGAGTTGGTTCTATGAGATACTTATTGAAAAGATGGTATTTAAGGGCTTTCCTGAATTGTGTGAGGCTTTCAATAGCCCGGATATCTGGAGGTAATGCGTTCCAGCATCTTGGTGCGCTGATGCTAAACGCCCTATTGGCTGTAGTTGCTGTGCAAACTGTTAAAGCTTTCGGTACTTTTAGGGTGTTTGTCGCTGCGGATCTCCTCGCTCTGTTAGGAGATGTGATGTGGATGAGGGCAGTTATTGATTCCGGGGAGAGCTTGTGAAGAGCTTTAAAAGTGAGTAACAGAGTCTTGAACACTATTCTAGCCTGGATAGGTAGCCAATGTAGTTGTATCAGCAGAGGTGTAACGTGGTCACTTCTGGAGGCTCCGTGGATGACCCTTGCTGCAGCGTTCATGGCGAGCTGCAGAGGGTGTAAGGTGGATAGGGGCAGGCCTTGAAGGATGGCATTGGCGTAGTCAAAATGAGGTATGATCAACGCCTGGTATATAGTCCTGAAGTCATTCGGTTCAAGCATGGATCGTAGATGCCTAAGTGATCGGATCTTATAGTATACTGCCCTGACTGTATTCGCTATGTGGGCTTTCATGTCCAGGCGTTGATCCAAGGTGACTCCGAGGTAGCGTATTGATGGTTTAGCATGTAATTCTGCATCTTTTACTTTAAGGAATTGTGGTGGTGTGAAGTTAGGGTTCCTCGTAATGAAGAGTACTTCCGTTTTCTTATGCTGTATTCGGAGGTTTTGGGAGAAAAGCCAGTCAGAAATTGCGTTGAAACAGCTCGTCAGTGGAGAGAGGTCTAGATGTTCCGTAGAGAAGGGTATGTACAGCAGGACATCATCAGCGTATAACATGCAGTCCACATTGAAGGATCGGATGATCTTGCAAATTGGTTGCATGTAAATGTTAAACAGGAGGGCTGAAAGGGAGGATCCTTGTGGGACTCCCTGATTTTGGTGGAAAGGTTCCGATGTCATGCCTCCAGAACGCACATGTTGCCATCTTCCAGACAGGTAAGATCTGCACCATTCAAGCGCTCTTCCAGTAATGCCTTTCTCAATTAGTTTTGAGCAGTTACGGTGGACAATACTGGATGCGATCCCCCTGCTAAGACGAGGGGGTGATTGCCAGACTTTGTTACGTCAGAAAGAACAACGGTGGATTTTCATGCTTCAAACAGTAACTCCATCAGGATTAAATGCGGAGATAGAATGGTGGTCTTTAAATTAAGCTTCAGTTTGGGTGTTTGATGCCATCATTTGTTCCCATGTGTTCCTATTGAGTAGGGATGACGTCATTCATGTTTGATCGGAACAGGAAGTTGGGTATACGTTGCTTGATAAAGGGCCATTTTGACAACGGGCTTGAAACACAAAGTTTTGTGTCGCATGATTACCCAACTGATGTTTGAATGTCTACAAGGGAACAACAGTGGCGGGCAAGCTTTCGGGTTCCCGGCAAGATGAAATGAAAACATTGGACTATGTGGGAGTGATATGAAGAAACATGGAGAAAGAGAATGTTAATGCCATATCACAAGAACTCTCAACGGTCCAGATGAGTAATACTGTTTTCCTATAAGAGACATTCAGTGGTTACAGAAAACTGTTTATGGGAAGGGAGGATTTAGCATATAGCATTTACTAAGTTGGTCATTTGCGGAGGCTGGTCTTATGGGCCATATATAGCTCCAGGCAAATTTGGTCGATGTGACCTCTTAAAAACCGAATAAAAAGGAGGGTCTGTTATAAGAGTATGTTTCACATCCTTATTACAGACGATCCAACAAAAAATACATTGTGAGACACTATATACTGTTTATTAAAACATGTTAGTGATGATAGGATAGGGATTAAAAGAGTGAGCCTTTTTTACTGGATTATATTGTGGCTTTACTTAGAAGGTTTTGTAAGTGTATAGGACATGATTACTGGTACCCATATAAACAATTCAAATCAATTTGAACAGAAGAACCACATTCCCACTGCAGTAAAATTAGATGCACCTGTGATCAACTGCCAGTACTCACATGACTTGAATCAACCAATGGATGATGGCTCTAATGTTTAAATTGCCACATTCACTCCATGTCCCATTTTCACAATGGTGAAGACAAGAGAGCTGCCTTAGACAATCATAAAAGCCATTATTACCAAACATCAAACTCCAAAGGGGTACAAGGCCTTCTCCAAAAACCTTGGGATTCCGTTGTCTAAAGTCTGCAATGTTATTAAGAAGTTTTCTCATCATGGAACTGTCAAGAACCTCCCAGGATGTGGTGGGAAGAGAAAAATTAATCCAAAATGTCTTCGAAGGTTAGTGCGAATTGTTGGAAAAACACTATGTACAACATCCAAAAAGCTTAAGGCTGACCTGGGGTGGTGGTTTCAACCTGCACCATACGCCTCGCACTAAACAAAGAAGGACTTCATGAGTGAAGGGCAAGGAAGACCTCACTGCTCAAAGACAGACATAAAAAGGCACGCCTGATCTTTGCCCAAACCCACCTTGAGAAATTACAATCCTTCTGGGAAAATGTTCTGTGGACAGATGAAACCAAACTTGAGCTCTTTGGCAATGCAGACCAGCGATACATTTACAGGTGAAGAAATGAAGCTTATAAGGAAATAACACCCTTCCTACAGTTATATATGGTGGAAGTTCCATAATGTTGTGGGGCTGTTTTGCTGCCTCAGGAACTAGAGGCCTGGACCACAGTAAAGGAATCATGAAGTCAGAGGACTACCAAGGTATTTTTCTCAAGATATTGTACCCAACATACCTAAAATGCAAGGGTGTCAATAATGTTGGCCACAACTGTATGTTAGTTTTCCTTAGCAGTGTGCATGCCAGTCAGGACTCAGTACAAGCTGGGGAGTTAAATCTTACCTGGATGAGATAGTGAGAACACAAACTGAGCAGCTCCAGCAGCTGTAAGTGACTCCCTGCGGCCAGCACGTCCTGGATCACACCCGGCTCCAACAGAATCTATGGAGAATGGGGGAAAAGCCAATCTGCTGTTAGTTATGAATAAGCTGCCAGTCTGCCGAAGACTTGATGCTGACAACAAAATCTTAGCACTGCAAAGTCCAGCACTGGGCCAAAAAGCTACTGTACCCTGATGGCCAGGTAACCAATTTAGTATATCTTTCCTTTTGTTTGGCCTCTATCTTTATTTCTCCTACCTCATTCTCCATATGCTCCAGATTCGCTTTCTTCCTGCCTCCCAAAATTGATCGTTCTCTTCAGCCTTTCTTTGGGAACTCCCCTTTTCCCCACCTGTAGCTGCACATGGGTACCACATTACGGTGTGGCTCCAGTCCAGCAAGAATCCGATCCTGGGGAAAAGCCTCCCATCTCACGCTTCCTCGATTGCGCAGGACTCTCTTCCTGGTTTATCCCTCTCCTAGGAGGCTTTACATTTACTTTGTCCTGAGACTCGGGTAGCTCGTCATGACCCACCCTATACAGGCATAAGGCCCCCCGTTTCCTGGCACCCAGAAAAGAGATAAAAGACCCTTTCCCTCCAAAAATGGGGAATTAAATAACTTAAGGCATCTGCCTAGCTCCTCCCCGGGCAGATTCACATTAGAAACCCAGATAGAACAACCCTAGATTTATATCCCCTGGAAGGGCACGAAAAAGAAATTTCACCTTCGGCTCTACAAGCTCCGTGACATATAAGGTTTACACGTAATGAAAACAAAAGCAAAAAATACACGCTAATGTGGGGGGGTTTTACTACCTTAATACATTTCTTGACTAGTTTTCAGAAGGTAATACTCCCTACCTCAAGTCTCAACAGCACTTTGTCTCTGAAAATGCACAACAAAAGCTAAAGACTGACAGAATACAGGAAATAGCATCCTATAGCATTTCCTGATTTGTAGGCCAAGTTATAGGTGTTTGAGTTCTAGGTGTTACTGCTAATATTGGATTGACTGAATGATGTTATTAAGTAGTTCTTATAGCAGGTGGTAGCTTGTGCTTGGTATGCTGGTTATATTTAGCATTGATATATTTGGCAGTACTGTGAGATTACCACCAGGGGTCAAATTCACAATTTTAAATCTGGGCAGTAATGGAGCGGGAGGAAATGGGATATTGCCCCTGCCCTGTCCACTAGACGGTAGGGATTTCACCTTTGTGAGTAGCCAGGGGCTCGAGGAGCAGGAAAAGGGTCACAGTTTGGATTGTGGAGATGGGGAGCTTTGGGGAGCTTCCTCTGAGTGTAGGGATTTAGAGCTAAGGGGAGTCACTGCTGGGGGTGATCATGGTCTGCGGGAGGTCTGTGCTAGGGGAGGGTGTGTATTCCTCAAGGTGGGGGAATATGTACTGTGCGGGGTCTTTAACTGGGGGGTCTTAATCAGGGGGCCAGCCCCCCTCCACAGCCCCGTTTCAGCTGATTTCCCAGCCACCCCCTCCTCCACCCACCTCCAGCAACATATCCGTGGGAGCTGTGGGAGCATTTTCTTTTACTGCCGTGGTTGTTCTATCTTCAAGCCACCAAAATTCAAAAAACCCCTAACCCAACCAATTTAAATCACACCAAAGAGATCAGACTAAACAAACAAGAGCTGTATGAAACATTCAAACGAATAGATTAATGTCGGACTCTTTGTTAAGAAGGGCTATGCCGCTCTAGTCACAAAGATTCCTTTTTAATCATTAATGATGATGAAGATCGCCACAACATTTGTAAATCCCACATAGTGTAACACAATCATATAAAGGGAAAAAATGACTTTGCTTATTTCCATCATGTACACTCCTCCTCCATCAAAACAGTACCCACTGTACTGGCTGTGTCGACCATACAAACTGTGCTGATCCAAACAGTTGGAAGGCTAACCATCAAGCAATAGGGATACAGAACTGTGTTTCGAGCTCCTGATGATTTTTTGAGCTCTGCTTCAGGCTCTGTGAAACATGGGTTACAAACTCCAAGGATCGCATAAGGTCATCAATCAGCCTTCACACTCGAAGAAGCCTGTGCCATAACAACAAACAACAAACCAGCACTACTAATCGGGGACTTCAACCTGAAGTCCGCCAATACAAAAGATGCAGAGGCCTTCCTTCAGGCAATGACCTCACTTCAATTCACACAGATAGTCAATGCACCAACACACAGACTTGGATCATCCCCAGACCTCATCTTCGCATCAAACTACCTAACTTCAAGAGACCTAATCTCTACACCCACCATCACCCCAGTACCATGGTCTGACCATTACTTAATCGAGACGAAACTGCAATCACAAGAAGACCGGACAAGCGAAAGAGCGAACATCCCACACACACAAAGACGATTCAAGTCCTTTGACAAGGACGAATTCATACAGGACACAATACAACACTTGAACATTGACTCAGAGGACCTGGAGGAACAAGTTTCCAACTGGAACAGCGTTCTAGCTAACGCCGCCAAACCATCCGTTGACAGGACCAAGAATCAACACCACAACAAGAGACAAAACAAACCATGGTACTCAGCAAAAATACGACAGGAAAAGAGGGAGCTCAGGAAAATTGAACGGAGATGGAGAAAAAACAAAACTACTTCCGACCAACATCTTTACCTAACAAAGCAAAAACAATACAATGAACACATCAACCAATCAAAGAGAGAATTCCACACAAACCTGATAAATTCTTCCATCAACAAACCCAGAGAACTTTTCGAAATAGTAAAAACCCTGACAAAAGAGCAAGCAGCAGAAAGAGAAATACAAGTGGATCCACAGAAATTCGCCGACCACATCAAAGACAAATTTCACTCCACAGAGCGCACAACACCCAGTGGAACCACCAGAACGAACGTACACCCCAAAACCTGGGGCACATTCTACTCACCCTCAAAAGAACAGATATCCCACATCATCTCCACAATCAACACAAGCACTGCTCCTACAGACCCTTGCCCAGTGTCATGGGTCAAAGCCACCAAATCAAGCCTCATACCAACCATTCATAAAATGGTACACAACTCACTCACTCAAGGACTCATGCCACAGCAATTAAAGCTTGCCTCAGTAAGACCAATCACAAAGAAAACTACCCTCGACAAAAAGGACCCAGCAGCATACCGACCAATCTCCAGCATACCCTTCCTCGCAAAAATAATCGAAAAGACGGTTCAACTACAACTTCAGGAACACATTGACGAACACGGAACTCTCGACGACAACCAACACGGATTTCGTCCCAACCATGGAGTCGAAACTCTACTGATCTACCTCTTCGACAGCATCATAAGAATAATTGACAACACCAGGAATGGAATTATAATGATCTTCATCGACATCTCCTCAGCTTTCGACACAGTTGACCACAATATGCTCCTGGAGAGACTAAAGAACACTGGTATACACGGTACCACTCTGAAATGGTTTCCACTCGTACCTAACCGAAAGACAGCTACAGGTCAAGGTGGGACATGACACCTCCCGACCCATAAAGGTACAACAAGGAGTACCGCAAGGATCCGCACTCTCAGCACTCCTTTTTAACATCTACATCCAACCAATATGCAACATTATGAAAGAGAACAACATCCAATACACAATATACGCAGACGACATCATGGTATACTCCCCGATATCAATCGACAACCCGGACTTCTCTAAGATAACAGACTGCCTTACCCAAATGGCGAAGTGGTGCCAAAACAACAACCTCGCAATAAACTACAACAAGACCGAAGCTTTAATCATCACTCGGAACCAAAGCTTCATACACCCACCAAACATAAAGATACAAAGCACCACGATACCGATAAGATCAGAGGTAAGATACCTTGGGGTTACTCTGGACAGTAAACTCAACCTCAAACCACACATAGACAAAACAATACAAAAAGCCTACTACAGGATGCGAATCATCAGGAGACTGAAACCACTCCTCGCTCCAGAACACTTCCGTACCGTCTGTCAAGCACTGATCACCCCAATACTGGACTTCTGCAATCCGATATACCTTGGACTACCAAAACAAGCTCTCAAACCACTCCAGCTGGCACAAAACACTGCAGCTCGAATCATATCCGGAGCCGCTAGGCAGGAGCACATCACACCTACATTAAAGGACTTACACTGGCTCCCAATCAGTGCTCGCATCAGATACAAGACTATCATAAACCTATTTAAGATAAAAGAGCACACATCAGCCAACAGCCTCCACACGCTCATACAACCGGAAACCAGCGCACGTCCTAGAAGAAGTCAAACACGCAACCGAGTCAGTACCCCAAATGAATACAAGCACACACGCAAGGACACAACAGACAGAGCTCTCTCCATGGCTGCTCCAACAATATGGAACAATCTACCGGACGATCTAAGGGCAACTCCAGACCTCAAAGACTTCAGAAAACAACTGAAAACCATGCTGTTCATAGAGCACTATGGTCACATCACATAACCTAAGAGAATGGATAACAGCACTCCAATCCTCCTAAACAACTGTATGTATATAAAATGTGTTTTTAGCACCACTGTAAATAGCCCACCTTGTACATAGCTCAAACAAAATCAAGCACCCAACACAGCCCTCACACAACTAAGTTTCATTCTCACTGCATGTACAACACACACACTTTACCTGATTGCTTGCTGTGATACCACCTTGATTATTAAGATAAGGCGGTTTAGAAATACTGTTAAATAAATAAATAAATAAAATCAATCAAGAGGAGGAGTTCACCAAAAGCTCTAGACATCAACAACATACTGGACCCACAACAACACGGCTTCCGCCCACTCCATGGAGTTGAGACCCTCATGACCACACTGATGAACACCCTCATCATAGGAACCCAAGAAAAACATTCTGGATATATCATGATCTTCCTTGACATATCAGCAGCCTTCGACACCATCTCGCACAACATCCTAATATGAAGATTGCAGTCAATTGGGATCAAAGACACCACACTCCAATGGTTTCAATCATACCTAACCAACAGACATCAACTCATCCGTACCAGCACCTCAACCTCGCCCCCCTTCCAACAACACCAAGGAGTACCCCAAGGATCCACGCTATCAGCCATGCTCTTCAACATCTACCTACAACCACTCTGTTCAGTCATACGTACCCACAACATCAACTTCCATATCTATGCTGACGATATCATGCTCTACGCCCCAATTACGACTGCAAACCCAACAAATCCACGTCTCTCAGCATGCTTCTCCGAAGTGTCCCACTGGCTACAAGAAAACAACCTATCCATAAACATAAAGAAAACTGAAGCCCTCATAGTAACAAAAGACCCAGACTTCACGCCACCTACACACCTCAACATAGGAACCACATGCATCCAAATACAACCACAAATAAGATACCTAGGTATTATCATTGACCAAGCTCTAATCCTCAAGCAACAAATCAAAAAAACCGCAGGAAATATATTCCATAAAGCAAAAACAGCCCAGCGGCTCAGACCTCTCCTCGAACCTCAGGACTTCAGGACAGTAATGCAAGCTATGACTCTCCCACATCTGGACTACTGCCACATAATCTACCATGGACTCCCAGCTACACAGACTAACCCCCTCCAAACTGCATTAAACACCACAGCAAGAATTATTCAGAGAGCAAAGAAAAGCGACCATATCACCCCAATCCTAAGAGACCTACACATACTTCCCCTCAAAGCAAGAACTAAATACAAGTCCATCCTACTCACCCACAAAGCCATCCACCAAGCGCAGAACACCCAACTCTGCACTCTGCTGACCCGCCCGACCCACGGAATAACAACTAGACAGACCTCCAACAACTACCTCACCGTCCCTCACAAAAGAACCAAAAGCTCTCAAAAGACATGCAACCGAGCCTTCGAACTCTATGCACCATCCCTATGGAACTCTTTACCAAACCACCTCAGAAACAATAACGACCTCCTATCATTCAGAAAACAGCTGAAAACCATCCTATTCCAAGAATATTTCAAGACAACCACCACCAAAAAATGCAACAACCCCTGAACCCACCATGACCCTCTAAGTGACAACTACACTGTACTGTCCATGTCTAAACTCACTCAACAAAGAGGACCCAACCTCATACCGTCCCATCTCCAGCATATCATTCCTGGCAAAAATCATTGAGAAAGCAGTGCTCATACAACTTCAGGAACACCTTGATGACCGTGAAATCCTGGACAAACAGCAATACGGTTTCAGACGAAATCATGGGGTCGAAACGCTATTAATAGCACTGATGAACAACCTCCTCAAAGGCCTTGAAGACAGAAAGAAAATGTTTATACTCATTTTCATTGACATCTCTGCCGCCTTTGATACTGTCCATCATGGGATCCTCCTTAACAAACTGGAAGCAATAGGAATTTTGGGAACCCCCCTCAAATGGTTCTCCTCGTACATAACGAACAGAAGGCCACAAGTCCAATTCAATGGCGAAAAGGCTGAAGCTTTCTCTCAAACTCAAGGCATACCCCAGGGATCGGCTCTCTCGGCTCTACTTTTCAACATTTACATGCATCCCCTCTGTGACATTTTCAAAAGGCATAACATTGACTGTCATATTTACGCAGATGATATTATGCTTTACACGCAATTGGATACCACAGACCCTAAATATGCTCAACTCGAAACCTGCCTGGACGAGATGTTAAGATGGCTACAACAAAATAACATGACAATCAACCATAAGAAAACTGAAGTCATGTATATATCCAGTAAACCAAATTTTGAGCCTTCTCATACAATCACCCTGTGTAACAACACGTACACCACAAAGAAGGAGATCAAATACCTGGGAGTCACACTCGACTGTAACCTAAAAATGGAAACACACCTGCGTAAAACAAACAAGGCCATCTTCCATAAACTTAGAGTGATACAACCTCTGAGGAATATAATCGATCCCTATGATTTTCGGTCTGTTGCACAAGCACTCATTATGCCACACCTGGACTACTGTAACGCCATCTTACAAGGTCTGCCTAAAAAATCGCTAAATATCCTTCAAATGGCCCAAAATGTGACTGCCAGGATCATCATGAGAACAAGCATGGCAGAGCACATTACACCGGTTTTGATTGAACTACATTGGCTTCCCATTGCAGCCAGGATACAATACAAAACATTGGTAACCACGTTCAAACTGATAAATAACATAGCCCCTTCATTCCTCTCCACACTTATCAGCACGCAACCAGCAAACAGGGAAAGGAGAACTACCAACGCAGGCACACTACAAGTCCCATCCAGCATCAGATCTGTGAAAGCAAGTACTAGTCGCAGGGCATTCTCATTCTCTGCACCAACTATCTGGAATCAACTCCCATTCGAGCTGAGATCAATCAAGGACATTACTGTTTTCCGGAAGGAACTAAAAACTCATCTATTCAAAAGTCACTACAATCAGCTGTGACTCTCAGTACGATAGAGATGAAGCGAAACAATCAATTATATATATATATATTATGTAATCAAACCGCTGCTGATCGCTGGAAGTAGCGGTATATAAGTGAGTGCTAAATAAATAAAATAAATAAATAAATAAAATCTGTCTTATGTCAGAATCATCAATGTTGCCAACCTGGTGATGGCCCCCACCCTTCTATTTGATTTCCCCACCCTTATATGTAACGCCGCTTTGACCCGGTGAAAAGCGGGATATAAATGCAGTTAAATAAATAAATAAATAAGTAGTGAGAGCCAGTGACGTCACAAACCGGAAGAACCCTTGAATAAAAGAACAGCTGGCAGTCTAAAGTAAGCTCCACCAATCCGCCTCCATATTGAGACCGAAGGATGGACAGTTTTCAAATTATAAATCCAATTACAAATTGCAATGGGGCTTCGCAATCCCCTCTTCTTGGATTTGGTGGAACCCAATCGATAACCCGCCATCGAAGATCTTCAAATACATGGCCCCTATCCATGCTCAAGTCACCGGCACCACTACAAAATCAAATGCTCTCACGGCTGTGCTAAAGTATAGCTGTGGCTCCGGAGGGAGGGAGCAGGTTGGAAGTGAGCCAGTGAGGAAGGGTTCCTGCGCCCTATACTGGTGCGCTCTGATGGGAGGTGACTAGACAGTTGATAAGGGTCTTAGTTCAGAAAGGAAGGACAAATTTTACTGATGTTATAGAGAAAGAAATGACAGCTTTCAACTATCTGTTGGATGTGCACAGAGAAAGAGAGAGTGAAGAGTCAAAAATGATCCCAAGGTTGTGAGCTAAAATAAAACAGGAAGAAGTAGAGTGTTATCCACAGAGAAAGGAAGGGGGAGGAAATGGAAATTACACTAACCTGGTAATTGTAGTTCCTGTAGGATCCAGTTTAGTCCTCCACTTTCGGGTAATGCACCTCTCACTGCAGCCTGGAGACTGGACCAATCAAATCTTCTGTAGTACATATCCAGCAGGAGCTCCCAGAAGCCCCCCAGTGTACTAGTAACAAAGCATACTTAACGAAGCAACACATTAGAGTATCATAAAACATTGCACTTTACTATACTTTACTTTACTTCACTTCCCCCCCTGGAATAACCAACTCCCTCCCCAAACGAGGAAGTCAGAACACCGCAGAGCGCCGGAACCGGCGCCCGCAAATTTACACCGAGCTCCCCCCTGAGAAAGCTAAGGAGCTGACTGAACGTCAAAGAAAGGGAAGAGCCAGAGCGATACGCAGCACCGTCGCCAAGACCGAACGGAACGAAGAACCGTCCCCTAGTCAACCGCTCGGAACAGCACGCCGCAAGATAACACAGATAGTCGGGAGGGAAGGAGGACTAAACTGGATCCTACAGGAACTACAATTACCAGGTTAGTGTAATTTCCATTTCCTGTGCGGATATCCAGTTTAGTCCTCCACTTTCGGGATGTAACAGAGCAGTTAAGACCGGGCGGGACCTTGCCAGCCGGCGCGCAGACCGCCGAACCAAAACAGGAATCCCGAGCCGCTAACACATCCAAGCGATAGTGCCTGCTGAAAGCGTGCAGAGACGACCAAGTGGCCGCCTTACAGATATCTGCCGGCGGAACCAGGGAATGCTCCGCCCAAGAGGGCGCCTGAACTCGAGAAGAATGAGCTCGGAACCCCTCCGGAACCGTCCGCTGCTGCAACAGATATGCGGACGCGATCGCTTCCTTGAGCCATCTAGCAATGGAGGCCTTAGCCGCCGCCTCCCCTTTCCTTGCACCCCCAAAGAGCACAAAAAGCCGATTGGTCATTCGAAAAGGCTCAGTAGACTGTAAATGCCGTCGCCGCGTGCAACCCACATCGAGCCGGCGGAGACCCTTGTCCACCGACTCGACCGAGCTCGCCGAAAGAACTGGCAGAAACACCGCCTGAAGCAAGTGAAAAGGGGACACCACCTTTGGCAGAAAGGAAGGAACCGGACGGATCACACTCCGATCCGCGGAAAAAGACAAGAAAGGTTCTCGGCAGGACAAGGCCTGAAGACCCGAAAAGCGCCGAGCCGAGCAATTGGCTACAAGAAAAATCGTCTACGACGTGAGATCCTTCAGAGACAACCTCCGCAAGGACTCAAAAAGTTCCCGTACCAGAGCCCGCAGAACTAATGCAAATCCCACGGGGGAATCAACGCTCTGCGGGAAGGCCGTAATGAAAAAACCGCGGTCAAGAAACGCCGCACATCCGCATGAGCGCCGAGAAGGCGACCCAAGAACTTGCCTCGATAACAAGAGAGCGCTGCCAATTGAACCTTCAGGGAACTGGCCGCAAGGCCCTCCTTGGACCCATCCTGAAGAAAGCTGAAGACGACGGGCACAGCAACCGTCGCCACCCGGACTCCCCGCCGGGAGCACCAGTCCTTAAAAATCCTCCAGATTCGACCATAAGTAAGAGAAGTGGACGACTTTCTCGCCCGCAGCAGGGTGAAAATCCCTGCGGGCGAATAATCTTTTTTTTTTTTTTTTTGGCCGAGCCCTCTCAATGGCCAAACCGTAAGCGAGAATCAAGCCACCTGGGGCGTCCGCAAGGGGCCCCGAAGGAGAAGGTCTGGCCGCGCGGGCAGGAGCCAAGGAACGCCGTCGCGAAGCCGGACCAGAGCGGCATACCAGGGCCTCCGGGGCCAACCCGGAGCCACCAGCGGCACTCGGCCCCGATGGCACTCGATGCGCTGGATGACCCTGCCGCTCAGCGCCCACGGGGGAAAGACATACAGGAGCCCGGAGGTCGGCCACGACTGAGTGAGAGCGTCGAGCCCCTCGGAGATTCGCCCCCTCCGGCTGCTGGAGAAGCGACCCGCCTTGGCCGACTGGTAGGTCGCCATGAGACCCATGATGGGCGGACCCCACCGCCGAACTATGTGCGCCTACACCTGTGGGTTTTAACTCCCACTCTCCGGGGTCCACCCGCACTCTGCTGAGAAGTCGGCCTGGACAGTTTCAGCGCCTGCTAATCGCGCTGCCGATATTGCCGGCAGACGAGTCTGCACCCAACTAAACAAGTCCGTCGCCTCTGTTTCCAGGGCCACAACGCCGGTGCCCCCTTGGCGATTGAAGCAAGCCACAGAGGTCGCATAGACCGACAAGACTCGCACTGGTCGACCGAGGCCTAGGAACTCCAGGGCCCATAGGGCTAGCCGTACCGCCTGAAGTTCGAGACGGTGGAACTGCCTTTGGGCCTGGCAATCTCTTGTTCAACGAGCCGAACTGGTTGGACCAACGGCGGAGAAGAGCCCTCTGCAGAGGACGCATGCGGAACCGCGCCCAAGGCACCACCTTGAAGGCCGCTGCCCTCGATACGAGGCGCCTCAGGTACCACCACGTCGATGGAGCGGACAGCCCCCTAAAGAGCCGGGCAAGAGCCCGCAACGCCAGGACGCGGCGCTCGGGGAGGCCCAACAAACCCCGTGCGGTGTCGAAGCGCCTCCCCAGCTACTCGAGATCCTGCGTTGGACCCCGACCACACTGGTCTTCGTTCCCCACCCAGCCGAGGAACCGCCGCCGTGGAGCCATCACCCTGCTCGCGCCGTGCACCTACTCCCGACTGGACCTTGCCCGAAGCAACCAGTCGTGGATAAACAGATGGGCCAGGGCGCCCTCTCTGCGCCAGACCGCCGCGACCACTACCATCACGCTCGTGAAGGTGCGGAGGCCGTGGCGAAACCAAACGGCACGGTTGGAAATGGGAAGTGGCCCCACAGAAGAGCGAAGCGGAGAGAAACCGTTGATGAGACAGCCGGATGGGAATGTGTAATGTGGACTGCAGCGGCTGTGGTAGATCCCGCAGCAGAAGCTCCGAGGAGGAGGGAGCGAAGCGCCGAGGGACCCAGCTAGCAATGCCGTGGGTGTTTTTTTTTTTTTTTTCCCGGTCATTCAGTCATAACATAATTAATACATTTAAAACAAAAAGCAAGGAAGGCTCAGGGAAACCCAAGACTCTGCAAGCAAAGGATTCCGAAAACCCACGTGCCGCTACCACATGATTACATGTGTGAAAACTGCCGACTAGAGCTTGTTCCCTCATAAGAAACACGGAAGAGAAAAACAAAACAACTGACCGGCAGCCACAGAACTGAGAGGGGAACTGTCAGCCATACCCTGAGCGGGCATTTAGAAACTGTCAAAGTCAGTGAAAAGCAATTACAGTGACTGAAAGTAGGGACATTAGAGCGGGATCCCTCCGCAGCCATTCAGACCGCCATGGAAGGGGCTGAGAGTTGTATCCGGGGAGGGAGATAGAAGCTCAACCCAACCGTAGGCACCGTACCACGAGCCTGCCCCATGAGGCCGAGCCCAAACCATCCAGGACTCAAAACACTGACTTAAAACCTCAAGCAAATGGTATATTGACCAAGGCAGGTACCATAATCAGCAGGACGTACAAAGCACCCCGACAGCAGTTTGTGGCCCAAGGACCAAAGGTAGGAACCGCAAAGCACAGAGGCAGCCAGTCCGGATATAGCCGAAATCATCCCAGAGCAGCTGAGATAAGGCCGAAAAAACAAAAACAGACTACGCACAGTTTTCTTACAGAAAATGATACCTGAACTTCTTGGAGGCATCCAAACTCTAGTGGGAAAGACTCAGTGCAGCGTAAGCCAATGGAGAATTCCCCTGAAGCCAAGCTCCGGAGTCCCCCAGTTCAGCTGGGGAAGCACGATGCTGAGGTAAGAGCAGAGCCGATGCAGGAGGTGCCCGTATTTCTTCGGACCGCCAATGCAGCGTAACCTAAATTATGCACAGGGAGAACTAAAAACAAATAAGTGCGCTCCGCAGGAACAGGCATTCAATCATATTCCCCTCAATAGGCAATGCCCCAGTGAGCCCTCTTTGTTGGGCCCAGTGAGGAACGGAACCCACTAGCCCTGCCCCTTAGTACGTCAGGGACTCAGCATTGAACTGTGGTTCTGAATTGCATACTGGTCTCTTCATGCCTTCTGCACTCTTTATGGAAATATATTCAGTTATTTAACAGTTATCTAACATTTATCTGAGAACAATTAACAAAGCGCAGCCTGTTATATCTTATGTTCATGAACAGGCAGAGAAAAAAGGATACCTCTCCCCACCAACACCAAGCAAGTCTGTGTGAAAACTGACCCAGCACTGTAGCTGTTAAAAGTCAGCCGAGAAGAAATCAGGCTTCCCTCCAAAAACTAAGGCTCATTAGCTATGCAAAATGGCCACCAGCAAAAATAAAACACAAAAAGGAGTGAATTAAAACCCCCCAAAAGCTAAGGAAATAGCTGAAACAGCCAAAGGGGAAGGTGGGAGGGTTGCAGGCAGAAGAAAATGCCTAAAAACGCTGAAAGAGCAAGAAAAAGCAATCAAGCTACCACAGAGCCGAGGACAGCAGTGGGAGAATATATTTCATGGCTGAATAAACTGCAGCCCGGCTCCTCAAACGCCAGAGCCAGTCACTGAACCTCTGCGGGACCCCCAACTCAGGCATTGGGGTTTGGAAGCCATCCCAAGGCCCCCTCTGCCCAGCGGGAGATAATGGAACAGTCACAGGGAAGCCCACACCACAGGGGCAATCCTATGCAAATCAGTCCCGATTTAAAAATAAAACGCTTATTTATTTTTTATGTATTTATTTATTTATTTATTTATTTTTTTTTTTTGTTTACAAGAAACAAAATACTCCCCAGACTCCCTGGGGTGTCCTGAGCAAAAGCGCCAGCAAAAGGAACCCCAAAAACGCTAGGGGAACCTGTGCACAAGTGATCAAAAGTGCTACTAAAAGCACACTTTAAAAATCCAAAATGGCCGCCGCACTTTTTCACCCTCTGTAAAAAACGGCGCGAAAATACAAAGGCAACCAAATAATATGGAAAATAAAGAAAACGACCCTCTATTACAGGGCAAACGACCAATTTTAAGAAAAATTGCCCAATTGGCTCAGGAGAGCCTAGCAAAGTGCTGGCAGCTCTGACAGTGTACTGCTCACATAGAAAGAAATAAAAAGAAACCTCCTACCAGCTCAGGAACATCCAGAACTCAGCCAACTTCTCCCAGAACCAGCCACTGCTGTATCAGGTATGGCTTTACCCCTTACTGTCCAGGGGAAGCTCACTTAAGGCTGTTAAAATTAGCTAGGCATTAAGTCAGGAGCCAGCAGGTCTGACTTTCTCCTAGCCTCCTGTGCTAATGCACCAGGGAGATTTTTTTCTTTTCCTTTTAAAGAGACAGCTAGCTATTAAATAAACAGCAAGTAAAAATCCCAAAAACAAACCCTAAAAGACTAACTAACAAGTGTTGCTCCTGCAATGGTCACTCAGTGTGCCCAGGAGGACACACTTTTACGTCTGCAGACTGCAAGAGACTGGACACACTGGGGGCTTCTGGGAGCTCCTGCTGGATATGTACTACAGAAGATTTGATTGGTCCAGTCTCCAGGCTGCAGTGAGAGGTGCATTACCCGAAAGTGGAGGACTAAACTGGATATCCGCACAGGAATATGGGTTTGGGAGGAAGATAAGAAGCAAAATTTTGGCCATGTTCAATTTCAGATGGTGGTGGGACATCCAAGCAGCAATGTCAGATAATCAGGCTGAGAGACCGGTCTGGATTCCCAGAGAGATTTCAGGTGCAGAGAGGTAGATCCAGGGCCGGTGCTACGATTATGTGAACTAGGCAGCTGCCCTAAGCTGCCACTCCAGACGTGCCCATTGCTGCAACTGTCACCTCTCACCAGGACCTACAGAGGTGGCACTACTCCTTCTCCTCCTACTCTTTAAAAACACATATATCACACCAGATTCCAATTATACAAACAGGTAGATATTCAACACACAAGATACACACAACTACGAATCAAAAACACCACAACAGACCACGAAGAATAATACTCATAACTCATACCAGCAATGAAGAATCACCCCCTATCACAATACCACAAGTTACCACACTCTCCTGCACATTAGTCAATGCACGTTCCATACGAAACAAATTCCACACAATAATGGACTTCGTACAGAACCTGGACATAGACATCATGTGCATCACCGAAACATGGCTCTCCGATACAGACAATGTACTCATAAATCAAATGGCCTCCCAACAATATACGATACACAACTCCACAAGACCAACACGTAAAGGCAGTGGTGTACTAGTTATTGCAAAGTCACACCTACAATTTAACACCACATCCAACATCCGAACCACAGGAAGTAACATAGTAACAGTCTCAAATAAACACCTTGCACTCTGCCTCATCTACAGAGCCCCAAGCTCAAATGAAAACGATCTCTCCACCATACTAGAACTAATGTGCTCCCTGGCAATCCAAAACAAACCTCTCATAGTCCTCGGAAACCCCAACATTCCATCATTATCCTCCCAGAATCAAGATACCTTCAAGGAAACAATGGAAGATCTGCAGTACACCCAACTAATAAATACCCTCAACCTTGTAGTCACACCAAACCAACAAGACTTGATAAGACACCTAACAGTCTCCCCGATCCCCTGGTCGGACATCAAATGATCAAGTTCTCCATAAACACACCCATGATGGGCCGAACAACTGCAACAAACCTCAAGGAAAAAAGGAGATTTTGAACCTTTCACAGAGACAAATTCCTGGAAGAGGTACTGCCAGAACTAGAACAAAACTTAACAGACTTTGATACCACCATCACCAAATGGAAAAAAACTATATAACGCAGCGATCGCACCAAATAAACTAACCAATGACAACAAAAGAAAACACAACGCCCCCTGGTATTCAAAGGACATCAACGAACATAAAAAACACCTGAGGAAATTAGAACGTCAATGGAGAAGAACCAAAAGCCCTAACATCTTGACAAAATACGACGAGTTGCAAGCCACATACCATAATATGATAAACAGTCACAAGAAGGAATACCACTCAAACCTGATAATGAAATCAATTAACAAACCAAGGGAGATCTTCTCTATAGTAAGCAATCTCACGAAAGAACCGATGAAGAAAGATGATCCAAACCCCATTTCTCCACAAGACCTAGCCAACTATATACAACACAAATACACAGAGGTACCACTCAAGAAACCAACCAAATCTAATATACAGCACATAAAGGATGAAACTTGGGTCTCATTCCACATCCCATCAAGACAACAACTCAACTCCATCATAACCAACATAAACACAACAACTTCCCCCAGTGACCCATGCCCAGTTAACTGGATCAAGCAAACAAAAGAATACCTAACACCTCATCTGCAAATGATCGTTGAATCCTCACTCACATAAGGATACCTCCCCCAGCAACTCAAGAAAGAATCCATCAGACCAATCCTTAAGAACAATAATCTTGACAAAAATGAACCAAACTCCTACCGACCAATATCTAGACTCACCTTCATAGCCAAGATTATTGAGAAATGCGTACAACATCAACTACAGGACCACATAGACACCTATGCCCCATTGGATCCACATCAATATGGCTTTAAACAAAACCACAGTGTAGAAACGCTTATTGCATCCCTCTTGGATACACTCATAACAGGCATGGACAACATACACAATGGCTTTGTGTTTTGCTTCATAGACATCACTGCTGCCTTTGACTCGGTGAATTACAACACCCTGTTGCAGAGACTCAGAGACGTGGGGATAAGTGGCACAGTACTGAATTGGTTCTTCTCATACCTCTCCCACCGTACACAACAAGTAAGAAACAATAACCAACAATCTGAACCCTTCACCCAACACTAAGACATCCCACAAGGCTCGGCTCTCTCAGAATTATTATTCAACATCTACATTCAGCCAATATGTAATATTATAAAACAATTCAACATCCATTACAGAATATATGTGGACGACATCATGATATTCACCCCCATAAACATCAAATATCCAGACTACATACAAATCACTGCATGCCTTGAATCAATGTCAGAATGGCATAACAATCAAAGCCTATTCATAAATTACAGAAAATGTGAACTGAAGCACATTACCAGGAGTACTACATTCTCACCACCGGATTCAATAAAGATCTTCGACCATACCATACCATAAACAATAAACAGGAAGTAAAATACCTTGGTGTAATTTTTGACCAGCAACTCAGCTTCCAGCCTCACATCTAAGAGACAACTGGATCAGCCTACCACAAACTCAGAATAGTATGCAAACTCAAACCACTACTCACCGACAGCGACTTCCGAACTGTATGCCAAGCCATAGTAATGCCTATACTTAATTTCTATAATGCAATCCATTATGGCCTTCCGAGGAAAACTACCCTCCCGCAACAGCTGGTTCAAAACATTCTGGCCAGAATCATAACTGGAACAGCAAAATACAATCACATAACCCCCACGCTCCATCAGCTACACTGGCTCCCGGTCTCTGTATGCACCAAATACAAAAACTTAATAATAATCTTCAAAACATTAAACAACCTCTCCCCAGCAACCCTCCAACCACTGATCAGGAAGACACCCCCAACCAGAACAAGAAGAGGAACAGACAACAACAACCTAGAGACCCCACTAAACTTCAGGAAAGCAAATCAATCCACCTGCAAGAGAGCCTTCTCCCTGTTTGCACCCCAGCTATGGAACGATCTCCCCACCTCAACACGAGCAATCAAAGATCTAGTAGACTTCAGGAAGGCAATAAAAACCCACCTTTTCATAGAATACTTTCGAGATACCTCAGAAGACAATGATCCTTGACGGAATGGACTACATAACATTGCAACAATCTCTTTGTATATAGTAAACAATTGTTAATTATTTGTAATATCCCAATTAACCTACAAGTTATATATCCCTGTTTGATGTAAAGCTCGTTGCTGCAATTGTTCCATGTAAACCGCTTTGAATTTATGATAAGGCGATATAGAATACCTGTTAAATAAATAATTAAAATAAATAAATTGAAACAGCCCCGAGGCACTTACCTGCAAACTTCGGCACTGTGGGGCTTGCTGCTTCTGTCTCCTCTGATGGCCGACGTCCTGTTTGCATGGAGGTGGGTTCCACAAATAGGAAGTCGGCCAAGGGGGCAGAAGAGACAGCCCTGCAGTGCTGAGGTTTGCAGGTAAGCGCCGCGGGGCTGTATCAATTCATTACCACCACTGTAGGTTCCGGTGAGGGTTGAGAGCGGCAGCAATGAAGGGGTGCAGGGATAAGGTTCGCTTAGGGCACCTCATCTCCTTGTGCCGGCCCTGGGTAGATCTAAGAGTCGTCAGTGTAAAGATGGAACTGTAAACCATGGGAAGACATAAGTGCACCAAGGGACTGAGCGTAGACGGAAAAAAAGAGAGGGGGTAGAGATGAAATAGGACTATGGCTGGTAAGTGACCAGTGAACTAGATGCCCACGAGGCAATCAGAAGGGTAAGAAGTAAAAGGAAAGATTCAGATGTCTCCTTTGCGAAATATGAGGTCCTAACCAAGAGATCGTGTCACTTTATTGTGGACCCCCTAGTGGTTTATTATACAGAGCTCTTTTTCATAACATTATTTATAATGGGCAGACTAGATGGACCATGCTGGTCTTTATCTGCCGTCATTTACTATGTTGCTATCTTTCCAACCTATGGTGATCGGTATATATTAAAAAGAATGCTAAAACTACATCCGTTTTTCTCCTTGTGCCCTTCTTCTTCTGAGTTAGGGTCAGCAACAAGTTTAGCATCCAAAGACTGCAATGAAACATCTAATTTGCAAAACCTCAATTGCAGGAGTTGATTGCCAATACAGGCTTCTAAAACAATACTTGGTATCTCCACCAGAGGGCACAAGACCCTCATTTTCCAGAAAATGGAGGAGGTCTACAAACTTCTCTCTATAGTCCAATGAAGTGGCTTACACAGTGTAAATTTTTATTAGAATTTAGCTCACGCCTTTTCCTGTAGAGATTCAAGGTGAGTTACATCAGGTACTATAGTTATTTTCCTGTTGCCAGAGGGCTTACAATCTAAGTTTGTACCTGTGGCAATAGAGGGTGGCCACAAGTAATGAGTCATTAAAAAAGATTTAGCATTCTTGTGGTAAAAAAAACCCTACAATAAAAAATGGGCCTGTTTACTATGCTGGGCTGGCAGTTAGCCTGGGCTATTTGTAACTAGGTCCCATTGAATAACATGAGATCTAGGTGCAAATAACCCATGTTAAGCATCATCCCAGCTTAGTAAACAGGCCTTAAAGAGTTATGAACCAGATCCAGTGGCCAAAGCAGTTTTTTTTCTCTTGCAGTTACCTTCAGAGCAGGTAACGTGGATCATGGGCAGGAGGCGTTTTAACTTGTGCTTTTTCACGGCTTCTCCTGGCTCTTACTACTGTGAGTGTTACCTCAGTATTTTTGCACCTCTGAAATAATTAAATCAGATAAGTGCACGCTTCTGAATTGCATTATTTCTCTGGAAGGAGTTTTATAGGTTGGTACGTGATGACGCTATGGGGGTCTTCTATTGAAGAATGCTAAGGTGTTGCACCTAACTTACCAAAAGCGCTGAAATGACGGCACGTTAGATGCAACACCGCCGCGTTAGTGTCAGGGGTGCAGAAAGCATTTCCCCGGCAGTTAAGGTGCAGCACCTTCCCCTAACGTGGGCCGCATTAGCGCGGATGCATGTAACGTCACCTAATGAGATGGCATTAGCTGCGTCCGCGCTAATCGTGCACTATGCAGTCAGCACGTGGTATCAACCCCACACTAACTGCGCTGAGCTCACTACCTCCACTCTCCGCCCCTAACCCACGGCCCATTCTAGCTTGCAACACCTGTCCAAAACATACTTTCAGCACACACCAGGCACACACTGCCAGATAACACGCTTTCATAAAAGACCCCCTCTGTGTTCCTACATGCTTTCTGTGATTTTCATTCCAATACTTTCTTTCACTTCAGTGACTGTGGTATTATTGATTGCTTAAGGTCGATATACTGGCGCCTTATTTTGAGCATCCATGGTCAACGAAATGTCAAAAATAGCACGGGGACACCATCAACATGTGCAGAAATGCAAAACCAACCTGTGAAGTAATAGGATCACATTAATGGCCCCTTGAACTAAAGCCCGCAAAGGATTTGCAATTAATGCGCCACACAAACGCATGCTAGTTGCAAAGTCTCCAAGTTAGCTGTTGGGGGCATGACCAGTATGTTCCCAGCAGCTGACATGTAATGGGCCACTCGGACATGTGCTTCTCTAAGGTGGGTTCACTTAATGACTCCCATAGAGGTCTTGGTTGAACCCATGTCAAGAGCTGCGTTGCTGCTGAGTGAGCAACAATTTCCCTGGTGCAAGCAGTCCGCTCTCCACTCATTCCCTGCTCCATCCCGCTATCGTGGATTAATGTGCATTTTAGCATGCGGTGGTAAACACGCTTGCGCATTAGTGTTCCCGACTGCTAGTCGCCGCACATTAAAACACACACTAACTGGCTAACAGTGTTTAGTAAAAGGAGCCCTAGGTCACGTAGGTTATTTCACAGGAACTTGCAGCCTAATATGGCTTCACCTCTCTCTAAAGCAGTGAGGGTAGCCCCATAGGCCCTACACAAAAAGGACACCTGTATTTAGAGACGGAGTCCATGCAACCTTTCTTAATAAAGGTGCTGTTCCATCCCCTTTGCCATTTTTTTTGCCCGTCTCTGTATCCATTCCTGCTGGACAATCAGAGCTGCACATGATACTCATCGCACCATGGATCGATCTGCAGGAATAGGAGAATGTGAGCCCGACCAGTCTCCTTGTTTTTACCTGCTCACACGCCTGCTGTTTTGTCACAGATCTTACTAGTTTTGCTGACATCCCCTCACTTTGCCATTATGGGGGTAATTTTATGACAGATCCGTTTCGATAAAATTACATTTTCTTTGTCTACCCTATGGAGCACAGGCATTATCACAATCTCCACTTTATTCCTTTCCAAATCACTGAATTATTTCAAATGTCCTATTGGCCCTTTTGACTGTCGTCACACATTGAGCTGAGGATTTCAGTGTTTTGTATGGTGGCTCCTAGTACGGAACCCGACATTGTACAAATTTAGTAGGGTTGGATTTTTCCCTCACTTTGCTTTTCTCCTCATGAGGTTTCATCTGCCACTTCTTCAATCTGTATGGATCCTTGTGCACTTCTTCACAGTCTGTTTTTAACTACTTTGAATATTTTTGTGTCTTCTGCATATTTCATTTATTTATTTACATTCTCTTATATACTGCACTATTCTGCATCAGTGCAGCTTACATTGGACAAACTGAAATTACATTGAACAGGGCATTATAACTTGGAGATAACTATTTTACAGGGAACATGGGCTATGGAGGGTTAAGGGGCTTGCCCAAGACCACAAGGAGCACCTGTGAGATTAGAAACCCCAGTCCTTCCGGTCCAAGGTTGCTGTCCTCTAGTGGGATTTGAACCCCCGACCTTCCGGCCTGAAGTACCTTGCCCCAACCACTAGGCCACGCCTCCACTCTTGTGCTTGCTATTTATTCAGATAGTTAATGAATACGTTAGACGGCATTGGTCCCAGAAGAGATCCCCAACTCCACTCTTTACCTTTTTACCATTGAGAAAACTGACCATTTAGTGCTTGTCTTTGTTTGCTACCTTTTAAGCAGTTGTCAATACAGAGACTTCTGCCTCTGGGTCTGCAGTTTCTCCGAGACATCTCTAGAAACCAGGCACGCTGTACAGGACTGTACCAAGCTAGAAATGTGCCCTGTACGACTCGTGAACCTGACACCCCTCCCCCCCCCCCCTCCCAAAGGCCCACATGCAGGAAATCGCTCATGTCGGGCTTCCTGGAAGCCCAGTAATGACATTAACGCCCCTTCTGTACTTGAGTCATGTGCCAACGCACCACTCACACAGTCCTCAGTACGGCCCCAATTCTGTATATCCCCCTCTTAGAACAATCCATATTCACCTCAAAAGCAGAGGGGGAGATTTAAAGTTAATAAAGTTAAGTGAAACCAATACAGGCCTTGTTGTATCAGGAGTTACTACTACTACAACTACTATTAAACACTTGTAAAGCGCCACGCACGCAGCGCTGTACAACCAAACGTACCAGAGAGAGTCCCTGCTCGTCCAAGCTTACAATCTAGTCAAGATAATACAAAACATTAGTCAATTCGATACAAAACATTAGTCAATTCGATGGGTTTTACGGTCATGAAAATGACGGGGATTAGGTTAAGATGAAGGATAGACGTCAGGATCTGAACGTGACAGTGAAGAGGTGGGTTTTTAACCTAGATTTGAAGAGGACTAGGGAAGGTGCCTGGCGTATAGACACTGGTAAGCTGTTCCAGGCATAGGGTGCAGCAAGGTGAAAAGAGCGAAGTCAGGAGTTAGCGGTACGAGTGAAAGGCCTAGATAGAAGTAATTTGTTAGCGGAGCTGGGATATGGGGAGAGATAAGAGGTACGGAGGAGCTATAGAGTGAATGCATTTATAGGTGAGTAGGAGAAGTTTGAATTGAATGCGGAACTGGATGGGGAGCCAATGGAGCGACTTGAGGAGAGGAGTAATGTAGGCATGGCGGGATTGGCGGAAGATTAGTCGAGCAGCATAATTTTGTATGGATTGAAGGGGGAGGAGATGGCTCATGGGGAGACCAGCAAGGAGTAGGTTGCAGTAGTCGAGGCGAGAGGAGATTAGGGAGTAGATAAGCGTTTTGTTGGTGTGTTCTGACAGGAAGGGGCGGATTTTGCTAATGTTGTACAGAAAGAAGCGACAGGTTTTAGCAACGTGCTGGATATGTAAGGAGAAGGAGAGGGAGGTGTCAAAGATGACCCCCAGATTGCGGGCCGAGGGAACAGGAAGTATCGTAGATCCATCCACGGAGACATAGAAGGGGGGAAGAGGAGGAGAGGAGTTAGGGGGAAAGAGGAGGAGTTCAGTCTTGGCCATGTTCAATTTCAAGTGGCGTTGAGACATCCAGTCGGTGATGTCAGAAAGGCAGGCAGAGATCTTGGTTTGGATTGCTGGAGAGATGTCAGGTGTAGAGAGGTAGATTTGGGAGTCGTCGGCATAGAGATGATATTGAAAGTCATGGGAGGAGATAAGCATGCCAAGGGATTGGTTGTAGAGAGAGAAGAGGAGGGGGCCCAAGACGGATCCCTCGAGTACACCAACATGGAGCGGGGTGGGAGAGGAGGAGGAGCCACCAGAGCATAAACTAAAGGAGCGATGGGAGAGGTAGGATGAGAACCAGGATAGTACGGAGCCCTTGAAGCCAAGCAAGGAGAGGGTGGAGAGGATGAGGTTGTGGTCAACAGTGTCAAAAGCAGCGGAGAGGTCGAGAAGGATGAGGACAGAGTAAAGGCCTTTAGATTTAGCTAGGAACAAGTAATTGGAGACTTTTGTAAGAGCCGTTTCGGTGGAGTGTAGGGGACGGAAGCATGATTGGAGTGGGTCAAGGTGGGCCTGGGAGGTGAGGAAGTCGAGGCAACGTCGGTGGACTGCTCGTTCAAGAAGTTTAGATATGAAGGGGAGGAGGGAGATGGGTCGATAATTAGAAGGACAGGTGGGATCGAGTGAGGGTTTCTTGAGGAGAGGTGTGACAATGGCATGCTTGAACTTGATGGGGACAGTTGCAGTGGAGAGTGATAAGTTGAGAATATGAGAGATGGAGGAGATGGGGTGGAGGAGATGGGGTGGAGAAGATGGGTGGGAATGGGGTCGGAGGAACAGGTGGTGGGTTTGGAGGAGGAAAGAAGAAGTGCAGTTTCCTCATCAGAGATCGTAGGGAAGGAGGAAAGGATAGCAGAGGAAGTTGGGATGGGAGGGGAGAAATGGGGAGGAGGGAGGGGGGAGGGGGGAGGTAGATGAGGGTGTGGGGAATTGGAGCGTAATCTTTTGGATTTTGTCACGGAAGTAGTAGGCAAGGGTTTAGGCAGAAAGTAAGGGCGGAAATGGGGGAGGGGGGACCTTGAGGAGAGAACTGAGGGTGTTAAAGAGGCGGCGAGGATCAGAGGCAAGGGAGCTGATCAGATGGGTGAAGTAGTTTTCCAGTAACAAGCTCCGATGTGTTCTCTTGGGCTTCTGCGGCTAGTATCACGATCTTTGCAGTTTTCTGGGACTAACATTTCAGCCATCATGCTGTGGCTTTCTCCAGGGTTCGACCCTTACTAAGACTCAGAAAACTGCTAAGATCAAGCTCCAAACTGGTTTACAACATAACCTAGATAAAATGTCTAATAAAATACTGTTCCTGAAAAGAACATCACTCCTACCAACATTTTTAAGGAAAGGGCCAAGAAAAAAATATATGCTTTACAAATTTGTTAATTGCTTTACTATTAGGGGGAAGCAGTTCCATAAATTTGGAGCGGCGCATGAAAAAGATCTCATCCCGGTTGACACCAGTTTCAGACTTTCTGATGAAATAAGGAATGCCAACCCACGACAAATCAAAGATTCCGACTTTCAGCGTACTCTTGGATTCAACTCTAACGCAGCAGCAAAAGTTTGTCAATCAAAAATAAGATTTTAAAGTTAATCTGTCACTGGAAGCCAATGGAAGGAGGACAGCACCAGGCGAATTTGCTCTCATGTGTCACAATATTTTCAATTAACTGTGCAATCTGTGCATGTTATCTGATCCTACCTTTAGCGTGCTCCCAAGAACGCCTCCTAAGGAGTGATTCAGAAAGTACAAAAGGAGGAAGGATAGCCTGAATTTTGTCAAACCCATGAAACTGAAGAAGATATTAGCAAGCGAAGTAACATGACTACCCCTGGGGTCAGCACTTTCTTCAGGGCTCTTTTGTACACCCATGAATGTGACGGATTATACAGTACCTGTCCCGTGTAGGCAAAGTCCAGGGCCTGTTTCAAGCCAAGGCTGGTAACACCATGTAGGTTCACTTCATCCGCTCCACTTTCAACCATACACAGACTGAACATCGCCTGTGAAAACAAGAAAAACAAAACAAAATAAATAAGCATTGCCTGATGTTAAAACGAATTGTATTAGAGTGCTTAAGGGTGGATTTTTCAAACTAATCCAGCCTCCTAGCTATGGAGTTAGGCAGCTAGATCCCCAAAGGGCGAAAACAAATTCCCTTCTTCTGCTATTCAATTGATCCTAAATTTCCTCGTAAACTAAATTTTTCACAAAACGTTTATAGGCAGCTCCTATGCATGTAATCCTATCCCATGGTTGCAGCCCAGAAGAACCTTCTGGGACTATCACTTCTAGAAAGGTAGAGGCCTGAAAAGGAAGGCCTAGCATTCCTGCACCATAGGCACAAGGTTTGGGCAGGAATACTGTGGGAAGTTTCTATTTTCTTTTCAAAGGCTGGATTATATAAGATCTAGACTATTTCTCCTATGCTGTGGAATGTTTCTATACCAATTTGCTAATTTTCTTTTCCTCAGTAAATTTTATTTTTTGGTTTGAAATAAAACTCAGCGTGTGAAGAGTTTTATTGAGAAACTGAGAGAGTGATCTCTATGCTGCTTTTATTTTGCCTTGTTAGTCTATAGTTCATTGGGTTTTATTTGTATTATTTTTATATTGGCCTTGGCCTTTTTATTGCACACCACTTGGTTGTATATTTCAAAAGGCGATGTAGAAAGTTGCCTATAATCTAACTAAACCTCTGAAGTAAAAGGAGCAAGAGGTAGACTTCTTCCATATAAGAAGACAACGCAACTCAACGGTGACCCTATTCGTCAGACTTAAGAGTTCACGTTAGTCACATCCCAGAGGGAGCTGAAGTTTAGGGCCCGAGTGAAGAACTATCATTGCGACGACTAGACTGAATTAGAAGGGTGATTAGTTGTGAATGAAGGTTCGTGACAGCATAGATCACTAAAGGCCAGTTCTGATCGAGCGCGGAGTCCCTAGGAGCAGGGGCAAAACATGGAAGAGAAAGGAAATGATAGTAGATACATTTATTTTATTTATTCTTTATATTTTATGCCATACTTGCTTGGAAAACTTACAGCGAATTCGAGCTCTTCACTAAACTTGAGAAATATGTTCCTGTTTCCTAGGATAAATAATCTTGGATTTCAAGATGGACCTCAGTAAAGGTGCTGCTGAATTCACCAACTATTTCAGGCAATTCATTCAGAACTTCTCCAAGATAATTGATCCCCCTTTATGGCTCTGACTTGCAAAGAAACCCCTAAGAATTCCTGGGACTCTGAAGATCAGGAAGCCTTTGAGAAATTAAAACACATTTTTGCCTCTGTACCTGTGCAATGTCATTCACCCTGCAGATGGATGCATCAGAAGTTGGGGTGGTTTTATCACAAAAACTATACCCCAAAGGGCAGCTCCATCCATGTGGGTACCTTTCCCAGAAATTTTCCCCTACTGAATGGAACTACAGTATAAAGAACCAGGAATATCTTGCTATCAAATGGGTGTTGGAAGAATAAAAGCACTGTTCCTCACCTGTAGCAGATGTTCTCCATGGACAGCAGGAATAAGTCCTGACATATGGGTGACGTCGTCCACAGAGCCCCGCACAAAATGTTCTCCAGCTTCCAAAGGAAGCCTTTGGGAGGTACACCGCGCAGGCACATCTGCCTTCCCGCCTGCCGCGGCACCATCTTCTCCAGTCTAATAGCAAAGCAGAAGCCAAGAGGCAACTCACTAGGGAGGTGGGAGGGTTGTGAGGACTTATTCCTGCTGTTCACGGAGAACATCTTCTACAAGTGAGTAACTACACTTTCTCCATGAACAAGCAGGAAGTAAATCCTTATGAATGGGAATCCCAATCTACAGGCTACCGGAACCCGAGGGAATCAACAGCCCAACAGGGGCAAGGAAATGGAGAAGTCAGAAAGAACAGTAAGGTAGTCCCACTGAGGGACTCATCTGAATCACATCCTCAGCAAACATCGACCTGAGGGGTTTTAGCAGGTAGCCTGGATGGACAAAAGGTAGCCTGGTGAAGGTAATTGTTAATTAACTTCCTGGAAGAGCTACCACAGCTTCCTAGGAAGAATTGTGGCACTCTACCCAAAGGAACTTGGTGTTCTGGAAGACATCTTGCATGCCGACCACCAGAGTCACGAGCAAGGGGATCCTCTGGAACTGCAAAAGACTTATGTAGCCCATACTCGATTGTGACCATGGTGCAAATGCAGATTTCTGAAGACAACAGGGATGAGCTCCTAGCTGTGCATACTGTCAGACGGCTGCCTGGGTGAGAATCTTCACAGTCTTGGCAAGTGCATATATCTATATGATTTGCAAGGGATTGTGGGCAATGCAGTTCATTCACCCCAGACACAGCTGCTGACAATAAGTTAGTTGTGCTCAAGTGTTAAAGCCAATAAGATATTTATTTATGGGGTTATTTCTCCCAACACAGATATGCTTGGTAGCACATAAATCAGGTTACTTGCTTTCAGTGTTAAACTTGAAAAAAACAAAATCAGGAAAACAACCTTTAAACTTGTCAGGCAATTAAAGCAAAAGAAATAAGACCTGGTTGGTACAAACTGGTCTTTTCTGTAGACACTAGGGTCCCTTCCACGTGTAGCCGTCTCTCTCACAGGTACCGTCTGGAGATTCCTAGCTCTGCAGCACCATTCCTCTGGCTTTCCCCAGTCCAATGGTGTATGCTGGCCCTTGGAATGCCTCCCAGTATACGTACTGCTCTGGACCTCTCAAAGGCTTTTCTCCTCTTTCTTCCAAAGGGTTTCTTTCCCTCTCTGTCCGTCCGGTTTGGCTGCTGCTTCTGATGATCCTTCAGATGAAACTGATGATCAAGCTCAAGCTGATTCTCAGGATAATGAGGATAATTCTCTGTAGAATAAACTCTACCTTTATTCTGCCTAGATGAGTGCTCCTCCCTAACACAGCGCAGCTGTGCTGAATCAGACCCTGCCCTTTGAGATGAGTGCTTAGGGATTACCTCATAGCCCTCCTGATTGAACACACGTTTCCCCACTTCAGCTCCTCTAATGGCTGTTGGAAACCTGGTGCATTCTGGGACTGGTAGTCTTTTATGGGAAAATTCTGTTTTCTTATTTCTACCAGAACTGACAGGTTGCTTGTTCAGAGACACTTCACCTTTTCTATAGCTCCTTCCTGATCTATGATAAGCTTCCTTATCACAATACTGTAATGTAGAGCTCTACAGAAGATGCCGTAAGTAATGTTTCTGTGGAGTGTGTCCTGTTATTAGCTGTTTGCAAATAAAGACAGATCAGTTGGGAACAGCATCAGTGAGCAGCCAAACTTGTTTTGGAGAAACCTAACAGGTGTAAAGCCTGCAATCTACAGAGGATTTTTAGTTTTATTGCCACCTAAGGTCCATAGCAACATCTTCAAGACCCATTACTTTAAAAACTTACATATACACTGTTTATGCAGTACTCACAGAATTTTCGTATTAAATAGCACAAATGCATAACAAAGTATTGGCATGTAACACATGTGCACCATAACGTCCTCTTCCCGGACCCTCCTCTAAATCCCATTCACAACAGTCATATACAAGTGCTCCACCCACAAGCTTTTCTTTACAGTGCAGTGAAAAGGGAGAATGTTGGGAGCTGAGCTAAAGAATGGAGAGAGGCTCAGCAGACTGTAGTTTCCCAGATCACCCCTGGATTCCTTTCAAAAACCGACATTACTCCAAAATCTCTATCCAATATGCTTGTATCCATTTACACTTCTACCACATATGCAACCAATCCCCTCTCTCATGACATCCCCTCCAACATAGATCATTTAGCCCCCCATCCAGCTCTTTTTTTACGTACTGGAGTCCAATACCATCTGAACAACATTTTATAAGCATTCTCTTTTACCCTTGTTGCAATGGATATACCTGCCACTGTCCTTATTATTTTATCCCATCCCTCCTCAGACCAATTCATCCCCAAATCTTTTTCCCACTTTATCATATATTCCAATTTGTTGTTCCCTCCTTCCATTAAACCTTTTAAATTTTGGACAAAATTCCTTTCTGCCCCAAATTTCCTATACACAACGCTTTAAACCATCCCCTTTTTTCCCAGAGATCATGCCACAACTTTGATTGCTTTAAAAAGTGACAAACTTGTAGATATGCATAATAATCTCTATCTTCTAATTTATATAGATCCTTAATATTTTCAAATTCAACAATACCCTCGTTACTCATGATTTGTGAGATATATTTTAGTCCCACCCGTTCCCATCTATGCAAAATGCACATATCTGGACCTTGTCCACTTTCAAAACAGTCTTTCAGGGGCATACCTCGTATATACTTTTTGTTTTGTATTAAACATACCTCGTATATACTTTTTGTTTTGTATTAAACGTTTACTATTTTGTTTCCAAACTTGTAAACTATGTACTGTTAGAGGATTGTGATTTGATATACAATATGACAGGATATCGAATACATAAAAAAACAGAGATTTGCTTAATACACAAATTAGAGGAAGATATTCCTAAAAGAGTTAGTGGAGTGATACATCATTGTTAAGTAGCTGCCAGAAGTGAAATATTACAGTACTGGCAGGGGAGATCCATGCCACGAACCACAGGATTTGTGAGAAAAGTGGCAGAGATGTGTTTGATGCATAGATTGACGGAGATGAGGCGAGGGTCAGGGGGGAAAGCTGAGGAACAATGGAAGAATGTGTGTAAATGGTTGGAAAAATGGAAGGAAGAAAGAGGGAGAGCGATATAGAAAAAGGGCTCAATGGGTTGGTCTCCTGGGTAACTAATAAAGGGGTGGACAGAAAGGGGTGGGGCTAGACAGGGTATAAAAGCCTAGGAGCAGAAGAGGAGCTCAGTCTCCTGGAGAGCCTCCAACAGTGAGGAGCTGCTGGAACCAGGGGTGACCCAAGGGTTCTTGGCGCCCTAGGCAGACTCAATGTACCACCTCTACTTCACTACCGTGCTGCTCCAACATCCATCTTCTCACCAGGAGTTGATGGGCAGCATGGCGATCACATCTTTGAAACCAAAACAGGCCTTAAAGCACATGCACACACTCATGGCCTGCCGCTCCTGCCCCCTCTGACTTCCCGTCAGAGGAGGCAGGAATGGCAGGATGCAAGTGCACACATACACACGCTTTAAAGACTGCTGTGGCTTCAAAGAGGTGATCACCATGCCACCCATCAACCCTGATGAGAGGCTGGATGTCAAGGGCAGCATGGCGACAGCATGCGGTGTAGTAGGGGCATCACATCAAGACTGTCTAGGGCTGAGCTGCACACCAGGATCTACCGCCCTAAGTGACCGCCTAGCTTGCCTAGTGGACTGGCCGGCCCTAGCTGGAAACTCTGCTAGTCTGAGGAGCTACTGGAACCTTTGCTTGCCTAAACTCTGCTGGACAAGGAAAACCTCTGTCTGTACTACTTAAATTCTGATAGAACTTTAATTGTTGACTGGAAGAGTTGCTGAGAAAGGTTTGGGGAAAAATGCTTGGGGAAATTCCTTTACCCTGAGCTTTGTAGTATTGTAGTAACTTGATATTGGAGCATAAATAAGATGGAGTAACTTAACCTGGTGGTGGGTAGTGGTGGTACTAGCTCAGAGGCCAGTCAGGAAGCCCTCTGACCTAAACAAAGCCATAAAGGAGATGTCAGGAGGGCTACATAGTGAGCCCTAAAGGTGAACTATTTTAAAAGGAATCGTTTACTAACCATCTAAGGAGAAACTGACTGAGGAATTGACAGGCGTGAAAACTGTAAATATATTTGTGGAACTTGAGGAATTCAAGATACCATTTTCAGATGGTTTCAATCATACCTCACTGACAGACGACAGCAGATAAAAATTGGTACAAGCACCTCTAAACCATACCAACAAATGTAAGGAGTACCCTAAGGTTCCACACTATCCGCACCCCTCTTCAACTTATATCTCCAACCCCTCTGCTCAATCATCAAAAAACACAACATCAACTTCCACTTATATGCCGATGACATTATGCAATACTGCCCAATGCACACAAAACAACCGAAATACACACAAATTCAGGACTGCTTCAACGACATCTCCCATTGGCTTTCAGCAAACAACATATCAATCAACTACAAAAAGAATGAAGCTCTTTTCATTACAAGGGACTCCTCATTTACCCCTCCAACCACAATAATACTAAACAACATTCAGATAAAAGTTCAGCCAGAGCTGAAATACCTCAGGATCACTCTCGACCAACGCCTTTCCTTCAAAGCTCAAGTAATAAAGACAGCCAAAATAATCTACTTCAAAATGAAGACCCTACCACGACTCCATCCCCTCCTCGAACCAGAAGACTTCCAATCAGCACTTCAAGCTCTCACTCTGCTTCATGCAGACTATATTGAAATAGACCAAGGCCTGCCACAAGCAACCCTCCTCCCCCTTCAAACTGTTCTACATACTGCAATATGTACAATCCGGGGAGCTGCTAAACATAACCACATTACCCCCATTCTATAACAGCTCCACTGGCTGCCCCTTCACAAAAGAATCAAATATAAATTATTGCTCTTTACATACAAAGCACTATACTCCCATCCAACCACCCACCTCCAATCCCTCTTTCAGAAACTCATTACAAACAGACCATGAAGAACTGCTACAAACAACAAACTCACCATACCGCACTCTAAAACAAAATTCAACCCAACAAATTTGCCACAGAGTATTTGAACTCTACGCACCGTCCCTTTGGAACTCCCTGCCAAACACAATAAGGAATATCACGAACTTCCCCTCCTTCCGCAGACACCTGAAAACCCTTTTATTCCATGAACACTCTGGACCTCCATCTAAACCCACCCCCCCCCCTCCGATATGACACCATCAAGGCAGATTCTGCACGTGTAAATAGTTAAAGAATATACCATTTGTACATTGCCCTCTTATTGTAAACAGTTTAATGATTGCAAATAGTTTGCTGTTATACATACTATATAACTACGGTGTTATTGGTTCCATGTTACATGTCCAGCAAACCCAACTTCAAGTCACCTGACTCAATCACCCTGTGCAACAACACATACAAAGCAAAAGAAGAAATCAAATATTTAGGAGTCACACTCGACTGCAACCTAAGAATGGAGACACACCTGCGGAAAACAAACAAAGCCATCTTCTATAAACTTAGGGTGATACAACCTCTAAGGAAAATAATAGCACCATGCGACTTCAGGTCAGTGGCTCAAGCACTAGTTATGCCGCACCTCGACTACTGTAATGCCATCCTCCAAGGTCTACCCAAAAAATCACTAGGTATCCTTCAAATGGCCCAAAATGTCGCAGCTAGGATCATAATGGGAACAAGAGTATCTGACCACATCACCCCAATATTGATCGACCTTCATTGGCTTCCTGTTGCAGCTAGGGTACAGTACAAGATGCTAGTAACAACGTTCAAGCTGATCAACAACATAGCCCCCTCATACCTGTCCTCTCTTATCAGCACACAACCAGCAAATAGGAACAGAAGAACTAACAACTTGGGCACCCTGCAGGTCCCCAAAGCAATCCGAACGGTGAAAACGAGTACATGTCGTAGAGCCTTCTCTTTTGCCGCGCCCACTATATGGAATCAGCTCCCTGTGGACCTACGTCTAACCCAGGACATTACAAGATTCAGGAAAGAGTTAAAAACCCACCTATTTAAATACTACTACAACCAGCCATAAATATATATGCATTTTAAATCCGCCTGTGTAACCATGTATAGCCATGGAAAATGTGATTTCCTAAATCTGTAAATATGTATTGTATAATGTAAATAAGTTTAACCCAAAAACTTTAACCATGTGTGCCGTGCCCCCCCCCTCAGTCCTTTATGTATATACTCCCCACCCTGTCCTGATTGACACCTCCCAAAAGAAGAATCAAACCGCTGCTGATCGCTGGAAGCAGCGGTATATAAATGTGTTCTAAATAAATAAATAAATAAATAAATGTTATCATGTTAACTCTATTAATTGTTATCTAAGGTGGTATTTGTTCTATGTAACTGTTGTTCTGTTCAATGTAAACCGCTGTGACCTGGTGAAAAGCGGTATATAAGCCTAGCTAGCTAAATAAATAAAATAAATAAATAGAACTTGGAGCTGAAGGTCCTGCTATAGATCGGGACTATGGAGGAGGGATGCTTACTGTTGACTTTCCTGACACAGCCGAGGCTCGGTTGATGCTTGCGTGTGTGTCCCTGGACCTTCTCTTAGAAGTGGAGTTTCAGACCTGGGAAACTACATCGTACCAGAGGACAGTCTACTGGACAAGGGATCCTGTGGACATACCTTGGAAGCGGGCCAGGGCACGACAGCGACAGTTCACAGACACACATAAGAGAGAGTTTCTGCTCTTTGGAGCTTACAATCTAGGTTAAGACAGGTGAAGGAAACATACAGACAAAAGAATAAGTAAGGGACAAGAGTGCATGGTTCGAAAGGATGTATCCTTGAAGGATACTAGCAAAAGAGGGAAGTTAGGGCATCCTAATAGAGGTTCCAATAAAGATAAAAGTAACCCAGATGCCCTTAAGTACAGAGCTGAAAGATTCCAAATTACCCCTATCAACTGATAACCAGATTAATATGAATAAAACACAACCTTTAAAATGCCTGTATGTAAATGCTAGAAGTCTAAAAAATAAGATGGGAGAGTTAGAATATATAGCACTAAATGGAAGGTTAGGTATAATTGGCATCTCAGAGACCTGGTGGAATGAGGACAACCAGTGGGACACTGTAATACCTGGGTACAAACTATATCACAATGATAGGGTAGATCAAATTGGTGGAGGGGTTGCACTCTGTGTTAGAGAGGGCATTGAGTCACAAAGGATTAAAGTTTTGCGAGAAACAAAATTTGCTGTAGAATCTCTATGGATAGAAATTCCATGTAAAAGGGGAAAGACAATGGCAGTGGGGGTGTACTACTGTCTGCCTGTCAGAATGACAAAAGTTACAACACAGTGATAATGAGTGACTTCAACTACCCCAGCCAGTATCAACTGGGTCAATGTCACAGTAGGACTTGCTAGAGAGATAAAGTTTCTAGATGAAATAAATGATTGTTTTTTGGAGCAGTTGGTTCATGAACTGACAAGAGGGGAAGCTATTCTGGACCTAGTCAGTGGAACACAAGATCTGGTGCAAGAGCTAAGGGTGTTGGGGTCACTTGGCAATAGTGATCATAGCATGACCGAGTTTGATTTCATAAATGGAGGAAGGACAACAAGGAAATCTACAGTACTACCTTTTAACTTTTAAAAGGGAGACTATGATAAAAAGAGGAAAATAGTTAAGAAAAAATAAAAGGAGCAGCTGCAAAGGTTAAAGATTTGCATCAAGCATGGGCATTGTTTAAAAATACTATCTTGGAAGCGCAGATTAGCTGTATTCCACGCTTTAAGAACAGTGAAAGAAAGTCCAAAAAACTGCCAGCATGGTTAAAGCTAAGGTCAGAGAGGCTGCTGTTGCCAAAAAGGCATCTTTCTGGAAATGGAAAAAGGAGACAAATGATGAAAACAGAAAACAACATAAGCACTGGCAAGTTAGAAAAGGCAGGCAAAGAGAGAATTTGAAAAAAAGCTTGCTGGGGAAGCAAAAACGCATAATAAAAACTGGAGGCATGGAGGAATAGCCTAATGGTTAGAAAACTGACTTGGGAACCAGGGTTCAATTCCCACTAGCACACCTTGTGGTCTTGGACAAGTCACTTAACCCTTTATTTATTTATTTTTGCGGTTTTCATTTAACAATAACAATTACAGGGAACATGTTTGAAAACAGCAATACATTTAACTATGAACATTAACTATATACATAGTGGCTTTCAATTTAAAACATAGCAGAAGGTGGTTAACAACCAGTTATTTACATGGTAACTGTAACATTATGCACAAGGTACAGGGGAATTAGTATATATGGGTGTGGAATTGCTAAGTGGTCACTGTTTCTGCAGAGGTAGTTGGCGGAGAAGTATGTACTAGAGATATTTCAGTTGGTGTTATTATAGTACTCGGAGAAGAGCAAGGATTTTTATTCTTTTTGGAAAGTCTGAAGATCTCTGGTTGACCTGAGGGGGTCTGGAAGGGAGCTCCATAGTGTGGATGCTACGTATGTAAAGGCTCTGTTACTAGTTGTTTGTTTGATCTTGCAGACTGAGAATGGTATTGAGAGAAGGTTTTGATTACTTTTTCTTCTGTACCTCGTGTCCATTTGGGTGTGTATCCTTGCAGTAAGGAAGGAGGGAGCGATGTTATTGAGTAGTTTGAATGTGGTAACTATTGTTTTGTATTTTATCCTGCTTGCTGATGTTGAATGATTCTTAGCTTGAAGAATATAGTTCTAGCTGTTTGTTTTATTTGAGAAGACATACTGAGGGAACTGTCTAATATAACTTCTAGGTATTTCACCTCTTGCTTTACTGGGAGGGAGGTGTTGTGTAGGTTAATTGTTTGGTGGGGGGTAGTTTTGATTTCTAGTTGCGAACAGAACTTTGGTTTCCTTGAAGTTAATATTAAGGTTGTTTGTGTTTAGCCAGGTTTCTGCTTCATGGATGCATTCAGTGAGGTTGTGATATGAGGGGTTTATTATGTTTACTGGGGTGTATAACATAATACCATCTGCGTAAATGAAATATCTTAATTTGTGTTTCTTGAAGACTGCGCAAATTGGCTGCAGATAGAGATAAATGAGGAGGGCCAATAAGGCAGAGCCTTGGGGGTTTCCCTGTGCTTGGGGGAAGGTAGTGGATGACTCTTGATCAATCTTTACATATTGAGTGCGGTTGGTCATGTAGGATTTAAACCACTGGAAGGCAGTTCCAGCTATTCCTAAGTGTGATAGTCTTGCCAGAGGGATACTATGGTCAACGTTGTCAAAGGCAGAGGCAATATCCACAAAGACCAGTATGAAGGCCTGATTGGCATTATCCATGCTGCAGATGAGGGAGTCAAATAAGACCAGGAGCAGGGTTTCAACACCATGGTGTTCATCCAGAGGTGTGTTTAGGTCAATGAAGTCTTGAAGCTGGATTTGGACTATTTTTTTCAATGACCTTTGCAAGAAAGGGGAAACTGGCAATTGGCCTGTAGGATGTAGGAGTGGAGGAGTGGCCTAGTGGTTGGGGCAAAGTACTTCAGGCCGGAAGGTCGGGGGTTCAAATCCCACTAATGGACAGCAACCTTGGGCCGGAAGGACTGGGGTTTCTAGTCCCACAGGTGCTCCTTGTGGTCTTGGGCAAGCCACTTAACCCTCCATAGCCCATGTTCCCTGTAAAATAGTTATCTCCAAGTTATAATGCCCTGTTCAATATAATTTCAGTTTGTTCAATGTAAACCGCACTGATGCAGAATAGCACGGTATATAAGAGAATGTAAATAAATCCTTGTTAAGGGATCTGTTCTTGAGTATGGGGCGAATGGTGGATAGTTTGAGTTCATTTGGCATAACTCCCTGGAGTTATGAGGGGAGATATGATATTAGTCTATAAATTAATGAACGGAGTGGAATGGGTAAACGTAGATCGATTGTTTACGTTATCAGAATATAGAAAGACTAGGGGACATGCAATGAAGCTACAGGGTAAACTATTTAAGACTAACAAAAGAAAATATTTTTTCACTCAACGTGTAATCAAACTCTGGAATTTGTTACCGGAATGGCTGTTAGTGTAGCTGGGTTTAAAAAAGGTTTGGACAAGTTCCTGGAGGAAATGTCCATAAACCATTATTAAGAAGGGACCCAGGATATCACTGCTTGACCCAGTACAAGCATTGCGGAACCTGTGTCTTTTGGGGAAACTGCTAGGTACGTATGACCTAGATGGAAACAGGATACTGGGCTTGATGGACCTTGGTCTGACCCAGTATGGCATATCTTATGTTCTTATGTTCTTAAGGGATTGGTTGACTATATTAAGTATGAATGGGGCTAATTCTGTTTTAGTTGCTTTTATCCATGCAACTAGGCATGGATCCAGATGTGAGGTGGTAGTGTTGATTTTAGGAATTGTTTCAAGTAGCTGTTTTTCCTTGATAAGATGGAAAGTGTGCTATTTATTAGGTGTAGTTTGACACTGAGTGGGGGGAGGTAATGGATGTGAGTTTTTTACCTTTTACTTTTATTTATTTATTTAACATGTTTTATATACTGCTTTTCAGTTTTATCAAAGTGGTTTACATTGTAACATAACAAAGGTTTACATAGGATGTTATAGTAGCAACCTTTTCCACTGAACAGATAACAGCATCTTAAATGTTAGTATTAGGTGGGGGATTTCTGATGAGGAAACTTGTGGATGGGGCTGCTGATTGGATTATTGATTCTACGGTCGTGTGTTTTCTGTGGTGTCGAAGTGCTCTGTAAAAAGGTGAGTGTTTAGATATTTGTTGCAAAATGGTTGGCTAAAGTTTGTAGATTAATGGAGGTTCTGATTGAGTCATTTTGATGGGTTTTGGTTAAGGATGTGACAATTTCAAAAAGCTCTCAGGGGCGATTAATGGCTTTGTTTGTATGTTCGTGTGGTGGTTTCTCTTTGCTTTGTGTATACTTTCTTTATAGGTGTTCAGTGCTGCAGTGTATTTGGCCATATGTTCAGGGATTTTCTTGTCTCTCCATTCTTTCTCAAGCTTTCGGAGCTCTTTCTTTAGGATGTGTATGTCCCGTGTGTACCATTTTTCAGAGGGTCTGAGGTTGATTTTTGTGCGGACGTTTGTAGGCGTAGCAGCTTTATTGATTGCAGAGTACCAGTTCCTTACTGAATCATCAAGGTCACTTGTCGGTATTACAAGTTGAGGAATTGTGTCGTTTAGGAAAGCTTCTCTATCGAAGCAAGTATTTTGCTGCAATGTGTCAGGTGGTTTCTGAGTGGTGTGTGGGATTGCGAGATCTATCCGTAGGATGAAATGGTCAGACCAAGAGACCTGGGTAAAGTTGGGAGAGGAGAATTCAGGGTGTTCAGTGAGTTGTTTTGGTAGGAATACCATATCAAGAATGTTACCCTTGATAAGGGTAGGGTTGTTTATTATTTGTTGGAAGCCCTTTCTTCCATGGATTCCAGAAAGGCTGTGGACCGGTGCAGGGGGAGTGAAGTTAGGTTAAAGTCCCCAAGGATGATATGGGGTTTCTTCAAGTGTGATGTACAGGCTGATTCTAGGATTGATATAAGATTGTTGGTGGGTGGTTTGTATAAGAGGCAAATTGCTAAGTTTTTATTTTCGATTTTGAGCAAATCAATCCCATCACAGTTGCTACATACACATGCATAGGCAATTAAGTCTGTTTTAATTAACATAAGAACTCCACCACCTGCAGCAGAATAGTTTGTAGCCATTTGTGTTAAGCTGGTTCACAAGGATGGTATCGTGTTCAGTAAGCCAAGTTTCTGTAATGCATAGAAGACTCTTCATTGCCTCAGAAAAATCCAAGTTATCAATATCCCTGTTTAATTTACATTACCAAGTTTAAGTTACAATGTAAACGGCTAAAAACCCTGTTCAATAAATACATTTTCCATGTACATTCACAGCAAAAAACCTGTCTGAGAGTCAGTTGGACCATTAGATGATAGAGGGATAAAAGGAGTGCTAAGGGAGGACAAGGCCATAACGAATGAATTCTTTGCTTCTGTATTTACTGAAGAAGATATAGGGTGGTTACCCCTGCCTGAAATGGTATATAAAAGTGATGTAGCAGAAGAATTGAAAGAAATATCAATAAACTGGGAGGATGTATTACAACCATATGATAAACTGAAGAGTAGCAAATCACCGGACAAGATGGCATACATCCGAGGTTGTTGAAAGAACTGAAATATGAGATCACAGATCTATTATTAGTAATCTGTGAACTACCATCAAAATCATCTATAGTACCTGAAGATTGGCGAATGGTCAATGCAACACAACTTTTAAAAAAGGGTTCCAGTGACGATCCGGGAAACAACAGACCGGTGAACGTGACGTCAGTACTGAGCAAAATAGTAGAAACCACTATAAAGAAAAACATTACTAAACATGTAGATAGTCATGGTTTAATAAGAAAAAGCCAACTTGGATTTAGCCGAGGAAAGTCTAGTCTTACTAGTCTGTTATATTCTTTTGAAGATGTGAATAAACGGGTAGATAAAGGTGAGCTGGTCGATATAGCATATCTGGATTTTCAAAAAGCTCTGACAATGTCCCTCATGAGAGACTCTTGGCAAAATTAAAAAGTCATGGGATAAGAGGCAGTGTACTATTGTGGATCACGAACTGGTTAAAAGATTGAAAGCACAGAGTAGGGCTAAATGGCCAATTTTCTCAATGGAAAAAGGTGAATAGTGAAATACCCCAGGGATCTTTGTTCGGCCTGCTGCTTTTTAACATATTTATAAATGACCTGGAAATGGGACCCTAAAGTTACTGCTTGAGTTAGAAATTGGTTAAGTGGGAGGTGACAAAGGGTACAGGTAAATAGAGCTTACTCTGAGGTGAAGGCTACCAGTGGTGTGCCCCAGGGATCTGTCCTTGGTCCGATTAACATCTTTGTTAGTGATATAGCGGAAGGGCTGTCGGGTAAGATTTGCCTTTTTGCAGATGATACCAAAATCTGCAATAGAGTATACACCCAGGAAGGTGTAGATAACATGAGGAGAGATCCAGCTAAACTTGAAGAATGGTCTAGAATTTGGTAGCTGTGATTTAATATAAAAAAATCAAGGTCATGCATTTGGGCTGCAGCAATCCAAGGGAATATAGTATAGGGGGTGAAGTACTTTTGTCCACTAAAGAAGAGCGGGACCTAGGCATGATTGTGTCTGATGATCTTAAAGTAGCTAAACAGGCAGAAAAGGTGACAGCAAAAACTAGAACATAGGGTACATAGGAAGAGGAATTGCCAGCAGAAGAAAGGAGGTGATAGTGCCTCTGTATAAGTCTTTGGTGCAACCTCATTTGGACCTCATTGTGTGCAATTCTGGAGCCTGCACCTTCAAAAGGATATAAACAGGCTTTTGTCTGTACAGAGGGTAGCTACTAAAATGGTTAGTGGTCTTCATTATAAAGCATATGAGGACAGACTTAAGGATCTTAATATGTACACCTTAGAGGAAAGGTGGGATAGAGATGATATGATTGAGATGATTGATAAATGCACAGGGGGAGAGCCTCTTTCAACTGAAAGCAAGCTCTGCTATGAGGGGACATGGGATGAGGGGATAGATTCAGGAGTGATATGTGGAAATATTTCTTTGCGGAAAGAGTGGTGGATCCGTGGAATAGTCTCCCAGTGGAGGTGGTAGAGATGAGTACAGTATCTGAATTTTAAAAAGCATGGGACAAACACAAAGGATCTCTTAAGGACAAAAGAGGACTGTTGTAGTGGTTGATATGGAAGGACAGACTAGATAGGCCATTTGGTGTTTTTCTGTCATCATGTTTCTATGACGTAAACTCTGGGGTGTGTCGGGGTGGGAAGAGGCAGGGGCGTGGGTGAGGCAAAACCCCGGAAGTGAGTGCTGATTGGCTGATGTCATCCTTAGGGACGGGGTGTGGGCGTGTAAGGGGTGGGCGTGTGGCCAGGTCAGGGAGCAGATGTGGGGGCATGGCTGGGAGGAACTATCCCCCATTCATTTTACACAAGTTAAACTATCGGCACCATTCACCCTCCCATTACTCTTGTTACGATGTATATAAGTTTAGTTTCAGAACTTCCATCTAACCCTCCCCTTCGGTTACATAAAAACTCTTATGAGATTATTTAAATCTTGAAGTATGATGTTACAAGAGACTGTTTTAAGTTTTTGAAATTTTGATGTTACTGTTTACATTTGCAAGTTCTTTGTAAAAGTTGACGTTAATGTAAACCACCTTGATTAAATGAAAAGGTGGTATAGAAAAATTGTTAAATAAATAAATGTCTATGGGAGGGGCAGGGCCATGGGTGGGACATAACCCGGAAGTGAACGCTGATAGGTTGACGCCATCCTTATCTCACATGTCAATCAGTTTGACAAGTAGTGTACTCATTATACTACTTTTATATGTTTTATCTGTTATTTTATTTAGTTATTTTATTTGATTCTTTATATAATGTTGCATTTTAATTTTCTGCATAAGCCATGGCCCTGATGAAGGCGGTGCCGAAACATGGCCATATCGGGTGTGGCATCTAGAGAGTCTCTCTGCAATAGCATCAATAAATATCATTTGTTTTACACCTCACTTCAGACTGGTTGCTGCTTTAAAAGAGGTTTGGATAAGATTCTGGAGAGAGTCCATAAACCATTATTAACGAGGACTGTGGAAATCCACTGCTTACCCACTTGACGGGCAGCATGGAATCTGTGTATCTTTTGGGAACCTGACAGGTACTTGTGACCTAGATTGGCCACTGTTGGAAACAGGATACTGGGCTTGATGGACCTTGCTCTGACCATTATGGCATATATTATGTTCTTATGTTCTAAGAAGAATCAAAGCAAACTCGAGTAACTTTTGAACTTCAAAAAATAGAGAGGGGTAACCTGCAGCCCTAAAGAAAGGCATCAAATCCCTTCTTTGGAAGAAGGGAGACAAGCCCACCATAGAAAGATCAGAGGTTGCCATGCAGGATAAATCCATTGAGGAGGCTCTTCATTTGCCACAGGTCAAACAACTCTTCCTGGAATAAGACAGAAAGAGTTAAAACAAAGCAAATATTTGCATGCATTAAGGCCGTGTAGGCACAAAGCACACGCTAATGGAGCACATTCGTCAGCACGCATTATGGGTGCTTGGGCAGGAACACGCGTTGAAGCCTCTCAGGTAGAACACGTGCTGGGACCACTTGGGTACCATGCTGTAAAGGCAGAAAACGTTAACAGTGCACACTGGAAAATGGCAGGAAGCGCTTATGCTGAGCCAATGGTCACCCGCATTCTACTCCGATTTATGCCCCAAAACAGATGATTGCGGGAGCCCCCAACAAGGACAATCACGAAGTCAAGCCTTGGTACTCTCACCACCTGGCAGCCTCAGGCAGGGCTCAATGCTACTCCCAAGCCTCTGTTTCTTTCTTTCATATGTTTTCTTAACAAGCTTACAGCCACATATCTCTGAGGTGTCTTCAGTCTTTGGGGAGAGCAGAGGGGGGACAGAGGAAGAGGGAAGGAGCATTGAGGTTGTGTGAGCCCAGGGTCAGCCCAAGGGTTTCTGCCATCCCATCCAGAAGCCCCGGCCACGCCACTCTCCCTGTGCTGAGTGACTCTCCCCCCATACTGAACCACGCCTCCACCCCCCGCTGCCACTGATTCCGACAGCAGGGTCAAAGTGCGGCTCAGCAGCAGCAGCAGGCCATGTGCTTCGGCACACATGACCTGCCGCTTCTGACCCACCTCCAACACAACTTTAGGGGATCAGAAGCAGCAGGCCATGTGTGCCGAAGCACATGGTCTGCCGCAGGCTGCTGCCACCGAGCCTAGCCGCCGCCCCCCCAACCCTGCCACCAGAATCAGCAGTAAAAAAGGAAGAGGCGGAGGCACAGCTTGGTGCATGGGGGGGGCAGCGGGGGGGAGGGTGGCAGGCCATGTATGTCGAAGCACATGGCCAGCAGCCAGCAGAGGTCTGATGCCCTAAGCAGCCGCCTAGTGGATAGGCCAGCCCTGTGTGAGACTGCTCATCTCTTCCAAATCCTTCCAATTTTCTGGCTGCTCAACAGCATGATAACAGCATGAAGTTGAACCAATTTTCCCTCCTCCTTCCACTACTGAAAAGACCCTAGTCTAGTACAGCCTCCCACAAGGCGCTCATAAGAACATAAGACATGCCATACTGGGTCAGACCGAGGTCCATCAAGCCCAGTATCCTGTTTCCAACAGTGGCCAATCTAGGTTATACGTACCTAGCAATATCCCCAAAAGACAGGTTCCACAATGCTTGTACTGGGTCAAGCATTGATATCCTGGGTCCCTTTTTAATAATGGTTTATGGACCTTTCCTCCAGGAACTTGTCCAAACCTTTTTTAAACCCAGCTATACTAACAGTCCTTACTACATCCTCCGGTAACAGATTCCATAGTTTGATTACACGTTGAGTGAAAAAATATTTTCTCTTATTTGTCTTAAATAGTTTACCCTGTAGCTTCATTACATGTCCCCTAGTCTTTCTATACTCTGATAGCGCAAACAATTGATCCACGTTTATCCGTTCCACTCCATTCATTAATTTATAGACCTCTATCATATCTCCCCTCAGCCGTCTCTTCTCCAGGCTAAAGAGCCCTAACCTTCTTAGCCTCTCTTCATAGGAGTAGCCTTCAATCCCCTTCACCAATTTGGTGGCTCTTCTCTGTACTTTTTCTAATAACGCTATGTCCTTTTTAAGATACGGTGACCAGAATTGCACACAATATTCAAGGTGCGGTCGTACCATGGAGCGATAGAGGCATTATAATATCCTTTGTTTTGTTCTCCATCCCTTTCCTTATGATACCTAGCATTCTATTTGCTTTCTTGGCCGCCGCTGCACACTGGGCGGAGGGTTTTAACATGTTATCCACAATGACTCCTAAATCTTTTTCCTGGGTGGTGGTTTCTAATGTGGAGCCTTGCATCGTGTAACTATAGTGTGGGTTGTTCTTTCCTAGGTGCATAACTTTGCACTTGTCCACATTAAATTTCATCTGCCATTTGGATGCCCAGTCTTCCAATTTATCCAGATCCTCCTGCAGTTTTCCACAATCCTCTTGGGTTTTAACAACTTTAAACAGTTTTGTGTCATCTGCAAATTTGATAACCTCACTAGTTATTCCCTTTTCCAGGTCATTTATGAATATGTCAAAAAGCAGCGGACCCAGTACAGATCCCTGGGGTACTCCACTATTCACCTATTTCCATTGGGAATATTGGCCATTTAGCCCTACCCTCTGCTTTCTATCTTTTAACCAGTTCCCGATCCACAATAGTACACTGCCTCCTATCCCATGACTTTTTAGCTTCGCCAAATGTCTCTGATGGGGGACTTTGTCAAAAGCTTTCTGAAAGTCCAGATACACTATATCAACCGACTCACCTTTGTCTACCTGTTTATGCACACCTTCAAAAAAACATATCAGATTAGTAAGACAAGATCTTCCTTGTCTAAAGCCATGTTGGCTGTCTCCCATTAGGCCATGACTATCTACATGCTGCGTAATTTTGTTCTTTATGATGGTTTCTACCATTTTCCCTGGTACTGACGTCAGGCTCACCGGTCTGTAATTTCCTGGGTCACCCCTGGAACCCTTTTTAAAAATAGGTGTTACGTTGGCGACCCTCCAATCTTCAGGTATTACAGATGATTTTAATGAAAGTTCACAGATTACCAATAGCAGGTCTGCAATCTCATATTTCAGTTCTTTCAACACTCTGGGATGTATACCATCCGGTCCAGGTGATTTGCTACTATTAAGTTTATCAAATAGTTGTAATATATCTTCCCGGTGTAGCGATATTTCTCTCAATTCCTCTGCAGTATCACCTTTAAATACCACTTCAGTCTTGGGTAACATCCCTACATCTTCCTCAGTAAAGACTGAAGCAAAGAATTCATTCAGTCTCTCTGCTATAGCCTTGTTTCCTCTTACTGCCCCTTTTACCCCTCTATCATCTAATGGTCCAATTGACTCTCTCACAGGCCTTTTGCTACGAATGTACTTGAAAAAGTCTTTATTTCGTGTTTTTGCTTCCGTAGCAAGTTTCTTCTCAAATTCCCGTTTTGCCTGCCTTATCAATGCTTTGCATTTAACTTGCCAGTGCTTGTGCTGTTTCCAGTTTTCATCATTTGGCTCTTTTTTTCCATTTCCTGAAGGTTGCTTTTTTGGCAGCAACAGCCTCTCTTACCTCACCTTTAAACCATGCTGGCAGTTTTTTGGACTTTCTTCCACTTTTCTTAATGCGTGGAATACAGCTGGTCTGGGCTTCGAGGATAGTATTTTTAAATAACACCCAAGCTTGCTGTAAGTCTTTAACCTTTGGAACCGCTCCTTTTAGTTTTTTCCTAACTATATTCCTCATTCTATCATAGTCTCCCTTTTGAAAGTTAAAAGGTAGTACTGTGGATGCCTTTACTATCTGTCCTCCACTAATTAAATCAAACATGATCATACTATGATCACTATTGCCAAGTGGTCCCAACACCCTTATTTCTTGCACCAGATCTGGCGCTCCACTAAGGACTAGGTCCAGTATGGCTTCCCCTCTGGTCGGTTCATGAACCAGCTGCTCCAAGAAGCAGTCATTTATTCCATCTAGAAACTTTATCTCTTTAGCTTGTCCTGCTGTGACACTGACCCAGTCGATACCGGGGTAATTGAAATCACCCATTATTACTACTCTGTTGTGACTTTTGTTAGCTTCCTTGATTTCTTTGAGCATTTCATCATCCATTTCTTCATTCTGGCCAGGTGGTCGATAGTATACTCCCACTGCCATCACCTTCCCCTTCATAAATGGAATTTCAATCCATAGAGATTCTACAGCAAATTTTGTTCCCTGCAAAACTTTAATCCTTTCTGACTCAATGCCCTCTCTAACATAGAGCGCAACCCCTCCACCAATTTGATCAGCTCTATCATTACGATACAGTTTGTATCCAGGTATCACAGTGTCCCACTGGTTATCCTCCTTCCACCATGTCTCTGAGAGTGCAATCATATCTAACCTCTCATTTAGTGCTATATATTCTAACTCTCCCATCTTATTGTTTAGACTTCTAGCATTGGCATACAAGCATTTTAGAGACTGTATTTTATTCATATTAATCTGGCTATTGGTAGGCAGGGGTAATTTGGAATCTTTATGCTCTGTCTGCTCCTTACTCAAGGGCATTTGGGCTACTATACTCCCTTTTGGAACCTCACTGCTTTTGGTAGTATCCTTCAAGGATACCTTCGTCCGAACCATGCACTCCTTCCTGGGTGACTGTCGGCTTTCCCCTATTTTCTAGTTTAAAAGCTTCTCTATCTCTTTTTTAAAGGTTAATGCCAGCAGTCTGGTCCCATCCTGATTAAGGTGAAGCCCATCCCTTCAGAAGAGCCCCCCCTTTCCCCAGAATGTTCCCCAGTTCCTAACAAATCCAAAACCCTCATCCTTGCACCATTGTCTCATCCACGCATTGAGACTCCGGAGCTCTGCCTGTCTTTTGGGTCCTGCACGTGGAACAGGAAGCATTTCGGAGAACGCTATCCTGGAAGTTCTGGATTTCAACTTCCTACCTAAAAGCTTAAATTTAGCCTCCAGAACTTCCCTACCACATTTTCCTATGTCATTGGTACCAACATGTACCAAGACAGCAGACTCCTCCCCAGCACTATCTATGATCCTATCTAGGCGGTGCGTGAGGTCCGCTACCTTCGCACCAGGCAGGCATGTTACCAGGCGATCCTCACGTCCACCAGCCACCCAGCTATCTACATTCCTAATGATTGAATCACCAACTATAACAGCTGTCCTGACCCTCCCCTCGTGGGGACATGGCCCTGGAGAAACGTCCTCGGTGCGATAGGGTTTTACATCACTTGGAGGACAGGTCCTAGTTACAGGATCACTTCCTGCCACACCAGGGTGATGCTCTCCTGTCACGTGACCTCTCTCCTCCATTGCAACAGGGATGCTGCCAGAATGGAGGTGGGACTTCAGGACTGTATCCCTGTAGGTCTCGTCCATGTACTTCTCTGTCTTTCTTACGTCTTCCAGGTCTGCTACTCTAGCTTCTAGAGAATGGACTCGTTCCCTGAGAGCAAAGAGTTCTTTGCACTTGGTGCATACGTAAGACCTCTCACCAACTGGGAGAAAATCATACATGTGACACTCAATGCAAAAGACCGGAGAACCCCCATCTCGTTGCTGGACTTCTGTCTGCATCTTAGTTTAAAGCTTGTGTTTAGGTCTTTTAAATTCTGTATATAATAAGGATTGGTGTAGATGCTTATACCAATAAAAGTGTATCTAATACCCCTAATACACCTTGTGTACCTGAAGCTTAAGTAATTAATCTCAGGTCCTCTGTGTATGACTGATTTGGATAACGAGCTGCACCTGAGAGCAGCCCCTTTCCTCAATGATGTGCAAGTACCTATAAAACTACAATTACCCCAGGGGTGGGTGGGTGCTGGGGAGGGAGGGAGGGAGATAAGTCCTATTAAAGAGGGCAGTTACAAGGTACCCTGTCCTGAACCCTCAGCAGGGGGGAGGAGGGTACCACACAAAGCCCAGTTAGTTGAGAGAGGCAAGGTAAGTTATAACTGAGAAGGCTGAACTAGCACACCACTAAGACAAAACAATAAATAATTAAATAAACAGTTAGACAAACAATCAATAATTAATAAATAGCTAGAACTCACAGCAAGGTGTCACAGGAGGCAATATCCACTTCTTTAGCAGAGCACTGTAAAAAGCACTGCTCTTCTCTGATCAGAGAAAAGCAGACTAAAACAGACTATGCACACGTGGGGGAAACAGGAAGAAGGCTACACAATACCTCAGCAGGGGGGGGGGGCAGGGGGAGGATTCATTCAGGCAGGCTAGGACAGGAAAAAAAGTTTAACACAGAGCAGGCTCTGGGGAGAGAGATTTAATGTAAAAAGGACAGTTAACCTGGCTACCACACAAAGCCCAGTTAGTTGAGAGAGGCAAGGTAAGTTATAACTGAGAAGGCTGAACTAGCACACCACTAAGACAAACAATAAATAATTAAATAAACAGTTAGACAAACAATCAATAATTAATAAACAGCTAGAACTCACAGCAAGGTGTCACAGGAGACAATATCCACTTCTTTAGCAGAGCACTGTAAAAAGCACTGCTCTTCTCTGATCAGAGAGAGTGAGAGAGTGAGAGAGTGAGAGAGAGCACAGTTACTTACCTGTAACAGGTGATCTCTGGGAACAGCAGGAATTAGTCCTCACATATGGGTACGTCGGAACCGACGGAGCCTGCGCGGGAAAGCTCCCCAGCTTCCTAGAATGGAAGCTTTTGGGACCTCCCACTGCACATGCGCGCTGCCTTCCCGCCTTCCTGAACAGCTCTCTCCTCAGTTTCCGAGTTTATAGCTGAGACAATAGAGAGAGGACAGGAAGACAGATAGATAGAAGATACAACTCCTAGGGGAGGTGGGTGGGTTGTGAGGACTAATTCCTGCTGTTCCCAGAGATCACCTGTTACAGGTAAGTAACTGTGCTATCTCCAGGAACAAGCAGGAATAAGTCCTCACATATGGGGACTCCCTAGCTGAGATGCCTGGGAGATCCCCCTCCAAGGGTTCGCCATCTTCGTATGGATCTCAGGCATCCATCCTGGGAAGGTGGGCAGGAGTTGTCTAAGAATGGAACAGGTGTTTGAGGACAGCCTGGCCAAACAAGGCATCCCGGCGGGAGTCTTTGTCCAAACAGTAATGGGCTGTAAAGGTATGAACCGAGGCCCAGGTAGCGGCTCGACAGATCTGATCAATGGAAACAGAGTGCAGATGAGCCATAGAAGTTGCCATGGCTCTCACATTGTGAGCTGTGACATGGCCTTCCAGAGAAATGTTTTTACTCTGGTAAGCAAAGGAAATACACTGAGCAATCCAATTGGAAAGTGTACGCTTGGAGACTGGAAGTCCCAAATGTGAAGGATCAAAAGCCACGAAAAGTTGAGAAGACTTTCGATGTGGCTGAGTCCTATTAAGGTAAAAGGCTAGAGCTCTTTTACAATCCAGAGTATGAAGGTTCCTCTCTGCACTGGATGCATGAGGAGCCGGAAAAAAAAACGGTAGATATACCTCTTGATTAAGATGAAAAGGCGAGACCACTTTGGGCATAAAGTGGGGATTCGTCCTAAGGACCACCTTGTCATGATGAAATCTTGTATAAGGTGGATTAGCCACTAGAGCCTGCAGTTCGCTGATGCGGCGAGCGGAAGTGACTGCAATTAGGAATAGTACCTTCCAGGAAAGAAATTTCAAGGAGGTAGAAAATAACGGCTCAAAAGGTGGCTTCATAAGCTGACCAAGCACTAGATTCAAATCCCATGCGACCGGGGGGGTCTGATGGGAGGTTTAGTGAGAGTCAGGCCTCTCATGAATCTTGCAACAAGAGGATGAGAGGAGATAGGTTGTCCATTTATAGGTTTCAGGGATGCTGAAATAGCACTTAAATGGACTCTTACAGAATTCGTCTTAAGGCCTGCATTGGAAAGATGCAGGAGATAGTCTAAGAGGGAATTCAAAGGAAGTGCCAGAGGGTCAAGGCCCTGCTGAGCACACCAAATGGAAAAACGTTTCCATTTGAAAGCATAAGACCGCCTCGTGGAAGGTTTCCTAGAGGCATGAAGGATATCTTTCACAGGTTGAGAAAGATTAAAGTCTTGAAGACTTAAGCCTTCAGTAACCAAGCTCGGAGATGTAGGGATTTGGGGTTTGGGTGCCACAAAGTCCCCTCCTCCTGAGACAGAAGGTCTGGTGCAGCTCCTAAGTCCAGGGAGGATCCCTGGGAGAGCTGTAGAAGCAGAGGGAACCACACTTGGCGTGGCCAGCGTGGAGCTATGAGGATCATAGAGCCGTGATCTCTCTGGAGTTTGAACAGAGTCTTGGGAATCAGCGGAATGGGTGGAAAGGCATATAGGAACGCCTGACCCCAATGGAGGAGAAAGGCGTCCGTGGCCTGAGCTTCCTGACACGGAGTCCTGGAACAGAACCGGGGAAGTTTGGCATTCCACGGACTTGCAAAGAGGTCTATGTCCGGGGTCCCCCATTCCTGAAAGATTCTGCTTATCTGGTCCACGTGTAGGGACCACTCGTGTGGCAGCAGAACTCGACTGAGCCTGTCTGCTCGAGAGTTTTGAACTCCTGGAAGATACACTGCTAGCAGATGAATTTGGTGCTCTCTGGCGAAGGCCCATAATCTGAGAGCTTCGTTGCAAAGCGACAGAGAGCCCGTCCCTCCTTGTTTGTTTATGTAAAACATGGCCACCTGATTGTCTGTCTGAACCAGGACAGTCAGGTTGGCAAGGAGGGTATAGAAGACCTTGAGGGCAAGGTAAATCGCTCGCAGTTCCAGGAGGTTGATATGAAGGGTGGCCTCCTGTGGAGACCAAGTGCCCTGAGTGGAGAGAGTTAGCAGATGGGCTCCCCACCCCAATTGGGAGGCATCTGTTGTGAGGGTTGCTTGGGGTAGCAAGGGCTGAAAGGGAGCCCCCAACAACAGATTCTTGGTGGATATCCACCAATGGAGGGACCAAGACAGACGGTTTGAGGTTTGTATTTGGTCTGAGAGTGCTCCCGACGCCTGAGTCCACTGGGTGGCCAGGGTCCATTGAGCTGCTCTCATATGAAGACGAGCATAGGGCACCACATGTACTGTGGAGGCCATATGGCCCAGGAGGCGTAGCATTTCCCTGGCTGTCAAGTGAGTACTGGACTGGGCTTGGGAGGCCAAGCTCAGCAGACGCTGACCCCGAACCAGTGGAAGGTAGGCTCTTGCAGTGGTGGTGTCCAACTGGGCCCCTATGAATTCTAGAGACTGAGTAGGGCTGAGTTGAGACTTGGGAAGGTTTACCACCAGTCCCAGATACTGCAGAAGGCTCCTTGTGCGGTCTAGGGAAATCTGGGCCTGCGACTGAGTTGGAGCTCGAATGAGCCAGTCGTCCAGATATGGGAATACGAAAATCCCCATGCTTCTGAGAAATGCGGCTACGACTGCCATGCATTTGGTAAAGACTCTTGGGGCAGAGGCGAGACCGAAGGGAAGTACTCTGTATTGGTAATGACTTCCCCTGAACAGAAAGCGAAGATATTTTCTGTGGGATGGATGGATGAGTAGATGTGTATACGCATCCTGCAGGTCTAGAGAACAAAGCCAGTCCTGACTCTGAAGGTATGGAAGGAGAATGCCCAAAGAGAGCATTTTGAATTTCTCCTTGTACAGAAATTTGTTCAATTCTCTCAGATCTAGGATTGGTCTGAATCCCCCTGTCTTCTTTGGAATGAGAAAATAGGGGGAGTAGAAACCTGACCCTTGTTGATGAAGAGGAACCTCTTCTATGGCCCCTTGGGCAAGCAGAGAAGAGATCTCCCGACCCAACAGGGCTAGGAGAGGAGATGGAGAATTGAAGGGTCTCACCATGTGATGAGGAGGAAGGTTGGAGAAATGAAGTTTGTAACCCTCTCGGATGATAGAGAGGGTCCATTGCTCTGTTGTGATTTGTTCCCATCTGGGAGCAAAGTGAGCTAACCTTCCAGGTATGGTGAGAGGTTCTGGTTGGTCCAGAACCAGGAATGGCAAGTTCTCTAGGGGCAAGTCAAAACCCCTGAGGGGGTGGAGCCTGTTGAGCTGTAGTAGCTGCTGCAGGCTTTGCTCTTGCTTGTTTCGTTTGCTGACGTTTAGCCGCAAAACGAGGTTGAGAAGATTGCTGGCCAGTATTGGAAGCATATCTGGCCTTCTTATAATAAGGCCTCTTGAAAGACTTCTTCTTAGTGGGAGTAGAAGTGGACTTAGAAAGTCTCTCTAAGGTGGCATTTTCAGCGTCCATTTGAGTGGCTTTAACTTGCCACTCTGCACCGAATAAGTTCTCACCTGTACAGGGCAGATTCCGTAAGCCATCTAGAACCCAGGGTTCCAGATCAGAAGCCTGGAGCCAAGCCAGACGTCTGGCTGCAATAGCAATGCCAGAAGCTCTGCTGGCTCCCTCGAAGGAATCAAAGGCAGCTCTGTTGGAGAACTTAGAAACATCTGAAAGTTGTTTCACTACAGAAAGGAAGTCCTCCTGTTTATCCTCAGGGATAAAGGGGGCAAAATGTCGCACTTTCTTGGCAAGTTCCCCTAGGAACATGCCCATATAGAGGCTGTAGGAATTAATCCTGGCTATAAGCATACTAGCCTGGAAGATTTTCCTACCAAAAGAGTCCAGTGTCTTACATTCCCTTCCTGGAGGTGTAGAAGAGTGCCTTTTAGTACTCTTGATCTTTTTCATTGCAGACTTTACCACAATGGAGTGGTGAGGCAATTGAGTTTTCTGAAAACCAGGAGAAGGAGGGACCCGATACATGGTGTCCAACCTACGGGAATAAGGAGACAGAGTTAAAGGGTTCTCCCAGAAATCCATCAATTGTTCCTGAAGGATTTCATGGATAGGCAGGGTAACTGCTTCTTTAGGAGACTTAGAGTATCCTAAAATATCCAATCTTTTTGACCTTGGTTCCCTCTCAGAGGAGGTAGTGATAGAAAGGCCTTTAGCCATTTCTAAAATAAAGTCCTGAAAGGACAAATCCTCTGGAGGAGACATTTTCCTTTTTGGAGAAGAAGGTTCCTCAGGAAGGTCAAGGGAGAGCTCTGCAGACTCATCAGAGGAGCCAAAATCCTCAGAGGAATCGGTGTATTCTCTAGTTTCCTCCAACGCACGATACGCATACCGATCGGTATCGACATCGGGCGTACCGGGTATGGAAGCGGTATGGAGCGAAAGCCCATACGGTACCGATTTGCGTTTAGAAGAGGAAGGCCTGGGTTCCGGCATGGCGGACGATACCGGAACCGGGCCCGGAACCGCTGGAAGCGGTACCGATGGCGTTGCAGCTTTAATGAAAGCCATGACGGCCTGCTGCATGGATTGGACAGTATTGCCCATAGACGCCACGGCTGCCTGGATGTCGGTACCGGTATGGGCCGGTATCCCAGAGCAGTCCAACAGGTGATCTGTCGAGGCCGTGCCATCGATGTCAACCTGTAGCCCCTGAATTGGCGTTTTGGAAGGCAGAGCTTCCCGCCGGGGCTGTTTGGCTGGGGCAGGGTCCTCAAAACTAAGAGCCTCTCGATGCTTTGAAGGAGATTTGCCCTTTGAGGACTTGCCCACAGAAGGTTTGGTTACCTGAGATCCATCCGGAGATGATGACCTGGATGACTGTGATGTTGGATTCTCTGAAGCAAACAGCACATGGAATTTGTTGGCCCGGTTCTGCAGCCCACGCTTAGACATTTGGGAGCAGGAAGGGCAGTCCGGAATGGAGTGGTCAGGCCCCAAACATTTAAGACACCATTCATGGGTGTCTGTGACTGATATTACAGCAGTACACTTGGTACACTTCTTAAATCCAGGGGCTGGCTTCTCCATGTGGAGAATTCAAGTAGGCCTGAAGGCCTAACTGAAGTGACCAAGTGCTGAAAAATAATAAAAGAAAAAGAAAATAATTTTTCAAGAAAGAAAAAGGAAGACCGGCGATACCGGTATCGGTATGGGAAGGCAGGTACGCGGTCTAAAGAAACAAAACAAAAAAACTACAATTTCTTCAGCGGTGACAGGATACACGACCTGCTGGCTCCGCGGGAAAAAAAGAGAAACTGAGGAGAGCTGTTCAGGAAGGCGGGAAGGCAGCGCGCATGTGCAGTGGGAGGTCCCAAAAGCTTCCATTCTAGGAAGCTGGGGAGCTTTCCCGCGCAGGCTCCGTCGGTTCCGACGTACCCATATGTGAGGACTTATTCCTGCTTGTTCCTGGAGATTCACCCTCGAGGTGGTTGCTCACGAGCAAAATCAATATTTTTCCTCTCAATTGTTCAGATTTTCTTCATAGATGAGAAAATCCACCCACCATCTACTGGAAACAGAAGAATACTGAGCCGCCCTCTAGTGGCTCAGGCTGATAGAGGCATGGGTGTGATGTCATTGAAACCTGGACATTTCATTGGCTATCTATTTGTCTCCACCAGACTGCTGGTAAGGGAATACAACCCACTTGTCTGGACTGGTCTAGAAGGATGATATGGAATTATGCTTGTATTTTATAAAAACACACAGACATCTATATGGCTTTATAAAATAAGCTAAAAATAGGCATCTTTTTATAAAATCACCCTGTTATAAAATCACCCTCTAATTGCAGGCCTTTAACTATGTTATACTCAGATTAGCAATCAGACTAAGACTTAAGAACACAAACAACAACCAAAATGTGCAAAATCTTGCATGCAACAAACAATAGGAAAATGAAACATGAAATGTCGGCTCCTCCCAGAGAGCCAGTCCCTAGCACACAGAATCTGCAGGAAGTAAAGAGAGATCTATTATTGTCCAGGGAACAAAATGCACTACTCCAATTAAATTAGATTGATATGCTTCCATACAGTCATGCTTTGTATTTGTATTTAATATTTTAAATATATAGAAGTTAAAAAAAACTACAAAATTACTATGCATAAATTAAATGGGGATGGTTGCCTTTGTTCTCTGTTGAAAGAAAAACACCCACCAGGTTGGAGTCTCAACAAAGTGACAATAGTCTCTTTTCAAGTTAAACTGAAATACTGCAGAACTGCATTGTGCGCCACAAATTCTTTACAGCAACAACAGCATGAGAGCAGCCTTCTCTAGTCCTGTTCAAATCCAGGCTAAAAGCCCACCTCTTTGAAGTCGCTTTTCCATCCTAATGCTTCTCACGCTCTTGTCTACTACTTATGTGTATCCTCTAGTCCCCAGTTTCACTCTGTTTTATTTCGATTAGATTAAAAAGCTCTGTGGCTTACATCTGTATGTACAGCGTTGAATATGCCTTGAAGCGCTATACAAATGATTAGTAGTAGTAGCCCAGAGGCCTTGTAGTCACATAGACTAAGAACATAAGATATGCCATAGTGGGTCAGGCCAATGGTTCATCAAGTCCAGTATCCTATTTGCCTGCTGCATTTAGACAGTGGACTCATCTGTTGGACCGTAAATGGTGGAGAGTTCTCAGCTTGCTGTATATGCATTGGGTGACTTTGTGTATATGTGGCTGGAATGTGAAATGTGTGAGATATTAAAAACCTTATAAGAGACCTTATCCCTATGAAAGTTAAAAATCTAGATATCCCCTGTACTCCTGTCCTTTTAATATTTCACTATTTCCAGGCCATTCTAAATGGGGACAAGAACTGCTTTTTATCCGCCAAATGCCTTTGTTGCAACTTTCTCCCATGGAGCAAACCAACGATGCGTATAGCTAACTCCAGTCCTCTAATACCTTCTGGGACAAATCTGTTCTGTCCTATGTGTGGTTCACGATCTCATCAAGATGCAAGCATTATATAATCATAGGGTCGACAGCTACATCCCACCTTTATCCTTATTAGAGATCGGTTTTGAATATCCTATTTGGGGTCTTTTTGCTTTCCAGATACATTTCCTTATTATCCCCTTGTAGCATCTCTCATTTGCTTGGGACGCAGAAGCTCTGGCGTAAGTAGCATGTTCACTAATATTACACTGCCCATCAATGACAGAGATAGTTCCTGCCAACCCTCACATAGGATTTTCATCTGTTCTAGTTTATTCACAATCTGGGAGTTCTTATTCAGGCAAATTTTCAACTATATGTTATGCTTCCCTTGGTCTATGTCAGTGGGAACACTCTCGTGCTTACCCTCTGTCCCGAAGCAGACAAGTCAAGGGCCCTTGACGTCCCATAATTAATTTTCAAGCCTGAAAAACTACCAAAATGATCAACTATGCGTATCATTTCTGGGACAAAATCTCTAGCTCTTCCTACAAAGGCAGCGGATCAGTCACAAATAGGTTAATTTGGGATTCTACTGCCCCAACCTTAATCCTTTCTGTAACTGCGGACTGTCACAATTTGACTGCCAAAGGCTCCGGTGACAAAAGAAACAGCAGGGGTTTCTGCCTTTACGCCTCTGAAGCTCTAGGATTCCTGATAGTCCACTGTTAATAAAAAGCTGGGCTGTAGGCTCCCTATGTAACTCACGTATCCAATTCAGAAATTGCTCTTGAATTCCATACTGGGGTAACACCAAAATAAATATTCCCAGGTTAGTTTATTAAACAGTTTTTCAACCTCCAGACTAGTCAGTACTGCCCCTCATGACCTCTCTTCTTTACATATTATTTTTTTATTTATTTAACGTCTCTTCTATACCGCGCTATTCATATTAACACTGCCAGCACTTTAAACAAATTTACCAATACATAACGCCCACTTGGTCCTCATGAGCCAAAAGAGGAAGCATCCTGCCCAGCCTAGACACCATCACAGTGGTGTTAATTTGGACCTCCTGATTAAGGAGAAAGAAATCTATAGAAAACTACTTGCTCTTTATCCTTACCTAGTTTTGGGATCACGACCACACAAGCCTGACTTCAAATTTTCCCTTGCCTTCCTTATCTGACATTACTAAGCTTCTGCACTGAGAGAACCACCAACTCCTCAAATATTTAGTAAAATTCTCCTACCAAACCTCTGGACCTTGAATTTTTGCCAGTTTCAATTTCTGGATCACCCGTTGTATTTCCTCCCACTGTTGTCTGAAGTTGTTCTTCCCTTCACTCAAGGCAACTACACAGCTTTAAAATATTTTCGCCAATCTATTACAATACTCAGTCCCTCGGCATACAGCTCTCTATAATAACTGATGCAACACTCCAGGATTTTCCACATATTAACACTGGGCTGATATTCAAAGGATTTATGCTCCTAACTTTGAGAGTTATTCATTTATTTATTTAACCTGATTTTTATACCATGTCATTCTTCAATCAAGGCGATTTACATCATAATTTACAACTTAAACTGGATAAAATGAACTATAAAGAAGGGTGTTGACATACAGGGTAGTTAACAAGATAGAACCTATCTACAGTTGGCTCAACTTACTTGCAGTTCGAGCCAATTATTTACAGTTTGCACGGTTATGGGAAAGTGGTGTCAATGATCTGTTGGGTTTGGGATGGGGCCAACTGCTGTATTTGCTAGACTATGTGACGTTTCCATAGTGCTCCATGAACAGGAAGGTCTTAGGTTTCTTCCTGAAGTCTTTGATGTCTCTAGAGCAGCGGTTCTCAACCTGTGGGTCGCGACCCCCATGGGGGGGTCGCCACAGGATTTAGCGGGGGTCGCCTCACTCCACCGTTAAAAAAAAAAAAAAACGCACAAGTTGCTGCCGCTACCAAGTCCGCTTCTCGGCAGCGGCAAACTCACCACCTCCCTTCTAATGCAGCCGCGGCTCCCTGCCTCTTAGGGAACCGCGACTATGCCTGTAAAACCATTACAGAGCCTTCCTGTCTCTCGACGGGCTCCGTGCAGCATTGTCCCACCTCCAAAGAAGTGGTAAAAAACTTCCTTTGGAGGCGGGACAATGCTGCACGGAGCCCGTTTAGAGACAGAAAGGCTCTGCAACGGTTTTACATGCATAGCCGCGGTTCCCTAAGAGACAGGGAGCCGCGGCTGCAGAAGAAGGAGGCAGACATGGGGAGAGGGGAGCAGGGAACCTGCAACGGGGCTGACATGGACACAGGGGGGGGCTGACATGGACGGAGGGGAGGCTGATATGGATGGATGGAGGGAGGGGGGCTGACATGGATGGAGGGAGGGAGGGGGGCTGACATGGACAGGGGGGCTGACATGGACAGGGAGGCTGACATGGAGACAGGGGAGACTGACATGGATGGATGGAGGGAGGCAGGGGAGGGCTGACATGGAAGGAGGGAGGGAGGGCTGACATTGATGAATGGATGGATGGAGGGAGGGAGGGAGGGGGTTGACATGGACAGAGGGGGCTGACATGGAGGGAGGGGGCTGACATGGACAGAGAGGGGCTGACATGGAGGGATGGATGGAGGGGGGCTGACATGGACAGGGGGCTGACAGGGAGGGAGGGAGGGGGGCTGACATGGATGGATGGATGGAGGGAGGGAGGGAGGGGGGCTGACATGGACAGAGGGGGGGCTGACATGGACAAAGGGAAGAGACAGGGGGACATACTGGACAGACGGGGATAAATGCTGGACAGAGGGGAGAGACAGTGCGGGTTCGGATTATAATGGGCAGATGGGGGGGCTAGGACTGGTAATGGGTTGATTAGGGAAGGCTAGGACTGGGAATGGACTGATCAAGGGGGGATTGGAACTGGTAATGTGCTGATAGGGGGGTAGGACTGGTAATGGACTGATGGGGGGCTAGCATTGAAAATGAGCTGATCGGGGAGGTTAGGACTGGAAATGGGCTGATTTGAGGAGGCTAGGACTGGTAATGGGCTGATTAGGGGAGCCTAGCACTGGTAATGGGGTTGAGGAGGGACTAGCACTAGAAATGAGCTGATTAGGGGAGGCTAGCACTGGTAATGGGGTTGAGGAGGGACTAGCACTGGAAATGAGCTGATGGGGGGGTAGGACTGGTATTGGGCTGATTAGGGGAGGCTAGCACTGGTAATGGGGTTGAGGAGGGACTAGCACTGGAAGCGAGCTAATTGGGGGCTTTGACTGGGAATGGGATGATTTTGGGGAGGAAGGATAGAGCTGCTGGCCCTGGAAGAAAACTGGGGGCTAAGGCTACAAATGGGCTGATGGGGGATGGGAGAATGGAACTGGAAGGGAGTGGATCTGAGAGGGGCTGCCATGGTATTTGTACTAGAAGGGACTGGTCAGTGGGGAAGGAGGAGGACTGGAAGAGAATGGACACCAGTGGCAGCCATGGGAATGCAAGTTGACATTGGAAGGTACTGAGAGTGAGGATTGGAAAGGGGCTGATACTGGGGAGGGTTACTGGGACTGGAAATAGGCTGATGGAAAGAAGTGAAGAAAACGAAAGAAGAGATAAGAAATGGCAGATGGACCATAGACCACAGAAAGAGAGCTAAGAGAAGACAGGAAAGCAGAAGCCTCAGATCGGGACCAGCATGATCAGATAATAAATTGGTCAGACAACAAAGGTAGAAAAAATAATTATATTTCATATTAGTGATTTGACTACAAAATCATCATAATTTTGAAATCAAATATTGTTACTTGTTATTGTGATTAATTATTGTGGTTTAAATAAGTAAATTTTATAAATAAAAACATATTGCAAAGGCCTTTAATATATTAATAATTCAACAAATGATTACAGCGACAATGCGTTAACGATAAAGGAAGAGAGACGCATTTGATTTTATCATTGGGGGTCACCACAAGTTGACCAATGGTAAAAGGGGTCACGGTACAAAAAAGGTTGAGAACCACTGCTCTAGATGCTCCAGCTCATCAGGGAGGGTGTTCCATAAACTAGGTGCAGCTAGAGAGAGCGCTCTTCTGGAGGAGGACTGTTTGGTTTTCTGGTAAATCATGGGTATGGTAAGCATATGTCTGCTATTGTTTCATCTGGGGCGTGTGCCTGGGTCTCTTATGATCAGGTTCTATAAGATGTCTGCTGAGGAGTGGTGCAGGATTTTGAAAATGTTCAGTATAGTTTTGAACTTGACATGGGCATGGATTGGAAGCCAGTGTGGTTGACAGTACAGGTGTGATGTGGTCAGTGATGAGGCGGGCTGCCATGTTCTGCAATAGCTGTAGAGGATGTGTGGTTTACAGCTAGTGCAGCCCACCTCATCACTGCAACAACCAAACTGACCACATCACACTTATACTCTGTCAATGCCCGTTATGCTCTTAAATTGACCTCTTTGAAAATTTACTAGCATTGAGTGCCTAAATATTTTCTTAAAATTTCACTAAATTCCTAAATTTAGGAGCATAAAACGTGGGCGGATTTAGGGCAGGGAAAAGAAGTTAGGAGATTAGCACTGATTTTAAGCACTTTTTGAAATTTAGAAGGTGAAATTAGACTTACCTGCTAATTGTTGTTCCTTAAGGAACTCCAGTCTAGTCCTGAACCTTAGAAGTTGTGTACGTCCTCTCGCAGCTTGGAGACTGAGCATGTCACACTTTTGATGACACCCGTATAAGTAATCCAGGGACCGCCTACCTGCTCCAGTACCCTATTGATAAAGCAGACTCACCAGAGCAATAATTAAGTAATTATAAACATTTAACCTCTTGCCAACTAACTATACAAACCATTTACCTGCAAATAAGTGCCAAACCAAGGAATGAACTAAAGGAGATAAATCCCCCTTTTTTTTGTGTGCTCTTATATTAACACAGAGGAAACTGCTTCCCCCGTTCCCCATTCCATACCTGAAACACTGACCTACAAAGCGCAGTCGCGGACCGCCAATATTAGTTCCTTTGCTTCAGGGTGTCGTCAGCAGACAAGATCAGGGAGGGATGCGGGATTAGACTGGAGTTCCTTAAGGAACAACAATTAGCAGGTAAGTCTAATTTCACCTTCCTTAGCGTCCATCCAGTCTAGTCCCGAACCTTAGAAGATGTAACAGAGCAGTAAACACCTTAACCAGAGGGCCCTGCTAGACCAGCCTGAAGCACCGCTGCTCCAAACCTAGAGTCCCCTTCCGCTTGAACGTCAATCCTGTATGCTTCACAAACGTATGTAACGACGACCAAGTCGCTGCCTTACAGATTTCCACTGCCGGCACGAAACTAAACTCCGCCCAGGAAGCCGCCTGTGCCCGTGTCGAATGCGCTTTCAAGCCCTTTGGGACCACTCTTCCCTTCAACAGATAGGCTGAAGCTATAGTTTCCTTAATCCACCTAGCAATAGACGACTTAGACGCCTGCTCACCTCGCTTCAAACCCTCAAACAACACGAACAATCTGTCGGTCCTACGGAACGAAGCTGTTCTCTGCAAATACTTTCTCAAGGCTCTGCTAACATCTAACCTATGTAGCTGACCTCCATCCTTGTTTTTCCCTGCCTTCTCAAACACTGGCAACGACACTACCTGATTCACGTGAAAGGCCAACACTACCTTCGGTAAGAAAGAGGGAATCGTCCTCAACACCACTTTGTTGACATCGAAGACCAAAAAAGGCTCCCTACACGACAATGCTTGCAACTCTGAAATCCTCCTAGCCGAAGAGATAACTACCAAAAACACCACTTTAAGGGTAAGGTCCTTCATTGTCACCTTAGCTAAGGGCTCAAACGGCTCCCGTACCAGCGCCTCCAGCACTACATTCAGATCCCAGACAGGAACCGATATGCTGCGTGGAGGTCTCAACAGAGCAGCCGCCCTCAAAAATCTTTTCACCTCTGGATGCATGCCCAGAGACCTCCCTTGCACCTTTTCTCGAAAACAAGAGAGCGCTGCCAACTGCACTTTAAGAGAGGCTGCTGCCAGTCCTTTATCGAATCCATCCTGCAAAAACGACAATACTTGCGGTACCAAAGTTCTTGACGCTTTAATCCGCCTGTCTCCACACCATGACTCAAATATCCGCCAGACTCGGATGTACGGCAACGAAGTGGATCTCCACCTAGATCTTAACAATGTTGCAATCACCGCCGTCGAGTACCCTTTGGCTCTTAACCTTGCCCTTTCAAGAGCCAAGCCGTAAGCGAGAACCGATCCACCTGTGGCATTGCTAACGGACCCTGAGAAAGCAGGTGCCTCCTGACTGGTAGTTTCCACGGGGGCTCCACTAGGAGCCACATTAAGTCAGCATACCAAGGCCTCCTTGGCCAATCTGGTGCCACCAGCACTATGTGCCCTTTGTGTCACTCTATCCGCTGGAGGACTCGCCCTATCAGTACCCACGGTGGAAATATGTATAGAAGATGCTCCTCCGGCCACCGTTGTATCAGAGCATCCAGCCCTTCTGACATCCTTTCTCGCCTTCTGCTGAAGAATCTGTCCACCTTTGCTGATATGCATGTCGCCATGAGATCCATCACCGGAGACCCCCAGCGTTGCACCAATAAGTCGAACACTTCTTGATTGAGTACCCACTGTCCTGGGTCCACCTTGACTCAACTAAAAAAATCGGCTGTCACACTGTCCACCCCCGCTACATGTGCTGCCGATAATGCTTCCAGATGCGACTCGGCCCAACTGAGTAACTCGTCCGCTTCCTCCTCAAGAGCCACACTGCCTGTGCCGCCTTGTCGACTGATGTAAGCCACCGCCGTGGCGTTGTCCGAAAATACTCGGATTGCACTCCCCCCCAGCCACTGCTGAAGGGCCGTCAGAGCTAGAGTGACCACTCTCAACTCTAAACTGTTGAATGTCTAAGTCCTCTCCTGTTCCATCCACTGGCCCTGTGCATACTGCCCTTCGAAGTGTGCTCCCCAGCCAAACATGCTTGCATCAGTCATCAATGCCCTCCAGACTGGTAACTCTAGAGGCATCCCCTTTTCTAGACACCCTGGAATCAACCACCATTGCAGAGACTGCCTCGTCTCCGGAGGACAGACTATCCTTTTGGACAACTGATTGGATTGATGTGACCATCTCCTGAGCAAAGACCTCTGTAGCGGCCTCATGTGAGCTCTGCCCATGGCACCACCTCTAGCGTGGCTGCCATCGTCCCCAATATTTGTAAGTACTGCCACACTGAGGGCGCCCGTCTGCCCAGGAAGGCGCGAACTAAGCGCCTTAATTTGTCGATCCTGACTTGCGGCAGGTATACCCTGCCCTTGTTCATGTCGAACCGAGCCCCCAGATATTCCAACTCCTGCGACGACTGCAACTTGCTCTTTGCTAGGTTTACCACCCATCCCAGCAACTGCAGAAATTGCACCACTCGACTGGTAGCCACCATGCTCTCTTCCTTCAACTTTGCTCTGATCAGTCAGACGTCCAGGTAAGGGTGAACCAACACCCCTTCCTTTTGCAAAGCTGCTGCCACCACTACCATGACTTTGGTGAATGTCCTTGGTGCTGTTGCTAATCCAAACGGCATTGCTTGGAACTGAAAATGTCCCATGGGCACCGCAAACCGAAGAAACCTTTGATGCTCTGCCCTGATCGTAATGTGTTGATACTCCTCCGAAAGATATAGAGCCGTGAGATACTCTCCCTGCCGAACCGCCATTATAACTGATCGTAGTGTTTCCATGTGAAAATGCGACACCTTGAGACATCTGTTTACTCTTTTGAGGTCCAGAATAGGCCTTCAAGGTGCCCTCCTTTTTTGGTACTATGAAATATATGGAGTACCGACCGCAGCCGTATTGATCCTCCAGTACTGGCACCACCGCCCTTAGTGCTAGCAACCTCTCCAAGGTTTTCCGCACCTCTACCAGCTTTGCTCGTGCCCTGCAGGGAGATTGCACAAAAGCGTCTCGCACTGGATGTTGAAATTCGAGTGCATAACCTCTTTGCACGATTTCCAACACCCACTTATCTGAGGTAATTTGGGCCCACGCTGGAAAAAACTCCCTTAAACGACCTCCCAAGGGAACTATTCCAGCTTGGACCTCCCTCGCATCATTGCGGTTTCTTAATGTTTGGGGAGAAGGAGGCCCCAAAACCTCTGCCTGCTCCTCTAAAACCCCAAAACTCCGAGACTCTGTACTGGAAACGACCTCTCTGAAACTGACCAAATCGTGACTGTCGAAAACACCGAAACTCTCGCTGCTGACTCCTGGAGGGCGCCACAGGACACCCCTGCTTCTGTTTATCTTCTGTTTATCTTCCGGCAACCTGCCCCCCTTTGACTCTCCTAAATCCTTCACCAACTTCTCAAGATCTTCCCCAAAGATAAGTTTACCTCTAAAGGGGAGCTTCCCTAGCCGTGCTTTAGACGCCGCATCTGCTGCCCAATACGGAGCCATAGGGATCTCCGAGTGGCCACCACCGATGCCATACTCTTTGCCAGTCCTCTTATAAGATCATACTGACTATCCGCTAAATACGCGACTCCTGATTCCAACAGAGCTGCCTCCTCGACCGCCTCTTCTACCTGCAAACCCTTAAGCCTTTGGGACCATTTCAGGTACGCCCTTGCCACCCAAGCTCCACAAATCGAAGCTTGCATGGAAAGAGCATTAACCTCAAACACCTGCCTCAGCAGTGTGTCTAACCTCCTATCCTGGGTATCCTTAAGGGCTGCACTTCCCTCTACTGGGATGGTAGTCTTCTTAGTAATCGACGAAAGGGCTGCATCCACTTTCGGAGATTTAAATAGTTCCTTATCCGTCTCTTGCAATGGGTACAGCCGGTTCAACACCCTGGACCCTTGAGGCTGGCCTCCGGAGTATCCCACTCTTCCTGTATCAGCTCCTTAAATACTCTATGAATCGGAAATGCCCTCTGAGACTTCCGTATTGCTTGTAACAATGGATCCTCTAAAGAAGCATCCACCCCCTGCTCTGCAATCGGCATATTCAATGCCTTCATCGTATCTGCAATGAGCGCAGCCAGCTCCTCCCTCCGGAATACCCTGACAATCCTCGCCTGGTCTTCCAGTTCGGTCAACTCTCCTTCCTCCAACTCTTGGTCCATGTCTGAGTCATCCAAAACCCCGGACTGCTTCTTCAGGGCCAAGTCTAGATCAGTTCTCTCCGCTGACAGTCTGGACCTTTTAACTGGCACACCACCCGCTCCCTTGTCCAGCGGCGTCCCCTGTCTCTTGACCCCCCGTGGTAGTCTCATCCACCAAACCTGCTATATTACTCCCAGCACCGCCAAGGGTCTGCTCTAGCAGCACCATAAACTGCTGAGAAAATATGGCCCCTAAACCCCCCTGCATGGGAGCCTGGGACAAAGGAACCTCTGGTGCGGACGACGGACCTGGCCTCGGCTCCTGCGGAAACACCGGTGCGTCCAGGGCCTCCACTGCCCCAACACCTCCTTTGCACTCTCTGCCCCGCTCTGCTCCTCCATGATTGCCAGCGATGCCTCGTGCGCACAACCTCTGCACACACCTGCCTCCGAAACGGTCCCTCTCCGAACCCCACACAAGAGACAGCGAGGCCTAGAAGGCATCAATAGTGCCACTTACCCCACCTAAACTTAACCAGCTCCTGTCCGTTTAAGTTTTCCTTCTTTTTTTATTTATAACACCAAAAATTACTACTAAATCACTCTCCTACTCTCTCTACCCAATCCCAGTCCACCCCCCGCGTTCTAACCTGCAAACAAACTGTAGAATGGCAAATGGCACTGCTCTCTGCTCCCGTGCAAAAATCATGCGGGTCTAAAATGGCCGCCATAACACTCGACCGCCAACACCTTAAACACTGCCTTTCTGCTGCCACTTGCTCTGCTTACCTCCCAGAAGCCGGCAGACCCCCTCTCAGCTGTCCTGCTTCCGTCCGCTTTGCTTAGCAATCTCCCCACGCAAGCCCAGCCGGCTCGCACAGGGCCAAAGAAACCTCCCGGCGCTGCTCCGCTCTCTCACCCTCAAGCGGCGCCCGAGCAGAGGTCCTCAACGGTTCGTCACCCATCTCGAGAGATCTGACACCGGCGGCCCCAAACTCGACTCCCACACTCTGCTCTGCACCTCCAAATTATTTCAGAGAGGGGGGAGAAGGGGGGCAGTTTTTCCTCACTTGCTGTCTCCGAATTTGAGTGGTCTAACTTCGCCGATTTAAAGGGACAGTAGCCCCTTACACAGATTTAAAACGCATTTTCTTTCTTTCTCCCTATTTTTTCACAAATCCCTAACCAAATCCTACTTAATGATTCCTGCAGTGAGTCCCTAGCCCCTGGGCTCACACCTCCTTCTGCTGCTTGGAGACTGAGAACTGGAGCAAGGAGACGGTCCCTGGATTACTTATATGGGTGTCATCAATTTTTTTTTATTTTTTTTTATTTAGCTGTATTTATATTCCGCTTTTCACCGGGTCAAAGCGGTCAATTGGGGGATACATTTAACATGAGGGGATATGACACACATACGTTAATACTTACAGGGAACATGGGCAATGGAGGGTTAAGTGGCTTGCCCAAGACCACAAGGAGTGCCTATAGGACTAGAAATCCCAGTCCCTCCGGCCTGAGATTGCTGTCCCCAGGTGGGACTTGAACCCCTGGCCCTCCGGCCTGAAGTACCTTGTCCTAACCACTAGACCACTCCTCCCTCCCTCATCAAAAGTGTGACATGCTTAGTCTCCAAGCTGCGAGAGGACGTACAAACATCTAAGGTTCGGGACTAGACTGGAGGGACACTAAGGAAGCATAAATTTTAAGGGCCCAAATTTGAGTTAGGCAGGCTATACGCCACGGCGGTACATAGCCTGCCCACAGATCCCTTTAACCCGGATTTCACTTCCACAGCGGCATAGCCAGGGTGTCCAGGCTAACCCGGATTTTTGAAAAACCTTGCCTATCTTTAAGGCACAGCGGGCTATGCGGGTAGCATCAAAAATTGCTGCTACCCATATAGCCCCTTCCTCTACCCCCGTTCCACCCCAGAACGTCCCTAACACACCACGATGCTATGCGGGCGCGTTAGGGACTTAGCTGGGATTTTCGAAGAGCACTACCCATAAGGTCTTTGAAAATCAGGCCCGAAGAAAGGCCTGGCAATCTACTTCCGGTGACACTGCCAAGAAAACCCAGGAGCTTCTGGGTCGCCAGGAGTCAGGACTGACTCGAAGGCACACATTACATTACAAGATACTAATTAGGGTGAGTTTTCAGCTGAAGTGTGGCTGAAAATCTGGCACAAATTTAGGACACTAACTTAGGAGCATAAATTTAAGATCTCAGCTTTTTTTGAATATCGGGCCCACTGATTTTACCTGCTCTAACTTTCATTCCAGATGTAAATGTTTTAGCTATCCAAGGCTTTGCCAAGTTTGTTAGAAACTTTATCACCTTGCAAATGCAATGTGTGCCTTCGAGTCAGTCCTGACTCCTGGTGACCCAGAAGCTCCTGGGCTTTCTTGGCAGTGTCACCAGATTTATTGCCCCATTAATACAGGTTATACGCCTAGGATCCCGCCAATGCCTCTCTTACTGGGGATGGAGCGAAGCACAGGATCAAGATGGCCGCTTAAACCTTTCTTGTTGGTGTGAGAGATACAATTACTTCACCAGAAGACAATTCATGTAATTAAAACTGGGCCCATTTGCAATTTGCTGCCCGTGGATATGTTGGGTAACAAACAAAATGAAATTGAACTGGCCTTCGCAGCAAATGCCAGGGTAAATACATGAAACAGGAGCTGCCATCTCCCATAAAGATGGTGCCTGGCAAAGAGATCTCAAATATAAATGGGCACAATCTTATGGAGCTTCACTGAAAGAGCTAATTAAAGGAAATCATGATGTCCTGCAGGAAATGCAGCATGATCTAGTGCTTTTTGCTGGACAAATGCACGTGGTTCAGGATCAAATGAAAACGCTGGCCAGCCAATTTATGTGGTCAAGGATGACAGGTTGCGATGACAGCAGGAGTCTAAGAGCCTGAGGGACTTAGAATAAAAGCAGCAGAAGCTAGCAACAGAAGTCGCAGAAACAGATTATGTGTATTAGGCCTTCCCAATGTGGCAGGCTATGGCCTATAATAGTCTGCAAATGTGAAAGGCCTGTAAGTTAGGCCCTGATTCCAACCCCCATCTCATTAAAGAACCAAAGTCTGTAAAAGTTTGAGAAAACTGTTTTAAACTGCTTAATAAGAAGTTTTCATGAATGCATAAATCTTTCATTATTCTCTTGTGCTGTGAAAATAGGAAATGCTTCAATACTTGCATTCCTAGAGCCAGAAACGACCTTGCAGAAGAGAAGTATCCAAACCTAGAAACTGCACCATTGTTAGAACGGTCCAAGAGGAGGGAGCTGGGTGCTAGGCCCAGGAGGGATCTCTGATTGGACAGGTGCAGGGGGCGTTGGGACCAATAGAAAGTTTGCATGTATCAAACTGAAAAGAAATGTATAAATGAATATGTCTCTGTAAGAACTTTGCTCAGTCCTTTTTGAAGCTCTGACTAACTGGGCCTTGTGCACAATAAATTGGCTTGGACCCTGTAAATTGACTCCTGGATTTATTCATTGTCTGCACTTCGCTGCTTCATATTCTTGGTGCGTTGGCCAGGAATGTGCAGATAGTGAATGGTGGTCAAGCGAATACTCCACGCAATTCACCTCCAGGTTTGGCCCGGTCGGAACCGTGTCTGTCCGACCGAAGGGGAAGCCTCGGGCGCCGCCGATCCCTTTGTATCAGAGAGGGTTCCGCCTTGCCTCGGCGGGCCACTGGGTCCGGCCGGCCAACACCTCCGAACCCGAGGGGAGTCCAGGATCCAACCCAAGAACTGATTTGGTATCGGGAACCGGATCCGGTGAGTAGACATTTTCTTGTTTAAAAGTCAGTGAAGCCTGGGGAACAGAGTCTTGCATGAGTGCGCGAGACTGATTTGGTATAGACTAACTGGGAAAATCTCGCATGAGTGCGCGAGACAAGAGAGCCTGATTACCTCTCATAAGGGCGGTCCTAGTACGCTCTGCATAAGGGTTAGCGGAAGCCGAAGCCACCGACCCTTTGGTTGGGAATAGTCAGTTAGTCAGAAAACCTTGGGCATTTTGAAAAATGATTTCTTGTGCTGGTATGATTGTTTGTGTGATTGAGAGGTCTCGAGACACAGACCGAGCGAGAGCGGACTCCTGAGTAGCGCAGTTCCTGGCCGGGCGACCGCGCCCAGGTCGCGAAAAGGAGGAAGCATGTGGTGTTTGTTCCCCTCAGTGTTCTGTGGGCTGTACGGACCCCTTACCTACAGCCATACTACCTACCCTTATTGTTTTGTCGTCTTGTACGTCATTACGTGTACGCCATTACGATTATGGGAGGGACGGAGTCCACACAAACTCCGCTGGAATGTATGATCACGAATTTCCGTAAAGGATTTTCAGGAGACTACGGCATAAAATTGTCTCTGTCTAGATTAAGAGTGTTATGTGATAGGGAGTGGCCTGTGCTAACTACTTCATGGCCCCGTGGGGGCACCTTTGATGTAGAAATAGTTTCTCGTATTCATCAGCGTGTACAAAAAGCGCACCCTGATCAGTTCCCCTACATAGATTCCTGGTTAGGTGTTTGCGAAAGGCAGCCCTCTTGGGTAAAGTGCTGCTATGAGGACCAGTGTAGAATATTAGTAGCAACCATTAGGGGGACCCGGAAGGTTGAGGAGAAGAAGTCGCCTGTGTATTCTGCCCCAGAGTCCCCAGAAATTCCGGCCCGTTTACCTCAGCACCCACATAGGTTAGTTCCCCCAGCTCCGCTACCTGAAGCGGAACCTGATGAGGTACCTCAGCAATTACCGCTGCAGCAGCAAAAGAAGCCCACTTCCCTGAGTGATAGCCCCGAGTCTGGCCCCAGTACGTCGGGGGAACCAGGGTCCTCCGACGAGATGGAAAGCGGAGGCTCTCCTGCCAGTTCAGGGTCACCAACTAAGGAAGCTTATACCCGAGAGCCGTATGATTTAAGAAGTATAACCCCGAAGAAGAAGGAGAAAGCAGGGCGCCTAATGCCATTGCGTCAAGTGCCTGGTGTACCTATCCTAAATGAACAGGGCCAGATGGCACCAGGACCAACCAGTCTAGTCTATGTACCTTTTTCCACTACTGATTTATTAAACTGGAAAACGCATTATGCATCCTATACAGCAAAACCCCAGGAACTGACAGAATTAATGTCTAGTATAATGCAAACTCATCAGCCTACCTGGGCCGATTGTCGCCAGCTCCTGTCCACTCTCTTTACTACTGAGGAGCGAGCGCGGATTGTGCAAGCAGCCATCCGCTGGTTAGAAGAGAATCCCGTAGAAGGGGGGGATCTGAATCTCCCACAAGCAGCCGCCTCAGCTTTCCCGAATGAAGATCCTGGATGGAATCCGAATAATGACAGGGGGGCAGCGGCCCTAACGTGATTTCGCCAGGCCTTGCTGCAAGGCCTGAAGAAGGGAGGCGAGAGGGCCATGAATATCGGGAAGGTATCTGAAGTTATCCAGGGTCCAGATGAGAGTCCAGCGGCCTTTTATGAGCGGTTGTCTGAAGCCTATAGACTATATACCCCATACGATCCCGCCGCTCAGGAGAATTTGCACATGGTAAATGCAGCCTTTGTCAGTCAGTCCCAGAGAGACATAAAACGAAAATTGCAGAAACTGGATAGATTTGTGGGTATGAATACAGCACAGTTAATGGAAGTCGCTCAGAAAGTATTTGTGAATCGTGAAAATGAACGTGACAGAGAAAGTGAACGAAAGATGAAGAAGAAAGCAGATCTTCTTGCTGCCACTTTAGTTGAACGACGTGGAGGAAGTTTTCCTAACCAAAGGACCAGAGAACGTGGAAGAGGCCGCGGAAGTAGCAGGCCTCCTTTGGGTGCGAATCAGTGCGCCCATTGCAGAGAAGAAGGACATTGGAGAAATGAATGCCCGCATCTTGACTCCACCCCCAGGAGGGGAGGAGGGAGCCCTGGAGAACAGGAGGCCGATTTCAAAATCGTGGAGGAATGAACCGAGCACAGTTCCAGCGCGAGAGAGAAGAAGCCATTGAGGGAGTGGCAGTAGCAACAGGCTATGACATGGATGAAATGGATGAAGACTAGGCCAGACCGGGCTCCAAGTTCACCCTGGGTCCCCAGGAGCCTATGGTCAGTTTAAAAGTAGGAGACCAATATATGGAATTTATGGTAGATACAGGAGCAGAACATTCCATAGTGGCAAAGCCAGTGGCTCCTCTTTCCTCTCGATCTGTCACCATTGTTGGGGCCACTGGGAACCGGGCCACCAAGCCATTCCTGCAGAACCGCATGTGTGAACTAGGGGGACAGAAGATAACGCACCAGTTCTTGTATATGCCTGAGTGCCCTATTCCAATTCTGGGCCGAGATATGCTTGCAAAACTTCAGGCACAAATATCCTTTGCTGAAGGGGGAGAAATGAAGATGAATGTGAACCCAAAGCCTGCCGGATTAATGGTGCTAACTGTTCCCCGAGAAGAAGAGTGGTGGTTCTATAGTACACCTACAATTAAGTCAACCAGTTCCTGTATACCCACCAACCTCATAGCCCCGCCTGAAGTATGGGCAGAAGATAATCCACCTGGCCTAGCGAAGAACATAGCCCCTGTCATTGTCACCCTCAAGCCAGGAGCGGAACCAGTGCATGTGAAGCAGTATCCCCTTCCCCGACCAGCCATTGAAGGAATCCACTGCCATCTGATGAAACTGTTGAAGTATGGACTTCTCAAGGAGTGCCAGTGACCTTGGAACACCCCTCTTCTCCCAGTTAAGAAACCTGGGACAGGGGATTACCGCCCAGTACAAGATCTAAGGCGGGTAAATGATGCAGTTGAAACTATACACCCAGTAGTACCAAATCCTTATACTCTCTTGGGACTGATCCCCGCTGAGGCTACTCATTTCACCATCCTGGACCTGAAAGATGCCTTTTTCTGTGTACGCCTGGCCCCCACCAGCCAACATTTGTTCGCTTTTGAATGGCAAGACCCCACAACAGGAAGGCGGGGCCAACTCACCTGGACTCGATTACCTCAAGGATTCAAGAATTCACCTACTCTCTTTAGTGCTGCCCTGAATCAAGATCTTTCAAGTTACTCAGTGAACCCAGGACAAAGGGTTCTCCTTCAGTATGTGGATGACCTGCTCATAGCCACCAACTCGGAAAGTGAATGTCTACAAACCACTACTGAACTTCTGTACCTTTTGAACGAGGCTGGATACAAAGTCTCAAGAGCCAAGGCACAACTATGTCAAACTGAAGTTAAATATCTAGGGTTCCAGTTGTCCAGTGGAATTCGACGCTTGGGACCTGAACGCAAAGAAGCTGTATGCAGTATTCCCACTCCAACCACCAGGGAGGCAAGTGAGAGCCTTTCTGGGGGCCGTAGGATACTGTTGCATATGGATCCCCAATTTTGCGCTGCTAGCAAAACCATTGTACCAAGTTACCAAAGGAATGGAAAAGTCTCCACTGGAGTGGGGACCTGAACAGGATGCAGCATTCCGATCTCTGAAAAGCGCTCTGATGTCATCACCAGCTCTGGGTCTCCCAGATGTCCAGAAGCCTTTCCATCTTATGTCCATGAGTCACAAGGAAATGCTCTAGGGGTGCTGACCCAATCTCTTGGATCTTGGCAGCAGCCAGTAGCCTATTTGTCAAAACAGCTGGATGTGGTAGCAAGAGGTTGGCCCCCTTGTTTGAGAGCTGTTGCAGCAACAGCCCTTTTGGTGAGCGAAGCAGACAAGCTCACTCTGGGACAGAATCTTCAAGTGACTGTGCCCCATTCTGTCCTCACCCTCATGGAACACAAAGGAAGTTTCTGGCTAACGAATTCACAAATGTTAAAATATCAGAGCATGATGTGCGAAAACCCCCAGATACAGTTAAAAGTTAGTCAAGCTCTGAATTCTGCTACGTTGTTCCCAATTGGTCCTGGGCCCCCTGATCATGACTGTTTAGAAACTATGGACACTGTATTTTCAAGTCGCCCAGATTTAACTGATGTTCCTTTGGAGGATCCTGAACAGACTTTCTTTGTGGATGGAAGCAGTCTTGTCGTCAATGGACATCGTTGTGCTGGATATGCAGTGGTGACCCTTGATCTGGTAGTTGAGTCCTCAGCTTTGGCCTCAGGAACTTCAGCGCTGAAGGCTGAACTGATAGCTCTCACTAGAGCACTGATATTAGGAGAAGGACTCCGTTTAAATGTGTACACAGATTCCAAGTATGCCTTTACCACTTTGCACGCACATGGAGCCTTGTATCAAGAGCGACGGTTGATCACCTCAGGAGGCAAGTCCATTAGGTATGGGCCCGAGATATTGATATTGTTAGATGCTGTATGGGCCCCTAAGCAAGTTGCAGACATGCAATGTCGAGGTCACCAGACAGGAGTAGGAGAAGTCACCCGAGAAAATAGGTTTGCTGATGCCACCGCCCGAAAAGCAGCCACAACTGGACGAGTTGTGACCCAAGACACTTCAGTGCAAGCAGCCTTATTCCCCGTGCCCCTTAGTTCATGGGCTCCCCGATACACTACAAAAGAGTTGGAATACTTCTGTGAAAAGGAGGGAGGGGTCCTAACAGAAAAAGGTTGAATAGTGCTGCCACCTCCAGAGGGTAGCTCACCTCCAGGTCCTACAGTCATTCCTGAAGCATTAGGGCCAGCTTTTGTTCATGCTTTTCATCAGGCCACGCACTATGGGAAAACGGCCATGGAAAGAGCCCTAAGACCCCATTTTTGCATCTCACTACTAGGACTCCTGTCTACTTCGGTGGCACAGCAATGTTTGACATGTGCCAAAAACAATCCTAGGCAAGGTCCCGTTCCACCCCCAAGAGTTCAGTCAGTAGGGGTGGCCCCCATGAGTGATATTCAAGTAGATTTTACTGAAATGCCACAAGCAAACGGATATCACTACCTGTTAGTTCTAGTCTGCACATTTTCTGGGTGGGTAGAAGCCCGTCCCACCCGAACAGAGAAGGCTCGAGAAGTCACAAAAATACTGCTCCATGAGATTATTCCTCAATTTGGAATACCATTGACTATAGGGTCAGACAATGGACCCTCATTCGTGTCCCAAGTGACTCAACAGTTAGCTCGAGCTCTACAGATACAATGGAAGCTGCACACTGCCTATAGACCCCAAAGTTCAGGGAAGGTAGAACGCATGAATAGAACCCTGAAATCTCAGTTGTCCAAGCTTTGTCAAGAAACACATCTAAAGTGGCTCCAGGTTCTCCCTATAGCCCTTCTTAGGATACGTTCTGCCCCAAACAAGTCTTTGGGAGTTTCCCCTTTTGAGATTTTTTATGGGCGACCTCCGCCCATTGTACAGGGAATTAAAGGAGATATGAAACAAATAGGATCTGAAATAACTAGACAAGAACTATTGGCTTTAGGTTCTGTTTTGCAGAGTCTTCATGCCTGGGTACAAGATCAATTGCCCATCAATCTGACAGAACCTCTGCATCCCTTCAAGCCAGGAGTGTCAGTGTGGATCAAAGAGTGGAGAAAGACCCCGCTGGCGCCGCATTGGAAGGGACCTTATGTTGTCATCTTGTCAACCCCAACTGCAGTAAAAGTCGCAGAACTCGAAACCTGGATCCATCACAGTCGAGTGAAGCCAGCAGCTGCTCCTGAACCTGGTCAATGGACTTCAGTAAATGATCCAGAGACTCCATTGCGACTCACACTACGGAGACAACCAGCAATGTAAGAATCTTCCGAATCTACAATCCCACCCCTGTCACGCAAGAGTGGCCGTCGAAGCAGAAAAGAAGAAGATACTCTACAAGTTCATCGTACCCAATATTCCAGTTGACCACCAAAGACTGTAATCACAATGTTCTTCCACTATTGCCTTGTGGGAGTGGTGGTCCTGGGATTCCTGGAAAAGACTTTTGCCTTACCCCCTTGTGCAGCTTGCATAACTACCACCCGAACTGGACAGAAGGTCACTCAGACTTTACTTTACCATTCCTACTATACTTGCACTGGTATAGTCAGCCAGTGTATCTGTAATGGTACAGAGTTAAATATCTGTACGAAGGGGAAAAGTAAGACTTGTTACAACCCCCGGCAGAACCCCTCTTATTATGTACTCAAAATATGATGGAATGATGAGGATGGAGCCCTCATAAATGCCACATGACAGCTTCCTGATCCCACGAAGCATGTCACCCTGAGTTTTGATGCTTGTGAGGTGATCAACAGAAATGTCTATCACAAGTGTGGATATTGGGAGCATGCCTACTACTATGATGATAAATACATGTGTCCTGAAGGAGCATACGGATGGGGAAAGTGTACTGGGAAATCTTCCCCAACCGTCTACAGTACATCATCCAAAGATGCTTACTACTGTCCCAAGTGGGAATGCGTGTATTATGCTACCTGGCCTGGTGCGCCTATGGGACGAGATGGAGATAATCGAGTAGCTATCTTGGAAAAATTGTCATTACCAGAACCTAAGAAATGTAAGAAAGGTGCCTGTAATCCAGTGCAACTCATCATATTTAACCCTAGCCAGTGGAAGCAGGGGTACAGATTTGGGTTACGAATAGGAGGAGGAGGCGTAGATCCTGGAACTTTTATACATATACAGCTGAATACTAAGACTCATGCATCTGCACCTTATCAAATTCATCACTCTTTCTATGAAGCCATGAAGGCAGAGTTTGAGATTCCTCATGCCTCCCAAAACTTGTTCATTGAGCTCGCTGGGGCAGTAGCATCTAGTCTCCACATTTCAGACTGCCTTTTCTGTGGAGGAACTAAGATGGGAGACCAATGGCCCTGGGAGGCACAAGAAGTGAACTATTCTATGCCTTATAATCAGACTGATTTACATCAGATTACTAGCGAATGGGTACTGGCCCACCCCCATTGTTGGTAATTTGTGTTTTGCTCGCTTTGGACCACAGTTTGCCATGGAGGTTGGACAGCTGGTCTGTCTCAATCAAAAGTTTTACAACAGTACCACTAAGAAGACGTCTTGGTGGTCAGGAGTCAACGCTTCGGAGTCCTCTAACCCTTTAGTTCGTTTCCCTAATCTTGCCAGCATCTGGACTAATCTAGCAGCTTATAATGCCTGGCAAGTACCACCTGGACTGTACTGAATTTGTGGAACCTGAGCATATGCTAGGCTTCCTCAGCACTGGGGAGAAGCATGTACCTTGGGAACCATACGACCTTCCTTTTTCCTGTTGCCTACGTCCCATGGAGAACAACTGTGTTTTCCCGTGTACAGGAGTCGACAAAAACGAGAGGTCTTGAAAATAGGCCAATGGGACAAATGGAAGGAGGAGGAGTGGCCACCTGAGAGAATTATTTCATACTATGGACCTGCTACATGGGAACAAGATGGTACATGGGGATATCGTACTCCTGTGTATACGATAAATCGTAGTATATGCTTACAAGCTGTTGTTGAAATCATAACCAATGAAACCAGTAAAGCACTAACTCTTTTAGCTAAGCAAAGTACACAAATGCGTACAGCTATTTATCAGAATCGTTTAGCTCTAGATTATTTGTTAGCAGCTGAAGGTGGAGTGTGTGGAAAATTGAATTTAACCAACTGTTGTTTGCAGATTGATAATAATGGACATGTGGTTGAAGATATAGCTACTCAAATGCGCACACAAGCTTATGTGCCTGTTCAGACCTGGCATGGCCTGAAGCTTGATGGATGGTTTGGTTCAGCATTTTCATGGTTAGGGGGTATGAAGACCCTTGTGTTTATTGTATTACTCATATTGGCTGTCTGCTTGTTTCTCCCATGTCTCCTACCCCTTTGCTTACACATGATAACCTCAGTTACTAATAGCACTGTAGAACGGAAGGCAGCTAAGAAAATATTAGCTATGTGGCAATATTCCCCAATACCCCAAGATGATGCGGTTACGCAAGTTTAATATGTGATTTAATTCTCACCCTTTCTCACTAGCAGGTGAGAATAATCAAAGGGGGGAATGTGGCAGGCTATGGCCTATAATAGCCTGCAAAAGTGAAAGGCCTGTAAGTTAGGCCCTGATTCCAACCCCCATCTCAGTAAAGAACCAAAGTCTGTAAAAGTTTGAGAAAACTGTTTGCTTAATAAGAAGTTTTCATGAATGCATAAATCTTTCATTATTCTCTTGTGCTGTGAAAATAAGAAATGTTTCAATACTTGCATTCCTAGAGCCAGAAACGACCTTGCAGTAGAGAAGTATCCAAACCTAGAAACTGCACCATTGTTAGAACAGTCCAAGAGGAGGGATCTGGGTGCTAGGCCCAAGAGGGATCTCTGATTGGACAGGTGCAGGGGGCATTGGGACCAATAGAAAGTTTGCATGTATCAAACTGAAAAGAAATGTATAAATGAATATGTCTCTGTAAGAACTTTGCTCAGTCCTTTTTGAAGCTCTGACTAACTGGGCCTTGTGCACAATAAATTGGCTTGGACCCTGTAAATTGACTCCTGGATTTATTCATTGTCTGCACTTCGCTGCTTCACCAAAAGTGTGGAGGGCTTGGATGCAGTAGCATTCATGAAAGGGTTCTTGCTGAAACTACTAATGAAGTTTGAGAGGCCCTTTGAAGTTGAGCGGGCCCACTGGATCCCTTCCAGGCCCACCGAAACTTCGCACCACTACTGTCACATAGAATGATAACCAGCTGTGGATCGTTCCAGATTTTGTGAAAACCACTGTCTCTTGGAGGAAAAAGCTGCTGGCATTTTGGCCTCAGTTTAAGGTACTTGGGGCCTAGTATGGGCTGCTATAACCAGCTAAACTATGAGTTTCTTGCAATATTATCACCAGGAAATTTGCTGATCAGGCATAGTTTAAGAGATATCTGAGCAAGTTGAAGGGAGGTATAAGGCCAAATGAGGCCAAGGTCTATATATGGTAAGCAGTGTTTTAGAGCCCTGAGATACTTGGCTCAAATGAGGAATATATGGCCCGACTTTATAGTTTGATTGGACTGGGCTACAATACTGATCATGAAATTTACTGAAGCAGAGTTACTAAACTTTTTTGTTCTCTTGTTTTAAGGGTGCAGTTAGATACTGTATCTAGTGGAGACTGGAATCATAAGATGGCTGGTGTTTATGTCGGCCGCTGGACTGGACTTGGACTTCCAAATGAGTGTTATATGTACTAACCGTTGAGAGGGTTATTGATTATTGTGCTGCACTGGGATGCATGAGAATAGCGTTGTGATTGCCAAGTCCATGCTGGCTACAAGTCTGCATATGGATGGCAGATGGGACTGTATGTGGCCTTCTTTGCTTCCGCAGTAGGTTTAAATATTGAGGACTGCAGTTTCCCAGCATAAGCTAGCATGTTTTTTAGCCTAATAGGATGCTTGATCCCGCGTATATTTAGTGGTGCAATATGTAACGTGTCCCCGTAAGCCATTAAGCACTACGGAGTAAAGTATCCAGCGATCTCTGCTCAAACACTCATCAAACCATACGTCCTTCAGCGCAAACGTCCACACACTCATCAGAGGCTGAAAATCAACAACAGAAAAGAGCGTCTCAAGAAGGAGAGAAACAAACAGGTAACCAGACTAAGAAACAGCCAAACCATAACAGTGTCAATATGAGGAAAAGAACAGTGATTGCAGGAGGTACAGCGCCCCCCCCCCCAAAAGGGACATAGCACAATCAAGAGAATGGGATAATAAAAGAATACAGCATATGGTCCACTGTCTAAATCCAGCAGGAGAATGGGCAATTTTCACCAGGGACCAGCAAAAAGAAGTAAATCAAACAAGTTGACAACCCAGAATAGCAACATGATACCCTGGGAAAGAGAGAGCAAAAGAAATAACCGTTCGTCCTTAGGCATCTAGGATGTATGACTGTTGGTTTGATCATCCATAAACGTTTTTAAATGCTCCAGGAATCAAAGGTCCTGGTGACACTGGCATGGGTGACCTTCATGGGTGATCTCACCATTCCCCGAGACGTGTCCTTGCCCTCAGCTGTTGTGCTGTCTGTCTTGACTCGACTGTAAGCTCTGATGAGCAGGGACCGTCTTTTACATGGGTCTGTGCAGCGCTACATACACCTTGTAGCACTATGCAAATGATCAGTAGTACTAGCCGTAATGCACGCTGGGTATAAACGACCGAAACGGCCCCTAGAGACTCTAGCCGAGCTCCAAGAACTATCTCCTTCTAATCACCGCTGTCTTAACAAGGTCCAACACAACCAATATGCATTTACCATCAATGACCACGTTCGTGCCGCTTCTACTATGTGGAGCACTTGCAGATAGCATAACGATTTTAAGCACTATGGGCCCAATATTCAGCAATGGTGGCTGAACACTAAACCCGGATATTCAATACCAGGGCCACGTGCAGCTACTGACGCTGAATATCTAGGTCAGCCGCAGAAGCAGGAAACTAACCGGGCAGCAGTGATACTCGGCCACTGCCTGGTTAGCTTTTGTGCCTAACTTTCGCCACCGAGGTATAATCAGGCAGCAGCGGAGTATTGCCGCTGACCGATTATCCTCGGGTGCCACACCAATGCTAACCAGTTGGTATTGGGGCGTGCAGCAGCAGCAGCCGTGGATAGTCATTGGCTGAACATCCCACTTAGCGGCATTTACACGGTTTGCAGCTCCGCAAACCGTGCAAATACCTTTGAATATGAGGCCCTTCCAGTCTGGCAGTGGGAGGCTCAGCAGGAGGCCTGGACCGAGTGCAGTGCGCCCTCTCAATTTCCAAATTTTTCTCAAAAGGTAATATTGAGCACTGATGCCAGCCATTTTTCAAGAAAAGCAAATTTGAACCTTCTAGCCCCTCCTTAAAGCCCATGATTCACAGGCTACTACGTCTTCAAGCTCACAGACTACCACTTCGAACTGCTGGAGCCTGCATTGCATCTGTGCAGTGTTTTCTGCCGATTAACCGGAGTGCTGCTGGACACACTCCAGCCTTTGCTGGAAGCTATTAATAGCTGCCGCAAATTTGGCTTCCTTTTCCTTGACTTTGCAAGTCTCTTCATAACATGGCATAATTCAATCTTTTATACTTTTAAGTTCAGTAACATGGAGTCATGCTCAGTAGGCCCAGACTTCTGATTCACCATCTTATCCAGAATTGAGGATATCTTGCTTCGGCCTCTTTATCTCCGATGATACAATATAGCCAGTCACCCTTAGGTGATTTCGTGCCCGACATGATTCTCAAGTCGTTTGCAATCACTAGATGTCAGAATTTCTTTTAAAAAATGGTGCATGCATCTGATCCCCTCACATCTTTCCAGCACCCCCCCCCCCCAAATTCTTGCTTGTTTATTTGCTTATTTATTTATGTATTTATATATTTACTTTATGGTTCAGCAGTGATGATATTGGCATGGAGACTTAAGAGACAATTATTTGAGTACTCCAATGCTATCTGAGCTCACCTTCTTTCCATATTTTTCATATTAAAATTTATTAACGTGGTGGATAAATTATATTAAGGTTTTATACGCAAATAATCCTTAGTAAGTATTGGCTTATTACATAATTAAAAATGATAATGTAATACATTTAGATAACATTTATAGGAAAACATTTTATTATAGTTGGAGTATAGGCATATCAAGATACTACCTTTATTTATTTATTTAACAGGGTTTATATACCGCTTTCTCTTATAGTGAAAACATTTTACATATAATGTTAACAGAACTAATATTACAGAGAACTAGAGGGTTGCATAACTTGGGATGAACTTAGTGATAGTGGTAACAATGGAAGCATAAAAAATGGTTTGTATATAGAAGTGGTGAGGGGGGAATATAAATCTGACTTAACATGGAAGTTGATGTAAGGTAGGAAGGGAGTAATGGTTAACATAATTCATCGGCTCCAAAGAATTTGGTGAATAGGTGAGTTTTGAGGTTTTTTTCCGTAGATCTGATACTGTTTCAGCAGTCCATACAGATTATGGGAGGGCATCCCAAACCCAATTTAATGAAACGATAGGTCATAGGGCAGAGATGGACCCAAGATGAATATGTTTGCATCAACATCCAGCTCAGGTTCATCACCCATACTAGTCCTTCACTACACCCAAAGACAGCGCCTGAACTGGTATTAGGAAACCCTATGCATCGTCAGCAGTTCAAAGCGAGACTTGACCATCCCAAGTTGCTAGCTTAAAGACTGTATACCTATGCAGCAATGGGCTGCAGATGAGCTCCTGACTCAAAATGCATCCCATAGCTCTATTTTATAAGGAATTTCTCACAGTATCACAGCCTGAAACTTTGCACATTCCCAGCCATGGCAACAGGCAAAATCTTTTAATAAGTGCAAATTCTGTGTGGAAATAGCACCATCTAAAAAGCCTTCATGGCCTACTTAAGAACATAAGAACATAAGAAATGCCATACTGGGTCAGACCGAGGTCCATCAAGCCCAGTATCCTGTTTCCAACAGTGGCCAATCTAGGTCATACGTACCTAGCAGTTTCCCCAAAAGACACAGGTTCTGCAGTGCTTGTACTAGGCCAAGCATTGATATCCTGGGTCCCTTTTTAATAGTGGTTTATGGACCTTTCCTCCAGGAACTTGTCCAAACCTTTTTTAAACCCAGCTATACTAACAGCCCTTACTACATCCTCCGGTAACAGATTCCAGAGTTTGATTACACGTTGAGAGAAGAAATATTTTCTCCTATTTGTCTTAAATAGTTTACCCTGTAGCTTCATTACATGCCCCCTAGTCCTTCTATATTCTGATAGCGTAAACAATTTATCCACGTTTATCCGTTCCACTCCATTCATTAATTTATACACCTCTATCATATCTCCCCTCAGCCGCCTCTTTTCTAGGTTAAAGAGCCCTAACCTTTTTAGCCTCTCTTCATAGGAGTAGCCTTCCATCCCCTTCACCAATTTGGTGGCTCTTCTCTGTACTTTTTCTAATAACTCTATGTCCTTTTTAAGATACGGTGACCAGAATTGCACACAATATTCAAGGTGCGGTCGTACCATGGAGCGATACAGAGGCATTATAATATCCTTTGTTTTATTCTCCATCCCTTTCCTTATGATACCTAGCATTCTATTTGCTTTCTTGGCCGCCGCTGCACACTGGGCGGAGGGTTTTAACATGTTATCCACGATGACTCCTAAATCTTTTTCCTGGGTGGTGGTTTCTAATGTGGAGCCTTGCATCTTGTAACTATAGTGTGGGTTGTTCTTTCCTAGGTGCATAACTTTGCACTTGTCCACATTAAATTTCATCTGCCATTTGGATGCCCAGTCTTCCAATTTATCCAGATCCTCCTGCAGTTTTCCACAATCCTCTTGGGTTTTAACAACTTTAAACAGTTTTGTGTCATCTGCAAATTTGATTACCTCACTAGTTATTCCCTTTTCCAGGTCATTTATGAATATGTCAAAAAGTAGCGGACCCAGTACAGATCCCTGGGGTACTCCACTATTCACCTTTTTCCATTGGGAATATTGGCCATTTAGCCCTACCCTCTGCTTTCTATCTTTTAACCAGTTCCCGATCCACAATAGTACACTGCCTCCTATCCCATGACTTTTTAGCTTCGCCAAAAGTCTCTGATGGGGGACCTTGTCAAAAGCTTTCTGAAAGTCCAGATACACTATATCAACCGACTCACCTTTGTCTACCTGTTTATGCACACCTTCAAAAAAACAGATCAGATTAGTAAGACAAGATCTTCCTTGTCTAAAGCCATGTTGGCTGTCTCCCATTAGGCCATGACTATCTACATGCTGTGTAATTTTGTTCTTTATGATGGCTTCTACCATTTTCCCTGGTACTGACGTCAGGCTCACCGGTCTGTAATTTCCCGGGTCACCCCTGGAACCCTTTTTAAAAATTGGTGTTACGTTGGCGACCCTCCAATCTTCAGGTATTACAGATGATTTTAATGAAAGTTCACAGATTACCAATAACAGGTCTGCAATCTCATATTTCAGTTCTTTCAACACTCTGGGATGTATACCATCCGGTCCAGGTGATTTGCTACTATTCAGTTTATCAAATAGTTGTAATATATCTTCCCGGTGTAGCGATATTTCTCTCAATTCCTCTGCAGTATCACCTTTAAATACCACTTCAGTCTTGGGTAACACCCCTACATCTTCCTCAGTAAAGACCGAAGCAAAGAATTCATTCAGTCTCTCTGCTATAGCCTTGTCTCCTCTTATTGCACCTTTTACCCCTCTATCATCTAATGGTCCAATTGACTCTCTCACAGGCCTTTTGCTACGAATGTACTTGAAAAAGTCTTTATTTCGTGTTTTTGCTTCCGTAGCAAGTTTCTTCTCAAATTCCCGCTTTGCCTGCCTTATCAATGCTTTGCATTTAACTTGCCAGTGCTTGTGCTGTTTCCAGTTTTCATCATTTGGCTCTTTTTTCCATTTTCTGAAGGTTGCTCTTTTGGCAGCAACAGCCTCTCTGACCTCACCTTTAAACCATGCTGGCAGTTTTTTGGACTTTCTTCCACTTTTCTTAATGCGTGGAATACAGCTGGTCTGGGCTTCGAGGATAGTATTTTTAAATAACACCCAAGCTTGCTGTAAGTCTTTAACCTTTGGAACCGCTCCTTTTAGTTTTTTCCGAACTACATTCCTCATTCTATCATAGTCACCCTTTTGAAAGTTAAAAGGTAGTACTGTGGATTCCTTTACTATCTGTCCTCCACTGATTAAATCAAACATGATCATACTATGATCACTATTGCCAAGTGGTCCCAACACCCTTATTTCTTGCACCAGATCTGGCGTTCCACTAAGGACTAGGTCCAGTATGGCTTCCCCTCTGGTCGGTTCATGAACCAGCTGCTCCAAGAAGCAGTCATTCATTTCATCTAGAAACTTTATCTCTTTAGCTTGTCCTGCTGTGACACTGTCCCAGTCGATACCGGGGTAATTGAAATCACCCATTATTACTATTCTGTTGTGGCTTTTGTTAGCTTCCTTGATTTCTTTGAGCATTTCATCATCCATTTGTTCATTCTGGCCAGGTGGTCGATAGTATACTCCCACTGCCATCACCTTCCCCTTCATAAATGGAATTTCAATCCATAGAGATTCTACAGCATATTTTGTTCCCTGCAAAACTTTAATCCTTTCTGACTCAATGCCCTCTCTAACATAGAGCGCAACCCCTCCACCAATTTGTTCAGCTCTATCATTACGATATAGTTTGTATCCAGGTATCACAGTGTCCCACTGGTTATCCTCCTTCCACCATGTCTCTGAGAGTGCAATCATATCTAACCTCTCATTTAATGCTATATATTCTAATTCTCCCATCTTATTGTTTAGACTTCTAGCATTGGCATACAAGCATTTTAGAGACTGTATTTTATTAATATTAATCTGGCTATTGGTAGGCATGGGTAATGGGGAATCTTTATGCTCTGTCTGCTCCTTACTCAAGGGCATTTGGGCTACTATACTCCCTTTTGGAACCTCACTGCTTTTGGTAGTATCCTTCAAGGATACCTTTGTCCGAACCGTGCGCTCCTGGGTGACTGTCGGCTTTCCCCTATTTTCTAGTTTAAAAGCTTCTCTATCTCTTTTTTTAAAGGTTAATGCCAGCAGTCTGGTCCCATCCTGATTAAGGTGAAGCCCATCCCTTCGGAAGAGCCCCCCCTTTCCCCAGAATGTTCCCCAGTTCCTAGCAAATCCAAAACCCTCATCCTTGCACCATTGTCTCATCCACGCATTGAGACTCCGGAGCTCTGCCTGTCTTTTGGGTCCTGCACGTGGAACAGGAAGCATTTCGGAGAACGCTATCCTGGAAGTTCTGGATTTCAACTTCCTACCTAAAAGCTTAAATTTAGCCTCCAGAACTTCCCTACCACATTTTCCTATGTCATTGGTACCAACATGTACCAAGACAGCAGACTCCCCCCCAGCACTATCTATGATCCTATCTAGGCGGTGCGTGAGATCTGCTACCTTCGCACCAGGCAGGCATGTTACCAGGCGATCCTCACGTCCACCAGCCACCCAGCTATCTACATTCCTAATGATTGAATCACCAACTATAACAGCTGTCCTGACCCTCCCCTCATGGGGACATGGCCCTGGAGAAACGTCCTCGGTGCGAGAGGGTTTTACATCACCTGGAGGACAGGTCCTAGTTACAGGATCACTTCCTGCCACACCAGGGTGATGCTCTCCTGTCACGTGACCTCTCTCCTCCATGGCAACAGGGATGCTGCCAGACTGGAGGTGGGACTTCAGGACTATATCCCTGTAGGTCTCGTCCATGTACTTCTCTGTCTTTCTTATGTCTTCCAGGTCTGCTACTCTAGCCTCTAGAGAACGGACTCGTTCCCTGAGAGCAAAGAGCTCCCTGCACTTAGTGCATATGTAGGACCTCTCACCAACTGGGAGATAATCATACATGTGACACTCGATGCAAAAGACTGGAGAACCCCCATCTCGTTGCTGGACCTCTGACTGCATCTTAGTTTAAAGCTTGTGTTTAGGTCTTTTAAATTGGTATATAATAAGGATTGGTGTAGATGCTTATACTAATAAAAGTGTATCTAATACCCCTAATACACCCTGTGTACCTGAAGCTAATTAATCACAGGTCCTCTGTGTATGACTGATTTGGATTAAGAGCTGCACCTGAGAGCAGCCCCTTTCCTCTAAGATGTCCAAGTACCTATAAAACTACAATTCCCCCAGGGGTGGGGGGGGGCTGGGGCGGTTGGGTGGGAGATAAGTCCTATTAAAGAGGGCAGTTACAAGGTACCCTGTCCTGAACCCTCAGCAGGGGGATGGGGGTACCACACAAAGCCCAGTTGAGAGAGGCAAGGTAAGTACAGCTGAGAAGGCTGAAACATGCACACCACTAAGACAAACACTAAATAATTAAACAAACAACAGTTAGACAAACAGTAAATAATTAAATAAACAGCTAGAACTCACAGTAAGATGTCCCAGGAGGCAAAAATCCACTCACTAGCAGAGCTCTGTAAAAGTTCAGCCTTTCTCTGATCAGAGAAAAGCAAACTAAAACAGCCTATGCACACGTGGAGAAAACAGGAACAAGGTTACAGGATACCTCAGGGGGAGGGGGTCAGGGGGAGGAGTCACTCAGGCAGGCAAGGACAGGAAAAAGCTTAACAGCAGGCTCTGGGGAGAGAGATTAATTCAAAATGGCTACCACACACACAGGGGGAGGAGTCACTCAGGCAGGCAAGGACAGGAAAAGCTTAACAAACAACAGGCTCTGGGGAGAGAGATTAAATCAAAATGGCTACCACACAAAGCCCAGTTGAGAGAGGCAAGGTAAGTACAGCTGAGAAGGCTGAAACTTGCACACCACTAAGACAAACACTAAATAATTAAACAAACAACAGTTAGACAAACAGTAAATAATTAAATAAACAGCTAGAACTCACAGTAAGATGTCCCAGGAGGCAAAAATCCACTCACTAGCAGAGCTCTGTAAAAGTTCAGCCTTTCTCTGATCAGAGAAAAGCAAACTAAAACAGCCTATGCACACGTGGAGAAAACAGGAACAAGGTTACAGGATACCTCAGGGGGAGGGGGTCAGGGGGAGGAGTCACTCAGGCAGGCAAGGACAGGAAAAAGCTTAACAGCAGGCTCTGGGGAGAGAGATTAATTCAAAATGGCTACCACACACACAGGGGGAGGAGTCACTCAGGCAGGCAAGGACAGGAAAAGCTTAACAAACAACAGGCTCTGGGGAGAGAGATTAATTCAAAATGGCTACCACACAAAGCCCAGTTGAGAGAGGCAAGGTAAGTACAGCTGAGAAGGCTGAAACTTGCACACCACTAAGACAAACACTAAATAATTAAACAAACAACAGTTAGACAAACAGTAAATAATTAAATAAACAGCTAGAACTCACAGTAAGATGTCCCAGGAGGCAAAAATCCACTCACTAGCAGAGCTCTGTAAAAGTTCAGCCTTTCTCTACTTTGAAGGTCAGTCACCAAGGAGTGAGATGGAATAAAAAGTTTGGTTATCTGAAGTGGTTATGAAGAAATAAATCATCTCTGTACTGATTGTGTGGTGTCAAACCTTTATTCCACCTCGCTCCTTGGTGACCGGTTGTTGTGCTTGCGAATGTGTGTGCCACTATGTTTTGGACTATACCCACCCTGAAGTCCTCCTGGACTAAAACAGTCTGTCTCTGATTCTTAGTAATGGAGTGCCCTTTATCCACCTTCCTCCCAGCCCCGACATGAGGAATAAATGGTTTAATAAGAGCTTCCTAAGTATATGAATTCAGAGTAATAAAGATTGTGCAGAAACCCTCTAGTGGAAGAAGGGACACAGCGGAGGAGTGTGTGAGGGGCAACTGATGAGAAATGAATGTGATGTGTGGGTGTAGGGAAAGGGGAAGAAAAAGCTAAAGATTTGGGGGTCTATTGTTTCTATATAATTCTGTTGCCAGAAAGTTGTTTTGCAACATACATATTTTCGTTAAACTTATTAAAAAAATGATTTTGAGGTGTTAAATTGAGTTTTGGAACTCTGGGTAGTTCAATAAAGTTATACTGAAAAATAAATAAATTGAAAGGGCTTCCTAAACCAACCCAAGGAAAATCTCAGAGCCCTGATGAGCCAGTGGCCCTCTAATTCCACAGCCCTAATATGAAGCTAAAATGTTTAAAAACACCCCAAATGAAGCCCCCCTCAGGCCCCACCTCTAAATCCTAAAAAAACTGAGTGTTCTCTTATTCGGCAGACTGACCCCTAGCAGTATACCACTGGGAAAGGAGCAAGTGGGGATTGTTCCTGACCCCATCGTCTGCCAGATTCCTTGGGTGAGGCCGACTTTCGGGGGTTTTAGGATTTGAGGGGTGAAGCTTAGAGGAGAAGGGCTTCAGTAGGAAGGTATCTTTAAACATTTCAAAGCCACCTTTAGAATAGGAGGCTTTCAGCAATTCCAGCAGAGGTCTGGGGGGACCTTTTATTACCAATGCCCTGCATTAGGGCTGGGGGAAGGGAGTGGGGGCTGCTATACTGCCAGGGATTAGAGGCCCCGAAACGGGCAAGAAAAGCCCTTTCAATGGTGTCTTCTAGAATGTGCAGAAAAAACAAGTACTGCTCAAAACGTGTAGCTATTTCTCTTGTGAAAACAGGTCCACAAATCCTTTTTCATGCAGTCATTGGTGTTATTTTTCTTTTCATTAATGAGCTGGTTTGCATGAATTTGCATCACACTAGCTCCTTAATTGCTAGTTTATTACTAGACAGTGCGCTTTTTTGTGAAGTGAATTTTCAAAAGTGCACTTAACATGAAAATGGCAGAAAGTGCCTGGAAACGGTCCAAAATGCCAAACTTCATGCATTTTACACCGTTTTTCAAGCTAGGGGGCATGGTTACTATGGGGTTCAGCGCTTGCCGAATATGGTTCAATAATTTACCACACACCAAAAATACAGCAGTGCTGAAAATGCCACGCTAACCATGTAACATGGGTTGGGATGAGATTGGGCGGTTCGGGGGTACAGCGCGCACATTGTGGTTGGTGTAAGCATCTTTTTTTTTCTTTATGCAATTTCTCAAAAACAAACAAGAAAATATCTTGTACAGAAAGAGCCAGGTTGAAAATTATACAAGGCAAAACAAACAAAAGAATTAATCAACCATACAATCCAGGCCCACAAGTCCACAATAAATGAGGCAAGGAAGGTCACAATATAGAGGAAAAGGTTTTTCACAGTCGAAAAAAGGAAATGAACAGATGTAAGGGGGGGGGGGGTTTCACAATACAATGCCGTATTTACCCACCTAATTAGATAGGACTACCCAGGGGAGGTAGTGAGGAAGAAGCCTGCATATTAGCCGGTCTAGAGGAAGCAAAGGAGGCCAATTGAGATGGATCAAAAATATGTAGCTGTGACCAGCCAACTTCACCAATAATTTACAAGGAAAACGTAAATAGAAGAGCCCACCCAAATGAACCACCCCAGAACAATAAAATAAAAATTGTCTCCTTTTGCATCACCCTGGATATATCAGGAAAAATCCTAATATGAGAGTCCATGAACACTCTACTAGGGGACCTAAAAAATAATTTCAAAAGCCAATCTCTATCAGCCTCTAAAGCAAGGGTGACCAATAAAGTAGCGGTCATCCCTGGGTCAGAGGTGGACCTCTCCAGAAAGGTAGACAAGTCCAGACTATCAGATGACACCAAAGAAGACTTCTCCAGGTTATCCACAGCTCTAATCTTAGCAGTAGGTAAATAGAAAGCTTTAGATATAGGCCATAGAGATTCAGCCGAAACCTTCAATGTAGAGGTCAAAAACTTCTTAAATAACTCCAAGGCCGACACAGAGGGGAACTTCAGAAAGTTCAACACTCGTAGGTTGCGACTCCTTGCAGAATTCTCCAAAAATTCCAACTTTCTATGAAGAATCACAGAGTCCTTTACAAAGGTTTGGGTAGTCTCATGCACTCGCTCCAAGCACCCCTCCAAGGAGGCTACTTTGGCATTGATGCTAACTTGACCAGTTTCATAAGTCACCAACTGCTACCCAAATGTCTGGAGCTGCTGGGAAATAGTCTGGAGCTGAGAAGAAATCTTAACTTGCATAGAAGAAAAAGCTTCCTGCAAACTTTCCATGGTAAAAGTCATAGGTCTCACCAAAGTGCTGATGGTATCTTGGACAATCTCCACATCTTGAACAGGACTATCAGAAGCCGGAGAAGGCATCGCCTCTGAGTGAGTATGCATAGATGGAAGAACCTCTTTCACATCCACTCCCGCCGCACAGGAACACTCAACTGAAGAGCTCAGCTCCCAGTCTACACCTCCAGGGCTAGGCGACTGCAACCGCTGCACAGGAAGCAAGCCGGCCGCACCTTGCACACTCGCACCCAGGCCTCTGTGCAGGATCCCACAAACAGGCTGTTCCGGCGGTAAGCGGCACTCTGGGCTGAGAGAGACCCCCGACCCATCGACACACAGGGATCTTCCTTCCACCCCTGACATATCCAGCGGGTCTCCCAGAGCTACTTCACCCCTCACCACGGGGCACATGAATACATCCATGGGCCCACAAACCACCATCCTCTCACCACCCAAAGTCTCCACCGACAAGGGTTTAGCCTTGCACTTCCTGCCGGTATGCGGCATAGGGTGGAAAGCGCACAAAGTCACAGGAAAAAAAACAGCAAGGTAAGAGGCTCGGCAGAGAGAAGTCAGCGGGTGTCTGTTACCGGCGCCATCTAGCCTCGGTGTAAGCATCTTTAACGCACACTGACAATGCTGCATGTAGCACGGGTTCACTTACCGCCACCTCAATGGATGGTGTTAATTGCACCCATGTTGATGGTGCCAAACAGCATAGGGGTGTCATGAAACCTGTGCTAGCTACTGTCGATGCCAAGCGCACCTCCATTTTTTTAGCACAGGTGAAGCTCCACCCCCAAGAGCTGAACATGAAATGAGCATCTGCATTTTAGCAAACATGCTCCTATGTGCACGTCTGTACAGTCGCTTCTCATGTTTGTACATGAGGCTCCAAGTTTGCTCATCTTGAATGATCAATTCTGTTTTCGGTGTCTGTGGTGCCTTTGCAAAATTATAACAATTGCTTTTAAAAAAACATCGAAGGGCACAGCCCAATGGCAGCCCAGCATACTGTCTTGCAAGAGATCCAGATTCATGCTCAATTTTGGTTTCTGCTTCTCAAACCATCTGGTAGCCCCAGAGAGGGTAGGTAGCAGCAAATACTGGCTGGCTTTCAAAGCACAACTGGAGACCCCAGAGCTGTTGCATGGGAAATGGGAAAAGGAGCAAATATGGACAAAGTATTTCATGAGTCCATGATGGAAAGCACTGAAAAGGTATCAGAGCTCTGCGTTTAGGTTCACCCTTTGCATAATGTTAGTTAATAGGTACTGATTGGACACCTTCTCCAAGCCAGGTAGCAATAAGAGGGTCTAATGACAACTGATCCATGAGTGAATTTGAGTGGGCTACCCAACCTTGAAGGCTTAAAGCAGGGGTGGCCAACTCCAGTCCTGGTGTACCACAATCCAGCCTGTTTTCAGGATGTCCCTAATGAATATTCATGAAGTATATTTGCATCCACTGCCTCCCATTGTATGCAAATATATCTCATGAATATTCATTACGGACATCCTGGAAGCAGGCTGGATTGCGGTGCACCAGGACTGGAGTTGGTCACCCCTGGCTTAAAGAGTGGTGAGAGGAAAAAGCCACAGGTATGAATTTAAAAAATAATAATCTTCCATTTAAATGAGATTTGCCATATAAAAGAAGGCTTGAAATGTTTAAAAAAGCAAATTAGGCAGCTTGCACATTGAATGTCAGGAACAACTTTAGATGATGACTGGGAAACACATTCTCTCCTCGCTTCTACGAGAATGTAGAGTGGCAGATATCGCATTCAGGGCTGGCAGGCTTCAAGGGGGAAAGGAGGTGCCAACATGGCATTTCCCCCCACCACCACCATCACCACCACCCTACCTCCACAGGAAGCCCAAACATCAGCTTAAGTAAGCAGCAGCACAGTACCAATGCAGTGCCAACAAAGCCCTTTAAAACCGCTCTCAGAGGCAGGTCCATCAGAATCTGTGTGCACATATGCGCATGCGCTCAAGGTCTGATGCATCCCAGCGCAGCAGGCCTTGAGCACACATGCATGCATGCACACAAATGTTGACGAGTCCACCGTTGAAAGCAGTTGTGAAGAGCTTTGTCAGCACTCTGTTGGCACCATGGGCCCTCCAAGGCCCAAAAATAGGACTTTTCACAGGTACGATGGTGGAAGCAGAAGCAATGGTGGTAGGGGAGGCAAGAAGGGAGAGATGCTGGACAACATGAGGGAGGGGAAGGGGAGAAATACTGGAGACCAGGTGGGGGATGCGAAGGAGACAGATGTTGGAGACCTGATTGGGGGAGTAGAGAAAGGGAGATGCTGGATTGTGGGTGGGGTAGATTGGGGCAGGCAGGGCTATGGGGATGCAGATGGTAATAGTTTGCTTAGGGCATCAGTACTCCTGTTCTTTAGATCAGCAAACATACTACTGTTTTTGCAATGCAATGAAGATGGGAATGTGCGTCCAACTTACCCGGAAATAGTCGCTGCATGCTGCTAGGACTGCCTTGTGGGCATGGAATTTCTGTTCCTCTGCAACTAACGTGACATCACAAAGTATTCCGTCATTCCTCTGCTGGTTCAGAGCGGCCAGGACTGCATCTTTATGTGACTTTGAGTGGCAAGGCCTCTGACCTGTTAACATTTCTTGAATACTGCAAGTACCAGAGGGGCAAAAGGATTCCGTCAGTGACAGCAAGGGTCATTACCAGATACTCAAAGGTTGAACCATATAACTGCTTCTTGGCATTTCTCATACAAAGATATTAGTCGAAGCCAGGCCTCAACAATTTTTGTGTGGATTTAGGAGCCAGGCCAAAATCTTAGAAGCCAGGGCTTGTGAACTCCTTGTCCCCCCCCCCCCTGCACCCCCCTCCCCTGCATTGTCTCTCGCACTAGTCTCATGTTCTCAAGTCTTATGAGACCAGCAACAGTGAAAACATAATTGATTTTATGTGCATACAAACCATTCCCCCCGCCCCCCTGCTGCTCTCTACTGGAACAGGCTGCAGATAGGTGCAATATCTCAAACAGAACCAGCTACATCGTTTTTAGCTAATTGGATAAACAGACACATGACATACACATGACATTGTCAATGAAATTGCCCCAATTAAATGTAAGAGCAGGTTTTCCCTCATACAGAAAGTTCAATGATATTCTGTAGAATTAGCAACATCTACAAGAGATTGTAGAACCTTGGAACATGAAGGGAGAAAATCATATGATTAGCAAGATAAACAAAAATGGAAGGTTAAAATCATATAAGGCAATGCTTCGCTAGGCAAGGAAACAATATTATAAGAAAGAGATTTCATTGTCATTATCGCAATCTAAAACATTAGTCAGAATGGCTACATCACTATTAAGGAATAAAGTTGACCCTTCCTTGAAAGTCCAACACTTCACTGATTTTTTTGTAACACAAAATTAGTGATCTATGTACGAACTTTGACAATTTTCTAACTATAATTCCACAGGAAAACCAAGCTGGTCCCTTTCCTATAAATCGTTCATGGTCGGAACTTTTTCCACCAACAGTGAAGGAAGCAGGCAATGTCTTTAAAAAGTATTCTAAGAGCTACTCTCCAGCAGACCCTTGCCCTTGCTGTGCCTTCTGATTTCCATACCAGAATTACTATCACAGGGCATATACCCTTTGGAACTGGGGGATATTATTCTTACCCCAGTTCCCCAGTTAGCGTGGGTCAGCAAGGGGTTTCTATTAGCATGATGTGCTTACTGCATGGCAAACCCCACGCTAGCAGCGCACGTTAGTAAAATACCTCTAAGTGTGCTACTTTACCTGGTATACCTAAAAATCTTGAATATATTCTCACATTTTCTCATGAGTTTGTAAACTAACATATACGTTTACTGCACTCGCTATCGGTATAACTTGGATTTTCATTTCCATCGTTGGTCAATACATAGGCCAATGCCTACTACAAATGTAAAAATCTCTTTAAAAAACTTTTAAACCTTGCAGTAGAAAAAAAACACATGCACAGGATAAACATGCAAATGGTGAATCATAAAAACCAACGGCCCACTTGGAGGCCATTCACTTTTCAAGCAATTGTTGTATTTGTGGAATGATAAATGAAACAATTCTGTAACTCTACTAGACTTCGGGGAATATTTACTAAACTGCTTTGGTTGATAAGGCAGCAATCAGCGTCCGCTAACAGTTAACATGGCACCTTAGTGGTTAATTTCTGTATTAACTACTAACATGTAACGGACGTGATAGAAAATAAGTGGGGACCACACATTAATGCTATCGCAACAGATTAAATAGCATCGTTAACATTATCATAATAGGTGTAGCTAACTGAATGGTTTTATTGTCATGCCACTGATACACAATCAATAACTTTTCTCTGCGTTAAACGAATGGCTGAATATTCAGAATGACCCCAAGAGTTAACGCAGAGGTTCTGCAGTTGCTGCACATTAGGTTTGGCCAGTAACCCTTTGGTAGACTGCAAAATCTTACCCCACTTTATGAGTAAGGGTCTTCGTAGACCAGAATAGCCAACGGCTACGATACAGCTTTGGCTTTAAAGAGGAACACTAGTAGGTCGCAGTAGCGGGGGCAGATAGACATCCTTTAATGTTACACCTTGAAGAAGCACAGTACAAGTCACTCTCAATGTCTGCCTCCGTAATTAAGCTGCCCGATAAACGAGCGAGCTGCAGGCTAGACATGTTATGGCATTCCTCAAAATCAATGCACAGCATGTTACCTGAGGCACATCTCAGATGGCATCGTCCAAGTCAACTCCTCCGTGCGCTGGTGTTTAGGGTCTCGGGAAGGAACATGCGAGCATTCCAACTAAAAACCGAAAACAGAGCGGCACATAAGAGAAAAGGTGATACACTGCTCAAAGGTTCTGCCAACATCACCAAATTTCTGCTGCCTGCGCATTTAGGGAGACATGGTGCAATTTACGATAGAGAGCAAAAATAATATTTGTCTGGGGAACATGCAAACTGTCCTGAAAGTTACTGCACTTACAGTTCATAACATGAAAGTTCACTTTAAGTACACGCAACGCTGTGGTAGCAAGGGGAAAATAGCGAGTAGTATTTGTCATAAGGAAGGGCATTTTAGAAAGGACGTCCAAGTGCACGCTGGGACCTCTAAGCCAGAACGTCTGATAAGAAAGCAGACATGTCCAGGTGCAGCCATGATTTCACAAATGTGGACATGCGCAATATGGAGGCATCTCCTGGACCTCTAGGATTATCGGTGAGCGTAGTGAGCTAAGAACAGGACAGCCAAGGTTTAAATCCCACTGCTGCTATCACTGAAATTGTGCCAAGGACTGGAGATGACGGTGTGCTTTCTCCTCTATACCTTCTGATTCTTTTTCAGCCAAAACAAGCCCAGGACATCTCTGAGATCAGGTTCCTGGAAATGCCCCAACCACACCTCTATCATATCCCTCTTCAGACCCAGCTTCTAAAATGGTTCTGGCGATGTCTCTGTGCTTTGGAAGTCTCTATGCCCATTTTCAGACATCCAAAGCACGAATAGGGCTTCCATAATGACTTCCAAGATGTACTGACGTGGAGACAAAAGAACATAAAATACACCATACTGAGTCAGATCAAAGGTCTATCACGCTCAGTATCCTGTTTCCAACAGTGGCCAATCCAGGACATAAGTACTTGACATAATTCCAAAAATACAAAAAATGTGTCCAAATAAAGCAAAATTACAATTTTCCTCTGATGTATGAAACCATGCTTAGCTAAGATCATAAGACTACCACTCAATCGTCTGCAAAACAGGTTTGCAAAAAACGTTTGCTATTGAGGTATGTGATTAAAAAATTGAGCCGTTAAGATCAGTCACCTTGAATTACTGAAGTCTAGGCTCATTGTTATGATACCTGCAAAAAAGACTTTTATTTGGATACCTTTTTATTGTGTTTGATATTTTGAGTAAGATGTGCGCACCCTTGTTTTTGGTGATAATTCCAAAAATAGCCAGATCAAAAGTAACTTATCCCCAGGGATGTGGAGTGGCTTTCCCAAAGTCTACCGTAAACCAAACTATGCAGTGACCGGAATGGTACAGAATATTCAAGGTGTGGGTCACCATGGAGCGATACAAAGGCTTATAATCAAGGCCAGCCCAACTATTATGCAAACTAGGCAGTTGCCTAAGGTGGCAGCCTCGGGGGAGGGGGGGACAGGTTCAACAGGGTCTTCTTCAAAGATAAACAATAGTGGGTGGATAAGGCTTAAAATTTGCCAAAGGCGCCAACACCTTGAATCAATTCTGAGGCCAGCCCTGATTATGATAGCCTTCATTTTATTCTCCATTCCTTTCCTAATAAGTCATAATATTCAGTTTGCCATTTTGGCCACTACCATAGACTAGGCAGAAGATTTCAATATATTGTTCATGAAAACACCTAGTTCTTTTTCCTGAGTAGTAACTCCTAATGTAGAACCAAGCATCATGTAACTTTAATTTGGGTTATTCCTTATGTGCATCCCTTTCCCCTTGTCCACATTAAATTTCATCTGCCATTTTGGTACTCAGGCTCACAGTCTTGCAAGGTCCTCCTGAATCTTCTCACAATCTGCATGTGATTTAACAACTTTGAATTATTTGGTGTCATCTGCAAATTTAATGACCTCACTCAGTGTTCCCATTTTTAGATCATTTGTAAATATGTTAAAATACTGCTCCCAGTACAGATCCCTGGGGTACTGCACTATTCACCTTTCTCCAATTAGAAAATTGGCCATTTAACACTACCCTCCATTTTCTCCATTTTAGCTAGTTCCATTTCCACAATAAAACATTGCCTATGGCTTTTTAAGTTCTTCAGGAGTCTTTCATGCCTTCAAAAAAATGGAGCAGATTGATGAGGCAAAACTTTCCTTCGATAAATCCTTGTTGACTATGTCCCATTAAAGCAGGTCTATCTATGTGTTCAGTAATTTTCTTCTTTATAATAGTTTCCAGTATTGTGCCTGACATTGACGTCAGGCTGACCAGTCAATAGTTCCCACTGATCACCACTAATCCATTTTTTAAAATACTTATATTATGTTGACCACCCTCCCTTCTTCAGGTATCATAGATGATTTTATTGAGAAGTCACATATTACTAACAGTATATTTGCAATTTCATTTTTGATTCTTTCAGCACTCTGGGGTATATACCATCCAGTCCAGGTGATTTGTTGCTCTTTAATTTGTCAATTTGGCCTATTAAATCTTTCAGGTTCACTATGAGTTGCTTCAGTCCTCCAAATTACATCATTAAATACCATATCTGACATGGGAAGTTCCTTTACTGCTTCTTCAGTAGACTGAAACAAAGGGGCATGTTTACTAAAACCCCGTTAAAGTGCGGGCCCCGGTAGTGTGCGGGTGCCATATAAGGAGTGGGCGTTCCGTCCTGAAAAAGGAAAGGCGGAATTTACATATGCGCTAAGGTGCACGGCGCCCATGTGCGCCCCGCACCTTAGCGCATGAGATAGCTGCGCGGGAGGCATAAGTGGCGCGCTGAAGTGCAAGAAAAAGAGCAGAGCCACAGCCCAATGAAGACAGCTGGCTGAGGCATTAATTTATGAGGCGCAGAAATACTGGGCGGCATAAGGCGGCGCGCTAATGTTTTTGGCGGCATATTAATACTGGGCGGCATAAGGCGGCATGCTGATGTTTATGGAGGCATTATAATACTGGGCGGTATAAGTGGCACGCTGATGTGCAGGAAGAAGAGCAGAGCCACAGCACAATGGTTAAGACACTAACCAATGGTGCAGGGATCAGGGGTTCAATCCCCCACAGTGACCAATGAAGATGGCTAGCTGAGGCATTACTTTAGGAGCCAGTGTAATATTGGGCAGCATAAGGCGGTGCGCTGATGGCCATAAGGCGGCATGCTAATGATTTTGGAGGCATTTTAATGTTGGCAGGCATATGGCAGTGCGCTGATGTACACGCACAGGAACAGAACCACAGCACAATAGTTAAGGCACTGACCAATGGTGCAGGGATCAGGGGTTCAATCCCCCACAGTACCCAATGGAGACAGCTGGCTGAGGCATTATTTCAACATCCTTAACCGACCACGCCGAAAGCTGCGACGCGTCCACCTATCCCGGGAACGTACCCCCCACTTCACTGGAACACACGTGCGAAAGGCAGCCACGGCTTGAGCTCCCCAAACGGGTCTGAGCTCGCCAACCACGAGCCTCACGCACCTCAAGCTCCCCAAGCTGGGTAGAGCACACCAACCCTGCACAGCAACAACAACAAAACCGACCAGGTGAGTCTAACAAACTCATTCAACGAGGACAGTGAACTGCATGAAATCTGTGCACACATCATCAGACACCAGAAAACTACAAGCAAACTCCACACAAAACACCACAGCACACCACCATGATCACAACATGGTTTCTACCATTCAGCCTCCTCCTCATACATATCCTCTCACCAGACCCCCACCTCCACTACCTACCCCATAACCCACAGTGGCACTCACCCTCCACCTGGCATTACATAGTTCCACAACGCAATCAGCCCGCCACACACAGCACATCAACATCTAGAAAAAAAGAAGCACACAAATCTTACCCCCTCGCACATTGTTCAACGGAGTCACACAACACAACAGAGCAAATTGCCATAGAACTCATAAACGCGAGGTCCATATGCAACAAGATACACACACTAGCAGACCACATAGAAGATCACCGACCAGACATTCTCTGCATTACAGAAACCTGGCTCAATACTACCGACACAGTTCTACTCAATCAATTAGTACCAGACAGCCACACAGCTTACAATTGCCCACGCACCCACAAACGTGGAGGAGGGGTACTTATAATTGCAAAGAAAAACCTGAAGTTCAAAACACACAGCTCCACCGCTACACCACAAAGCAACACGCTCAGCATCATGAACAAACACATGGCACTCTGCCTAACCTACAGAGCACCCCGAGCCCCTCCTGATGAACTGGCAGCAACGCTCGAAACAGCATGCGCCCTCATAGCAACTAACAAACCCACACTCATGCTAGGTGACTTCAACCTCAAGACCACCAACACCAAAGATGCCGATGCCTTCCTCCAAGCTATGACATCCCTTCAATACACCCAAATCATCAACGCCCCTACACACAGGCACGGATCCACACCAGACCTCATATTCGCAACCAACTCCCTAACTTCAAGAGGTCTAATCTCAACTCCTTCCGTCACCCCAGTCCCCTGGTCAGACCACCACATAATCAAGATCACACTGCAACTTCAAGAAGACAACCACAACGAACAAACCAACATTTCCCACACACAAGGCGATTCAAGAAATTCGACAGAGACACCTTCCTACTCGACACATTAAATCAACTGTCAACAGAAACAGACAACCTGGAGTCTCAAATTATCAACTGGAACAACACAATATCCAACGCCGCCACAGCCACTGTTACCAGACCAGAGGAACACTGCAACAACAAGAGACAACACAAACCCTGGTACTCCTCAACCATACGACAAAAGAAAAGAGAACTCAGAAGGATGGAACGGAGATGGAGAAAATTCAAGACACCAGAAAACCAGCAAACATACCTAACAAACCAAAGACTATACACCGAACACATCAACCAATCCAAGAAAGAATACCACACAAACATGATAAACACATCCATAAACAAACCCAGGGAGCTCTTCGATATAGTGAAAATCCTCACAAAGGAGCAGAAAACTGAGGAGGAAATACAAATAGACCCGCAAAAATTTGCTGATCACATCAAAGACAAATTTCACTCCACAGAACCAACTGAAACCAGCTCTTCAACCCAGCCTGATTCATACCCTACGACATGGGACACCTTCTACCCTCCCTCAACAGAACAGCTCTCCCGCATCATCACAGCAATCAGAACAAGCACCGCCCCCCACGGACCCCTGCCCAGTATCATGGATAAAGGCCACCAAATCAAGCCTCATCCACATCATACACGACATTGTGCTCAATTCACTCACCCAGGGTCTCCTGCCAGCTCAACTAAAACTGGCTACAGTACGCCCAATACAGAAGAAAAACAACCCTCGACAAGAGCAACCCCGCAGCATACAGACCAATATCCAGTATACCTTTCCTGGCAAAAATCATAGAAAAAGCAGTGCAACAACAACTTCAGGAACATATTGACAACCATGCTCCTCTAGACGACAACCAGCACGGCTTCCGCCCCCAACATGGAGTCGAAACACTGCTGATATACCTCATAGACAACATCATCAGAGTCATAGACAACAACACTAAAGGCATCCTAATGATCTTCGTCGACATCTCCTCCGCCTTCGACACAGTTGACCACCCAACCCTCCTGGAAAGACTAAAGAAAATTGGGCTTCACGGTACCACGTTAAAATGGTTCCAATCCTACCTCACCGACAGGCAGCTACAAGTCAAGATAGGCCACAACACCTCTCAACCCATAAAAATCCGCCAAGGAGTACCTCAAGGATCCGCCCTCTCGGCCCTTCTGTTCAACATATACATCCAGCCAATATGCGACATCCTGAAAGCGAACAACATTCAATACACCATCTATGCAGACGATATCATGATATACACACCCATCTCTACCGACAACCCAGACTACAATAGAATAACTGACTGCCTAACACAAATGACAAACTGGTGCACGAACAACAACCTCTCAATCAACTACAGCAAGACAGAGGCTCTAATAATCACTCGCAACCCCAACTTCATTCACCCACCGGACATCAAAATAGCAGACACAACCATTCCAATGAAATCCGAAGTAAGATACCTGGGAGTAACCCTGGACAACAAACTAAATCTCATGTCTCACGTCAACAAAACGGTCAAGAATGCATACTATAGAATGAGAATCATCAGACGGCTTAAAACCCCTCCTCGACACAGAACACTTCCGCACAGTATGCCAAGCGCTCATCACCCCATTATTGGACTTCTGCAACCCCATCTACCTTGGCCTACCAAAGCAAACTCTCAAACCGCTCCAACTAGCCCAAAACACCGCCGCACGCATAATTTCTGGCTCAACAAGACATGAACACATTACCCCGGTTCTCAAAGATCTACACTGGCTCCCAATCAGCTCACGTATCAAATACAAAACAATAATGAACATATTCAAAATCAAGCACCACATCTCAGCAAACAGCCTGCACACCCTCATTCATCCAGACACCAGCACCCGCCCGAGAAGAAGAGGAACCTCCAACAGAGTCAATACACCAAAAGACTTCAGAAAAACACGAAAGGACACCACAGAGAGAGCCCTCTCCCTGGCAGCCCCAACCATCTGGAACTCCCTCCCAGATGATCTGAGATCGACAACGGACCTCAAAGACTTCCGCAAACAGCTGAAGACAACTTTGTTCATAGAACATTATGGACACATCACGTAATCAAGCAAAGCCTGATCAACAAAGACCCCGACGAGAGATTATAAGACACCGACAAGAGATTGTATATCGGCACAGGATCTAGCTCAAGCCCTATCTGGACAGTACCTTGTATTATAGAACATGCTGTATTATAGCGCACACTGTACATAGCTCACCCTAATCTAGAATCCCCCTCCTCACACACACTTCACACCACTGCCCCCTCACACTATTCCTCCTGCATGATCCCCCCCCTCGCACTCTACTCCCCCCACACTGCATGACCCCCCCAGCACTTCATCTGATTGTTTTGATTGTGACACCGCCTTGATTTTTAGGATAAGACGGTTTAGAAATACTTTTAAATAAATAAAATAAATAAATTATTTTAGGAGGCATTTAAATGATGGGCGGTATAAGGCGGCGCGCTAATGTTTTAGGAGGCTTTTTAATATTGGGCGGCATAAGGCGGCGTGCTGATGTGCAATCACAGGAACAGAACCACAGCACAATGGTTAAGACACTGACCAATGGTGCAGGGATCAGGGGTTAAAGTGCCCAATGAACAAGGCTGGCTGAGGCATAACATATTATGGGGAAGATTGCTTTAGGAGGCATTTTATTCATATTTTAATTATCACTACTAGCAAACGCACTCTCAAAGCGTGTTAACATAAAGCGCCCTATAAGGCACATTTTAAAGTGCACTGTCAGCCAAGGCACCCTAGAATGTTGCTTATAGGGCGCTTTAGAGGGTGTCGTATGAGGTACCGCAAGGTCAGAGTACTGTTTTTGATGGCAGCACTGTGCAGTTCAAGGAATGAAAAGCATAAGTAGGTGCGCTGACATGCAAGGAGGAGCAGCAGTGGAGCACAATGGTTAAGGCACTGACTGCTGATACAGGAGTCATGAGTTTGCTCCCCAGTGTGCCTAATACGTAAGGCTGACTGTGGCATCAGCTTTGCATTGTACATATTTTGTCCTGCAGCACTTTATTTTTATGTTATTAATTGCTGCCAGCAAACACGCCCTTACGTGCCGTAATTGAAGGTGCCGTATAAGGCACCCTATAAGGCACTCCATAGGGCACATTATAAATTGCACTGTCCGCCACAGCACCCTAAAATGTCCCCTATAGGGCACCCTATAGGTTGCGTCACAGGAGAATGTATAGTGCACCTTATATGGACGGGAACCATAAGGTGCCCTATAGGGCGCCCTATAAAGCACCCTCAGAGGCACCTTATGGGTACAGTACGCTGAGGGTGTTTTTGCTGGCATCAAAATATGTACATTAAAAAAAGATAATGCGCTGGACAACCCCATCAAATAACCCCACTGTGGGTTTGAACCCATGACCTCTGGCTTCAGAGGCAGTGAAGTAACCATTGGGCTACAGCTCTATAGTTGCTAGCAAGCCCCTGGCTGGCTGCAGAGAGCATGCACGTCACCACACAGACAGTCTGCTGTGGTCACCAGGATAGGGTTAGCCCACCCATACCCATGATGCACTGCACATGCAAATCAGCTGTCCACAGATGAACACAAGATGGGCAATGCACCCCCACAGCACCTCGGCCTGGTAGAGGGAAGTGACCATATGCACCCACACACCACCTCGGCCAGGTAGGGGGTACTGACCGTGTGTTTTACTGGCACAGAGTAGCTACACACCGTCACATTGTGCAGGTACTGTGCTCACCCTGAGGGTGCGGTGAGGCACCCAGGACCAGGTCCACAACACCTTCCATGGCTGAATGAGGCCATGCTGGAGGTCCAAAGCAGTGTTAATGTGTGAGATAGGTAGTTTCTGCACAAACACCTTGGATATCTCTGTCTGTTTCAGTCAGGTGTAGCCCCTATGGACCCCTAGGTGGGCTATGTACCACCACCCCCCTCCTCCAGGGCTGAGGGTGGCAAACAGGGTCCCCTATCAATAGATCCACATTCTACCTCCCTGCAAAGGTGGCAGTAGAGGGGACCATCAACCTGGGTCCTGCTGAGGAACAGACACCCCACAGGGCAGTCAATGCAGCTCTATACACATCCATAACACAATAGCAGACAGACATTAGGCCTGGATATGGTGAGCTGCACCCCACCACTATCTGATATTCTCCTGCAGCAAGTCATCAGCCACTACACCCCACAAGCTGCTCCATCAAGACACATACAAGCTGCAAACAGTGTGCTAGTTAGTCCACAGTGCATGTTCCCAGTGGAGATGCATGTACCCAGAACTGGGATGTCAGCATACACAGCAAGCAGTTAAATCAGTGACTGGGCCCCAAAAGGAAACCCATATCTATCACATGAGAAAAATACTATATAGCACTATGGGGGTGCCTAGCCATGCTGTGGTCACTGCACAGTCAGGGTGAGAGTGATCTCTCAGCAGGACATACTGAGGTCACCCTGTCTGTGTAGGTGGTGGCCGGGCACTAAAATGTCCCAGTCAGTGCCCTATGCCCTGTGCTGATGCACCCTGGCCAGGCCACCCTGTCCGGCCTATACCCATGGTACCTTGCTCCTCATTATGCACATTGGCAGCCCAATACTGGCAACATTGCTGGCAGTGTGGGCTGTGGAAGGTGTTTGCAGCCACCACACACTGGATAGACAGACAGCCACCCCCACACCTATGCCAACATTGTGCTACTATAGAGGAGTCCAGCAGCCATACCCACCACACCAGTACTGGGCACAGTACAGGAATGGATATGGTACGCAATACTGTTGGGGGTCACTCCCCAGGGTGGTAAACACTGTCAGAGACCAGACCTGCAGCGCACACCGCAGACATCACAATGATTGTTATGGTGGAGATCAATGAGCAAAATGTGCTTAACGTAGGAATTGATATCTGCCAGTTATCATGGGCAACGTTTGATAGCTGTGTACCATATGCCCAGGTGTAGGGTGGCATTGCTAAGGTATGCAACTGCTAGTATTGGGAGATACAGGCAGGGCCCAATGTCTTGCCTCTCCATGAGGCATTGGACAATGGGGCCTGTGGGTGTGTGTGTGTGGGTTTGTCTGGCCCTGTTGGCTGCTGCTTTACGGCAGAGTGTCCCAACTCCAGTCCTGGTGTTCCAACTACTGTTCAGGTTTTCATGCTGTCCCTCATAAATATGCATGAGCTACATCAGCATACCATGGGGGTGGTGCATAGATATGCAGCACAGGCATCTTTATTAGAGGCAGCATGGATCCTGAATGGTGTGGGGCCCTCCAGGACTGCATTTGGGAGACTCTGCTCTAGGTAATGCGGCTGTTTATGGTGTCTGTGTTTGGTGTGGTAAAATATAGGCGTATGAACCATGCGTATGTTCTCAGCAATAAAGGTTTGTCCTTACTATCATGGTTTAGTTGTAGGAAAAATATGTGGACTGGATTGGCAGTAGCCCCAGCTGGGCTTTGAACCTGTGACCTTCTGTTCCTGCACACACACTGTCTGTGTGCACTGCACCACCGTGTTGCCACAGATATGCTGTGTTCCTTGGGGAGTCCATGACTGTACATCCGACAGAGCCTGTCTGTTGCGGTGGACGGTGCCAGCCTGCACAGGCCTAGGCCACTGTCTGCTGTGGTTTGCAGCCACTGCCACCTCCACCACCTGTACCCTTCCGCCAACATGCAGACATGTCCCTATCTGGGAAAAAGCATATGACCTGATTGAGTTGTGGCACTCCAGGACTGAATTTGGGGGACTCGGCTGTAGGTAATGCCCATTGTTATGGTTTGTATGCGGTGTAGGGTAAAATATATGTGTTGGAACCATGCTTATGTTCTCTGCCATAAAGGAGTGTCTGTACTATCACTGTTTAGTGGTGGGTAAAACTATGGGGACTGGGTTGGCAGGAGCCCCAGCTGGGATTTGAACCTGTGACCCTCTGGTCCTACAAGCACTGGCTGTGCCCGCTGCACCACACTGTGGCCACAGAAACAGTGCAGTCTCTGGAGATAGGAAACCTGGCCGCACGAGTCAGACACCCTGCTCTGCACAATTTTACTGTGGGCTCGTTTACCTTGTATAGGGACAGAGGTGCAATTAAACCTCAAAAATGACCTCCAAAAAAGGGGAAAAAAGCCAAAACCAAGCTGGGAAACAGTGATATCAATGGGCAACATGAAAAACACTCCCAGGAAAGCTCCATTAAAATGCAGTGATTTTTGAATGAGTCTACGGAGCGTAGACCCTTCCAAAAATCATTTCTTTTTTTTGGAGCTTTCCTGGGAGTGTTTTTTATGGTTGCCCATTAATATCACTGTTGCCCAGCTGGATTATAATTTATTTGGAATTTGTTGTGGTCATTTTCAATTTATATTTGCTATTTTGTTCTGTGCACATGTATCACACTGCTCACGTTTTGCAGGTTTCCCCGGTTTTGCTGTACATTGCTGACGGAAATGGTTTCTCTTCCCTTTAAATCGGCTCTAACGCGAGGGTTTCACTCGCGGTATTATTTTGCCGAAATTAGCCCCGCTCCTGTGCGGGGAGCCTCTCCCTTCCCACTCTCCACCCATTGACCCCGTCCCCCCGCCCCTCGGGAGCCTTCCTCCGCCCTCGAAATGCATTTCCACGCCTCTATCGCACATCAACGCACCGTGCACTTTGGCGGGCGGCGCGCACGTGTGCAGCCAGAGCGCACGCATGCGGGGCACCAAAACCGCACTATTAGCATGCGCTAAGGTACCTTAGCGCACGCTCAAGTGCGCCCCGCACAATTGCGCTGTTTAGTAAACATACCCCAAAGAATTCATTTGAAAGAACATTTTAGAAAGGTCTTTTAGAGGGGGTAGGAAAGATGTGGAAGTGAAAACAACCAAAAATGTATGTCAATTTGAAAAGAGAGGATATGCACATATTCTAAAATCACCACCCCACTCCCAGAAATACACATATTAAAGAAAAAAACATGCTGATGGCCTAAATGACAATCTAATAGATGTGATCTTTTCTCTTTTTATTCCTTTTGTTTCCTTAATTCCTTATTGGATATAATATTTCTTTTCTATTTCTCGCCAAAGTTCTTAAACAAGTTTATATTTGTCTGTATATTTGAAATTCTTTAAATAAAAACAATTTTTAAAAATGCAGTGGCACGTTGCATGTGCACACCATGGAAAATGGGGCACTGTATACGTAGATAGTTCCAGCAGACAACCAGGACTGATTCAATCCATTATGGGGCCCTGGGCAAACGTTTGCAAATGGGGCCCTCATGTTTATGGCCATGCCTCCTTCCTGTTCAAGGCCCCCCCCCCTCAGAGCAGCACAGTCAGCAGCACCATTCCTCCCTTCTGCTTCCTCAAGCTGCTTACAAGTGAAGTGAGTGGCACTTTAGTGAACAGACTGGAGCAGGAAGCGGCAAGAGGCCTGAGAGAGCAGAAGGGAAGGACAGAGTTGCTTTTACCTATGCACAGCAGAGAGCTGAGCCCCCATTGTGCAGGGGCCCAGGGCAGCTGCCTCTTTTTGCCCATAGGTAAAAGTAGCCCTGCAGACTACTGCTGCTTTGACCATGTACATATGCATTGCAAAGTTAACATTTGACGGGCATCCCCTCCGACAACATCAGATGAAGTTTGTGCATGCACAAACACTGCATAGCTATGTGTCATTGAAGTGGGAACCACATGTGCACACTTGCATTGCACATTCATTTTCCCCTACGGAACATGTCCACGTGCTTCCAGTCGCCATGTATCCTCATGCACAATAGTAGAGTATGAAGAGGAGCACCAACCCAACTTTACTTATTCCTCTGAGGTGGAATAAGTTCCCTGTCTAACCTACAACCCCCAAACGTACAGGTCTGTGACCCGAATTGGCCCTGTACACCCGGGGTCAAGGTCCCGCCTTTGCCCCTCCTTCACTCCTCCTCCAGCCCACCCTCCCCCGCCCAAGTCCAGAGCTCCCCGCACAAAGCCGATATACGTGCAGGGAGCTCTTTGCCCTGAATACAGTCCCTGCGAATAGCGGGGACTGAACATCCAATCCAGACATTCATCCCCGTTCATCGCAGGGCAGAATCTACCTCCAAATGTTTTGTCTTGATTAGATTGTAAGCTCTGATGAGCAGGGATGGTGTCTTACATCTTATGTACAGTGCTGCATATGCCTTTTAGCGCTATACAAATGAGTAGTAGTAGTAGTAGTAGTAGTAGTTAGTAGGATGAACCAGTGAAATGAGTGGATCTCTAATCATGAGCATTCCACTTCTCCCCTGCAGACACTTCTGCCTACTCTGGGATCTGGAATCACTGAAGACTTGCTACAGGGCCATGCAGAGGATCCAGTCCCAATTGCTGGAGTGACTCAACCAGGAACTGCAGCAGTAGGAAGTTACATCATGGCACAGAGGTTGCACATGTCGCACATAGGGTGGGTCCCATGGATGGGTATCTGCAATGCACAAAGCCATGAGATGCATGCTAACATCATGCATTCATTAAATGGAGTGCCAGATGTACTAAAACAGCAGCCATGGGATAGGCTAGAACGGGTGCATCTGGCTGAAAGCCATGCATAGCTAAAGACAAATGTGGAAAAGAGCCCCAGAGGTGTGCACAACAGGACAAGGTGCCATATTACATGTGGAATGACAGCAGGGGAGGACCACTAGTAAGGACCTGGAATCCCCAGGATGGGCCATAGGGACAGAGAGAAGCAATGTGGGGGAACCAGTCAGGTCAACATTAACATGCGTGGTAGATGCTGACATCATAAGGAGGAACGCAGAAGGACTATGCAGATGCCACATGTACAGACCTCAACTGTTTTTTCGATAATGTTGGCAGGTGCCAACATGAACAATGGCCATGACATGCATCACTTCCCAAGACACACAGGTAGCAGACATCTGAGGGCACAAGGCACAGTGCCCGCCCCCACCCAAACCACCTGGTGCATTGAGTTCTGAACATAACATCATAAGATATGCCATACTGGGTCAGATCAAGGTCCATCAAGCCCAGTATCCTGTTTCCAACAGTGGCCAATCTAGGTCATACGTACCTAGCAGTTTCCCCAAAAGACACAGGTTCCACAATGCTTGTACTGGGTCAAGCATTGATATCCTGGGTCCCTTCTTAATAACGGTTTATGGACCTTTCTTCCAGGAACTTGTCCAAACCTTTTTTAAACCCAGCTACACTAACAGCCTTTACTACATCCTCCGGTAACAAATTCCAGAGTTTGATTACACGTTGAGTGAAAAAATATTTTCTTTTATTAGTCTTAAATAGTTTACCCTGTAGCTTTATTGCATGTCCCCTAGTCTTTCTATATTCTGATAACGTAAACAATCGATCTAAGTTTACCCGTTCCACTCCGTTCATTAATTTATAGACTTCTATCATATCTCCCCTCAGCCGTCTCTTTTCCAGGTTAAAGAGCCCTAACCTTTTTAGCCTTTCTTCATAGGAGTATCCTTCCATCCCCTTTACCATTTTGGTGGCTCTTCTCTGAACCTTTTCTTTTTTTTTTTTTTTTTTTAATTTTTTATTTATAAAGATTTTTCAAATTTACAATGAAAACAATCATGTACATAACATAATTTATAATAGGAAACAACTAAAATAATAAGTCAAATTATAAACCACTTCAAGGAGGGGTGCTGCTTGAATTAAACAAAAGGGAAATGGTTCCAAGAGGAATCTAAAACAAAATACTCCAAAGGAGAGACCCTACTCAACTTTATCCTTAAGAAATTCGATCAAATGTTTAGGATCAAAAAACAAATATCGATTACCCTGATGAATGATAAGACATTTGCATGGAAAGCGAAGATGAAAAACCGCGGCAGCGGCCAGCACACGCGGACGCAGCTCTAAAAACGCTTTGCGCCGCAACTGTGTGGTCCTAGACACGTCAGGAAAAATTTGAATTGATTGACCACAAAACTTTTCAAACTTTTTTGGAAAATAAGCCCGCAGTATTTTATCTTTATCCAATTCAGAAATAAAGGAGACCAAAAGGGTAGCTCTAGAGGAGATATCATCAGATGTAGTTTCCAGAAAAGCTGAAATATCCAAAGTGGAAGAAAGAACTTTATCAGTTATAGCCTTCCCAGGAACAAGAGGAACACCCCCCTCACCCCCAAGTTGTTGATTTAAATTCCTCAAAGGAACATAGTAAATTTTTGAAATTGAAGAAGCTTGAACATCAGTAATCAACAATATCTCTTTTAAATATTTTTGAAAAAGAATCATTGGAGATAAATAGTGTGTACAGGGAAAATTCAATAACCGAAGATTCCTAGAACGCATCAAGTTCTCTAAAGCCTCATCTTGCCGGTGCAAGGAACTAAAATTTTGAACTGAAGAAGCTAACACAGCTTTATTAGCGGAACAATCCGCCTCGAGTGAATCAACTTTGCATTCAACAGACATCAACCTTTTATCATGATCTGCAAGTTTCTGAACCGTTGCCTTGGAGAACTCAGAAACCCACTGCAGAGAGGCCCCCAGTACCGATTCAATACGTGAAGTAGCCATCCATATATCTTTTAGGGACAAATCTGCAGGCAGGGTTTGAGGTTCCCAAGGCAACGGAAAAGATATCACAGAGGGTAAAGGAGGAGAAAGATCACTTTCCAAACGTAAAAAGGAACCCAATAGCACATCAGTCTCCCCAACGTCACAACCATTTTGAAGTAAAGACGACTCTAATGCAGGCAATTGCTTAGCCTCTTGAATGGGAGGAGACAACCCCATTCCTTGGGAATCATCGCAGGAGGACACAGTACTTACAGAAAGAAGATTTTCAACTCCAGCGTCCAACAAGGCAGTTGACGAAGATGAAACAAGTTTGTCTCCCATAACAACATGGGCATCCATCGGACCTACCACTTTTACTGCCTTGGATTGAACCGCTTGAGAAAAGTGTTTTCGTCGTTTCCCCATCACAGAGAACCTCCTGCACCGAACTGACGCCGAAGGGGCGCCAAAGGGGCAGACCCGCCCCTTTGGTCACGCCCCTTCGGGCACGCGCCCACGGGACGCGCCCGCTTCGCGTCCCGCGAGCAGGGCACGCTGAAATAGCCCTTGGAAGGCTCCGCCCACCGCAGAGAGCAGCCTCCGACCTCCGGGAACCAATCAGGACTCAGGTAACAATTTTCAGGAACCAGACAGCACTCCTCGGTAACCCGCAAGCAGGGCACGCTGAAATAGCCCTTGGAAGGCTCCGCCCACCGCAGAGAGCAGCCTCCGACCTCCGGGAACCAATCAGGACTCAGGTAACAATTTTCAGGAACCAGACAGCACTCCTCGGTAACCCGCGAGCAGGGCACGCTGAAATAGCCCTTGGAAGGCTCCGCCCACCGCAGAGAGCAGCCTCCGACCTCCGGGAACCAATCAGGACTCAGGTAACAATTTTCAGGAACCAGACAGCACTCCTCCTTCTCTGAACCTTTTCTAATAACGCTATATCCTTTTTAAGATACGGCGACCAGAATTGCACACAATATTCAAGGTGCGGCCTCACCATGGAACGATATAGAGGCATTATAATACCTTTTGTTTTATTTTCCATTCCTTTCCTTATGATACCTAGCATTCTATTTGCTCTCTTGGCCGCCGCTGCACATTGGGCCGAGGGTTTTAACATGTTATCCACAATGACGCCTAAATCTTTTTCCTGGGTGGTGGTTCCTAATGTGGAACCTTGCATCGTGTAACCATACTTTGTTCTTCCCTAGGTGCATAACTTTGCACTTGTTCACATTAAATTTCATCTGCCATTTTGATGCCCAGTCTTCCAATTTATCAAGATCCTCTTGCAATTTTCCACAATCCTCTTGGGTTTTAACAACTTTAAATAGTTTTGTGTCATCTGCAAATTTGATAACCTCACTCGTTATTCCACTTTCCAGGTCATTTATGAATATGTCAAAAAGCAGCGGACTCAGCACAGATCCTTGGGGTACACCACTATTCACCTTTCTCCATTGGGAAAATTGGCCATTTAGCCCAACCCTCTGCTTTCTATCTTTTAACCAGTTCCTGATCCACAGTAGTACACTGCCTCCTATCCCATGACTCTTTAGTTTTGCCAAAAGTCTCTGATGAGAGGCCTTGTCAAAGGCTTTCTGAAAGTCCAGATACACAATATCAACCGACTCACCTTTGTCCACCTGTTTATTCACACTTTCAAAAAACATAACAGATTAGTAAGACAAGATCTTCCTTGTCTAAAGCCATGTTGGCTGTCTCCCATTAGATATAGAGGCATTATAATACCTATGGACCTGACTATCTACATGCTGAGTAATTTTATTCTTTATGATGGTTTATACCATTTTTCCCGGTACTGACGAAGGCTCACTGGTCTGTAGTTTCCCGGATCACCCCTGGAACCCTTTTTAAAAATTGGTGTTACATTGGCGATCCTCCAATCTTCAGGTATTAGAGATGATTTTAATGATAGTTCAGAGATTACTAATAGCAGGTCTGCAATCTCATATTTCAGTTCTTTCAATACCCTTGGATGTGCCATGGCCAAATATTGGAAGTTGAGACAGCATATGATCTAAATAGTGGCAAAGCACAGAACCACTCTATTATCGTCATACCACCTTCTCTTAAACAAGCCTCCATCCATCCACTCCTAAAGAACACTAAACTCAATGCAACTCACCAGATTTCTACAGGCCTATTGCTAGCATCTCTTTTATTACTAAAATTACTGAAAAAGCAGTGCAAACTCAACTACAGAACTACATAAACAATCCTGCAACCCTAGACCAAAATCAACATGGGTTCCACCCTGTCACAGAGTTGAAACTCTCCTCACATCGCTACTGAACATTGCTGCCCGGCACAGAAATTCTCACACAAGGATACAGCCTAGTATTCCTGGACATATCTGGTGCGTTTAACACCGTATCCCACCAGATCCTGCTAAACTACAGACCTCAAAGACTTTAGAAAACAGCTGAAAACCATGCTGTTCATAGAACACTATGGACACATCACATAACCTCAGAGAATGCATAACAGTACATGATACCGCCTAAACAATGTATGTATGGAAAATGTTTTTAGCACCACTGTATATAGCCCACCTTGTACATAGCTCAAACCAATCTAGCACACAATACAACATACACTCAACTAAATTTCACCCTCACTGCATGTATAACACATTCACTTTACCAGATTGTTTGCTGTGATACCACCAAGGCGGTTTAGAAATACTGTTAAATAAAATAAAAATAAAATAAATAAACAGACTCTATGACACTGGATTAGAAGGCACCTCTCTCAAATGGTTCCACTCCTACCTCTCTGACCGCAGCCACCCGGTAAAAGTTGGTACCCACAAATCCTCCTCATTCTCTCTACCACAGGGAGTCCTCCAAGACTTGGCCCTCTACTCACTACTCTTCAACATCTATATCCAACCCCTCTGCACCCTAATCCAGAGGTTCAATATTAGCTACCTACTCTACACTGATGACATCATGATCTATGATCCTTTCTCCGCTACTGCACCAGACTACTCCAAAATCACCAACTGCCTCTCCGAGATAATCAACTGGTTACAACAATACAACCTAACAATCAACATCACCAAAACTGAAATATTTCACATCACAAGAAAACCCAACTTCAAGCCCCCCATATCAATCAAATTAGGAAACGTTAACATCCAAGTCAAATTGGAAATTAACACTAGAAGCCCCAAAAGGAATTTTACCTAGAAACCCCAAAGTGTGTCAATTGACACATTATCACGACTACTGTGTTTAGCATGAAATGCAGATGTGAATTAATGTGAAGTTACTTATTTGTTAAATACGTGCAGTATGTGATGTCATTACATGATGTCATCGTGTGTTTATTGTTTGTAATGTTGGAGTAAAACTGTACAGTGATTGAGATGCGCCACCTAGTGGGAACATGAATTTATATCCAGAAGCCCCAAAGTACGTCAATTGGCGCATCCAAGACAATTGAGTGCGTCAATTGACGTACTTTGGGGCTTCTAGGTATAAATTCATTTTCCCGCTAGGTGGTGCATCTGTCATTAATTTTTGATGCACAAATTTGAACATCTTGACCTTGTTAACAAAGTTATGGAACATGACTGACATGGTTCTAGCGGTGGCACTGGTATACAACTTTGAAGATGCATTTGAGTCAATTGACGCACTTTGGGGCTTCTAGTGTTAAATGCATATGACTAGCTGCCCGTTTTAGTTCTCCTTTGATCAGGGCTGGCCCGTCCATTGTGCGATAATGTTGTTCGCACAGGGCCCCGAGCTTCAGGGGGCCCCGCACGAACTCCATTATTGCACAATGTGGATGGCTGCAGAGGAAGCCGGGGCCTCGTGCGGGCTTCCCCAGCTCCCTCTGCAGCCCCTTAGAAGGCCTCGGGGCTGTTCGGGGGCGGGGGGCTAGGACTGGATGAGCTGTGATCGAGGGAGGGGGAACTGGGGCTGGAAATGGGCTGTGATGGGGGGGCTAGGACTGGATGGGCTGTGATGGGGGGAACGGATTGGAAATGGACTGTGATGGGGGGCTAGGACTGCAAATGGGCTGTAATGGTGGGGGGCTAGGACTGGAAATGGACTGTGATGGGGGGGCTAGGACTGGAAATGGGCTGACGAGGGGGCTAGAAATTGTCTGATGGGGGAGCTTGGAGTGGAAATGGGCTGATGGGGGCTGGAATGGAACTGGAAAAGAGCATATGGGGGCTAGGACTGGAAATGGACTGATGGGGGCTGTTATAGGACTGGAAATGGGTGGATGGGGGCTGGAATAGGACTGGAAATGGGCTGACGAGGGGGCTAGGATTGAAACTGGAAAAGAGCATATGGGGGTCTAGGACTGGAAATGGGCTGATGGGGGGAGCTTGGACTGCAAATGGGTGATGGGCTGGAATAGGACTGGAAATGGCTAATGGGGGAATAGGACTGGAAATGGGCTGATGGGGGCTGGAATAGGACTGGAAGCAGGCTGAGGGGAATTGAAATAGGGCTGACAAGGGGGCTAGGATTGGAAATTGGCTGATCGAGGAGCTTGGCGTGGAAATGAGCTGATGTGGGGTTGGAATGGAACTGGAAAAATACATATTGGAGTGGAGGAGTGGCCTAGTGGTTGGGGCAAGGTACTTCAGGCCGGAAGGTCGGGGGTTCAAATCCCACTAGAGGACAGCAACCTTGGGCCGGAAGGACTGGGGTTTCTAGTCCCACAGGTGCTCCTTGTGGTCTTGGGCAAGCCACTTAACCCTCCATAGCCCATGTTCCCTGTAAAATAGTTATCTCCAAGTTATAATGCCCTGTTCAATGTAATTTCAGTTTGTTCAATGTAAACCGCACTGATGCAGAATAGCGCAGTATATAAGAGAATGTAAATAAATAAATAAAATAAACATATGGGGGGCTAGGACTGGAAATGGGCTGATGTGGGGGCTTGGGAGATTGGGACTAGAAGGAAGCAGATGTTGGGTGGGTCTAGAACTATAAGGGAGCTGATTTTGAGGGAGGACTAGAAAGGGTTGGGGATGGGGAATGAGAATGGGGGGGGGAAAAGATATTTTGTGTGGGAGGGAAGAAAAGTCTACGATGGGCTGGGTATTAGGAGAGTAAGTTGGGATTGAGAATGGAAGGATGAAATTTGAGTGGATAATAAAGGAATAAGGAAAGAAATGGAGGAAAGAGCAAAAGGGGAAAGATCAGTATGTTAAAGCAGATATAGAGAATGGAAAAAATCTAAAAGAGAAGAAAGGACAAATGGATAGCTCACAGAAGACACGAAGAAACCAGAAGAAAGTGACCGGAGCAATTGTAACTGAAAAATAAAATGCTCAAACAGAAGGTAGAAAAATACTTTTTATTTTGAATTTATTAACTGGAATATGTCAGGTCTGGGAAGCGTGTATTTCTAACATCTTTGCATTTTTGTTTAGTGCAAGCGGAAATTAATTTATAGTTTTATTTCTCCAGTGTTGTACATTTCATGTTTGGCTTTTAGGGTTCCCAGTTTAATTATCATCTTCCTATTTCTAAATTGTGATCCCTTGTTCTTTGTGTGGTGATGGTCTATGTTCTGCATGTGTAACCGAGCTGAGGTATTCTGTTCATATTGTTTCTATTTGACAGTCCCACTTGTTCTCTTCCCCCCAGTGAGATGTATTGGTATTCTCTAAGATGTACTGGTTTTAATATCTGCAGTGTTGCCTTTTGGTGCTAGGGTTTGGTGCTTTGTGAGTCCTGATAGTGCTGTTATGATATGGTGGATTTGCTATGGGTTCTATATGATCAGTGTTTGTAGAACTTCCTAATGGGCCTGGTGGTTGTCACTGCAATATAGTAATGTAGAAATCTGTTAGTCTTTCTTTATTCAGACATTTATTAAGAGGCATGTTTACTAAAAGCACATGTTAACATTATGCAAATATTTACGCAAATGAGGTTCCTTATGCAAATGAGGCCCCACAATTAATCTCCGCACATGGCCCCACACCCCCCTTGGGCCGCCCCTGCCTTTGATATAAGTTGAATAGTTAATTGTTACCTGTAATCTTACCCTCTTTTTACCCTCTCCCTGCTTCAATATTGAATCATGTTTTTTGTAATCCACTCTGATCGCTGTAAACTGCTTTGATTACGTAATAAGGTGGTAGAAAAATAAATAAAATAAATAAATGCATATTTGGGAATCACATAGGACCAAAACTAAGCTTCCAAGCCCAGATCAAAGCACCACCAACTCCATATACTATAAGCTATCAATCTTAAAGAACCTACGACCCCTCCTGGATCCGGAAGATTTTCGCTCAGTCTGCCAAGCCATAATCACCCCCTGCTCGATTACTGCAACTCAGTCTACCAAGGATTACCTAAACATGTACTACACTCACTGCAATTAGCACAGAATCCTGTAAATAGTTATATGTAAATAGTTTAAAATATGTAAATAGTTTGATTATTGTTTAACAAATTATCTACCATACTTAGTCCAATTCATGTTTAATTGTATTTAGCAAAACTGTACCTAGTTAATTAATGTTTCATGTATTTAGCAAAATTGTACCTAGTTAATTAATGTTTCATGTAAAACAGACCTGTTAATCTGTTCATTCCTTGTTCAATGTAAACCGCACCTGATCTGTGGAAGGTAGCGGTATATAAGCAACTGTTAAATAAATAAAAATAAATAAATAAATACAGCAGCATGACTCATCTAAAAAGCTCCACAACTGACACACATCACACCCACACTGAAGGAATTCCATTAGCACCCCGTCACATCAAGAATCACATACAAAACCATAATGAACATACACAAAGTACTAAACAACCAATCCCTGCAACACCTGCAAACATTCCTTAGCTTACCTAGAAGTGACAGACCAAGAAGACAAAAATCAAGGTTACTTACCTGTAATGGGAGTTCTCCGTGGACAGCAGGATAAGTCAGCCACACCTGGTGACGTCATCCGACGGTGCCGAGGACGGAAGTACTCTCTCTCTAGCCCAGAAGGAGTTTTCCCTTCTGGGCGGAACCCCCCTCCCCCTGGCCCTACCCCTGGGACCACCCCTAGCCAGCCACTATGTCCCAAGCTGAGCCAGCAGGTGCTTGGGGCGTAGGTAGGCCAGGAGACGGGCCCCTTGCAGGGGAGGTAGGGTGGGAGTGTGTGGCTGACTTATCCTGCTGTCCACGGAGAACTCCCGTTACAGGTAAGTAAACTTGATTTCTCTTAGGACAAGCAGGATGAAGTCAGTCACACCTGGTGCCTCCCTAGCTGCGAAGGGCTGAGGTGGAAGGGGCCCTGTCTGTACATAGGAGGACACATGGTGCAGTAACAAAAGTTTTATTACGTTCGTAAAGTGGCATGGTGCGAGATCACAGTGGCATGGATACAGGCATGTGCAGAACATGTGCAATGGTAATAACGTGCAAAAAAAGGGTGCAGAAGACAACATCAGCAACATGTGCGAAACAGGTGCAGAACATGTCCACAGCGTGTGCAAGGTCAACAAAGCATGTGCAAGACAAGCGTGTGCAAGGTCAATAACAATAATAATATGCATCAATAACCATAATCCCATGTGCAAGAAGGCAGTAGGCACCCTAAGGGCAGGGTACGAGTGTCTTACGGAGTTTGGCCGTTACAGTCAAAACTAGGCGCTGGTCCATGGACTGTCGTTAGGACTGCTTGGCCGAAGGCTTAGTTAGACTGCAGGTCGAGGCAGTAGTGTTTTTGGAAGGTCTGTAGGGAGGACCAAGTAGCCGCCTTACAGATGTAGGCTACCGGTACTGAGCGCAGGATGGCAATGGTGGCAGCCAGCGCCCTCAGCTGGTGAGCGTTGACTGCTGGTGAGTGCTCTGTGCCAGCTTGGTTCAGGCAGAAAGCAATGCATGAGGAGATCCAGAGGGACAAGGTGCGCTTGGTGACAGGGCGTCCGGGTTTGTTCTGGTCGTAGGAGACGAAGAGTTGCGTGCTGCGCCTCTGGCCTGCGGTCCTGAGGAGGTAGAGGCGTAGCGCCCTGACACAATCCCGCATGTGGAGCCGCTCCTCTTCTGGTGAGGCGTGGGGTTCCGAGTAGAAGGTGGGGAGCTCAATGGCCTGGTTGATATGGAAGGCCGAGGCTACCTTCGGAACGAATTTCGGATGAGTCCGGAGGGAGGCATGATCATTGGAGAGATGCGTGTACGGTGGGTGTGCCACCAGTGCTTGGAGCTCACTGATGCGCCTGGCCGAAGTGATGGCTATAAGGAACAAAGTCTTCCAGGAGACAAACTTTGTGTCCGCCGACTGCATGGGTTCGAAGGGAGGCAATGTAAGCTGATTGAGGACAGCGTTGAGGTCCCAGTGCGGTACAGGTTTCCTGACTGGAGGATGGAGGTTCGCCAAGCCCTTCATGAAGCGGGCTACGATGGGCAGTTGTGCAACCGAGCTGCTTACGGAGCGGTCATGGAGGGCTGCGATAGCCGCCAGGTATACCCGGATGGATTGTGGCTGCAGGCCTTGTTGGGACAGGGAGGCCAGGTATTCCAGAATTCGGGGTACCGGGCATGAGAAGGGATCCAGACTTTGTGCGGAGCACCAGGAGGTGAAGCGGCGCCACTTTAGGCCATACGATTTTCTTGTCGCGGGGCGGCGTGCAGCGAAGACCACTTCTTCAACTTTCTGGGGCAGGCAGAAGGGGGACAAGGCTGCCCGCTCAGCCGCCAGGCTGTTAAAGCCAGGGTCTGTAGGTTGGGGTGGAGTGTGTTCCCGTCTCCCTGGGAGAGCAAGTCAGGCACCAGCGGGAGCCGCATGGGTGGGTGAAGTGCCAATCACCTGAGGAGCGGAAACCACCCTTGGTGCAGCCAGTGGGGGGCCACCAGGATTGCTTGTGCTCTGTCTGAGACGATGCTCAGGATTGTCATGGAGATCAGGGGCATGGGGGGAAAGGCATACACTAGTGACCACCCCCCCCCCCATGACACGTCGAATGCATCCACTGCGTTGCTGCGTGAGGAAGGGCGTTTGGAGCAGAAGTCATTGCATTTTGTGTTCTGCTCTGTTGCGAAGAGGTCGATCTCCGGGTGGCCCCATTCCTGGAAGAGTGAACGAGCGATTTGCAGCTTGAGGGACCATTCGTGGGGATTGAGCTGCCGGCTGAGCCTGTCTGCTAGTATGTTCTCCGATCCGGGCAGGTAAGAGGCCCGGAGAAGGCGGTGCTTGGAGATTGCGAAGGCCCAAATCTGAAGGGCCTCTCTGCAGAGGGCTCGGGATCCCATCCCGCCATGCTTGTTGACGTAGAACATGGCCACCTGGTTGTCTGTCTGGATTAGGGTGACCTTCCTGCTGATTAGATTCTGGAAGGCCTCCAGGGCATAGCGTATGGCTCTGAGCTCGAGCAGGTTGATGTGGCATTGCTGTTCCTGTTCAGTCTAGGCTCCCTGTGTGCGGAGATGTAGGCAATGTGCCCCCCAGCCTACAGGGGAGGCATCGGTGGTGATGGTTAGTTGGTGCACTGGCTGGGCGAGGGGTCTATCACGCGAGAGGTTCCCTTCGTAAGCCCACCACCGGATGGAAGTGATGACAGCTTCGGTCAACGGGATGGTAGTGTTCAAGGGCTGCGAGTGTTGGGACCAATGTGCTCGCAGGTGCCACTGGAGATGGCGCATATGGAGCTTTGCTAGAGGAACCATCTGTGTGGCAGCCGCCATGTGACCCAGGAGGCGGAGGAGTCTCCGAGCGGTGGAGGTCTTTCTTGCTTGTGTGGCGCAACAGCTCCATGATGGATTTCTTCCGCTGCTGGGGGAGGAAGGCCTTTGAGTTGGTGGTGTCTATGAGTGCCCTGATGAACTCCAGCCGTTGCGAGGGCCGCAGGTGTGACTTTTGGTAATTCACCAGAAAACCCAGTGCCGACAGCAGGGCGATAGTCGTGCAGGCAATCTCACGGCTTCCTTGAAGGAAGGGGCTGAGATGACCCAATCGTCGAGGTAGGGGAAGAGGCAGATTCCCTGCTTGAGGAGGTGCGCCGCTGCAGCAGCGACGCACTTCGTGAATACCCGTGGAGCCGGGAACAGGCCAAATGGGAGGACCTTGTACTGGAAGTGGTTTCCCATGGCCTGAAATCACAGGTACTGCCTGTAGTCCGGGTGTATCGGAACATGTGTTGTCGTGACCCCAGCCCCGGCCGAGGGCCTAGAGCAGTGATGGCTAACCTTTTTGAGCCCGAGTGCCCAAACTGCCGCACAAAACCAAAGAATTTCCTCAAAGTGCCAGCACGTCAATTAAAGCCCCATTTGCATAAGGTGCTTCATTTGCATAAATATTTGCATAATGTTACCATACACTAACTTTTAGTAAACATGCCTCTTAATGAGTATATGGATAAAGAAAGACTAAAAGGTTTCTACATTACTATAATCCAGTACCAACCGCCAGGCACATTAGGAACTACTACAAACGCTGCCCATTTAGAACCCATAGCAAACCCGCCGTATCCTAACAGCACTACCAGGACTCACAAAGCACCATACTCTACCTATCAAAAGGCAACACTGCAAATATTAAACCAATACATCTCAGAGAACAACAATACATGACCTACTGGGGAAAGAATACAAGTGGCAATGTCAAATAGGAATTATATAAACAGAATACCTCAGCTCAGTTACACATGCAGAACAGACCATCACCAAACAAGGAATCACAATTTAGAAACAGGAAGACAATAATTAAACTGGGAACCCCAAAAGCCAAACTTGGAATATACAACAACCATGTAGAAATAAAACTATATATTAATTTCCTCTTGTACTAAACAAAGCGCAAAAATTAATGATGCACATTTCCCAGAGCTGACATATTCCAGTTAATAAATTCAAAATAAAGAGATATTTTTCTACCTTTTGTGCATTTTTTTTCAGTTGCAATTGTTCCAGCCACTTTCTTCTGGTTTCTTCGTGTCTTCTGCTAACTCTCCATCTGCTGTCCATTTGTCCTTTCTTCTGTCTTCTTGTTTTTTTTTTCCATTCTCTCTCTACATCTGCTTTAACATACTAATCTTTCTCCTTTGGCTCTTTCCTCATTCCTATTTCATCTACTCAAAATTTACCCCTCCATCCTCAATCCCCACTTACTCTCCCAATACCCGGCCAATTGTAGATTTTTTATCCCTCCCACACAAAATATTTTTCCCCTCTCCATTTTACTCTCCCAGCCCCATCCCATTCTAATCCTCCCCCAACACCAGCTCCCTTCTAGTTCCAGCCTCACCCAGCATCCATTCCCTTCTAGTCCCTGCATCAGCCCATTTCCAGTCCTAGCAGCCCCCCAACCCAATACCAGTCCTATCCCCCCCTCATCAACCCACTTCCAGTCCTAACCCCCCATCACCCCATTTTCAGTTTAAGCCCCCCCCCTATAACCCATTACCAGTCCTAACCCCCCACTTCCAGTCAGCCCCCCATAGCCCATTGCCAGTCCTAACCCCCCCATCAGCCCACAGTCCATTACCAGTCCTAACCCCATCAGCCCACCTCAAGTCCTAACCCCTCCCCATCAGCCCATTTCTTGTCCCAGCCCCCCCATAGCCCATTATCAGTCATACACCGCCCCAGAGCCCCTTACCAGTCCTCACCCCAACAGACCACCTCCAGTGTTAACCCACCATCAGCCCATTTCCAGTCCTAACCCCACCCCACAGCCCACCTCAAGTCCTAACCCCTCCCCATCAGCCCATTAGCAGTCCTAACCCCCCCCTAGCCCATTAGCAGTCCTAACCCCCCCTCTCTAGCCCATTAGCAGTCCTAACCCCCCCCCCATAGCCCATTACCAGTCCTAACCCCCATCACCCCATTTCCAGACAGCCCCCATCAGCCCACAGCCCATTAGCAGTCCTAACCCCCACTAGCCCATGAGCAGTCCTAACCCCACCTCCTAGCCCATTAGCAGTCCTAACCCCCCCCTAGCCCATTAGCAGTCCTAACCCCCCCCCTAGCCCATTAGCAGTCCTAACCCCCCCCCCTCCTAGCCCATTAGCAGTCCTAACCCCCCCAGCCCATTAGCAGTCCTAACCCCCCTCGCCCATTTGCAGTCCTAACCCCCCCCCCTCCTAGCTCATTAGCAGTCCTAACCCCCCCCCCAGCCCATTAGCAGTCCTAACCCCCCCCTAGCCCATTAGCAGTCCTAACCCCCCCAGCCCATTAGCAGTCCTAACCCCCCCCTAGCCCATTAGCAGTCCTAACCCCCCCCCCTCTCTAGCCCATTAGCAGTCCTAACCCCCCCCCATAGCCCATTACCAGTCCTAACCCCCCATCACCCCATTTCCAGACAGCCCCCATCAGCCCACAGCCCATTAGCAGTCCTAACCCCCCCTAGCCCATTAGCAGTCCTAACCCCCCTCCTAGCCCATTAGCAGTCCTAACCCCCCCCCCCTCCTAGCCCATTAGCAGTCCTAACCCCCCCCCAGCCCATTAGCAGTCCAAACCCCCCCAGCCCATTAGCAGTCCTAACCCCCCATCACCCCATTTCCAGACAGCCCCCATCAGCCCACAGCCCATTAGCAGTCCTAACCCCCCTATCCCATTAGCAGTCCTAACCCCCCCCCTCCTAGCCCATTAGCAGTCCTAACCCCCCCCAGCCCATTAGCAGGCCTAACCCCCCCCTAGCCCATTAGCAGTCCACACCCCCCCCCCCCCCGGCAAATTTAAAAACAGAAAAAGCGGGCTCTGGCTGCTGCCGCGGACGCGGCAGCATGCAGTGTCCCGCGGGGCCCCCTCCGCCCGCTAAGCCCCTCTGCAAGGGCTTTCAGATTCGCGAGGGAGACAGCGTCTCCCTCGCGTCTCTGTTAAGCCCGCAGGGGCTAATGGGAAATTTCCCATCAGTCCCTCGCGTCTAAAGGGGCTGATGGGAAATTTCCCATTAACCCCTGCGGGCTTAACAGAGACGCGAGGGAGACGCTGTCTCCCTCGTGAATCTGAAAGCCCTTGCAGAGGGGCTTAGCGGGCGGAGGGGGCCCCGCGGGACACTGCATGCTGCCGCGTCCGCGGCAGCAGCCAGAGCCCGCTTTTTCTTTTTTTGCGGACCTTCACGCGTGCCAGCTGCAAGGCCTTCGCGTGCCACAGCTGGCACGCGTGCCATAGGTTCGCCATCGCTGGCCTAGAGGCATAGGGCTGCCAATTTTAGTCCTCTAATAAAGGAATTAAACACTATTCTTGTCCACAGGGAGGCATTCTGGGACTTGTAGTTTTTCCTCGTTCAAGGATAGTCGTGTAAGCCAAGGGTTAAAGGCAAAGACAAAAGTTTATTTTTCCCCAAAAAGCGCTAAGGTTCAAACACACAACATCAGGATATTCTTCTCCAAGCAATACTTCAGAAATTATACATAAGCTGGAACTGAGGAAGTTTCATAAGCTTTTAAAACATGTGCAGTTGTTTTCATAAGGTAATCAGCAAAACAAAATACAGCTTCTCTGTTTAAGCAAAGTTAAATGTCCTCATTTACCTTCTGCTCCTTTAAACACAAAAATGTAGAAGCTGGCAACGTTCTCTTGAGTTATTAGGTATTTCTTAGCAAAACAAAACTAGGTTCATTCATACTGCTTCTCAAGACCTTTCTTTATCAAGCATTCCTTATCAACAGACTTTCATAGCTTCTGTCTGGCATAATGTACAATCCATTGGCAATTCACCTGATATGGAGTTTTGCTCCGCACAGTCCACTTGCATATCCTCTTGTTCTAATGCATATACGTCTGGCTCTGAACTCCCACAATCTGCTCCTCGGTGAATGCTCTGGGGAAATCCCTGGACCTCCCTCCAGCACTGGTTTCCCCGGTAAGGAATGTCTATACCTCTAGTATGGGATATCTCTCCCTGGTTCAGTTGCCTTGGTTCCTCTCCGCTGTTCAGCCACGGTTCCTTGCTCCAGGCTGGGTTCTGGTTACTTCTAGCTATAGCACCCACCTTTGAGCAGCTTGAAACCTTCGGTCCGAGACCCGAGGTAGAAGACTTCCCTGCTTTCTTTCTCTAAGCAAAGCACACGTGGTTTCTTGGCTCTCAGGCTCCTTCCATGTCCTTCTCCTTCCCCTGATGTTTCCTCCTCTGAGTTCCTCTCTCTGAATTCCTGGAATAGCTGAAATACGCTGAACTCTCTGAACTTGCCCACGATTCTGGACTGGAACTGGAACACAAACAGTTTGAACCACAACCTGATCCTGAACCCCCTTCTCCCCTTCTGAGCAGGGTTTATAAGGCTGCTTCTTAGCTAGCCTTTCTCTGTCTCTGCACAGGTGTTTGCCATTACCTCCTAAGCTTGCACTTACATCAGCAGAGCTTGGGTGTGGCAAACTGGCTCTATCAACTCCGTGCATTCTTTCTTTGACTGCAGTCTGGAACCTGTGAATTTCAGGAATGTCTCTTTCCTTAAAGGTATATTCACTATCTTTTCCTATTTCCATCGGTTCAGCAGGGCTCTCCTCATCACAGTGTGTACGCTTCCAGTAGATCCAGGGATGTCAGCCATTCCTTGGGTTGGATAAGAGGGAGGATGGATCCGAGAGAGTGCATCCTGAACTTCTCTTTGGAAATGAATTTGTTGAGCATCCGGAGGTCGAGGATGGGGCGCATGCCTCCAGATTTTTTGGGGACTAGGAAGTATCTGGAGTAGAAGCCAGAGTTTTGTTCTGCTGCTGGGACGGGCTCGATGGCGTTGGAGGATAGAAGGGATTGGATCTCCTCCGCAAGGGCAGGAAGGGGAGTCTCTGATGTCTTGCAGGGGGGGGTCCGTATTGCACTGGAGGTGAGAGGAACTTTATACGGTACCCATCCTTGATAATCGCTAGCACCCACTTGTCCATAGTGATAGACCGCCAGGCTGGTAAGAACACAGCCAAATGTCCCCCCGTGGGGGGGTTGGCCGTGGGCCTGACATCAAAAAGCTTGGCTGGCTTTCCCCGTTCCAGGCTGGGGGGGCTTCTGTTGTTTCCTATCCCTTTGGCGAGTTTTTTGCCGGTAGGAGGGCTGCGACGGCTGCGTCTTGTATCGAGGTTGCTGCCATTTTTGGTAGGAGCCGTATTGACGTCTGGAGGAGGAGAAGGAGTAGGGCTTTTGGTGGTAAATGCCCTTGCGACTGGAACGTTCCAGGCCCTCGTCCACTAGGGTTCTCAGTGTTGTGCAGTGGTCTTTCAGTGCTTTGACGGTGTCGCTAACCTTGTCCCCGAAGAGGGATTCCCCTATGCAGGGAGCATCGGCGATGCGGTCATGAATATCTTCCCGTAGCCCTGAGGCCCTAAGCCATGCCTGGCGGCGGGCGGATATGGAGGATGCCGCCGTGCGAGCCGCCGCATCGAAAGCGTCGAAGGCCGCCCGCACTTGGTGCTTTGTGCACTCCTGCAGATCTAGGATGGTGGGGGAAGAGGCCGTCTGCGTCTCCTGGTTGAGGGTGGTGACGGCTGACTTTAGTTTCTCCAAGAGGACATCTTTGTAGAGGGCTTGCTGCAGCTGGTGGGCAGAGACTCTGACACACAGCATGGCCCCTTGAAAAACCTTTCTGTCCATGTCATCAAGGAGTTTCAGTTCTTTTCCTGGGGGAAAGTTGGCATGAGTACGTGTGGACTTTGACCGTTTCAGTGCAGACTCCACCACGATGGAGTGGTGGGGAAGCTGGGATTTGTCGAACCCCGGAGAGGCTTGAACTTGGTACTTAGTATCCAGCTTCTGAGATACCGGGAGCCCAGAGGTGGGATTTTTCCAAAGGGCGAGAAGGTTCTCGTGCAGCAGAGGGTGCACCGGGATGGTTGTCGCAGTTCTAGGTGCTTCAAGGAACTTGCGCGCTGCTTCTGTCTCTGGGCATTGGTCAGATGTGTCGCAGGTGCTAGGCAAATTCAATGCGCTGGCAACTTTCCGGAGGAACTTAGGGTAGGTGAGCTCCTCAGGGCTGGATAACGGTGGGTCTGACACCGGGGCTAAGGTTTCCAGATCTGCTGCTGCGGTGGAGGTCTCAGGGGCAGCAGAAAGGGGGCATTCCCCAGAGTCCAAAGTTTTGGATGCCGCCTCTTCTTCCCCGTTGCCGCCTGTTCCGCCAGGGGTGGACATGGAATTGGTTATGGTGCCCCTGGGGGATCTGGTGATGGGAGATGTGCGCAGGTCTGGCGGAAAAGGTTGGGAGCGATGGCATCTGGAGCAGATGTGGAGGAAGCTTGGGTCCATTGCTGGAAGAGGGTGGAGAGGAAGGTGAGAAAACTGGAATTGTCCTGGCAACCCTCAACTTGTGGCCCCGGAAGGGCGAACGTGGTGCAATCCGAAAGTGCATCATGTCCTTGGAGTCCTGGCTGCCCTTGGGGGTGGCCATCGGTGATACGGGGGGAGAAGGATCAAGGTTCAGAAGGTGCTGAAGTCCAGAGGGGGAGGCATACCTGTCTGCCTGGGAGCCTGAATTCCAGCTGGAAGCTGAAGAGGAGCTGGTCGATCTGCGACGACGGTGCCGGCTCCTGCCGGAGTGGTGGCGATGCTTGTGGCTGCTGATGCTGCTACTGTTGCTGCGGAGTCTTTTGTTGTACCCAGAATGACGGCGCGGGCTGGATCTGCGCCCGTGCTGGGGACGTCAGCGCGACGAGCTGCCCCTCCTCCGGCGATGATGACTTTGGCGCTGACCCTTGGCACCACGGTAGGAAGAGCCGGGGCCGGACGTGACATCATTCAATATGGCCGCCCCCATGGAATCCACGTGTGAGGGAGCTCCCGGCGGTCCGTGAGGTAGCAGGATCACCCCGGCAGGATCCACCGCAAGAGAGGACGGCTCTGGAGCATCGCAGCTATGGGTGGAGGCCATAGGAGGCACACCCGGAGCCGGAGGGGTCATCAGAGCAGGCAGGGGGGCTGCGGCAGGCATAACCGGGCCCCGACAGTCTTCAGAAGCAGCGGAGCAGGGGGGAGCCGGCGTCGGAGGAAAAAGCTCGCTGAGCATATTTTTCTGTCATTTCCTCGCTCTCGAGGACATTTTAGCACAATGGATACAGTCTTCTACCTTGTGTGAAATGCCCAGACAGCAGATGCAGCAGGAATAAGAGTCCATGGAGTTCATCGTTCGTGAGCATCGTGGGCACTTCTTAAACCCAGGTTTGGGCATGGTGCTTGTAGTTTTTGAATGTTTGTAGATATCTTAATTTTAAAAATAAAAAGGGAGAGTAGAAGATCCGTCTTGTTGGCAAGGCGGAAGAGGTAAAAGTGGCTGACTAGGGGCGGTCCCAGGGGTAGGGCCAGGGGGAGGGGGGTTCCGCCCAGAAGGGAAAACTCCTTCTGGGCTAGAGAGAGAGAGTACTTCCGTCCTCAGCGCCGTCTGATGACGTCACCAGATGTGGCTGACTTCATTCTGCTTGTCCTAGGAATCATACAGAATCTTCTCAAAGTCCCATCCTGGTACAAGAAAAAACAAAGCACAAACAAAGCCTTTTCTCTTTATGCCCCAATCATCTGGAACTCATTACCTCTTACTCTAAGGAATACTGAGGAAACTGGAGACTTCAGAAAAAATGGTGTGGCTACTGAAAGGGTGGCATTGGCCCCTTTCAATCTTCCAAGAGAAGTCGAGGGGATCCTACTAGCTCCCAAAAGCCCTCCACCAGATGGCAATTAGCCCTCCTGCCATGTGCAATTAGCACTCCTGTACCTTCTGCACCTATCACACACCGGGCTGAAATCTAACTCGGTGAGGGTACATCTAAGCGCCATAGTTGCTCACCACCACCCTATCTAGGGAAAACCCCACTTGGGCTAGCCCCTGATCTCCAGGAGCCTCCTATTATCCAAGCCCCCTCTCCACCCTCCGGCAGCAGAGTAGGATATCAACGTGGTGCTCTCAAAGCTCAACAGACTGCCATTCGAGCCCCTAGCCACTTGCCACCTGAGGTACCTGTCTTGGAAAATGGCCTTTCTGGTGGCCATCACGTCCGCTCGAAAAGTCAGCGAACTCCAGGCTCCGCATGCACCCCAAATTCCTCCCGAAGGTTGTATCTCCTTTCCACCTCAATCAAGAGATGGTCCTCCCCACCTTCTTCCTGCAGCCTCATGCCAGCAGGGTGGAATAGCACTTCATACACTGGTTTGCAAACGGACCCTGTCCTACTTACAGAGGACCCAGGTCCATTGCAAATCTCCTCAGCTTTTCGTGTCTTTTGAACCCAGCAGACTGGGGCTCCCCATGACTAAGCAAACACTGTCCACTTGGGTGGCGGACTCTATTGTCCTTGCTTATGAATGAGCTGGCCTCTCCCTTGAAAACCGAATCACAGCGCATCTCGTGAGGGCGATGGCCACATCAGTGGCCAACCTGCGCTCGGTGCCAGTGATGGAAATATTCAAGGTGCCACATGGTCTTCAATTCACATGTTCGCAGCTTACTACTGCCTGGAGAACGAGTCCCACAGGGACAGTACAATCGGTCAGGCAGCACGCCTTAATATTCTCAGGGCGTAGGCAACTCCTGCCCTCCGACCCTTCTGTTTCAGGCTACTGGAGCGATAGTGCCACTGGACGCAAGGGTCTTGCAGAGTCTCTCAGTGGGGACTCATTTTCTGCAACTCATAGCTACCCAACTTGTTCGCCATTGGTGCTGTTCTGGTTCGGTCCTCGGCAGCCTAGAGCTAGGGAGTCCAATATGTGAGGACTGACTTCCTGCTTTTTCCTGGAGAAAGCGTAGTTACTCACCTATAAAGCACAGTTACTTACCTGTAACAGGTGATCTCTGGGAACAGCAGGAATAAGTCTTCACATATGGGTATCGTCGGTACCGAAGGAGCCTGCGCGGGAACGCTCCCCAGCGTCCTTAAAGAAAGCTTTTGGGAGCATCCCACAGCGCCTGCACGCTGCCTTCCCACCTTTCCCAACTGCCTCTCTCCAGTTTGAGTTTTAAAGCTGAGACAAAGAGAGAGAGAGAGGAAAGGAAAGATAGATAGAGAGATACAACTCCTAGGGGAGGTGGGTGGGTTGTGAAGACTTATTCCTGCTGTTCCCAGAGATCACCTGTTACAGGTAAGTAGCTGTGCTATCTCCAGGAACAAGCAGGAATGAGTCTTCACATATGGGGACTCCCCAGCTAGAGATGCCTGGGAGATCACCCAGATTGTGAGTCCCTGGGAAGGGCTCTACCTCTACCCATGAATCTCAGGCATCCAGATCAGGGATGGAGGGTAGGAGTTGATTAGGTATGGAACAGGTGTTTGAGAACAGCCTGACCAAACAAGGCATCCCGGCGGGAGCCCTTGTCCAAGCAGTAATGGGCTGTGAAGGTATGAACCGATGCCCAAGTGGCCGCTCGACAGATTTGGTCGATGGACACAGGGTTTAGATGAGCCATAGAGGTGGCCATGGCCCTCACATTGTGAGCTGTGACATGGCCCTCCAGAGAAAGGTTCTTACTTTGGTAGGCGAAGGAAATACACTGAGCAATCCAATTGGACAGAGTTCTCTTAGAGACTGGAAGTCCTAAATGAGAAGGATCAAAGGCAACAAAAAGTTGAGAGGACTTTCTATGTTGCTGTGTCCTGTGTAAGTAGAAAGCAAGTGCTCTTTTACAATCCAGGGTGTGAAGATTCCTCTCTGCACTTGATGCATGAGGTCCTGGAAAAAAGACAGGTAAAAAGACCTCCTGGTTCAGATGAAAAGGTGAGACCACTTTAGGCATAAAGTGTGGATTAGTTCTGAGGACTACCTTGTCATGATGGAACCTTGTATAAGGAGGATTAGCCACTAAAGCTTGCAGCTCACTGATACGGCGAGCTGAGGTGACTGCAATGAGAAAAATTACCTTCCAAGAAAGGAATTTTAAGGAGGTAGTGGCTAAGGGTTCAAAGGGTGGATTCATAAGCTGGCTAAGAACCAGATTCAAGTCCCAGGCCACTGGAGGTGGTCTAATGGGAGGTTTAGTCAAAAGAAGGCCTCTCATGAATCTTGCTATAAGAGGATGAGAGGAAATAGGTTGTCCATTGCGAGGCTTAAGGGATGCTGCAATAGCACTCAAATGGACTCTGATTGAATTTGTTTTAAGGCCTGCATGGGATAAATGCAGCAAATAGTCTAGTAAAGAATGCAAAGGTATTGCAAGAGGGTTGAGACCCTTCTCTGCACACCAAATGGAAAACCTTTTCCATTTAAAAGCATATGAACATCTGGTGGAAGGCTTTCTGGAAGCATGAAGGATATCCGTCACTTGCTGAGAAAGATGTAAATCTTGAAGGTCTAGGCCTTCAGCAACCAGGCCCTGAGATGCCACAAAGTTCCCTCCTCCTGGGAGAGGAGATCTGGAGCAGACCCCATGTCTAGGGAGGGAGCTTGAGAGAGATGCAGAAGTAGAGGGTACCACACTTGGCATGGCCAAAGTGGTGCTATGAGGATCATAGTCCCTTTGTCTCTCTGAAGCTTGAACAGAGTCTTGGGGATTAGGGGAATAGGTGGAAAGGCATAAAGGAAGTATTGCCCCCAATGAAGGAGGAAGGCATCCCTGGCCTGAACTCCCTGACATGGAATCCTGGAACAGAACCAGGGAAGTTTGGCATTCCACGGACTTGCAAACAGGTCTATGTCTGGGGTACCCCAAATACGAAAAATCCTGGCTATCTGTTCCCCATGGAGGGACCATTCGTGCGGAAGCAGAACTCGACTGAGTCTGTCTGCCCAAGAGTTTTGAACTCCTGGAAGATATACTGCCATGAGATGGATTTGATGCTCTCTGGCGAAGGCCCACAATCTCAGAGCTTCGTTGCAAAGCGACAGAGAGCCAGTTCCCCCCTGCTTGTTCACGTAGAACATAGCTACCTGGTTGTCCGTGTGGATGAGGACTGTCTTGTAGATGAGCAGGGTGTGGAAGACTCTGAGAGCCAGAAAGATTGCTCTGAGCTCTAAGAGGTTGATATGAAGATATGTCTCCTGTGGAGACCAGATGCCCTGGGTCAAAAGATCTTGTAGATGAGCCTCCCAACCCTTTGGAGAGGCATCTGTTGTAAGGGTTGCTTGGGGTAACACCTGTTGAAAGGGGGACCCCAGCAACAGATTCTGAGTGGACTTCCACCAGTGGAGGGACGAAAATAGGCGACTGGAGGTTGCTATTTTGTCTGACAGGCAACCTGATGCCTGGGTCCATTGGGTGGATAGGGTCCACTGAGCTGCTCTCATGTGAAGGCGAGCATAGGGAACCACATGCACCGTGGATGCCATGTGGCCTAAAAGTTGCAACATCTCTCGAGCAGTTAAATGGGATTTTAACTGAATCTGGGAGGCTAACTGCACCAAGCGTAGGCAACGGGCCTGGGGAAGATAGGCCCTTGCAGTTGTGGTATCCAGTAAGGCCCCTATGAACTCTAGAGACTGAGTAGGGGTAAGATGGGATTTTGGAATGTTGATTACCAGTCCCAGATACTGAAGAACACGCATTGTGCAGGCTAGAGAAGTCTGGGCCTCTGACTGGGATGGAGCTCGGATGAGCCAGTCGTCCAGATATGGGAATACGAATATCCCTAGAGTGCGTAGGAATGCAGCTACTACTGCCTTGCATTTTGTGAACACTCTTGGAGCAGAGGCCAGACCGAAAGGAAGCACTTTGTATTGGTAGTGCTTTCCCTGGTACAGGAAGCGAAGGAATCTTCTGTGTGTTGGATGGATGAGAACATGGGTGTACGCATCCTTGAGATATAGAGAACAAAGCCAGTCCTGACTCTGGAGGTATGGAAGGAGAGTTCCGAGAGAAGTCATCTTGAATTTCTCCTTGCATAGAAACTTGTTCAATTCTCTGAGATCTAAGATGGGTCTGTAGCCCCCTGTTTTCTTTGGGATGAGAAAATAGGGGGAGTAGAACCCTGAACCCTGTTGAAGAAGGGGTACTTCTTCTATTGCCCCTTGGACAAGAAGGGTAGCAATCTCCTGACCTAGAAGGTCGAGGAGAGATGTTGGAGAATTGAACTGTTTCACCATGGTGTGAGGAGGAAGGTTTAAGAAATGAAGTTTGTACCCTTCCCTTATGATGGAGAGGGTCCACTGCTCTGCTGTGATTTGTTCCCATCTGGGAGCAAAGTGAGCTAACCTTCCTGGGATGGTGAGGGGCTCTGGATGTTCTAGAGCCAGAAAGGCTAAGTTCTCTAGTGGAAAGTCAAAGGCCCTGAGGAGGCTGAGGCTGTTGGGCCGTAGCAGTCCTCGCAGCCTGGGTTTTGGCCTGTTTTGGTTGTTGCTGCCTCTTTGTAGCAAAACGACCTTGAGAAGAGGCCTGACCATAAGAAGAAAATTTCCCTTTCTTTGGGAAAGATCCCTTTTTGAACAACCTCTTTTTGAAAGGAGCAGTAGTAGACTTTGAAAGTCTATCTAAAGCAGAATTTTCAGCATCCATCTGGTTGGCCTTTGCTTGCCAATCTTTGCCAAACAGGTTTTCGCCTGTACAGGGAAGGTTACCTAGACCATCTTGTACCCAGGATTCCAAATCAGAGGCTTGCAACCAAGCAACTCTGCGTGCACCTATGGCAATAGCCGAGGCTCTACTGACCCCCTCAAAAGAGTCAAAGGCTGCACGGTTGGAAAACTTGGATACATCCTGTGCATGTTTAAGCCAGGTAATATATTCTTCTCTCTTATCTTCTGACATAAAAGGAGATAAGGTTTACAGATTTATTTATTTATTTATTTATTTATTTCAACTTCTTATATACCGCACTCTTTGACATCAGCGCGGTTTACAAATAACAGAAAGGAACCAGAACAACAGGCTGTTTGGTATTACATATAACAGGAGTATCAACTTGGATAACATGGGAGAACTATTTACATGGAGTATATAATCTATTAGCTAGATAGCATGCTCGAACTATTTACATAAAATTAGCAGTGATGCTTGGAACAAGAGGGATATTGTGGATTATACTAGGGTGAGGCTGTTATGATCTGTATGATCTGTTATGATCTGTAACTTCTTTTAGAAACATCCCCATATAGACTATAGGAGTTGATTCTGGCTACAAGCATATTGGCCTGGAAGATTTTCCTGCCAAAGGCATCTAGGGTTCTGCATTCTCTTCCTGGAGGAGCAGAGGAGTGCCTTTTTGTACTCTTGATCTTTTTCATGGCAGACTCTACCACAATGGAGTGGTGAGGAAGCTGAGTCTTATGAAACCCAGGACAAGGAGGAACATGATACATGGTGTCCAACCTTCTGGAATGAGGGGAGGTGGAAAGAGGAGTCTCCCATATACCCAACATGTGTTCATAAAGAATCTCATGTATTGGTAAGGTGGCTGCCTCTTTAGGAGCCTTAGGATATTGTAGGATATCTAATTTTTTGGCTCTAGGTTCAGTCTCAGAGGTCACTGAGATGGACAGGCCTTTGGCCACCTCCCTAATAAAATCCTGAAAAGACAAGTCTTCAGGAGGAGACATTCTCCTTTTTGGAGAAGAGGGTTCCTGAGGAAGGATCCCCGATGCTTCAATTGAGGCCTCTGAAGAGTCAGATTCTTCAGAAGAATCAAAGTATCGAATGTCTGGATGCTCTCGTAGAGCCCGATACGCGTACCAGGAGGTATCGACATCGGGAGTAATCGGTACCGGGCCGGTACTGATAGGCATCACTGGATAGCATACCGCTGCCGTCGATGCTGATGTCGATGCAAGCGGTACTGGTATCGGAACCGGAATCGGATCCTGTACCGGAATCGGTATGGGTACCGACAACGGGGTTTGTTGCGGTACCGTAGGCGTTGCAGCTTGAATGAATGCCGTGATGGCACGCTGCATGGTCAGAATATTCTGATCCATCGATGCCACCAATGTCTGGATATCGGTACCGGTAGAAACTGCCGGTACCCCAGAACATTGTAACAGGTGATCGGTCGAGGCCGAGCCATCGATGTCAACCTGTGACCCCATAGGTAGTGCTTTGGAAGCCGGAGCCTCCCGCCGGGGTAACTTTGCCGGTGTGGTATCCTCAAGAGTAAGCCCAGGGGCATCTCGATACTTAGAGGGAAATGAACTCTTTGAGGACCGGCCAGATTTAAGTTTGGTTACCTGAGATCCATGGGATGAAGAAGAAGCCCTGGAAGACGTCGATGCCACGGATGCTGCATCGGAGGGAAACAGGGTACTGAGCTTAGCTGCCCGATTCTGTAACCCTCTTTTGGACATTATAGAACAGGACTCACAATCCGCAATGGAGTGGTCAGGACCTAAACATTTTAGACACCAGTCATGGTTGTCGGTGACAGAAATAGTGCTACTGCACTTTGTGCATTTTTTAAACCCAGAGGCGGGTTTTTCCATGAGGGAAAATATCTCTGTAGGCCTAAGGCCCCAGAAGAAAAATGCACTAAAAAAGTAGCAGTTTTTTATTTATTTATTTTTTTTAAAGAAAGAAAAGGAACCGGTAGTACCGGTGCGGAATCGAGAAGGCAGACACGCGACTAAAGAAAAAGAAAAGAAAATAAGAAATTCTTCAGCGGTGACAGGAAACACGACCTGCTGGCTCCGCGGAAAAGAAGAACTGGAGAGAGGCAGTTGGGAAAGGCGGGAAGGCAGCGCGCAGGCGCTGTGGGATGCTCCCAAAAGCTTTCTTTAAGGACGCTGGCGAGCGTTCCCGCGCAGGCTCCGTCGGTACCGACGATACCCATATGTGAAGACTCATTCCTGCTTGTTCCTGGAGATCAGGTGTTCTCCACGGACAGCAGAAATCAGTCCTCACAACACTCCCTCCTCCCCTGGGATTTGCCTCCCTATTTGTTATATGTTTTACTGCCATCCTAACTATGTCATCTGACCGAGCAAGATGGGACCACGCATGCATGGTAGCATGTCCCAAAGGCTTTCTTTGAAAGCTGAGGAAATGCTCCGCATGAATTCCATTGGAGCATATGTGAGGACTGATTCCTGCTGTCCCTGAAGAACACCTGTTACAGGTAAGTAACTACACTATCTCCCCTACATTCTCCTCAGTAAACAAATAAGGGTGGATCAGTTGTTTACTTTTTCAAAAAGTACAAAGACTAGTGGTCACACCTTTCACACATATTTTCATTGAACACACAACTAAGTTGTGGAATTTGTTGTTGGAGGATGTGGTAAAAGCAGTTGGCATAGCTGGGTTTAAAAGTAGGTTCATCAGGTTCCTGAAGGAAAAGCCCATAAATCCTTCTTAGCAAGGTAGACTTATGGAAAGCCATTGCACATCCCTGGGAATACGTAGCCTGTGATCTATCTACTTTCTGGGATCCTGGCAGATACTTGTGACTTGAATTGGCTACTGCTGGAAACAAGATGCTGGGCTTGCTGGATCTTTGGTCTGGCCCAGTATAGCAGTTCATATGCTTTTATGCCCTTAAAGACCAAAGCAAAGGATTCATTTAGGTTTTCTGCTATGGCCTCATCCTACCAGAATGTTCTTTTTACACCTTGATCATCTAGTGGTTCAAAAGACTTCTTCAAAGGCATTTTTCTTTTTATGTACTTGAAAAAAGGTTTTATTGTCTATTTTTGTTTCTACAGCCAGCTTCTTTTAAATTCTCTTTCAGCCTGCCTTATTAATGCATTAAATCTAACTAGTCAGTACTTAAACTCTTTCCTATTTTCTTAATTTGGATCTGCTTTCCATCCTTTAAAAGATGTTCTTTTGTCCCAAATAGCCTCTTTTACAACATCATGCAGATTTTCTTAATGACCTTCCACCAGTGATTATGTCAAATTTGATTTTCTTAAGATCATAAGAACATAAGAACTGCCATACTGAGTCAAACTAAGGTCCATCAAGTCCAGTATCTTGTTTCCAACAGTGGCCAATCTAGGTCACAAGTACCTGGCAGGTTCCCAAAAAGGTACACAGGTTCCATAATGCTTGTCCCGGGGTAAGCAGTGGATTTTCAGGGTCCTCTTTAATAATAGTTTATGGACATTTCCTCCAGAAACTTATACAAACCTTTTTAAACCCAGCCACACTAACAGCTTTTACTACATCCTCTGATAAGGAATTCTAGAGTTTAATTACTTGTCAAGTGAAAAAATAGTTTCTCTTATTATTCTTAAATGGGTTACATTATAGCTTCATTGCTTGTCCCCTAGTTATTCTACTTTTTGATGGAGTAAACAACCAATCCACATTTATCTGTTCTACTCCATTCAGTATTGTATAGATCTCTATCATATCTCCCCTCAGACATCTCCCAAGTTGAGGAGTCCTAACCTTTTAAGCCTATCCTCATAGGGGTATCTTTCCATCCCCTTTACCATTTTGGTGACTGTTCTCTGTACCTTTTCTAATTCTGCTATATCCTTTTTAAGATATGATGACCAGAATTGCACACAATATTCAAGGTGTGGTCACACCATGGAACGATACAGAGGCATTATAATATCCTTGGTTTTATTCTCCATTCCTTTCCTTATGATTCCTAGCATTCTATTTGTTTTCTTGGCCGCTGCTGCACACAGGGTGGAGAATTTCAACATATTATCCACAATGACGCCTAAATCGTTTTCCTGCGTGGTGGTTCCTAATGTGGAACCTTGCACTGTGTAACCATAGATTGGGTTGTTCTTTCCTAGGTGCTTAACTTTGCATTTGTCCACATTAAATTTCATCTGTCATTTGAACATCCAGTCTTCCAATTTATGAAGGTCCTATTGCAATTTTTCACAATCCTCTTGTGTTTAAACAATTTTGAATAATTTTGTGTCATCTGCAAATTTGATCACCTCACTCGTTATTCCTACAGTTGTGTCAACATTATTGGCACCCTTGCATGTTAGGTATGTTGTGTACAATATCTTGAGAAATAATAGGAAATATTCCAACTGCATGTCATCATAATATTTTAATAATATGTTCAAAGGTATAGAACCAAAAAAAGATGTCTGTGCAATTTAGATGGAGTAATTTCTGAGAAAAAAAAAACAAAATATGACCTGGACAGGATTAATGGCACCCTTCACTAATATTTGGTTGCACAACTCTTGGCAGTGATGACAGTCTCCAAACATTTCTTGTAGCCATCTATAAGTTTCATACATCTGTCTGCTAGTAGTTTCTCGCACTCTTCGACTGCAATTTGTTCCTGGCTCATGAATGTTTCCAGGATTCCTTTTACCAATGGCAGATTTCAGCTCTTTCCAAATATTCTTGATTAGCTTGAGATCAGACTCATTGCTGGCCAGTTTAAAACAGTACATTTGTTCCTTTATAACCATTCTTTTGTACTTTTGGATGTATATTTTGGGTCATTGTTCTGCTGGAGGACCTATGACCTTCGACCCAGATTTAGACTTCTGAGACACTAGATAGCACATCTTACTCCAAAATACCTTGGCAATCCTTTGACTTTATGATTTCTTTAATATATTCAAGGCCTCCAGTTTCTGAGGCAGCAAAACAGCCCCACATTATGGAACTTCCATCATATTTAAGAGGAAGGCCAGCAATGAGATGGATTGATACAATAACAGCAGCTACAGGTGCCAGTCTGTCAACAATGAGCCGCCTGACTGAAGACCAAACACAATTTAGGACAACTATCCAGAGGGTCACCATGAGTTGACACCGACTCAACGGCACTTAACAACAACACGGTGTTTTTTTCCTTATATAGTAAGCTTCATTTCTTTGCCTATAAATGTATCACTGGTCTGCACTGCCAAAGAGTTCATTTGGGTTCATCTGTCCACAGAACATTTTCCCAGAATGATTGTGGTTTCTCAAACTGGGCTTGGGCACAGATAAGATGTGCCTTTATATGTCTGTCTTTGAGTAATGGGGTCCTCCTTGGCCTTAACCCATAAAGTCCTTCTTTGTTTAGTGCATGGCACAGGGCCGGTGCTAGGGTTTCTAGCACCCCCCTGCAACCTATAAATCGGCGCCCTTCCCTCATTATTATTAATGTTGGCTGCACTCTACCCTCCTTTTTCCCAAAACTGCTTTGTGAACTCTTTTCAAGCGATATTAGTATGTCTTCTTCAAATCCAGTGTTGTAATAAAATTGCACCTTAATGTAAAGAAGACAAAGATCATGACAACTGGCATAATCAACAGGTTCATCGTCGAAGGAGAAGAAATTGAAATCGTGAATAACTTTAACCTACTTGGATCAACTATCAATAAAGAAGCAACAAGCAGTCAAGAAATCAGACGACGCATTGCTCTTGGCAGAATGACTATGAAAGACCTAGATAAGATTCTCAAGAGCAGAGATGTCTCTCTCCATACAAAGATTCGACTTGTTCAAGCCATGGTATTTTCAATAACATCATATGGACGTGAAAGCTGGACAGTGAAAAAGATAGACAGGAAGAAAATTGATGCCTTTGAATTATGGTGCTGGCAGCGAATACTGTGTATACCATGGACTGCCCGAAGAACAAACCAGTCTGTACTAGAGGAGATCAAACCTAAGCTTTCTTTAGAAGCTCAGATGACAAGACTTCGACTTTCATACTTTGGACATATCATGCGGAGAGAGAGATCATTAGAGAAAGACATCATGCTTGGCAAGATAGAAGGTCAACGCAAAAGAGGAAGGCCAGCAATGAGATGGATCGATACAATAACAGCAGCTACGGGTACCAGTCTGTCAACAATGAGCCGCCTGACTGAAGATCGAACACAATTTAGGATAGCTATCCAGAGGGTCGCCATGAGTCGACTCCGACTCGACGGCACTTAACAACAACAATAAAATTGCAGCAAAAGAGCAAATGCATAACCAAAATAAAAATACTTAGCATCACAGAAACAGGTTGTGATAGTCCAAAAATTAAAAAAAAATCTGATTCTGGTCATCTCACTAACAACAACATAAAAGAGAAATTAGACTTACCTGCTAATTGTTGTTCCTTGAGAAACTCCAGTCCAGTCCCTCACCGCTGGATAGTGCACCTCCTCTCGCAGCATGGAGACTGGGCATGTCAGAATTCTGAAGTCTCTGGTACATATACCGGTGGCACCTCCCACCAGCTCCCAGTGACCTACTGACAAAGCAGACTCAAAGGAGCAACACATAAGTACCTATACTAACAATTAAATATAATTCTAAACTTGTATACAACTTAACTGACACTCTGAAAGAGGACAAATTCTCTACTTCCCCTCAAAGGAAGAAGAATGAAAGAAGAAACAGTGCAAAGAATGCGCAAAGGAGTAAACAGATAGATAAGAATCCTTATTACTAGAGAAATGTAAAGACTCACCGTAATCCGTTTCTTCCTCTGATCGGTCCGCCACCAAAAATCGCGAAATGCCTACCAACAAACAAACCCGGGTGGGAATTGGGACTGGACTGGAGTTCCTCAAGGAACAACAATTAGCAGGTAAGTCTAATTTCTCTTTCCTTATCGTCCCTCCAGTCCAGTCCCTCACCACCGGGATGTAACAGAGCAGTACTCTAATGGGAGGGACCTGCCCAACCGGACCGCAAAACCACCGACCCGAAACAGGCATCCCCCGCCACCTGGACATCGAGCTGGTAATGTGTACTGAAGGTATGCAAGGAGGACCACGTAGCAGCCTTGCAAATTTCAATTGGTGGAACCATACCATGTTCCGCCCACGACGCCACGTGAGCCCTTGTGGAATGAGACTGCAAACCTGAAGGCACTTGCCGACCCTGCAAAATATAAGTTGATGCTATCGTTTTTCTTATCCACCTAGAAATAGAAGCCTTTGCTGCCGCTTCACCCCTACACGGACCACCAAAAAGCATGAACAAATGCTCAGATTTGTGAAAGGCCACCGAAGCCTTCAAGTAATGACGGAGAACTCTCTTCACGTCCAACAAATGCAAACTACGGTCAGCCACAGTGTCCGCTACTGACCTCAACACTGGTAAGGACGCCGACTGATTCACATGAAATGGCGAAACTACTTTCGGTAGAAAGGAAGGGACGGGACGCAACACCACTTTTTCTCGAAAAAAGTAAAAAATGGTTCCCTATAGGACAAAGCCTGTAATTCCAAAACTCGTCTTGCAGAACAGATCACCACCAGAAAGACTGTCTTTAGAGTCAGATCCTTAATAGAGGCCTGCTTCAAGGGTTCAAAAGGCTGCCTCGTCAATACCCCCCAACACCAAATTGAAATCCTACTGAGGAATCAGCACTCTGCGCGGAGGCCGCAAACGAGACACCGCTCTCAGGAAATGCAAAACATACTGATGCCACCCCAAGGAGACCCCCTGAATCTTTCCGCAATAACAAGAGATGGCCGCCAACTGCACCCTCAATGTGCTGGCTGCCAGCCCTTTATCAAAACCATCCTGCAAGAAATTCAAAACCACCGGAATTGATACAGTGGAAGGCCGCAACTGTTTAACCGCACACTACTCTTCAAAAATACGCCAAACACGAACATAAGCTAACGAACTTGACCTTTTTCTGGCCAAGAGCAAAGTAGAAATCACTGCAGAAAAGTAACCCTTCTTCCTTAACCGCGCCCTTTCAATGGCCAAGTCATAAGCAAGAACCGAGCTACCTGAGGCATACGATGAGGACCCTGCAACAGGAGATCCTCCCGAACCGGTAATTGCCACGGCTGCTCATCAAGAAGCCGCACCAAGTCTGCGTACCACGGACGACGCGGCCAATCCGGAGCGATTAAAATTAGGCATTCCTGATGTGCTTCGATATGCTGAATCACCCAGCCTATGAGAGCCCACGGAGGAAAGACATATAGGAGTCCCTGCGAGGGCCACTGTTGCATCAGGGCATCCAGCCCCTCGGACATCCTTTCTCTCTTCCTGCTGAAGAAGCGGCTGAACTTGGCCATCTGAAAAGTCACCATGAGAGCCATAATGGGCACTCCCCATTTGATGACTAACTGTTCAAAGACTTCCGGGTGCAGCTCCCACTCTCCAGGATCCACTCGAACTCGGCTGAGGTAATCAGCCATTACATTGTCCGATCCCGCTATGTGTGCCGCTGACAGAGCCTGGAGACTAGGTTCTGCCAACTCGAACAGAGCCTCCGCTTCCTCTTCCAGAGCCTTGCTCCCCGTACCCCCTTGCCAATTGAGGTACGCCACGGCGGATGCACTGTCTGAGAAAACTCGAACTGCACGACCCTGCAACACGGACTCGAAAGCCTGCAGTGCGAGAGCCACCGCCCGAAACTCCAGGCGATTGATTGACCACTGAGCCTCCTGCACGCTCCATTCCCCCTGCGTGAAGAGCCCCTCGCAATGAGCTCCCCACCCCGCTAGACTGGCGTCTGTCAACATAGGAACCCACTATGGCTGCTCTAGAGGCATGCCGCCGTCAACTTCTCCGGACGAAGCCACCACTGAAGAGACACCTGAACCCTCACCGGACACGCCAGACACTTGTTCAGAGAATCTCTCTGATGAGACCAGCGCCGAAGCAACGACCTCTGCAAGGGCCACATGTGCGCCCTGCCTCAAGGTACCACATCCAACGTAGATGCCGTTGTTCCCCTCACTCAAAGATACTGCCACGCCAACGGCACCGGCCGATTCAAAAAGTTGCACACCAAGAACTGCAGTCCTTGGACTCGAGGCTCAGGCAGGAACACCGCTCCAACCCGCGTGTTGAACCAAACCCCTAAATATTCCAGACTCTGAGAGGAATCAACTGGCTCTTGGCAGCATTGACCACCCAACTGAGACTCTGCAGGAACTGTACCACCCTGACCATTGTCCTTATACTCTCGGCTCAGGACTTCGCTCGAATCAACCAATCGTCGAGATGCGGCCACCACCATCATTACCTTGGTGAAAGTCCATGGGGCCATTGCCAAACCAAACGGCAAGGCCTGGAATTGAAAATGACCCCATGGCACTGCAAACCGCAAAAACCTTTGATGATCTGGCTTGGTTGGAATGTGTAGATAAGCCTCGGTGAGATCGAGCGACATCAAGAACTCTCCCTGATGTACTGCTACTATTACTGAATGCAAAGTTTCCATGCGGAAATGTGGCACACGAAGACAGCGGTTCACGCCCTTGAGGTCGAGAATCAGGCGAAAAGCTCCGTCTTTCTTTGGAACCACAAAATAAATCGAGTATCAACTGCAACCGCACTGTTCTTGTGGCAACTGCTGCAGGCGCAACAGTCGCCCGAACCACCAACTCCTTGTTCTTTCCCCTGCAAGGGGAGAGAACAAAAGAGTCGTGAACCGGCCGGGCAAACTCGAGAGAATATCCTTCTCGAATGATTTCCAAGATCCATTGATCGGAAGTTATCTGGAGCCAGGCTGGGAGAAATTCCCAAAGTCGATCCCCTACGGGCTGAATCCCTGCCTGAGTCCCCCTCGCTTTATTGCAGTTTCTTGAAACCGATGGGAGAAGGCTGGAGAACTCTCTACCCTCCCCGCGGAAACCTCTAAAACCTTGACCCCGAAAGGAATATCTTCCTCTCTGAAAACTTTCCAAACAGGAGATCCAAAAACATCTAAAATCCCAAGACTGGCCCCTTGCCACTGCTCCAGGCCTTCCCGGCCTTGGCTTGTCTTCCGGCAATCGACCTCCTTTTGACTCCCCCCAAATCTTTGACCAGTTTGTCAAGATCTTCACCGAACAACAACTTTCCTTTAAAAGGGAGCTTATTTAACCTTGACTTGGAGGAGCTATCCGCTGCCCAATTTCTCAGCCAAATATACCGACGTGCAGCCACCAGGGAAGACATGTTATTAGCTAAACTTCTGATCAGGTCATAATGAACATCAGCTAGGTACGCAGCCCCGGACTCTAATCTTGTCATGTCCGCAACCTGATCCTGTGAATGCTCTCCTGCCTGCTGTAAACGTTGTGACCAGTGAAGACACCCATGCCCCACAAATAGAGGCCTGTAATGAGAGTACATTGTCCTCAAAGGCCTACTTTAATAAAGAATCCACCCTCCTGTCTTGACCGTCCTTCAAAGCTACCGGAATGGTAGTCTTCTTTGTGACAGCCGAAACTGCTGCATCCACTCGAGGGGAACGAAACATCTCTCGTTCTTGATCAGGTAAGGGATAGAGGCGAGACATAGACCTAACACCCCTAAGACCTGCCTCCAGCAAATCCCATTCATCCTGAATCATCTGTTTAACCACTCTGTGAACAGGAAACACCACCTGGGATTTCCGTACTGCCTGAATAAGAGGATCTTCCACGCTCTCCTCCTCAGACGGCGTGAACACAGAAAGGTTAAGAGCCTGAAGAGACTCTGTAATAAGAGCTGTTAGCTCTTCCCTTCTAAAGACTCGAATAATTCTCGCCTGATCCTCAGGCTCCTGAATCTCACCTTCCTCAAGCTCTTCCACAGGCCCATCTGGCTCTATGTCGAATTCGTCACCTTCTAACCAATCGGACCCAAGAGGATGCTCGTCCAGAGACCGAGCTCTCTTAACTGGTCTCGCTTCTGCTCCCCCAGTTTTCTCCTCAACTGTGCGGACCACCCCGGCTCCCAAACCTGAGAGATCCGGAACAGCCCCCTGTTGCCACAGACAGTAAGCCTGGTATAAAAGCAGTACAAAGTCCGGTGAAAAGTCACCCAGAGCTGGTCCACTTACTCCAGGTGGACCCACAGGACCCAGTCACGATAAGCTCGGCCCCTGTGGAGAAGCTGGATCAACCAGTGATCCCCCCTCTGCAGCTACCATTGAACCATGAAGCACTGCGAGGGGCACCTCTTTGACCTTGTCTTAAAACTCCTGTTCCATAGTAAGTGCTTCTGTTGCACAACCGCGACACACGCCTGCATCCGAGACTGTCCCCCGACAGGTACCACATACTAGGCACTGCAGATGTGCAGGCATCAGACCCTGCTACCCAAATTAGGTACCGAGACCGCCTAAGAGAAAAGCCAAAGAGAAATAAAAACACCAGCAGTGCTTCTCTTTTTTTTTCTCAAAAACCTTCTGTCTTGCCTAATAACAGGCTCAAAAAGGTCTCAGAATGTGTAAAAAGTATAATTACCAACTGTTCTGCTAAAGAGGTTTGCTAAGGAACCCCCTGCAACTGAAAAAATGATCTAAAGAAAAAGCACAGGAAAAAACAGCCACCACTGACACAGACGCACTGAAATCAATGCAGGAAGGCTTAACACGAGGTAACAGGCCAGCGATAGCAAGGAAATCGCGATCGGACACTCACCTCCAGAAAAACTGATCTTTTCAGTGCTTTTAAGCTTCTTTAGCTGAAAAGGACTGCATCGGAGGCAGAAAACTTACTTCAAACAGCATAAGCAGGCTGCGAGGAAGCAGAGACAGTACCGACAGCTCCTCCCCCGGCAACACGATTGGGAGCTAACTGGCAGGCAGAGCAGGCTAGCAGACAGAACTCCCCTCCGTACAGACAAGGAGGAGAGTGCAGTAGGGCACAAAAGAAATATAGATCGGGTTGAAGATGGAACAGGAATCCCCTTCCAATTGCCCTGTTCAGCTCTGAAGCCTTTTTTTTTTCAATAAGCTTAACTGATTACACCCAAAGCAAAGCAAGATATAAGAAGAAAACCAAACACCAAAATTCACTAATTAGACTAACTAAAGCTGCTTATATGCTCCTCTGGTGAGCCCAGCACCTAGGCTCACTACCTCCTCCAGATGCATGGAGACTGAGCACACTGGGAGCTGGTGGGAGGTGCCCCCGGTATATGTGCTGGAGGCATCAGAATTCTGACATGCCCAGTCTCCATGCTGCGAGAGGAGGTGCACTACCCAGCAGTGAGGGACTGGACTGGAGGGACGATAAGGAACATTCTCCAGTGCCAGGAATATTGTGACCTAATATAAAACACTGCAAAAGTCACTGAAGATATACAATGCCAAATCTACCATACCATACCAGCATACACTTCCAAACCTCATACAATAAGGGGCCTCTCCAGAAAAAAGCAGCACTACAAATACTGCAATGGGCTCCAAAACATCCATACACCTATTTGAAAAGTTGTACAAGTCAAATTACTACAGTACAGATCCCTATGTACAAACTCTATGTTAACAGAACACCTGGCCTTGGTCACACACTCACAACATCGACCCTCACCAAGTACAGAATAAGTGACCACATCCTAAAGTAAAAATAAAAATATGTAGACAAAAATTAGATTGAAACCCCAAGAAGCCAGACTCCGTATGCGGTGTCACACCAGATAAGAGAGGCAGTTCCCCATACTGTTTGAAATATAAAGATAGCGCAAATTCCAATCACTAAATTGAAAATAAAATTATTTTTTCTACCTTTGTTGTCTGATGATTTTTGATCATGCTGGTTCCGATCTGAGGTTTCTGTTTTCCTCTGTCTTCTCTTAGCTCTCTTTCTATGGTCTATAGTACATCTGCCATTTCTTGTCTCTCCTTTTGCTTTCTTCATTTTCTTCCATCAGCCTTTTTCCAGTCCCATTAACCCTCCCTAGTATCAGCCCCCTTTATAGCCTCCCCTCCCAGTACCTTCCAGTGTCAACCTCCTTGCATTCCCAACACTGCCACTGATGTTTATTCTCTTTTAGTCCCCCTCCTTCTCCATCGTCCAACCCTTTCTAGTCCAAATACCATACCAGGTATCAGCGAACTTCCAGTCCCAGTGCCCCCTCCCATGTCAGTTCTTTTCCAGTCACCCTCTCCTCTGTCCAACTGCCTTCCAGTGCCATCCCTGGGTATCAGCTCCTTTCAAGTCCCCACCTTCCCTTCAGCCTCCTCCTTCCCCTCTTTTCTGCTCCCTTCCAACCCACCATGTGAGCTCCCTTCTAGCCCAACCTTCCCCCGTCAGTTCTCTTCCAACCCCCCTCCTATTACCCAGCCACCTTCCAGCCCCATCCCCGTGTCTGCTCCCTTCCAGCTCCCCCCCCCCTGTGTCTGCTCCCTTCCAGCTGCACCCTGTGTAGCTCCTCCATGTCTGCTCCTTTTCAGCACCCCAGTATCTGCTCCCTTTCAGCTCCCCGTGTCTGCACCCTTCCAGCTCCTCCCCCCCCTGCCCCCGTGCCTGCTCCCTTGTAGCCTCCCCGTGTCTGCTTCCTTCCAGCTCCGCCGTGTCAGCTCCCTTGTAGCTCCCCATGTCTGCTCCCTTTCGGCCACACTCCTTGTCTGCTTCCTTCCAGCTCCCCCCTACCCCGTGTCTGCTCCCTTTCAGCCCCCCTCTTCTCCCCGTGTCTGCTCTAATTTGTCCTTCAAAAAAGAAAGCAGCCGCGGGAATACTTCTCTGTTCCCGCGGCTCTGCTAACTTTTAAACTGCTGGGTCACAGGGTTTCTAAAGGTAAGAAACAGGAAATGCTTATTCTTGCCTTTAGAAACTCCGCGACCCAGCAGTTTAAAAATTAGCAGAGCCACAGGAATAGAAAAGTGTTCCCACGGCTGCTTTCTTATTTGAAGCGGTGGGTGGCGGACGGCTAGGGACGGCACCCCCCGCTGCTGGTGCTCTCCTGCTGTGCTTACCCGGCTTGCCGGGTAGCGCCAGCCCTGGCATGACATATAGTGCAGGTTGAAACCACCACTCCAGATTGCACTAGGACAGCTTTAAGCTCTTTGGATGTTGTATGTGGTGTTTCTCCAACAGCTCTCACTAACCTTCAAAGACTTCTTAGATTAATTTTCCTCTTCCCACCATGTCCTGCGAGGTTCTTGACAGTTCTATGAGCAGAACTGTAAACACAGGAATCCCAAGGTCTTTGGAGATGGCCTTGTACCCCTTTGAAGTTTGATGTTTGGCGATAATGGTTTTTCTGATGGTCTCAGACAGCTCCCTTGTCTTCATCATTGTGAAAATGGTACAGGGAGTGAATGTGGCCATTTTAAACATTAGAGCCATCATTCATTGGTTGATTTAAGTCATAAGAGTACTGACAATTAACCACAGGTGCGTCTACTTTTACTACAATGGGAATGTGGTTCTTCTCTTCAGACTGATTTGAATTGTTTATAAGGGTACCAATAATCATGTCCTGGCAATGACCCAATTTTTATACTATCTCCTACTATTTCCTTTTTTAATTGGTCTTCTTTAATTTCATTCTTTTATGGGTCAAATATGTGTGTATATATATAGTCCTAGTCCATTGGCCACTTTTTTAGGAGATATTGGGCATTAAGAGGTTAAACTGCAAGGGTGCCAATAAAGTTAAACCCAGGTGCATTCACTCTGCAGCTCCTCACTACCTTTCCCCTCTTATCTCTCCCTACAGCCCTCCTTGGGAACTCCGCTCTTCTGACAAATTGCTTTTATCTGTGCCCTTCTCTTCTATTGCTAACTCCAGACTTCGCTCCTTTCACCTTGCTACTCCTTATGCCTGGAACAAACTACCTGAGTCTGTACATCAGGTGCCTTCTCTGACCCTTTTCAAATCCAGGCTGAAAACTCACCTTTTCATTGCTGCTTTTGGATCTTGACTCACCAGATCTCTTTGTGTTCCTTTATCATTCCCCCTAGACGTATCCTGTGTCTACAACTAGAGTTGTCTGTCTTGAGTGTGTTGTCTGTCTTGACTAGATTGTAAGCTCTGATGAGCAGAGACTGTCTCTTACATGTGTCTGTGCAGCGCTGCGTACGTCTTGTAGCACTATACAAGGGCTCAGTAGTAGAAGTAGTAATAGTATTTCCAGGTCATTTATGAATATGTCAAAAAGCAGCGGGCCCAGCACAGATCCCTGGGATACTCCACTATTCACCTTTCTCCACTGGGAAAATTGGACATTTAGCCCTACCCTCTGCTTTCTATCTTTTAACCAGTTCCTGATCCACAGTAGTACACTGCCTCCTATCCCATGACTCTTTAATTTTCCCAAGAGTCTCTCATAAGGGACCTTGTTATAGGCTTTCTGAAAATTCAGATATACTGCATCAGCTGGCTGTGTTTTAGCAATCATAAATGACCTGTAAATGGGAATAACTGTAATACATCTTCCTGGTTTATTGATATTTCTTTCATTTCTTCTGATACATTACATTTAAATACCATTTCAGGCATGAGTAAGTTCCCTACATCTTCTTCAGTAAAGACCAAAGCAAAGAATTCATTCAGTCTCTCCGCTATGGCCTTGTCCTCTCTTAACGCCCCTTTTACTCCTCTATCATCTAATGGTCCGACTGACACTCTCACAGGTTATCTGCTACGAATGAACTTGAAAATATTTTTATTATACATCTTTGCTTCCATGCGTAATTGGAAATTCTTCTTTATCAAGCTTGTGGCTCCTAATATGATTGGAAATATTTCTGTATCTTTCTGTCATATTTTCTTGGTCTCTGACTATTTATTTATTTATTTAAAAGGATTTCATACATTTCTTGATACTTCAGGTTCTTCTCCTCTCCACGCAATGCACAGAATAATTACACTTCTATTATCAATGCCATTGTAGTGTTTTTCTCCTTTACCGCTAAGTCTGGATTCCTCGCATCCAATTTCTTATCCATCAGCAAGGGAATGCCCCAGGTGATCATAACCTCTTCACTCTCTGAAATTATTTTAGAGTCATGATCCCAGTGCTTTTCAGGCACAGTGATACTGTAGTGTTTCCAGAGTTTCCGATGTATGAGGCATGCTACTTTGTTATGCCTTTCTGTACAGAAATTTTCCACCAGCAAAACTTTACAACCAGCTATGAGGTGAGTCACTCTTTCCAGATCTTTCTTACAAATCAACATATATCTGTGTTGCCAGTTTTTTCAGCGCTCACTGTAAACCATCTCATCCATAATCTGCTATCTTGGGCTGCAACTATCGGTCTCTCATCCTTTGGTTTCGGTTCACCTCTCCTTAATCATTCATGGGCTCGATCTTAATCAACCAAAGGTTCCTGGAGTAACACTTTGTATTTCCCACTGTATTTGTGCATTTGTCACTTGTTTTTCCTCAGTTGATGATCTAATTCTTTGAAGCTTTTCTCTTGTTTTGCAAATTCTGTTGCTTTTTTTCCTGTGAATTCTTGTGGATTCTCACTCATTCCTTCTAGTTGTCAGAACGCTTATCCAAGTTTGATAATGGAGACAGATTCTGAATGTTTACTTTCATATTTCAGCACTTTTTGCCTGTTTGGATTTAATGCTTCAGGTAGGCCTGGAGGCCTATGATAGTGGTTCTGTATGTGTAATCAGTCTCTATGAGGCCTAGCCCTCCTTCAGCTCTAGGGATGGACAGACTTGGCAAACACTGATTATTGTAAATTACCTCTTGGGCATGGTGGAGTTTTCTTGTTCGAACATCCAGTTTTTCAAGATCTTTAAGAAGCCAGTCTACAATCCCAAAGCTATATGAGAGTACAGGAATTGCCAGCTGATTGAAGACTTGTATCTTATTCCATGATGTTAAAGCACTTTTCAATAATGATTTTAATCATCTATAGCAGGGATCTCCAACTCCAGTCCTGGAGGGTTGCAAACCAGTCAGGTTTTTAAAATGTTCCTAATGAATATGCATTAGATATATTTGCATGCACAGCCCCGTTGTATTTAATTTATCTCATGCGTATTCATTAGGGATATCCTGAAATCTGATAGGTTTGCAGCCCTCCAGAACTGGAGTGGAGATCCCTTCTTTACTGCTCTTTTCTCTCAGTAATTTCTGCTTGAGTTGTTCCTTCCTCTACTCTGAGATAATTGTTGGTCACTGGAAAAGTAGAGTTTAAAGTCATCTACAAATAATAAATGGAACGTTACCTCTGGATTGTTACCTTCTTTAGGAGTCAAACTAAATCTGAATCCAAAAGAGTTGATGAGAGCACTCATTGGATTAAACACCATATAAAACAGAAGTGGTGACAGGGAATCTCCCTGAAATATTCCTCACTGGATCTTGATGCTGAGAATGATGTAATACTTCAAAAAGAGTTTAGCTTACCACATTGTCAAAATGAACTTAATATACTCTGTCAAACCAGGATTTATCTTATACATTTCAAGGCAATTTATTATCTAAGAGTGTGGGATACTGTCAGAAGCTTTCTTATAATCAATCCATGCTATACTGAGATTTCTGCTTTTCTTAGCACTAGGACACTGTAATACCTAGGAACAAACTATATTGCAATGATAAGAGTAGATCAAATTGATGGAGGAGTTGCACTGTATGTTAGAGAAGGCACTGTATCACATAGGATTAAAGTTTTGCAGGAAACAAAATACACTGCAGAATCTCTATGGATGGAAGTTCCATGTAAAAAGTGGAAGGCAACGGCAGTGGGGGTGGACTATCGACCACCTGGCCAGAATGAATAGATGGATGATGAAATACTAAAAGAAATCAGGGAAGCTAACAAAATTTACAACACAGTAATAATGTGTGATTTCAATTACCCCAGTATCAACTGGGTCAATATCACAGCAGGACATGTTAGAGAGATAACGTTTCTGATGAAATAAATGACTGCTTTTTGGAGCAGCTGATTCATGAACCGACAAGAGGGGAAGCTATTTTGGACCTAGTCCTTAGTGGAACACAGAATATGGTGCAAGAAATAAGGATTTTGGGGCCACGTGCAATAGTGATTATTGCATGATCACATTTGATTTAATAAATGGAAGAATGATGGCAAGGAAATCCACAGCACCATCTTTTAATTTGAAAAGGGAGACTATAATAAAATGAGGAAAATGGTTAAGAAAAAACTAAAAGGAGCAGCTGAAAAGCATGTGTGTTGTTTAAAAGTACTATCTAGGAAGCCCAGAACAGATGTATTCCACACATTAAGAAAAGTGGAAGGAAGGACAAAAAATTGCCAGCATGGTTTAAAGATGAGGTCAGAGAGGCTATTGTTGCCAAAAAAGCATCCTTCAGTACATGGAAAAAGGAGCCTAATGACAGACATAGGAAACAATATAAGTATTGGCAAGTTAGATGCAAGAACTGATAAGGCAGGCAAAGAGAGAATTTGAAAAAAGCTTGCAGTGGAAGCAAAAGCGCATAATAAAAACCTTTTCAAGTACATTTGCAGCAAAAAACCTGTGAGAGAGTCAGCTGGACCACTGAACGATAGAGGGGTAAAAGGGTCACTAAGGGAGGACAAGGCCATAGCAGAAAGACTAAATACTTTCGTCTTAACTGAAGAAGATGTAGGGAAGTTACTTGTGCCTGAAATGGTATACAAAAGTGATGCAGCGGAAAAATTGAAAGAAATATTGATAAACTGGGAGGATGTATTACAACTGTTTGATAAACTGAAGAGTAGCAAATCACCTGGACCAGATGGCATACATCCAAGGATGTTGAAAGAACTGAAATATGAGATTGTATTAGTAATCTTTCCATCTCAGTTTATTTAAACTGATTTGTAATATGTATATAGTTTATTGTTTTATAGTTTGAAATGTTCTCTGTAACCAGGACCCTGGAATGTTGTTCAATGTAGACCGCCTCTGATTGATGGAAGGGGCGGTATATAAGAAATGTTCAAATAAATAAATAATCTGTGAACTATCATTAAAATCATCTGTAGTACCTGAGGACTGGAGGGTGGCCATTGTAATTCCAATTTTTAAAAAGGGTTCCAGGGGTGATCTGGGAAACTATAGACCAGTAAGCCTGACTTCAGTATGAGGCAAAATGGTAGACAACATTATAAAGAATAAAATTAATGAATATGTAGACAGCCATGGTTTAATGGGAGAAAGCCAACATGGATTTAGCCAAGGAAAGTCTTGTCTTACTAATTTGTTATATTTTTTTGAAGGTCTGAATAAACAGGTAGATAAAGGTGAGCCGGTCAATATAATGTATCTGGATTTTCAGAAAGACTTTGACAACGTCCCTCATGAAAGACTCTTGGCAAAATTAAAAATGATGGTGTGAATAAACAAGAAGACAAAGGTGAGCCAGTTGATACAGAGGCCAATTCAGGTCTGGACACCTCCAGTCCATCCGGGCGTCCAGAATCTGGATAGCCCAGATTTGCACTCTGCAGGATAAGAACCGGGTGCAACTGGCCTGGACAGGCCAACCGTGCCCCAATCCTGGGCCTCTGGATATGCAAGTTCTTCCCCAGCTAGCCCAGTCAGGCTCCTGCATGCAGGAGCTCCGATCCCCAGCAGATGCAGCAATGGTCCTTTCCCCGCTGCTGACCCCCCATTGGGCCTGCCATGGCCTGGGTCAGTCTGCAGGGAATCCCCTGCACCCCCTCACCTCTTTTTCCAGACCTAGTTTCTTCCTTCACTTTCTAGGGGGACAACCCGGATTCCACCTCCAAGGTGGAATAAGTCCCCCGTCCAGATCGCCAACTCCAGACATACAGGGCAGACAATGGAATTGGCCCTGTATGTCTGGGGTATGGGTCACACTTCCAGGCTGCCCTCACTCCTCCCTTGGCCTGCCCCCTCCCGTCCCCATACAGAGCTCCCCGCACATCTCTGCTGTATGTTCAGGAAGCTCTGAAGGCGGAATCATCACCCTGGAGTTTAGCGGGGATATACGTCCAACCCAGACGTATATCCCTGCTATATTTGGGTCAGAATCTACCCCATAGAGTAGATGGATTTTCAGAAAGCCTTTGACAAGGTCCTTCATGAGAGATTCTTGGCAAAATTAAAAAGTTAAGGGACTGGAGACAGTGTAGTATTGTGGATCAAGAACTGGTTAAAAGACAGCAGAGAGTAGGACTAAATGGCCAATTTTCTCAATGGAGAAAGGTGAATAGTGGAGTACCCCAAGAATCTATGCTGGGCCGCTGCTTTTTAACATATTCATAAATTACCTACAAATAGGAATAACAAGAGAGGTGATCAAATTTGTAGATGACACAAAATTATTTAAAGTTGTTAGAACGCAAGAGGATTGGGAAAAATCGCAAGAGGACCTTGAAAAATTGGAAGACTGCATAGCCAAATGGCAGATGAAATTGAATGTGGCAAGTGCAAAGTCATGCACCTAGGAAAGAGCAACCCAAATTATGCTTACACAATGCAAGATACCACCTTAGAAACCACCACCCAGGAAAAATATTTAGGCGTCATCATGGATAATACATTTAAAGCCTCTGCCCAGTGTGCCGGGTGGCCAAGGAAGCAAATAAAATGCTAGGAATCATAAGAAAAGGAATGGAGAATAAACCAAGGATATTATAATGCCTCTGTATTGTCTCATGGTGAGACTGCACCTTGAATACTGTGTGTAATTCTGGTCGCCGTATCTTAAAATAGATATAGCTGAATTAGAAAAGGTACGAAGAAGAGCAATAAAAATGGTAAAGGGAATGGAAGGATACCCTTATGAGGAAAGGCTTAAAAGGCTGGGACTCTTCATCCTGGAAAAGAGACGGCTGAGGGGGAATAGCATAGAGGTCTATAAATTAATGAATGTACTGGAATGGGTAAATGTAGATCAACTCTTTACGCCATCAAAAAGTAGAAAGACTAGAAGACACACAATGAAGCTACAATGCAGCCCATTTAAGACTAGTAAGAGGAAATATTTTTTTTACTTAACAAGTAATCAAACTCTGGAATTCATTACTGGGGACGTGGTAAAAGCTGTTAGTGTAGCTAGATTTAAAAAAAAAGGTATGTACATGCTCCTGCAGGAAAGATCCATAACCATTATTAAGAGGTCCCAGGAAATCCACTGCTTGCAATACAAGCATTAAGAATATAAGATATGCCATACTGGGTCAGACCAAGGTCCATCAAGCCCAGTATCCTCTTTCCAACAGTGGCCAATCTAGGTCATACGTACCTAGCAGTTTCCCCAAAAGACACAGGTTCTACAGTACTTGTATTGGGTCAAGCATTCATATCCTGGATCCCTTCTTAATAATGGTTTATGGACCTTTCCTCCAGGAACTTGTCCAAACCTTTTTTAAACCCTGCTACACTAACAGCCTTTACTACATCCTCTGGTAACAAATTCCAGAGTTTGATTACATGTTGAGTGAAGAAATATTTTCTTTTATTAGTCTTAAATAGTTTACCCTGTAGCTTCATTGCATGTCCCCAAGTCTTTCTATATTCTGATAACGTAAACTTCGATGTACGTTTACCTGTACCACTCCGTTCATTAATTTATAGACTTTTATCATATCTCCCCTCAGCCGTCTCTTTTCCAGGTTAAAGAGCCCTAACCTTTTCAGCCTTTCTTCATAGAGGTATCCTTCCATCCCCTTTACCATTTTGGTGGCTCTTCTCTGAACCTTTTCTAATAACGCTATATCCTTTTTAAGATACGGTGACCAGAATTGCACAGAATATTCAAGGTGTGGTCTCACCATGGAACGATATAGAGGCATTACAATATCCTTTGTTTTATTTTCCATTCCTTTCCTTATGATACCTAGCATTCTATTTGCTCTCTTGGTCGCTGCTGCACACTGGGCCGAGGGTTTTAACATCTTATCCACAATGACGCCTAAATCTTATTCCTGGCTGGTGGTTCCTAATGTGGAACCTTGCATCGTGTAACCATTGTTTGGGTTGTTCTTCCCTAGGTGCATAACTTTGCACTTGTCCACATTAAATTTCATCTGCCATTTTGATGTCCAGTCTTCCAATTTATCAAGATCCTCTTGCAATTTTCCACAATCCTCTTGGGTTTTAACAACTTTAAATAGTTTTGTGTCATCTGCAAATTTGATAACCTCATTCGTTATTCCCTTTTCCAGGTCATTTATGAATATGTCAAAAAGCAGCGGACCCAGCACAGATCCCTGGGGTACACCACTATTTACCTTTCTCCATTGGGAAAATTGGCCATTTAGCCCTACCCTCTGCTTTCTATCTTTTAACCAGTTCCTGATCCACAATAGTACACTGACTCCTATCCCATGACTCTTTAGTTTTGCTAAAAGCCTCGGATGAGGGACCTTGTCAAAGGCTTTCTGAAAGTCCAAATACACTATATCAACCGACTCACTTTTGTCTACCTGTTTATTCACACCTTCAAAAAAACATAACAGATTAGTAAGACAAGATCTTCCTTGTCTAAAGCCATGTTGGCTGTCTCCCATTAAGCCATGACTATCTACATGTTCAGCAATTTTGTTCTTTATGATGGTTTCTACCATTTTTCCCGGTACTGATGTCAGGCTCACCGGTCTGTAGTTCACCGGATCACCCTGGAACCCTTTTAAAAAATTGGCATTACGTTCGCCATCCTCCAATCTTCAGGTATTACAGATGATTTTAATGATAGTTCACAGATTACTAATAGCAGCTCTGCAATCTCATATTTCAGTTCTTTCAACACCCTTGGATGTATATCATCCAGCCCAGGTGATTTTCTACTCTTCAGTTTATCTAATAGTTGTAATACATTTTCCCGATGTAGCGATATTTTCTTCAATTCTTCCACACCTTTAAATACCACTTCAGTCATGGGTAACATCCCTACATTTTCCTCAGTAAAGACCAAAGCAAAGAATTCATTCAGTCTCTCCACTATCGCCTTGTCGCCTCTTAGTGCACCTTTAACCCCTCTATCATCTAATGGACCAACTGACTCTCTCACAGGTTTTTTGCTACGAATGTACTTGAAAAAGTCTTTATTATGCGTTTTTGCTTCCGCAGCAAGCTTCTTCTCAAATTCTCCCTTTGCCTGTCTTATCAATGCCTTGCATTTAACTTGCCAGTGATTGTGCTGTTTCCAGGTTTCGTTGTTGGGCTCTTTTTACCATTTCCTGAAAGATGCTTTTTTGGCAACAACAGCCTCTCTGATCTAACCTTTAAACCATGCTGGCAGTTTTTTGGACTTCCTTCCACTTTTCTTAAAGTGTGGAATACTGCTGGTCAGGGCTTCCAAGATAGTATTTTTCAACAACACCCAAGCTTGATGTAAGTCTTTAACCTTTGCAACTGCTACTTTTAGTTTTTTCTTAACTATTTTCCTCATTTTATCATAGTCTCCCTTTCGAAAGTTAAAAGGCAGTACTGTGGATTTCCTTACTATCCCTCCTCACCTAATTAAATCAAATGCGATCATGCTATGATCACTGTTGCCAAGTGGCCCCAACACCCTTATCTCTTGCACTAGATTTGGTGTTCCACTAAGGACTAGATCCAATATGGCTTCCCCTCTGGTCGGTTCATGAACCAGCTGCTCCAAGAAGCAGTCATTTATTTCATCTAGGAACTTTATTTCCCTAGCATGTCCTGCCGTGACACTGACCCAGTCAATACAGGGGTAATCAAAATCAGTCATTATTATTACTGTGCTGTAACTTTTGTTAGCTTTCTTTATTTCTTTGAGCATTCCATTATCCATTTGTTCATTCTGGCCAGGCGGTCGATAGTACACCCCCACTGCCATCGTCTTCCCCTTTTTACATGGAATTTCAATCCATAGAGATTCTACAGCAAATTTTGTTTCCTGCAAAACTTTAATCCTTTCCGACTCAATGCCCTCCCTCTCTAACATAGAGCACAACCCCTCCACCAATTTGATCAGCTCTATCATTACAATATAGTTTGTACCCAGGTATCACAGTTCCCACTGGTAGTCCTCCTTCCACCATGTCTCTGAGATTCCAATCATATCTAACCTCTCATTTAGTGCTATATATTCTAACTCTCCCATCTTATTTTTTAGACTTCTAGCATTTGCATACAAGCATTTTAGAGACTGTAATTTATTCATATTAACCGGGCTATTGGTAGGCATGGGTAATTTGAGATCTTTAAGCTCTGTCTGCTCCATACTCGAGGGCATTTGGGCTACTTTACTCTTTTTTGAAACCTCTCTGCTTTTGGTAGTATCCTTCAAGGATACATTCTTCCGAACCATGCGCTCTTGTGAGACTGTCGGTTTTCCCCTATTATCTAGTTTAAAAGCTGCTCTATCTCCTTTTTAAAGGTTAATGCCAGCAGCCTGGTTCCATCCCAGTTAAGGTGAAGCCCATCCCTTCGGAAGAGCCCCTCCTTTCCCCAGAATGTTCCCCAGTTCCTAACAAATCCAAAACCCTCATCCTTGCACCATCGTCTCATCCACGCATTGGGACTCTGGAGATCTGCCTGCCTTTTGGGTCCTGCGCGTGGAACAGGGAGCATTTCAGAAAATGCTACCCTGGAAGTTCTGGATTTCAACTTCCTACCTAAAAGCCTAAATTTAGCCTCCAGAACCTCCCTACCACATATTCCTATGTCATTGGTACCGACATGTACCAAGACAGCAGACTCCTCCCCAGCACTATCTAAGACCTTATCTAGGTGGCGCGTGAGGTCCGCTACCTTCGCACCAGGCAGGCATGTTACCAGGCGATCCTCACGTCCACCAGCCACCCAGCTATCTACATGCGTAATGATCAAATCACCAACTATAACGGCTGTCCTAACCCTTCCCTCATGGGCACATGGCCCTGGAGAAACTTCCTCAGTGCGAGAGGGTTTTACATCACCTGGAGGACAGGTCCTAGTTACAGGATCACTTCCTGCAACACCAGGGTGATGCTCTCCTGCAGGGGCGGCCCAAGGGGGGTGCGGGGCCATGTGCGGAGACGCGGTGCGGGGCCTCATTTGCATAAGTGGCCTTATTTGCATAAATATTTACATAATGCTAACATACACTAACTTTTAGTAAACATGTCTCTTAATGAGTGTATGGATAAAGACAGACTAAAAGATTTCTACATTACTATAATCCAGTGCCAACCGCCAGGCACATTAGGAACTACTACAAACACTACCCATTTAGACCCAATAGCAAACCCGCCGTATCCTAACAGCACTACCAGGACTCACAAAGCACCATACCCTACCTATCAAAAGGCAACACTGCAAATATTAAACCAATACATTTCAGAGAACAACAATACATGACCTACTGGGGAAAGAGAACAAGTGGCAATGTCAAATAGGAATTACATAAACAGAATACCTCAGCTCAGTTACACATGCAGAACATAGACCATCACCAAACAAGGAATCACAATTTAGAAACAAGAAGGCAATAATTAAACTGGGAAACCCCAAAAGCCAAACTTGGAATGTACAACAACACTGTAGAAATAAAACTATAAATTAATTTCCTCTTGTACCAAACAAAGCGCAGACGTTAATGATGCACATTTCCCAGAGCTTTCATATTCCAGTTAATAAATTCAAAATAAAGAGATATCTTTCTACCTTTTGTGCATTTTTTTTTCAGTTGCAATTGCTCCAGCCACTTTCTTCTGGTTTCTTCATGTTTTCTGCTAACTCTCCATCATCTGCTGTCCATTTGTCCTTTCTTCTCTCTTCTAGTTTTTTTTTTCCATTCTCTCTCTCTACATCTGCTTTAACATACTAATCTTTCTCCTTTTGCTCTTTCCTCATTCCTATTTCATCCACTCAAATTTTACCCCTCCATCCTCAATCCCCACTTACTCTCCCAATACCCGGCCAATTGTAGATTTTTTATCCCTCCCACACAAAATATTTTTTTTCCCCCCTCTCCATTTTACTCTCCCAGCCCCATCCCATTCTAATCCTCCCCCAACATCAGCTCCCTTCTAGTTCCAGCCTCACCCAGCATCCATTCCCTTCTAGTCCCTGCATCAGCCCATTTCCAGTCCTAGCCCCCCATCAGCCCATTTCCAGTCCTAGCAACCCCCCAACCCAATACCAGTCCTAGCCCCCCCCCATCAACCCACTTCCAGTCCTAACCCCATCAACCCATTTCCAGTCAGCCCCCCATAGCCCATTGCCAGTCCTAACCCCCCCCATCAGCCCACAGCCCATTACCAGTCCTAACCCCATCAGCCCACCTCCAGTGTTAACCCCCCCCCATCAGCCCATTTCGTCCTAATCCCCATCACCCAATTTTCAGTTTAAGCCCCCCCATACCCCATTACCAGTCCTAACCTCCCCATCAGCCCACTCCCAGTCCTAATCCCATCAGCCCATTTCCTCTCCTAGCCCCCCCATAGCCCATTATCAGTCCTAATCCCCCATAGCCCATTACCAGACAGCCCCCATCAGCCAACAGCCCATTACCAGTCTTAACCCCCCATAGCCCATTACCAGTTCTAACCCCCTCAACAGCCCACAGCCCATTACCAGTCCTAACCCCATCAGCCCACCTCAAGTCCTAACCCCTTCCCATCAGCCCATTTCCTGTCCTAGCCCCCCCATAGCCCATTATCAGTCCTAACCCCCCATCAGCCCACAGCCCATTACCAGTCCTAACCCCATCAGCCCACCTCCAGTGTTAAACCCCCATCAGCCCATTTCGTCCTAATCCCCATCACCCAATTTTCAGTTTAAGCCCCCCCATACCCCATTACCAGTCCTAACCTCCCCATCAGCCCACTCCCAGTCCTAATCCCACCAGCCCATTTCCAATCCTAATCCCCCATCACCCAATTTTTAGTTTAAGCCCCCCATAGCCCATCAGCAGTCCTAACCCCCCCATCAACCCACTTCCAGTCCTAATCCCATCAGCCCATATAAAGACTTAGCTCCCCCATAGCCCATCAACACTCCTAACCCCCCCAGTCTCCCCATAGCCCATCACCACTCCTAACCCCCCCAGCTCATCAGCACTCCTACCCCCCCCAGCCCCACATAGCCCATCAGCACTCCTAACCCCCCCTAGCCCATCAGCACTCCTAACCCCCCCCCCCATCCCCATAGCCCCCCATAGCCCATCAGCACTCCTAACCCCCCCAGCCCCCCATAGCCCATCACCACTCCTAACCCCCCCAGCCCCCCATCGCCCATCTCCACGCCTAACCCCCCCAGCCCATCAGCACTTCTAAACCCCCCCCCCCCCCAGCCCAGCCCAGCCAAATTTTTTTTTTTAAAAAGCTGTCTTCTCCCCGCTGCCGGGGCCGCCGCGGCAGGATCGAGTGTGCCGCGGGGCCCCCCCTGCCCAGCAGAGCCTGCCCTCCCCTGTATCCGCTCTCTCGTACAGCTGCCTGCAGTCTCACGCGCCGGCTTTCAGAGTGCGAAGGGACTAGTTTCCCTTTCGCGGCTCTATTAAGCCCGCGGGGGCTGATGGGAACATCCCATCAGCCCCCGCGGGCTTAACAGAGCAGCAAGGGAGAAACTCTCCCCTCGCACTCTGAAAGTCGGCGCGTGAGACTTCAGGCAGCTGTACGAGAGAGCGGATACAGGGGAGGGCAGGCTCTGCTGGGCAGGGGGGGCCCCGCGGCACACTCGATTCTGCCGCGGCGGCCCCGGCAGCGGGAGAAGACAGCTTTTTTTTTTTTTTTAATTTGACTTTAGGATCAGAATGTTTTTTGCGCGGGGCCCCCTGAAACGTGGGGCCCTGTGCAAAAAACATTCTCGCTCAATGGACGGGCCGGCCCTGCTCTCCTGTCACGTGACCTCTCTCCTCCATGGCAATAGGGATGCTGCCAGACTGGAGGTGGGACTTCAAGACTATATCCCTGTGGGTCTCGTCTATGTACCTCTCTGTCTTTCTTATGTCTTCCAAGCTTGCTACTCTAGCCTCTAGAGAATGGACTCATTCCCTGAGAGAAAAGAGCTCCTTGCACCTAGTGCACACGTAAGACCTCTCATCAACTGGGAGAAAATCATACATGTGACACTCAATGCAAAAGACTGGAAAGCCCCCATCTTGCTGCTGGACTGCTGTCTGCATCTTAGTTTTAAGCTTGTGTTTAGATCTTTAAGTTCTTTACTTACTAAGGGTTGCTATGGATACTTATACTAATAAAACTGTACCTAATACACTTAATATACCTTGGTCACCTGAAACTTAATTAATCTCAGGTCCTTAGTGTATGACTGATTTGGATAACGAGCTGCACCTGAGAGCACCTCCTTTCCTTTAAGATGTGTAAGTACCTATAAAGCTACGATTATCCCAGGGGTGGGTGGGTGTTATGGAGGGAGGGAGGGAAATAACACTTATTAAAAGAGGGCTGCTACGTAATGCGCTGTCCTGTGCTTCTGAGGTAAGCTGTGACCGACTTCCTGGGTGATTAACAGTCCTTGCTTGGCTAGAAGGAGTCTTTCAAAATGGCCTTTTGACCTGCCACCTGGTGTTAACACCTATTGAAAAGGTTTCACAGGTCTCTTACCCCCTAGGTAGAAGGCCTCTTTGTAATGGTCTCTAGAAGACTTTATTTGTTGCTCAAAGAATACTGACCCTGTTTTGCCTTTTATGCTAAGTTATATTCTGATTTTATTTAAATTATAGCTCTTTGCTGCTGCTAGGCTCTGACTTATTATGAAATTTAAACTAGAAGCTCTCTGCTGGGTTCTAAATTTAACCAGAAAGCTCTCTTCTGTGTTTTAAATTTAAACTAAAAGTACTTTGTGGAACCAATGTCCTTCTTTGGGAACCTGCCAGGTACTTGTGACCTGGATTGGCCACTGTTGGAAACAGGATACTGGGCTTGAGGACCCAGTAAGGCATTTTCTATGTTCTTATATTCTGTCTGAATCTATTGTAGTGAACAGATTATAGATTGTAGGTAGTCAAGTAATTTTTGGGAATATTACTTGGGTCCCCTTTTGGAAGGAGAAATGTTCTTCCTGTTATAAGCCACCGCGGTGTTTTCTAAGTTCAAGTTCAACTCTTGATCAATTGGTTTTTGCAGTTTGCCAGGTCTTGGTGGAGTGATGTTAATTGTTTGAGCCAAAAGTTGATCACTCCATCCAGGACAGGGCTCTTCCAGTTTGAGGCTTGTTTTAACCTGCTTTTCAGCTCTTTTGCTATTACCACAGGCCATTCCATGGGTTTGATTTTTCTAAATGTTCCTATATGCAGGTAACCATTCTGCTTCTTGATTGTGCTCTATGGGGTCCTCGTATAGGCTTCTCCAGGTTTCTGTTTCAGCTTTGGTTGATGGTGTTTTTACCATATTAATGTGCTTTCCCAATTCCCTGTAGAACTGTTTTGGGTTCTCTCTAATTATTTTATTTTGATCTCTCTCTTCTCTGTTTTCTTCCTATCTTCACAGTTTTAGTGCTTCTGTTAATGCAGCAGGTTTCAGCTTGATGTCTTGGCTCTGTCTCAATATTTCTGATGATCTTTGAGATACCTGTCTATTAGGGATACCTCCACATGCAATGATTGTATTTTTCCTTCGATGTGCTTTTTCCGAGGAGGAACTGTTATTGTTCTCTTTTTCTTCTGGCCCTGCACTTTAGCTGGTAGTATTCTTGCAGTAATCATTTAAGCTGCACAGTACTGTATTTAATTTATTTTGATGATGTCTATAACTGGTCCTTTTATACAGGCTAAGGTCTTGTTCAACTTAATAATCATAAATTTAACACCTAAGGTTAAAAGTAACTTTGATAATCTTTCCCTTGCCTGCAACCCAGCATAGTCATCTTTTTCCATGTGGACTAGGAGTTCGATCTTGAATTCTTCTACCTCTGGGTCTTTCTCCTCCCTTTTTTCTTCCTCTTCAGTGGATTTGTTGATCTGTCCTTCGTTCATCTCACTCTCCTGCAGTTCCAGATCTCTAAGCTCTATCTCCAGCTCAACTGCTCTCTTTCTTTTTCTGTACATATCTCTCTTCTGGTACTCCTAGCTAGATCTCCTCCTCCTCCTCCTCCCTGTATTTCTTTTTCCATATTCTTCTTTACTTTGATCTGTGAAATTAAAGATCTTAAATTTGCATCCATTGCTTTTTGAAGTTTTTCTTGTGGCAAATTTCCTTTCTTCCAGTTTTTGGTGGATTCTCCATGTATACCCTCTTGATTTAAATATAGGGTTTGCAGAAGTACATTATCTCCTCTTTATATTTAAAAGTCCACTTAACTGTAGTTAATCCTCTCAACTTTTCCATTAATTTCTGTGGCCAGATGAGCCATCCCCATTTCAGGGCTGCTTCGAGGGTCAGCACCAAAAACCCACTCATGCTACTCCTCTCAACCTTGGAGCCCTCTTCTGGTCATTTGTGAGCACAAAACACATCGTTGGGCCCCAAGCAACACAGGCACCTTTATAAAATAGCACAGTCGAATCAAAAGACTCTATTTTGAAAAAAAAAGTAACATGACCAGAACTTCTGAAGCCTAAAGGCGGCCTATAGCAGCAATGAAGGAAAAAAAGGAAAGCTGAAAACAACCGTAAAAATGCTAATCTAAAAAACAAGGGGTTGTTGAGCCTAGCGAGAATGAAGGCAGGACAGTCAAGATGTTCTGTAGCGACCTCGGAACAGCTCCAAGGAAAACTACTACTACTACTATTTAGCACTTGTAGAGCGCCACGCACGCAGCACTGTACAGCTAACCTACAAGAGGCAGCCCACATACAAAAGACAGTCCCTACCCGTCAGAGTCATGCTCATCGGAGCTTACAATCTAATCAGAATAATACAGAGCATAGGTCAGTTCAGTGCAAGGCATAAGATAAGGATAGAAGTCAGGATCTGAAAGCAATGGTGAAGAGGTGGGTCTTCAATCTGGATTTGAAGAGGGACAGGGAGGGTGCCTGGCATACAGACACAGGTAGGCTGTTCCAGGCGTAGGGTGCAGCGAGGTGGAAGGAGCGAAGTCGGGAGTTGGCGGTGCAGGTGAAAGGCATAGATAGAAGTAATTTGCTAGCAGAGCGCAGGTTCCAAGAGGGGACGTAGGGAGAGACAAGAGATAAGAGGTATTGAGGGGCTGTAGAATGAATGCATTTATAGGTCAGTAGGAGAAGCTTGAATTGGATGCGGAATTGGACAGGGAGCCAGTGAAGCGACTTGAGAAGTGGAGTAATGTGGGCATGGCGAGACCAGCGGAAGATTAGACGAGCAGCGTGATTTTGTATAGATTGAAGGGGAAGGAGGTGGCTGACGGGGAGACCCGCAAGGAGTAGGTTGCAGTAGTCGAGGTGAGAGGAGATTAAGGAGTGGATAAGGGTTTTGGTAGTGTGTTCAGAGAGGAAGGGGAAGATTTTGCTAATGTTGTAGAGAAATAAGCGTCAGGTCTTAGCTACAGAATATAATTGGTAAATGCGCAGAATATAATTGTTAAATGTAAACCGCTGCTGATCACTGGAAGGAGCGGTATAGAAATGTACTCAAATAAATAAATACAAGCTGGATATGTGCGGAGAAGGAGAGAGAGGTATCAAAGATAACCCCTAGATTGCAGGCCGAGGGAACAGGAAGGATAGTGGATCCGTCCACATAGACTGAGAAAGGGGGAAGAGGAGGGGAGGAATTTGGGGGAAAGACAAGGAGTTCAGTCTTTGCTATATTCAGTTTCAATCGGCAAGGAGGCAGAGATCTTGGACTGTGTTGCCGGAGAAATATCAGGTGTAGAGAGGTAGATCTGGGAGTCATCGGCATAGAGATGGTACTGGAAGCCATGGGAGGAGATAAGCGCGTCAAGGCCTTGGGTATAGAGAGACTGAGAAGACTGGAAGCAGGCAGGAATTTATGTGCATGCATGGAGGAACCAATCCAAAAGCTTCTAGAAGGACCCGAGAGAGGTTGCCACATGGGGCTCCATCCTTGAGCACTTGTCCTTCCTGCACACAGAAAAGGTATGCATGAGTTTGACCTACATGCATACTTCTATAAGTACACAGTCTGAGCAACTCTATAAAGGCCTATTTCTACACTAAATAGTGTTTTAGGTGAAAACATATTTTATAAAAGTATCCCCAAAGTAAAGGAAGAAATAAAATTATAAAAATGTATCACATCCTACTAAAGAAATCATAAATATAGATACCTCTGATCAAATTTCAGAAAGATGAAATAAGATAGTACTGCAGAAAAAAAAATTGGTGTTCTCTAATTAGGTCAAGAATTGCCATAGTCATGGACTAGCCAATTTCAGCGACTCCATCTTTGTTTCTCCTTGGCTGCAAGCCTGAAAGCATGGACATAGTTTGGGGGGAAGGGGGGGCAGTAGGCCCCCCCAAATGTAGCAGGCACTAATGGTGATCTGGTACCCCTGCCTCCACTGTCAGTATGTCTTCCTTACCCTTGGCCTCCCCAAAGCAAGAAGGGAAACTGCTCCGATGTTGGAAAGCTCTTCCATTCTGCATTAACTCAGGTTAGACAGAGCTTTAGAAAATCAATTTTAACATAACTATGAAATCAAACTAGATAAATCTATTTTGAAGGTAAGATGTGGCACTTTCTATATGCAATCCAGCTTGAACATGATGATATATTATTCAGCAGTAATATAATGTGGTACATTATTTCTCACTTCCACAGAAGCTCATTGAAATAGCAATGTTTTTTACTTTTTATTCTCATATTGAATTGTTGAAATGTCGTTGCATACAATCACAATCCAAAGATGAGTTAAAATGCTGCTTTTCAGTCGATTTCTGCTATCTGCTGACTCACAACAAAGAGCCATGTTATGCAATGGATAATCAAACCATTACACTGAGCAACTAAATATAACATTCTGCAAAGAATGCACTGATGGCATGCTAGCAAAGAAGCATAATCAAAGCAATATCGACAACCGAACAAGAATGTCTGCACAAAGCACAAAGTGTGTGGGACATTACCTCGAGCTATCACTTGTCCAGTTAGCATGCCCGCACTTATCGCCAACAGAAGAGGTGGCAGTAAGAGCAGCAGACTAGTCATGATACACATACACCTACTGCGCAATAGGCACGTCAACATCAACCCTCGATCTATCCGTTCAATGACATCCCTGATTCCCCTACCATTATAGCCAAATAGCCGCCAACTCCCTCCCTAACATTCCCCCTTGTCTCTTACCAGTCCATTTGTTGATTCAGTCCTGATGGGTATAGTCAAAGTATAAATCCAAAACGTATAGTTTAATCTTGTCTCACGATTGCCACCCTTCCAATTTAGTGGAATATGCTCCATTACTCGCCACCGTAAATGTTCAATTGAATGGCCATTTTGCAAACAGTGTTCAACAATCAAAGCTGCTCTGTTAAGAGTATTTAATCAAGAATGATGTTCCCACATTTTGTGTGATCTATATATATTCTGTTACAAGGATATAATAGATTATATACCACAAAGGTAGTCAGACATGTAGTAGAGTCAATACTCTTGAAAACCTTTCCAGTTAATGGATGTTGCCAAGATAATCTTATAGTAGTAGAGCAGAATTCACATTGACCACAAGAAAAATGACCCAAACTTTGAGAGGCTCTAGGATAATCCTCTTCCCAAGTGATAGATTTACTGACAAAATTAGCAATATTTTTCCCATGTTGATAAGCCACTATAGGACTGTTGGCAAAACAAGAATGGACTTGCAAAATACGCCAGTGTTTATAAACACACATACGAGATTTTCATTAGTAGCCAATTCACCTTGTGGTTTAGGCTTCAATAGCAAATCACACTGTGCATGTAAATCCCGCAAATATGCTTTCTTAACTGAAAGTGGATAACCACAATCAAGATATTTTCTCATCAGTAACTGAGCCTGTGCTATGTAGTCTTCTTTCATCGTACAAATTCTCTGAACTCATAAGAATTGGCTTACTGGTAACCCCAATTTTAATTTTTTGGGTTGATGACTGGAAAAGCATAACAAATTATTCCGAGCCACTGGTTTTTGATATAATATAGTCATTACTGAAGTGTCATTTTGAATAATAGTAATATCCAAAAAGGAAATCTTCCTCTGATCGTATGAACACTCAAATTGAAGGTTAGATTTCCTAGTATTCAACCGTAAAACAAAAGCCTATAAGGACTCACTATCTCCTTGCCAAAAGCTAAGAATGTCATCCAAATAGTGTCGCCACAATAGGATATGTGACATCCATAATGAACCATATAAAAATTCTTCCTCAAAAGCTGCTACATAAGAGTAGCAATAGTAGGGGCTACCATAGCACTTATATAGCATCTCCAGAAATTTGATGAAAGAAAACCCCATTAAAACAGAAATAATTTTGACATTCGCCACCTTGAATGCCTTTGGGCGCTTTGGCAGAATATAAATGTTTTAAAAATAAAAAACAATGAACATAATACCAACTGCAACAAGTCCAATACAAAACCTAAGGCTTTGGCAAGAGATGTTACTTCTTAGGCTTCCTGTCTGGATGGGCTAGAACAGCGATGGCGAACCTATGGCACGCGTGCCAGCTGTGGCACGCGAAGGCCTTGCAGCTGGCACGCGTGAAGGTCCGCAAAAAAAGAAAAAGCGGGCTCTGGCTGCTGCCGCGGACGCGGCAGCATGCAGTGTCCCGCGGGGCCCCCTCCGCCCGCTAAGCCCCTCTGCAAGGGCTTTCAGTTTCGCGAGGGAGACAGCGTCTCCCTCGCGTCTCTGTTAAGCCCGCAGGGGTTAATGGGAAATTTCCCATCAGCCCCTTTAGACGCGAGGGACTGATGGGAAATTCCCCATTAGCCCCTGCGGGCTTAACAGAGACGCGAGGGAGACGCTGTCTCCCTCGCGAATCGGGAAGCCCATGCAGAGGGGCTTAGCGGGCGGAGGGGGCCCCGCGGGACACTGCATGCTGCCGCGTCCGCGGCAGCAGCCAGAGCCCGCTTTTTCTGTTTTTAAATTTGCCGGGGGGGGGTGTTAGGACTGCTAATGGGCTAGGGGGGGGGTTAGGACTGCTAATGGGCTGGGGGGGGTTAGGACTGCTAATGGGCTAGGAGGGGGGGGGTTAGGACTGCTAATGGGCTAGGGGGGGTTAGGACAGCTCAAGGGCTGTGGGCTGAAGGGGGATGTCTGGAAATGGGGTGATGGGGGGTTAGGACTGCGAATGTGCTGGGGGGGGTTTGGACTGCTAATGGGCTGGGGGGGGTTAGGACTGCTAATGGGCTAGGAGGGGGGGTTAGGACTGCTAATGGGCTAGGGGGGGTTAGGACTGCTAATGGGCTGTGGGCTGATGGGGGCTGTCTGGAAATGGGGTGATGGGGGGTTAGGACTGGTAATGGGCTATGGGGGGGGTTAGGACTGCTAATGGGCTAGAGAGGGGGGGGTTAGGACTGCTAATGGGCTAGGGGGGGGTTAGGACTGCTAATGGGCTGGGGGGGTTAGGACTGCTAATGGGCTAGGGGGGGTTAGGACAGCAAATGGGCTGGGGGGGGGGGGTTTAGGACTGCTAATGGGCTAGGAGGGGGGGTTAGGACTGCTAATGGGCTAGGGGGGGTTAGGACTGCTAATGGGCTGGGGGGGGTTAGGACTGCTAATGGGCTAGGAGGGGGGGTTAGGAAAGATACAGCGCAAGGGGGGGGTTATTACTGCTAAAGGGTAAGTAGGGGGGGGGTTAGGACTGCAAAGGGGCTAGGGGGGTTAGGACTGCTAATGGGCTGTGGGCTGATGGGGGCTGTCTGGAAATGGGGTGATGGGGGTTAGGACTGGTAATGGGCTATGGGGGGGGTTATGACTGCAAAGGGGCGAGAGAGGGGGGGTGAGGACTGCTAATGGGCTAGGGGGGGTTAGGACTGCTAATGGGCTGATGGGAGGGGTTAGGACTTGAGGTGGGCTGTTGGGTGGGGTTAGGACTGGAAATGGGCTGATGGGGGGTTAACACTGGAGGTGGTCTGATGGGGTTAGGACTGGTAATGGGCTATGGGGGGGTTTAGGACTGATAATGGGCTATGGGGGGGCTGGGACAAGAAATGGGCTGATGGGGAGGGGTTAGGACTTGAGGTGGGCTGATGGGGTTAGGACTGGTAATGGACTGTGGGCTGATGGGGGGGTTAGGACTGGCAATGGGCTATGGGGGGCTGACTGGAAGTGGGGGGTTAGGACTGGTAATGGGTTATAGGGGGGGCTTAAACTGAAAATGGGGTGATGGGGGGTTAGGACTGGAAGTGGGTTGATGAGGGGGGGATAGGACTGGTATTGGGTTGGGGGGCTGCTAGGACTGGAAATGGGCTGATGCAGGGACTAGAAGGGAATGGATGCTGGGTGAGGCTGGAACTAGAAGGGAGCTGGTGTTGGGGGAGGATTAGAATGGGATGGGGCTGGGAGAGTAAAATGGAGAGGGGAAAAATATTTTGTGTGGGAGGGATAAAAAATCTACAATTGGCCGGGTATTGGGAGAGTAAGTGGGGATTGAGGATGGAGGGGTAAATTTTGAGTAGATGAAATAGGAATGAGGAAAGAGCCAAAGGAGAAAGATTAGTATGTTAAAGCAGATGTAGAGAGAGAATGGAAAAAAAAACAAGAAGACAGAAGAAAGGACAAATGGACAGCAGATGGAGAGTTAGCAGAAGACACGAAGAAACCAGAAGAAAGTGGCTGGAACAATTGCAACTGAAAAAAAATGCACAAAAGGTAGAAAAATATCTCTTTATTTTGAATTTATTAACTGGAATATGTCAGCTCTGGGAAATGTGCATCATTAATTTTTGCGCTTTGTTTAGTACAAGAGGAAATTAATATATAGTTTTATTTCTACAGTGTTGTTGTATATTCCAAGTTTGGCTTTTGGGGTTCCCAGTTTAATTATTGTCTTCCTGTTTCTAAATTGTGATTCCTTGTTTGGTGATGGTCTGTTCTGCATGTGTAACTGAGCTGAGGTATTCTGTTTATATAATTCCTATTTGACATTGCCACTTGTTCTTTCCCCAGTAGGTCATGTATTGTTGTTCTCTGAGATGTATTGGTTTAATATTTGCAGTGTTGCCTTTTGATAGGTAGAGTATGGTGCTTTGTGAGTCCTGGTAGTGCTGTTAGGATACGGCGGGTTTGCTATGGGTTCTAAATGGGCAGCGTTTGTAGTAGTTCCTAATGTGCCTGGCGGTTGGTACTGGATTATAGTAATGTAGAAACCTTTTAGTCTTTCTTTATCCATATACTCATTAAGAGGCATGTTTACTAAAAGTTAGTGTATGGTAACATTATGCAAATATTTATGCAAATGAAGCACCTTATGCAAATGGGGCTTTAATTGACGTGCTGGCACTTTGAGGAAATTCTTTGGTTTTGTGCGGCAGTTTGGGCACTCGGGCTCAAAAAGGTTAGCCATCACTGGGCTAGAACTTCCAACACTTCTTGTCGTTTCATTATATATGACAAAAAATTACAAAAGGTCTCTATCAAGAGTGAACTACAATGTCAAACAGCCAAAAAATGATACATTCACTCTGCTATAATTCAACTTCTTTTTTATAATTTTTTACTTATTTCATTTTTTTGTTATTTTTTATATATAATAGAAACATTTCTTGTTTTATTGCCTCTGGTCTCAGATAAACGGTCTTATTTGACACACTTTATTATGGGTAATGAACCTCGCCCAATATAGTGTCCGTTCACATCAATGACCTCAGGCTTATCTCGTCTCAAACTCACTTTTCTTATTACATCACTCAAATGTTTAAATAATCAATGAACTCTTTTATAAAAACTTGATTTCAATCGCCACACCACTTATCTTGTATGGGATGATATCCTTTTTCGGTTCAGTGCCCCTGTCCAATTGATTTGAAAAAGTGGTGTGGCGATTGAAATCAAGTTTTTATAAAAGAGTTCATTGATTATTTAAACATTTGAGTGATGTAATAAGAAAAGTGAGTTTGAGACGAGATAAGCCTGAGGTCATTGATGTGAACGGACACTATATTGGGCGAGGTTCATTACCCATAATAAAGTGTGTCAAATAAGACCGTTTATCTGAGACCAGAGGCAATAAAACAAGAAATTTTTCTATTATATATAAAAAATAACAAAAAAATGAAATAAGTAAAAAATTATAAAAAAGAAGTTGAATTATAGCAGAGTGAATGTATCATTTTTTGGCTATTTCATTATATATAACTATAGATCAACACCAAAGGTCACCAACCAAATGTCCCCATGTAAATCATTAATTGTGGATATAATGTTAAGCAAGTCTGTAGTATCCCGTAAATATGACTTATACATGATGTAATACATGAAGCAAATCAAGTCTCTTTTATAGCCCCTGCACTCTGCCTTCATCCAGTCTCTATCTCTGATAGCCCCTCCAGCCATCACCCAGCTTTTCTCTCTCTCTCTCAGAGCCCCCAACCAATCATTACCCAATCTCTCTCTCACAGCTCCCGCACCCAACCTTCACCCAGTCTCTCTCACTTACCATTCTTCTTGCCTTGCTGTTTGAAACTGCAGCAAATGGGCTACGCTTCTAACATTCTCACCATGATTGGCTCTCTGCAAGCAGCTTGAGTCATGCGGTGGAGGAAGTTCAGGTAAATCTCACAGTTTCAAATCTCGCAAGACTAGGAAACTGTGAGATCAGCCCAAACCTCCTCCACCATGCAACTCAAGTTGCTTGCAGGGAGCTGACTGCAGTGGGAAAATAAGCACAGCGTTCGTTAGGCAGCACCAGCACATTTGGGGGCATGAAATCCCGGGCACCAGTATGCAATTTCTAGATGACAGAGTGGCCTGGCACTTGGGATTTGTCAAGCACCGGCTTAAGGATTATTTTATAACTATGCACATTAGTGAAAGGTATGGACTTCCAAAGTGAAAGTAAGCATATACGCTCACTATGAACATTACACACATTTACATCTGGGGCATGTTATTATTCAGGGCTAAAATATGCACATACAGTTGAATTTTTAAAGCATGCACATAAGTGCTAACCCCTCCCAAAACGTGTCCTTCTGAACGACAGGTTATCTGCACGCATATAGGCTGTACAAGGGAAGAATAGCCTAATAGATAGAGCAGCTGACTGAGAGCCAGGGAAGCCAGGGTTCAAATCTCACTGCTACTTCCTGTGAACTTGAGCAAGTCACTTAACCCTTCGTGGTCTCAGGTATGGATTTAAACTGCAAGCCCTCTGGAAATACCTTGAGCTACCACTAAAAAAGGCACCTGCTACATCTAAAACACCCCCAATGTTAAGATGCAAAATTTTAGTATATCTTCTGCAGCTAAAGCACTACTTTTTCAAAAAATGAATATGGCATGCACGCTGCTAAATCTAAACTGGTTCTTCCTCATTAAGAAAGTTTATTGGTATGTCCAGTAATTCTGTTCTTAATAGCAGCTTCCACCATTTTACCAGGCACCAATGTTAGACTCACCGGCCTGCTGTTCCTTGAATCATCCCTGGAGATCTTTCTAGAACTAAGGCATTACCCTTCAATCCTTAGGTACAGCAGCAGGTTTTAATGACAGATTACCAGAAGAGGGTCTGCAATTTCATATTTGAGTTCCTTTGAAAGCCTGCCGTGAATGCTATTTGATTCTGGTGATTTGTCACATTTAGGGGTGGTTTACTAAGCCCCATGCTAGTAACGCGGGTTTGGGCTTCATTACCAGCACACGGTACTGCACTAGATGCAGAGGGCAGAGACAATCATCCCCCTGAATTTAGCACAGCTCACTGCGTTAACACCGCTGCAAGCAGCAACTACCACCACCTAATACGCTGGCAGGAGTTCTCCGCACCAAGTACCACCAGCACAAGCTTTAAAGGCCCGCACCAGCAGGAACACCCACTCCCGTCCAGGTGCTGCCCAGACGCATGCTGCCCAGGTAGTACAGGACCTTGTGCTCCCCTGCAGCACAGCGCCAAAAACACACGCTATCGCAACGCTATCCGGGTCGCATGCTTTACTAAACATGCCCCTAAGTTTGTCAGCTTGCTCTAACCCAGGGGTCTCCAAGTCCAGTCCTGGAGGGCCGCAAAGCAGTCAGGTTTTCAGGGGGCCCCTAATGAATATGCATGAGGTATGCGCATGCACTGCCCCCGCTGTATTCAAATTTATCTTATGCATGTTCATGGTTTGTGGCCCTCCACGACTGGAGAGGGAGATCCCTTCCCTTAGTTTCACAGCAATGCGCTCCAGTTTTCTTGAATTATCACATTCAAAGAGAGGTTCCAGTGGGAAGATCAACACATACAACTTATAGACTAAGACAGTAGCCGAAGAAGTATTTCTCAGCAGCCCGTTTACCTACTGGTAATCTCATGGTCCAACAGACTCCTCTGCAGGTTTCTTGCTTTTGCTATAGTTGAAGAAGTTTTCATTATTCGTTTTTCCTTATTTGGCTAGCTTCCTCTCAGATTTTCTCTCGGTTAGGTTCTACATGTAATTTGCCGGTGTTCAAATGATGAAAACAGGAAAGAAGATGAATCTGCTTTTCATTTCCTGAAGGATGCCTTTTGGGTTTTAATAGCCTTTTCCACAGCATCATTTAGTCATGTAGACAGTCATTTGGGTTTTCTTTCAGACTTTTCTAAACTGTGAAATAACATTTGTGATGCCGCAATGGTATTTGTGAATAATCTTCGTGCAGCAAGTAGGCTTTTGACCCCGGCAACTGCTCCTTTTAGTGTCCTTCTAATTTCATTATTTCAGCATTGTCTTCCTTTTTAAAGTTAATGGGTGCAAAAAAATCTGACCATATCACACCAATACTTTTCAACAACTACCTTGGCTACCACTAACAGATCGGATAAAATACAAAACACTAATAATCATTTTTAAGATAATGCATAACCTACCTACGCCATGCTTGAAAACCACATTTCAAGAAACTACCAATAACAAAGACAAAAGAAAATGCATCTAAAGCATACTAGCCCTGCCAGCGGAGTTAACAAAACATAATTAAGAAACTCAGAAGAGGGCCTTCTCCATGTATATCCCAGACCTCTGGAACACTCTCCCTGCAAAACTCATTAGTATCACTGATCTGTCATCTTTCTGCAAAGAATTGAAAACCCATTTATTCAGAGACCACTGCAAAAACTGAATATCCCCCACCGCCCCCTTACACCAATGAACTGCCCTAATGTGTATATAGGTTCGTAACTATGATGTGATTCACCCCAGTATTGCCCGCTCCTGTTTAACTGTAATTGTATCTGAGGTTATACAGAGTTGTAAGTTCTGTGTAACAAAGTTCAAGTTATATTTTATATGTAAAACGCTTTGATTTCTTAACTAGGCGGTATAGAAAAACGGGTAAATAAATAAATAAATTTTCCATATAGTAGTTTTATTTATTATTTGTATTTCAGTGATAACATCAAATTTGATTGTGTTGATCACTATTTCTCAGTGGTTCAACCACATAAGATATGCCATACTGGGTCAGACCAATGGTCCTTCAAATCCAGTATCCCGTATCTAAGAGTGGCCAATCCACAAGAACATATCAAGTTCCCAAAAGGTAGACAGATTCCATGTTGCTTATCCCAGAGGTAAGCTGTGGATTTCCCCAGTTCACTTTAATAATGGTTTACGCCTGGACTGTTCCTCCAGGAACTTGTCCAAATCTCTTTTAAAACCCAGCCACGCTAGCAGTTTTTACTACAGCTCTGGCAACGAATTCCTGAGTTTGATTACCCGATGAGTGAAAAAATATTTTCTCCAATATACCTTGCACTATGTCCTGTGATCCACTTAGAGCCAGATCTCAAGTAACTTTCCCAGTTGTTGGCTCCAAGACCAATATTGAGTCAGCCGCATTTTAGAAGGGCTATGCGCCTTGTTGGTGTACAGCCCTCCCCGTCGACCTCTAACCCCGGATATTCCATGCTGCAGTGATGACATTGAATATCCAGGGATCGCCGCACACGCTGGAAGATGCCGCAGTTGCCCGGTTAGCTCCTGCGCCTTAAAGATAGGTGAGGGCTTTCCTCGCATATCTTTTAGGTGCAGGTTGCTAACCAGGCAGTATGCAATATCGCCGCAGCCTGGTTAGCGACAGTCTCCAGATAGTATCAGGGCAGGTAGGGGAGCTAGAAGGGGATATTCAACGGCACTAACCATGTAAGTGCCTTGAAAATCCCCATTTAAGGCATTTACCTGGTTTACTGGGCTGCAAAGCATGTAAATGCCTTTCAAATATCGGCCCTATATCTCCCCAGGTTGCCCCTGACAAGACATTCACCAAGCCCATATCGGAGTGACTGAGATCTCCCAGCTTTAGTGGAAGCTCTAATCTCTGTAGCATTTCACGGGCTCTCTCACCATCTTTCAGGCGGACGGCATTATGCCCCTACTGATATACTTATTTCCTCACACAGTATAAAATTCTTATATGCTGCTTACCAAAGTGGCATAGAACAAACACAAACACAATAAAAGCGCACACCCTATCCAATTCTCACACATGGTATTGCTTATCCATAGCTGTTCCAGAGTGTTATCTATATATTGCGTACAGATTCCTACTTGATTGTAAAACGTCCTTAACATATAGTGCCACCCTGAGATTAGTTCTACCTGCACCTTCATTCCAATATATTCTGAACTGTAGGCACTTTTCCGTTTTTGCAAATTTAATTAAACGCCTCAAGATGGTTCAAGAAACAACACGTATTCAACAGTTAGGGCAGGGTTTCTCAACTCAGTCCTCAATACACACTCACCCAGTCAGGTTTTCAGGATATCCACAATGAATATGCATGAGATAGATCTACATGCACTGCCTCTAATGTATGCAGAACTGCCTAATTTGTATACATTGTTAATTTGCTGAATGCCTAGCAGGCTACGCGTGCTCCTAGGACTGGGTTGAGGACCTGTGTATTAGAGCAATCAAAAGGCTGACTGAGAACACTAACAGAGCAGAGGAGTTGCCTAGTGGTTAGCACACTGGCTTGATAAGCAAGCAACCAAGGTTCAATTCCCACTGGCACTCCTTGTGGCCTCGGGCAAGTCACTTAACCCTCCATTGCTTCGGGAGAAAGGCCTGGCAATCTACTTCCAGTCATGCTGCCAAGAAAACCCAGGAGCTGCTGGGTTGCAAAGAGTCAGCACGACTCAAAGGCACACGTTGTATTTGCATGATCTTAGTCCCCAACAAATAATCGAATCCAAACACCAGAGCAACAACTACAGGTCCTTGAGGCGCAAAATATTTGTGTCTTGTAAGATCTCTTTGTACATTTGCCTAGATGGGACAGTCTCTTTTATGCTTCGTTCTTTAACCCCAGGAAAATAAAAGCCACCCAGAAGAATAGGGGTTGGGAGATGTAGCACCAGATCAGCATATTTTATTGATGGCCTGTATCTGACTTCTTATCGTGAAATGTGCGGTTGGTGTTCATTTAAGTGTCCGCTTCCTTACTAATGGCATTCTGTGATCCCTAGCATTACTCAAATTGATGCCCTTATGACTTTAATGTTTTTGCCATGCCAGTAAAAACTGCGGTGACCTGGTTGTGATTTACTTTAATTCTCTAGTTTTATGATGTCATTCTGTTTTGCAGATGCTCTCGTTACTATCAGTTCAATTGTGCGCTTTTCATGTGTGTCTGGTGGGATTTATTTTTCAGCTCAATTTTGATAATGCCTTGAAAAATCTTAAATGCATTTCTGTTTCCAATTCAAAAGCTAAATCTTTCCATTTTAAAGAGAAAACTTCCGATCCAGATTTAGCTGTACAGTCAAACCTCGGTTTTCATGATTAATCCGTTCAAAAAAGTCTGACTAAAACCGAAACGGACTAAAACCGAAGCAAGATTTCCCATAAGAAATAATGTAAATTCAATTAATCCGTTCCAGACACCCAAAAATATTGACAAAAAATACATTTTATAGAGAATAACTATATTTTTACATACAGAAAACAATGAGAAATACATATAAATGGCTAATGAAATGGAATAAATGAACATTTAACATCACATTTAACTTTATTGAAGACTCTTGTTGAGGGGAGAGGGAGGAGGAGAGGTTATTGTTTGGGATAGGGACACTAATCTGATCGCTGACTCCGTCTCAACAGCGTACCCCGCAAGAGAAAGAACTGCCTGCCACATTCATTTAATATCTCCTGCTTACCCATTCAATATCTCCTGCTACCCTGCTACCTCCGAGCCTGAGGGGGCGCTCCAGAGAACAGGCAGGCGGTGGAGAGATCGGGGCCTTCCTCTCTGCAATCCTTGCATCTCTGACTCTGGCTCGAGGATGTTGCTCACCTGACTTTCGCATTTCAACACGCGATCGGTGAGTCGGGGGGGGGTAGTGTGCTGCCGGGACTGGGCAGGCAGTGTATGCAGACCAGCGGAAGGTGTATGTACACTATTGCAGTACTGTACTGTTGCTTTTCAGATCTGGCACACGCGATCGGTGAGTCCGGGGGGGGGTAGTGCTGCCGGGACTGGGCAGGCAAGCGTGTATTGCAGTACGAAAACCGAGGCGATAGACGAAAACCAAGACAAGATCGCAGTCTGAAAAGACGTCGAAAACCGAAACCGACGAAAACCGGGGCAACCGAAAACCAAGGTTTGACTGTACTCTCGAAAGAAAAGCACTCAATCAACTTGCTGGATGACCTGGTGGCTCAAACTGCAGAGATGTATGCTGCAGTCAAAGGGGTCCGCGTTCAGATTCCTCACTCAAGGGATCAGGTTTGACCCAGAGGAGGTGCGCTCACATGTAGTGAGGGAAGGAAGGAATAAAGCTGAGGGTACATCTCAAAGCAAGCAACCCTCCTGCCAGCCTGGGTCCCTTATCTTGCCCCAACCACCAGGCTAAGGAGTAGCCTAGTGGTTGGGGCAAGTTACCTCAGGCTGGAGGACCAGGGGTTTAAATCCTGCTATAGGACAGCAACCTTAGGCCAGAAGGACTGGGGTTTCGAGTCCCACAGATGCTCCTTGTGGCCTTGGGTAAGTCACTTAAGCCGCTGCTGCCTCAGGTATAAAAACACAGATTGTGAGCCCTTCAGGGAAAAATATACATACAGTACCTGAATGTACACTGCTTTGACTGGTAGAAAACCAGTATCTAAGCTTAGTTAAATAAATAAATTATCACTGATGTGAGATGGAGCCTTGAAAAGACAATAGCAAAAGGGTTTCTTTATGTGTTTTACCAACTACAGCAAGGGTTTCGACTGTGTAAACCATGAGAAACTCTGGGCCACATTAAGAAGCATGGGTATACCAGAACACCTGATCGTTCTCTTGCACAACCTTTTTGATCAAGAAGCAACAGTTCGAAGGGAACTAGGAGAAACAGAATGGTTTAAAATCAGCAAAGGTCTACTACAAAGCTGCATACTTCCCCCCTACGTGTTTAATTTATATGCAGAACAAATCATCAGAGAAGCAGGACTGTATGAAGAAAACTGAGGTTTGAAGATTGGTGGAAGACTCATCAACAAGCATGCTTAAAAATACTATCCTGGAAGCCCAGACCAGCTGTATTCCACGCATTAAGAAAAGTGGAAGAAAGTCCAAAAAACTGCCAGCATGGTTTAAAGGTGAGGTCAGAGAGGCTGTTGCTGCCAAAAAAGCATCTTTCAGGAAATGGAAAAAAGAGCCAAACGACGAAAACTGGAAACAGCACAAGCACTGGCAAGTTAAATGCAAAGCATTGATAAGGCAGGCAAAGCGAGAATTTGAGAAGGAACTTGCTACGGAAGCAAAAACACAAAATAAAGACTTTTTCAAGTACATTCATAGCAAAAGGCCTGTGAGAGAGTCAATTGGACCATTAGATGATAGAGGGGTAAAAGGGGCAGTAAGAGGAGACAAGGCTATAGCGGAGAGACTGAATGAATTCTTTGCTTCGGTCTTTACTGAGGAAGATGTAGGGATGTTACCCAAGACCGAAGTGGTATTTAAAGGTGATACTACAGAGGAATTGAGAGAAATATCGCTACACCGGGAAGATGTATTACAACTATTTGATAAACTGATTAGTAGCAAATCACCTGGACCAGATGGTATACATCCAAGAGTGTTGAAAGAACCGAAATATGAGATTGCAGACCTGCTATTAGTAATCTGTGAACTTTCATTAAAATCATCTGTAATACCTGAAGATTGGAGGATTGCCAATGTAACGCCAATTTTTAAAAAAGGTTCCAGGGGTGATCCGGGAAACTACAGGCCGGGGAGCCTGACGTCAGTACCGGGCATGTAGATAGTCATGGCCACTGTTCCCTCTAAGCTGTGCGCATGTGCGCGCGCACACACCTCGCCGAGCGAGCGCACATACTTTACAACAGAGCGCACAAAAATTACGGTTCTGATTCTGATAGCAAACAACACAGATGTCTTAAAATTTAAAAGTTGTGATTGTAATTGCTAGAAATTTTCCACTTCATTTAGTAATCATCTATTTTCATGTAATTTGATTAAAATAAATGCGGTGTACATACTGTATTCTGACGTGTAGTCAAATTTTAAAGTATATAACTCCGAGTGTCGTTATGTGGCGCACAAAAATTTAACCTTCCTTCAAAAGCTGCACAGCTGATATTTTATGTGCACACAGCCTACAGAAAATTAGAGGGAACATTGGTCATGGCCTAATGGGAGACAGCCAACATGGCTTTAGACAAGGAAGATCTTGTCTTGCTAATCTGATATTTTTTTTTGAAGATGTGAATAAACGGGTAGACAAAGGTGAGTCAGTTGATATAGTGTATCTGGACTTTCAGAAAGCCTTTGACAAGGTCCCTCATCAGAGACTTTTGGCAAAACTAAGAAGTCATGGGATAGGAGGCAGTGTACTATTTTGGATCGGGAATTGGCTAAAAGATAGAAAGCTAAATGGCCAATTTTCCCAATGGAAAAAGGTGAATAGTGGAGTACCCCAGGGATCTGTACTAGGTCCGCTACTTTTTGACATATTCATAAATGACCTGGAAAAGGGAATAACTAGTGAGGTTATCAAATTTGCAGACGACACAAAACTGTTTAGTCGTTAAAACCCAAGAGGACTGTGAAAAACTGCAGGAGGATCTGGATAAACATTCAAAATCATCCACAAAGTATCCCCCTCTTTCCTCTCGAACCTCATCACCACCCTACCCCTCAACAGAAGCAGACGGACCGCTAACCTGAACACCCTCTGCGTACCAAGCAGCATAAGAGCAGTCAAAGAATGGAGGAGCAACCGGGCCTACACGTATTCTGCACCTATGCTCTGGAACCAGCTGCCTCATGAGATACGTCTGATCAAAGACCTAAAGGACTTCAGGAAAAAGCTTAAGCCCCACCTTTTCCAACCTCATTATGGCATCACCTAGGCAGATTGCAACTCTTATCTTATCCCACCTTACCTACTCACCCCCATACACCAGGTCATAGAAGTCTATATTCTTTGATAATACCTTACTACCTCCTAAACATCATGGTCTTAGAAGACTATATCCTTTGTTAATACTCATGCTTTGATAGCGCTTTAAAATATATATATGTATTGTATATATGATAAACCCCCCTGTTCATCTGTAAATTTATTATACCCCTCGCTGATCAAATGTATAACTGTACTATATAACTATATAATGTATAATTGTATAACTATATGTGGTTGATAAGTACTCCTCCCTGTAATCAGATTGTATGCTTAAAATGTACTGCACTCCTCCCTGTAATCAGATTGTATGCTTAAATTGTACTGTACTTCCTCCTTGTCTTTTTCACATGTACACCGCTGCTGATCGCTGGAAGTAGCGGTATACAAATTTATGCCAAATAAATAAATTGGAAGACTGGGCATCCAAATGGCAGATGAAATTTAATGTGGACAACTGCAAAGTAATGCACCTAGGAAAGAACAACCCACACTATGATTACACGATACAAGGTTCCACATTGGGAACCACCACCCAGGAAAAGGATTTAGGAGTCATCGTGGATAACATGTTAAAACCCTCCGCCCAGTGTGCAGCAGTGGCCAAGAAAGCAAATAGAATGCTAGGTATCATAAGGAAAGGAATGGAAAATAAAACAAAGGATATTATAATGCCTCTGTATCGTTCCGTGGTACGACCGCACCTTGAATATTGTGTGCAATTCTGGTCGCCATATCTTAAAAAGGATATAGCGTTATTAGAAAAGGTACAGAGAAGAGCACCAAAATGGTAAAGGGGATGGAAGGATACTCCTATGAAGAGAGGCTACAAAGGTTAGGGCTCTTCAACCTGGAAAAGAGACGGCTGAGGGGAGATATGATAGAGGTCTATAAATTAATGAGTGGAGTGGAACGGATAAACGTAGATCAATTGTTTACGCTATCAGAATATAGAAAGACTAGGGGACATGCAATGAAGCTACAGGGTAAACTATTTAAGACAAATAAGAGAAAATATTTTTTCACTCAACGTGTAATCAATCTCTAGAATTTGTTACCAGAGGATGTAGTAAGAGCTGCTAGCATAGCTGGGTTTAAAAAAGGTTTGGACAAGTTCCTGGAGGAAAGGTCCATAAGCCATTATTAAAAAGGGACCCAGGATATCAATGCTTGACCCAATACAAGCATTGTGGAACCTGTACATATGACCTAGATTGGCCACTGTTGGAAGCAGTATACTGGGCTTGATGAACTTTGGTCTGACCCAGTATGGCATATCTTATGTTCTTATGTTCTTACAACCTTCGCTATGCTGATGATACCACATTACTGGCTGAAAGTGAAGACGATCTGAAACGTTTGCTTCTCAAGTTCAAGGAACATAGTCTTAAAATGGGCCTGCACCTTAATGTAAAGAAGACAAAGATCCTAACAACTGGCTAAATCAACAGGTTCATTGTTGAAGGAGAAGAAATTGAAATTGTGAACTTTAACCTACTTGGATCAACTATCAATAAAGAAGCAACAAGCAGTCAAGAAATCTGACGACACATTGCTCTTGGCAGAATGGCTATGAAGGACATAGACAAAATTCTCAAGAGCAAAGATGTCTCTCTCCATACAAAGATTCGACTTGTTCAAGCCATGGTATTGTCAATAACGTCATACGGATGTGAAAATTGGACAGTGAAAAAGATAAGACAGGAAGAAAACTGGTGCCTTTGAATTATAGTGCTGGCAACGAATACTGTGTATACCATGGACTGCCCGAAGAACAAGCCAGGCAGTACTAGAGGGAATCAAACCTAAGCTTTCTTTAGAAGCTCAGATAACTAGACTTCCACTTTCATACTTTGGACACATCATGCAAAGAGAGAGATCATTAGAGAAAGACATCATGCTTGGCAGGATAGAAGCTCAATGCAAAAGAGGAAGACCAGCAATGAGATGGATCAGTACAATAACAGCAGCTATGGATGCCACTCTATCAATAAACAATGTGATGTCTGACTGAAGACTGAACACAGTTTAGGACAACTATCCAGAGGGTCACCAATAGTCAACACTGATTCAACAGTACTTAACAACAACAAGGGTTGAGCAGCAGAAACTCATGGGGAGAAAAATAGTATAAAGGCATTTTTAACCCTTTATTTCCTAAAGGCTACAGCAATACTTCAGATCATTCATGGGAGGCTAATGACTTTGAAGGCAAGTAACCAAGCCTACCTCAATAGTCTCTAGGGTAGCTGCATCAAGACTTAATGCTTAATAAGACATAGAATATCTCTTATTGTACTGATTCTATATGATTCTCGTTGCTGAACAGGAAGCACTTGGTTTTCAACATCAGCAGGCTTCTACCAACCAGCCCTGCATGCCTTTAACGCAGACAACCGGTGGACCGATCACTGCAAACCTTGAGTGCAACATTACAAGACATTTCTAACCCAGGATTCGCCTTGGGGCCTAAATAGCAGCGTGCACGGTAAAATCATCCGAAAAGTGCTAATGCATCCTCTTCGTTCAGATCCACCAGCTGCTGTTGAATTCAATCTCCTTGGCAACCCAAGGAGCAGAGCGCATCTGGTGCCGGCGGCGGCGGAGGCAGCTACTTCAGCCCAGGCAAGAGAGTGCCCAGAACATGCCAAGCCCTGCCCTGCCCTGCCCGGCCCCAGCAAAGCGCAGTAATGAAGGGCTCACCTCCGGGGCATGTGCGGCCGCTTCGCTCTCCCCTGCAGCAGCCCCCAGCTGGCCGAGGGACAGCGGTGCAGACGCCTCTCGCGCCCTCCTTTCCTCGCCGTCACGCGCTCGGCCGCGCGAGCCGAGCGCGCGCATGGGACCGGAGGGAGAGCGCGCGCTGCAGAGACGCTTCACACTGTCCCTGCAGCAGGGAGGGGAGTAGAAGGAACACTGCAAGCTGCTTCCCTAGGTGCAAGGAGCCCCAGGAAGGGAGAGGGGGTGCTGTGCTATGCTGTACGTCCATGAGCCACAGTGAGGGAAGAGTGCATATGCTGCGTGAATTCACACAGGGCAGCACAAATTACACTCCCCAGCAACACTGTAGGTGATCTTCCAGCTTTTCTGGGGTGTATAAGAGGAAAGCAGAGAGTAGGGGCATTTACATTCCTGAGTGGATCAGTAGCCTAGTAACCAAGGAGGCTACTACTACTGTTACAGAGCATTTGTATAGGATAGCGCTACAAGATGTATGCAGCGCTGCACAGACACACGTAAAAGACAGTCCCTGCTCATAAAGGTTTACAATCTACTCAAGACAGACAACATAGTAGCTGTAGACATGGGCTACATCTAGGGGGAATGGTGGGGAATCTCACTGGCACTCATTGCCTTAGATGCAAACTTAGGGCCTGATATGGTTAGTGCTTCTGAATATCTGCGGGTGCTAGCAAGCTAGAATCAGGTCATACCAGGGGCAATACCACGGCACAAAGGCTTAAGGGCGCATTTCGGGCTGCTGGCCTCGGCCCCGCCCCCCCCCCCCCCCCCCCGCGCTGTTGCCCTGCTGCCACCACGTTTTGTGTTCTCAGCTGCGGCGGCACCAGCAGCAGCCAAACAGAACTAACTTCCAATTTAAAACAACAAAACCCCACACATACAAGTTTTTCAGCTCCGCGTTTGTATGTAGTTCTGGTCCCTGTAGGAGGGAGGGAACGGGCCAGCTATTGAAGCATGAAGTTGCAAAGACCCACGTTTGAAAGGCTGGCCAGGTCCCCTCTTCCTCTGACACAATCTACATCGGAAAAGGGAGGGAGGGAGCAGAACTGCTTACAAGACCCACGTGTGTGTTTGTTTTTTTAACTGGATGTCAGGTCTCTCACTGCTGCTGCTGCCTCTGAGAACTGGCAGCAGGAAGGCAACAGTAGGCGGGCGGCTGGACATGAAGGCAGTGAGATGATGATGGGGGGGGGGGGCGGGGGCACTAGATGTGCAAGTCACACAGGGTGCAATTATGGCTCGGTACGGCCCTGCTAGCACCCAAGAGATCTAGGTTTGAGTCTCACTGGAACTCCCTGCGACCTTGGGCAAGTCACTTTACCCTCCATTGCCTCGGAGGAAAAGGCCTGGCACTTCTGGTCATACCTTGCCAAGAAAGCCCAGGGGCTGCTGTGTTGCCAGGAGTCAGCAATGACTTGATGGCACTTTAAAAAAATCCCTGAGAACAGGGAAATACCAATAGTACGTGATTGAAAGCGAAATACATTCCTAAATAAAGTATGTGCCAAGAATGAGAAGTGAATATAATAAGATTCACATATTTGCTTTTATTTAACATTTGCAAAGCACAGTCTTCCCAATCTATAATTAATTATAATTTTGTTTTGGAGGAGGTCAAAGCGAAATCAGCATCTTCCATACATCAGGGTAATTTTGAAAGGGAAAGTACGCTTTGAAGTAGTCCTGGTGCACATAACTACATGGGCATAGTTTGTTTCATTTGGGGGGAGGGCTAAGGGTGCAGTACTCAGATTGGGGGTGAGGGGTGACATATTTGTATATATACGTCTCATACATATTCATCATGGTTCTCTAATAAAAAAAAGATTAGATAGGAAACCAGTATATCAAACAACAAAGATTTTTACTGAAATATACCAGTGCCACAAGAAATTTTCTCTCATGGTACCCCCACTCAGATTCAAGTGAAGCAGTGAGGGGAGAGCACACTTTCCCTCTCCCCTGTCTCTAGACCTGATGCCACCATGCTCCCCTTCTACCATCACCCCAACCTTCTCTCCTTTCATTAGAAAACCCAGCTGTCGCCCTTCCTCTCCCTCCCATTATCCTCACACACCCTCTTCCCCCACCTATTCCATTATTTGCACCTTCCCCCATCTACAGGCTTTCTGACTGCTCCCTCTGTGTTTGCATTATAAAAAACAGGATCTCAAAAACAATTCTTAACAAAAGAAAAAGATCTAGTTAATACAAAATAAAGTAATTTCTTCAAAATATTCAAAATTAAATACATTTTTAGTAACATTTGATGTATCACCATTCATACATAAAAAATAACAGCATGGCGGTTTAGATTTATGCAACAAGTGCAGGGTCAACACTTATCAATTATGAGATTGACCAAGACAAACAATGGGAAAAACCTAAAAAACAATGGGAATGAATAGCACAACAATGGCACTTGTTACTACATTCCGAATATACGGGAAATAAGACAGAAACCAGACTAAACAAGAATGACTAAAACAGAAACCAGCTGAGCAAACGACCTATATGAATCCAAAAAGATCTTTAGAGAAAAAATATTGACTAATTGGAAGATCTTAAGTAATCTGCATATGACTTCCAAAACAACCAGGTTTTGGTTTTTTTATTGAATTTCAATCTTATGCCATACAATAAGCAATCAAGCAATATGAAAGAATACAAAGCCCAAGTAGAAAAAAAATTTATTAAGACAGCCAACCACTCGCGGCCATCTTATACACTCCACATAAAATACATACAAGTCCACATTATGGGAGAGTGGAAACCCTATTTAAAGATACATTTCAAATGAAAAGAAAAACAATAACCACCAGCAGAGTGATATAAATAAAACAAACCCTATGCATACTAACTCGTCACTGTGGGTTGAGACTCATGATTAAGAAAAGCCAAAAGTTGATCAGGTTCCAGAAAGCCATAGCTCTTCCCCAGATGGCCTACTACACATTTGCATGGGAACTTAAGAAAGAAAATAGCCCCCCTGCCAGTGTACGATCTTTCAACTCTAAAAAAAAGCCCTACGGCAAATTTGAGTTGTATGCGACAGATCAGGGAAGAGAGTGACCTTCTGGCCACAAAATAAAGCATTCTTTTTAGGGAAATATGTCTTCAAAATAGAATTCTTGTCCATCTCAGATACAAATGTAACTATTAAAGTTGCATGAGCGGAAATAATATCCGAGGAGGATCCAAGAAATTCAGAAACATCCAAACTATGAGGGGACACTAACTGGTCAGATTCCCCACCTACCCCATCACTAACCATTTTTTTATACCTAGGAACATAATATACATTTGAAACCTTAACAGCTTCAAGTTGCTCAAAATCAAAACCACTTTCAAATATTTATAAAATAAAATTAATGGGGAAAGATAGTGCGTAATAGGAAAATTCAAACATCTTAAATTTCTTGATCGTGACAAGTTCTCAAACATTTCAAACTGCCTATGAAAATATAAACTATCTTTTACAGAAGCTACAGAGACTACCTGAACAGTACCCAATTTAGCCTCCAACTGACCCAGACGTTCCCCTACCATCCCTAATTGAACATCATAATCCGCAAATTTAGCAACAGTCTTGAGTAAATTCCTCAATTTGTCCCATAGTTCCTGTTAGGACAGCTTCAGTTTGTGTAACTACAGCCCAGATATCTTTGAGCGTCACATCCTGAGGAGGGGTAGAAGAAAAATCCTTACACCACACCAATGACGGGACTTGAACCACTTTAGGTAAAGGCAACTGCGTGACAGCTGGGCTTCCCCGTACCGTAGATAGTCCAGGAGCTAGTGCCGGAAGAACTAAAGAAGAAGCACCTCCCGCTCCCTCTACAACCGGCACACCCCGATCATGCGACGAGTGGGGTAGCGATACACCCCCAATTGGAGAGGAGGCAGACAATGAGGAAGTACTTACAGAAGCCGATGCATCAAGACTACAGTCCTCCAAAACACGCCTTACCAGATGTTTGTCCATAGGACCTTCATTCTTTGAGGCCTTCATAGTTGATGCAGTGGGAAAACTCTTCTTCCGACTCTTCCCCATTGCAGAATAACACTCACTTGCCACACCTCAAACCTCCAAAGTATCCCGAAGGGGATCCAAAGGGGCGTGACCTGCCCCTTTGGTCACGCCCCTTCGGGCACGCGCCCAAAGACGCGCCCACGGCCACGTCCCGCGGCACAGCTCAGATTTAAATAAGGCAAATGCTTGTCGTCACTCACAGCGCTCAGCGCCCGCAGGTGTTCACAACGCCGGTCAGGATCAAAGTTCCATTCTCCGGCATCCCGCGGCACAGCCCAGATTTAAATAAGGCAAATGCTTGATGTCATTCACAGTGCTCAGCACCCGCAGGTGTTCACAACGCCGATCAGGATCAACGTTCCACTCTCCGGAGTCCCGCAGCACACCCCAGATTTAAATAAGGCAAACGCTTGATGTCACTCACAGTGCTCAGCGCCCGCAGGTGTTCACAACGCCAGTCAGGATCAAAGTTCCACTCTCCGGCATCCCGTGGCACAGCCCAGATTTAAATAAGGCAAACACTTGACGTCACTCACAGCACTCAGCGCCCGCAGGTGTTCACAACGTCGGTCAGGATCAAAGTTCCACTCTCCCAACAACCAGGTTTTTAACAAGTTTCTTAAACTTTTTATATTGTTTCTATTCAAGCATCCAAGTGGAACATAGAAACATGATGGCAGATAAAGACCATACGACCTATCCAATCTGCCCTTCCATACCACTCCTTTTTTTCATTTAGGGATTTGTGTTTGTCCCATGTTTTCTTGAATTCAGATACTGTTCTCATCTTTACTACTCCACTGGGAGACTATTCCATGCATCTACCACTCTTTCCATAAAGAAATATTTCTGCATATTACTCCTGCGTCTATCCCCATTTCACCTTCATCCTATGCCCCCTTGTTGCAGAGCTCTCTTTAAATTAAAAAATGCTCTCCCCCTGAGCATTTATACCACTGAGGTATTTAAACATCTCTATCATATCGCCCCTCCCCTGGAGGAACAAAGTATACATATTGAGAATTTTATGACTGTCCCAATATGCCTTACAATGAAGCCCACTGATGATTTTGGTAGCCACCCTCTGCACTGACTCCATCCTGTTTATATCCTTTTGAAGTGTAAATAATTCCATAGTAAGGGAGTCTGATAGGAAAAGGCAGACTCTCTTGTCCATATTAATTTAAACTTCTGGAGTGAGGGAACTACAAGCAAATATTGTAAAGATCATAGGGATCCTACTGGCCCATTGGGAATGAGATGAACATGAAGATAATATGAGTAGCCTGTATAAAAATTAAGGTGGGCTAGCATCAGTATCTTAAATTTAATCCTATTCAATACTGGCAACCAGTATTGAGTCAATCACTAAAGAAGTCACATGGTCTACTACTTATTTCTATAGCACAAAAGACGTACACAGCGCTGGACATATACATGTAAGAAATAGTCCCTGCTCATCAAAGCTTACAATCTAATCAAGATAAAAACATCACAAAACCGGGGACTATAGTATGGTAAGTGGTGAGAATGAGGAGTATCAGGATCCAAAAGCAGCCTCAAAGAGGTGGGGATTTAGCCTGGATTTGAAAAGAGCAAGAGAAGAAGCCAGACACATGGATTCAGGCATATGGAACAGGAAGGTGGAATGAATGAAGTCTGAAGTTGGTGGTGGCAGAGAACATAAGAACATAAGATATGCCATACTGGGTCAGACCAAGGTCCATCAAGCCCAGTATCCTGTTTCCAACAGTGGCCAATCTAGGTCATATGTACCTAGCAGTTTCCCCAAAAGACACAGGGTCCGCAATGATTGTACTGCGTCAAGCATTGATATCCTGGGTCCCTTCTTAATAATGGTTTATGGACCTTTCCTCCAGGAACTTGTCCAAACCTTTTTAAACCCAGCTACACTAACAGCCTTTACTACATCCTCTGGTAACAAATTCTAGAGTTTGATTACATGTTGAGTGAAGAAATATTCTCTTTTATTAGTCTTAAATAGTTTATCCTGTAGCTTCATTGCATGTCCCCTAGTCTTTCTATATTCTGATAACGTAAACAATCGATCTACGTTTACCAGTTCCACTCCATTCATTCATTTATAGACTTCTATCATATCTCCCCTCAGCTGTCTCTTTTCCAGGTTAAAGAGCCCTAACCTTTTTAGCCTTTCTTCATAGGAGTATCCTTCCATCTCCTTTACCATTTTGGTGGCTCTTCTCTGAACCTTTTCTAATAACGCTATATCCTTTTTAAGATACGGCGACCAGAATTGCACACAATATTCAAGGTTCTGTCTCACCATGGAACGATATAGAGGCATTATAATATCTTTTGTTTTATTTTCCATTCCTTTCCTTATGATACCTAGCATTCTATTTTCTCTCTTGGCCGCCGCTGCACACTGGGCCGAGGGTTTTAACATGTTATCCACAATGACGCCTAAATCTTTTTCCTGGGTGGTGGTTCCTAATGTGGAACCTTGTATCGTGTAACCATAGTTTGGGTTGTTCTTCCCTAGGTGCATAACTTGATGCCCAGTCTTCTAATTTATCAAGATCCTCTTGCAATTTTCCACAATCCTCTTGGGTTTTAACAACTTTAAATAGTTTTGTGTCATCTGCAAATTTGATAAGCTCACTCGTTATTCCGCTTTCCAGGTCATTTATGAATATGTCAAAAAGTAGCAGACCAAGCACAGATCCCTGGGGTACACCACTATTCACCTTTCTCCATTGGGAAAATTGGCCATTTAGCCCAACCCTCTGCTTTCTATCTTTTAACTAGTTCTTGATCCACAGTAGTACACTGCCTCCTATCCCATGACTCTTTAGTTTTGCCAAAAGTCTCTGATGAGGGACCTTGTCAAAGGCTTTCTGAAAGTCCAGATACACTATAACAACCGACTCACCTTTGTCCACCTGTTTATTCACATTTTCAAAAAACATAACAGATTAGTAAGACAGGATCTTCCTTGTCTAAAGCCATGTTGGCTGTCTCCCATTAGGCCATGACTATCTACATGCTGAGTAATTTTATTCTTTATGATGGTTTCTACCATTTTTCCCAGTACTGACGTGAGGCTCACCAGTCTGTAGTTTCCCGATCACCCCTCGAACCCTTTTTAAAAATTGGTGTTACATTGGCGATCCTCCAATCTTCAGGTATTAGAGATGATTTTAATGATAGTTCACAGATTTCTAATAGCAGGTCTGCAATCTCATATTTTAGTTCTTTCAACACCATTGGATGTATACCATCCGGCCCAGGTGATTTGCTACTCTTCAGTTTATCTAATAGTTGTAATACATCTTCCCGATGTATCGATATTTCCTTCTTTTCTTCCACACCTTTAAATACCACTTCAGTCATGGATAACATCCCTACATCTTCCTCAGTAAAGACCGAAGCAAAGAATTCATTCAGTTTCTCCGCTATCGCCTTGTCGCCTCTTAGTGCCCCTTTAACTCTTCTATCATTTAATGGACCAACTGACTCTCTCACAGGTTTTTTGCTATGAATGTACTTGAAAAAAATCGCTATTCCGCAGCAAGCTTCTTCTCAAATTCTCCCTTTGCCTGCTTTATCAATGCCTTGCATTTGACTTGCCAGTGCTTGTGCTGTTTCCAGGTTTTGTCGTTTGGTTCTTTTTTCCATTTCCTGAAAGATGCTTTTTTTGGCAACAACAGCCTCTCTGACCTCACCTTTAAACCATGCTGGCAGTTTTTTGGACTTCCTTCCACTTTTCTTAAAGCGTGGAATACAGCTGGTCTGGGCTGCCAAGATGGTATTTTTCAACAACACCCAAGCTTAATGTAAGTCTTTAACCTTTGCAACTGCTCCTCTTAGTTTTTTCTTAACTTTTTTCCTCATTTTATCATAGATTAGCACAAAAGGCAAAACAGGGTCAGTACTCTTTGAGCAGCAAATAAAGTCTTCTAGAGACCTTTACAAAAAGGCCTTCTACCTAGGGGGCAAGAGATCTGTGAAACTTTTTCAATAGGTGTTAACACCAGGTGGCAGTTCAAAAGGCCATTTTGAAAGACTCCTTCTATCCAAGCAAGGACTGTTAATCATCCAGGAAGTTGGTCACAGTTTACCTCAGCAGCACAGGCATAAATAGCTCAACCAGAGCTCTGTGATCCTCAGTCTTGAAGGACTAGAAAAAGGGACTGTTACTTCTGGAGAGAGATCTGCAATTGTGAGTATATACTTCTGGGAATTTTCTGAAAGGAATTCCTTCTTTCTATTAAAGCTATTTAATCTGTGAACCCACTATTTTTGTTAAATAAGTCAGGGCCTAGTAGCAGCAGTTTAAGTTTAAATTTAAAACACAGAAGAGAACTTTCTGGTTACATTTCATACCCAGCAGAGAGCTTATAGTTTTAATTTAATAGTCACTCAGGGCCTAGTATCAGCAAAGTATTTTTAGTTTAAATTTAAAACACAGAAGAGAGCTTTCTGGTTAAATTTGGAACCCAGCAGAGACCTGTAGTTTAAATTTAATAGTCACTCAGGACCTAGCATCAGCAAAACCTAACAAAACCTTCAAAACCTAGCAAATCCAAAACCCTCTTCTCTGCACCATTGTCTCATCCACGCATTGAGACTCCGGAGCTCTGCCTGCCTTTTGGGTCCTGCACGTGGAACGGGAAGCATTTCGGAAAACGCTACCCTGGAAGTTCTGGATTTCAACTTCCTATCTAAAAGCCTAAATTTAGCCTCCAGAACCTCCCTACCACATTTTCCTATGTCATTGGTACTGACATATACTGTGGTGAACAGCGCCCTCCGGAGCCTATGTAGACGGATGAAAATCCTGAGGTTCAGCAGGATTTATGCCTATTTGAGAAACCAAGGAAGAAAGAGAGACTCTATTCCACAGAGCTGAGCATGGAGACCAGCCCAGGGGAGGAGTCCTGCAGTCCTGATTGGGCACACCCTGCCCTTGGAAGGGGCGTGTCCAGGAGAGAACGTGGTTTTATACCAGAGCATGGCTTTGCTAGTCAGATAGAGACGGAGGAGAAGAAGACGAAGAAGGAGAGGAGGATTAAGCAGGAGAATGACTGGAAGGCCAGAAGACAGTATGCTGATACTTGGGAACCTGGCATTGGAAAGAAACCTGCAAAGTTCTATTCAGAGGCAGTGAGTAGAAGTCCCAAGGAGAGAGGACCTAGCCCTGAAATAGACAGCCGTTGGAAGGCACAGCCCTGGGAAAGGAAGCCTTCAAGGCAGGCACAAGAAAGAAAACAATCATTCTGTGAAGTACCGTTTGAGCCAGAGAGCAACAAACATTCTAACAGCTGGAGAACGTTGGAGCCATCTGAAGTCAGAACGGCATGGCAACAAGTAAGTGAATTGCCACAAAGTTTCCAGGCTGAACGTAAAGCTAACTCTCCTGTATGTGAAACATTAGCAAAAGAGACTAGCAGTTACTCTGATACAATTAATGTAAGAGAGGAGAAAATAAACAGCCTTAAGCCAGAGGGAAGTTGTATAGCTGATAGCAATTCCCTATCTCACAAACAGCAGGCTGAATTGCTCCTACAGAGTTTTAAGCAGTTTTTAGAGTTGCAAGCTAGAAGACAGCCAGTGTTTCAAGAAGCCAGTAATTCCATACAGCTTGAAGAATTAACACAAGATAATACAGACTTACCAGATTGTGAGAGCATGGATTGCACGGTCTGCTGTGTAGAGATGCCAAGCTGAAGGAAACTGCTTTTTACCGTATGTGAATTGAATGCTACGGAGCTGTTGTATTGCCTTGCTGAGAAAGCTCTAATTATGTGCACCTGATTTTCCCCAGCACTGTGAAGGTAACAGTGGCTGAAAGAGGCTGCAGTGAATCTAACTGACCTCTTGGGGCAAAGTGAGTAATTTGCTTAGAAGTGAAAAGCAGCAGTTATACTTTAAGTTGCCTTTATCCTAAGTTTTCCTGTTAGCATTTGAAGCACCTATTTTGTTTGCATTTATTGCCATGTGATGGAACAATATCCTTTACTATAATAAATATACTGGAAACCCCATAACTACAACTCTTTATTTCGGAGCGAGAGGAGCAGGAACTACAATACCCAGCATTCCCTGGATACAGGTTACTCTCCTTCCTCATGAAGCATCAGACCGCCGCTCCTGTCTTTAGCCCTAAGGCCGGGCAGGAGCGCCGCAAGTGGCTACGTTGGCAGGATATTCCACGCATGCGCAAGGTGCCGCGCTGAAAACTACAGAAAAGCAACTGCAAGAAAGACCCCGAGTGCAGACCATCCTGAAAGGAAGGAAAGAGTCCCAGCATCGGAGTGTCAGCTGCAACGAGGTTGTGAAAGCGTGAGCCAACACCTGAGCCAGGTAATAAGTGTCCACCTGGGAAAGGATAAGGATACAGGGCTGAGAGTGTTTGCCAGCTAGTTGAAAAAAAAAAAAAAAAGGAAAAGTTTTTTTTTTTAAAGTGTGAGGTACCGCACTTGGGGTTTTTTTTGTCTGTTTGTATTCACAGGTACTAAAGATGTCTCTGGATCCAGCAGAGGTATTTAAATGGATGGCCGCTCAACTCGAAAGACAGCGAGACTTGAGTCTAGAGTTCCAGGAAAAGAGTGCTGCTGCCCTGCAGGCTCAGCAGCGACCCCTACTGGACATGCTACAAGCGTGGGTAGCTGAGCAGAAGACGCCACAGGAGAAACCATCTGTTCCCCCAGGTTTTTCTGCTACAGCTGCGTATAGTCTAAACGCAGGGACTATGTTTAATTTTGGCTAGTTAAAGGACAATGAGGATGTTGACAATTTTATTGAGTGTTTTGAAAGAGTGGCACAGTTAAGTGCATGGCCAAAAGAGTGTTGGGCCATCAGATTTGCAGCTTCCCTTACTGGAGAAGCAATGGCTGCCTATAGGAGCATGCCACCCGACCTTGCCGGAAATTATGAGGAGGTGAAAAGAGCGGTCCGGGAAAGGCTAGGCCTTACACCGCTAGCCTACCATAATCTCCTGCGAGTGGTTAAATTAAAACAGGATGAGACACCGAAAGCCTTAGTATACAGGATAAGCAGGTTGTTAAATAAATGTCTTAATCCAGAGAATAGGACCAAAGAAGCTATATTGGAAAGCTTAATTGTAGAGCAATACATGAATGCTGTACCCAATGAAATAAAAACCTTCCTGATTCTGCAAAGCTGCAAAACCCCACAGGAGGCAGTAGACCTCACAGAACGCTTCTTAGAGGCCAAGGTAATGGCTCATGAAAGCAGTAGTGATTTAAAGGGGGCAGCAATACCTGAGTCAGAAAGGAAGTGGAAATTTCAGAATGAAGCAAGCAAAATGTGTATGCCAACTGTGAAGGCTAGGTTTCCGCCTAGGAAATGTTTTAAATGTGGGCGAGAAGGGCATATACAGAAGAATTGTTTTAAGACTGCCTTAGTAGCAGAAAGTGCACAAAAAACCCGAGAAGGATTTCTCATTGAGGTAGAGGTGCAGGGAATTGCTACTACCGCGTTATTGGATTCTGGCGCGGAGCAGACAATGTTCTCCAAGGCGCTGTGGCAGCAAGTCCAAGCATCAGGGGTAGCAATTCAGCCTGTTCGTAATGTGAAGATCCGCTGCGTTCACGGAGGTACATCACTATACCCTGTATACAACCTTCAGGTGAAAGCGCTAGGTGTGCTTAAGAAAATTCCCATCGCAGTGGTCCCCAAGCTACCTCATAATATAGTTTTGGGTAAAGACTGGCCACACTTCCATAAAGGGGTGGAACAAGGCTTATTCTTAAAAGAGCAAGAAGCTACCAGAGAGTCCCCGGTAGAAGCTCTAACCCAAGCCAACAAGAAAAGTATAGTGCCTAGTCCTTTGTTTGCCCACCTGAAAAAGCAAAAAGGGAAAACACCGCCTTCAAGAGAGGAAATAGTGAAGAAACCAGTGTTTGTACTAAGATTCTGCAAGATGAACCCTAATGCTCAACCCCCTAAGAGAGCTTCAAGTAACTCAGCAGGTTATGACCTCTGTAGTGCTGAGGAGGTCATAGTTCCTAAGCAAGGGAAAGCATTGATAGATACCGCTCTACAGACGGAAATGCCACTAGGCTGTTACGGCCGGATAGCCCCACGATCGGAACTCGCTGTAAAGCATTTTCTGGACATAGGAGCCGGAGTGATAGACCCGGATTATAGAGGTTCTATTAAAATTCTTATGTTTAACTTTGGCAAGGAGGACTTTAAAGTCAAGGTTGGAGATCGAGTAGCTCAACTAATCTGCGAGCGTGTGGGTCTGCCTCCGCTGGAAGAAGTATCCAGCCTATCAACAACGGCTCGTGGAGCAGGTGGATTCGGGTCAACAGGGGGTACCAGTTTCCAAGCTCTAGCCGCAGTAGTAGAAGAAAAGGAAGAGGAAGACCTGGGGCCACAAATCGCAGTATGTAAAAGCCACCCAGAGCCTAGAGTAGATGAAGGCTTGTCTTGGGCACAAAAGCAGGAGTTGGTTCAGCTACTAACAAGATACCAGGATGTCCTCACACCAATGCCAGGCAAGACGGACCTGATCGCCCATGGGATCATAACGCCGCCTGGCGAAATAGTACGCCAACGTCCATAGAGGCTGCCAGAAGCCAAGAAGGAGGAGATCGTACGGCAGGTACAGGAAATGTTGCAGATGGGCGTATAGAAGAGTCACGGAGCCCGTGGAACAGCCCAATTGTTCTAGTTCACAAGCCCGACGGCTCCATAAGGTTCTGTATCGACTTCCGGAAAGTTACCGTAATTTAATATCTCGTTTCGATACATATCCGATGCCCAGAATAGAAGAACTTCTGGATCGCCTAGGCCGTGCCAAATACCTCACCACATTGGACATGTCGAAAGGATACTGGCAGGTCCCACTAACCAGGGATGCCAGACAGAAGACTGCGTTCAGCACCCCGGTAGGCCTGTACCAGTTTAAAAGAATGCCTTTCGGCCTACACGGAGCTGCTGCTACGTGTCAGCGATTAATGGATTTGGTTCTGCGACCGCATCAAACATACGCTGTGGCTTATATGGATGATGTGGTCATTCACAGTGACAATTGGACACAACATCTCCCACGAGTTGAAGCCGTTCTTAGGGCACTTAGGGATGCTGGCCTTACGTTAAACCCGGCTAAGTGTTTATTTGGAGGCCGGGAAGTTAAATATTTGGGTCACCTGGTGGGTAATGGGGTGGTGAAGCCCCTTACTGATAAGATAGCCGCTGTTCAAGCATTCCCCAAACCACTTAACAAGAAGCAGTTAAGGAGCTTCCTAGGGTTAGTGGGGTATTACAGACGGTTTGTTCCAGGATTTGCAGAAAAGAGTGCCCCTCTAACTGAAATGTTAAAGAAGAACGCGCCTAACCAATTGAGATGGCGGGAAGAGGCGGAAGAAGCATTCCACCTGTTAAAGAATAAGTTGTGTGCAGCACCGGTTCTCAGAGGTGTGGATTTTTCCCAACCATGTTTGGTACAGACTGATGCGTCGGAGATGGGCCTTGGCGCAGTACTGTCCCAACGCCATGATGGTACGGAACACCCAGTGTTATACCTCAGCAGGAAGCTAGCCCCAGCGGAACAGCGCTATTCAACAATTGAACGTGAGTGTCTGGCTATTAAGTGGGCCATAGACGCGCTGCGCTTTTATCTCACGGGGAGACGTTTCACCTTGATTACCGACCACGCACCACTCAAATGGCTAAACCAGATGTATAACCATAATGCGAGGTTAACTCGTTGGTTTATGGCCCTCCAAGCGTTCGACTTTCAAGTGGAACATAGAGCCGGACGGCTCCACCAGAATGCAGATGCCCTGAGTAGAATCACGTGCTGTGCCTCTGATCAGATGCCAGCCTGTGATATCTTAAGGGGGGGGATCTGTGGTGAACAGCGCCCTCCGGAGCCTATGGAGACGGATGAAAATCCTGAGGTTCAGCAGGATTTATGCCTATTTGAGAAACCAAGGAAGAAAGAGAGACTCTATTCCACAGAGCTGAGCATGGAGACCAGCCCAGGGGAGGAGTCCTGCAGTCCTGATTGGGCACACCCTGCCCTTGGAAGGGACGTGTCCAGGAGAGAACGTGGTTTTATACCAGAACATGGCTTTGCTAGTCAGATAGAGACGGAGGAGAAGAAGACGAAGAAGGAGAGGAGGATTAAGCAGGAGAATGACTGGAAGGCCAGAAGACAGTATGCTGATACTTGGGAACCTGGCATTGGAAAGAAACCTGCAAAGTTCTATTCAGAGGCAGTGAGTAGAAGTCCCAAGGAGAGAGGACCTAGCTCTGAAATAGACAGCCGTTGGAAGGCACAGCCCTGGGAAAGGAAGCCTTCAAGCCTTCAAGAAAGAAAACAATCATTCTGTGAAGTACCGTTTGAGCCAGAGAGCAACAAACATTCTAACAGCTGGAGAACGTTGGAGCCATCTGAAGTCAGAACGGCATGGCAACAAGTAAGTGAATTGCCACAAAGTTTCCAGGCTGAATGTAAAGCTAACTCTCCTGTATGTGAAACATTAGCAAAAGAGACTAGCAGTTACTCTGATACAATAACACATATTAAAAGAGGGCTGCTACACAGTACGCTGTCCTGTGCTGCTGAGGTAAGCTATATTCTTATTTGATTTAAATTATAGATCTTTGCTGCTGCTAGGCTCTAACTTATTATGAAATTTAAACTACAAGCTCTCTGCTGTGTTCTAAATTTAACCAGAAAGCTCTCTTCTGTGTTTTAAATTTAAACTAAAAGTACTTTGCTGATGCTAGTCCCTAAGTGACTATTAAATTTAAACTACAAGCCCTCTGCTGGGTTCCAAATTTAACCAGAAAGCTCTCTTCTGTGTTTTAAATTTAAACTAAAAGTACTTTGCTGATGCTAGGCCCTGAATGACTATGAAATTTAAACTACAAACTCTCTGCTGGGTATGAAATTTAACCAGAAAGCTCTCTTCTGTGTTTTAAATGTAAACTTAAACTGCTGCTACTAGGCCCTGACTGATTTAACAAAAAATAGTGGGTTCACAGATTAATTAGCTTTAATAAAAATAATTCCTTTCAGAAAATTCCCAGAAGTATATACTCACAATTGCAGATCTCTCTCCAGAAGTAACAGTCCCCTTTTCTAGTCCTTCAAGAAGGGCACAGATAGAAGAGATCTGTCTGAGGAGGAGAGTTCCCAAGGAGCGTAGGGTGAGGTAAGAGAAGAAAGGTAGTGAGGAGCTGCAGAATGAATGCATGTAAAGGTCAGTAGGAGATGTTTGAACTTGATGTGGAAAAGATAGGGAGCCAGTGAAGTGACTTGAGAAGAGGGGTTAGTTACGTGAGCATAACAACACTGGTGAAGATAAGCCATGCAGCTGAGTTTGAACAAATTGAAGGGGAGAGAGATGATCAAAAGGTAGACCAGCGAGGAGCACGTTGCAATGGTCAAGACAGGAGGTGACTAGAGAGTGAATAAGAGTTTTAGTAGTTGTTCAGAAAGGAAGGGATGAATTTTGCTGATATTATAAAGAAGCGGCAGGTTTTAGCTGTATGTTGGATGTGTGCAGAGAATGAAAGAGTAGAGTCAAACATGATCCCAAGGTTGCGAGCTAAGGAAACTGGGAGGAGTAGAGTGTTATCCATGAAAACAGAGGAAGGGGAGAGGTGGGTTTAGGGGGAAAGATAAGGAGCTCAGTTTTGTCCATGTTCAATTTCAGCCTTCCATCCTCAATCTCCATTTATCGTATTTCCAAGAATATAAAATGTGTTTTCTTTTTACATCGGGAAGTGATGGCAAAACCTATACAACAGAGCAACTTATCTAATAAATTTACACAGTGGACCACGCCCCTCAAACCGCATATAAGTACTTGCACCTGCACAATGGACGGTCTTTCTCCCTGGGCCGTCCACTCTATGCCCAACACTTGCAAGCAGACCCTCCAATCAGCAGACTGGTACATACTTGGACTATATTCACAAATAGCATACCAAATGGCATACCAGACAAAAATGCTTCAACCGCTTGACTTTTCCGTCAACAGAAGATTCAAAGCTGTGTTATGTCGCCTATGGAAAAACTGAATGTACTATGGAGAACAGTTTCATGGCTACCGACCGTATGTGCCACGTCATCTTTGCAGACGTCTCTGGGTGGGTTGTGACAGCATGGTGGTGGTGGGGGGAGGAGGGGTAAGTGATAAAATAATAAAATCCAGTTTTGTGAAGGCTGAGATACTAAAGAGCCCCGATAATTGTGAAGATGAAGATGAAGAGGAAGACAATAATGAACATAAACTGGCACCTGAAATTGCAGAACTGTTTCAAAGTGACTCTGAAGATGAGGACTTCAATGGCTTTACCGAAAGTGATACAGAACAAATCTGATGTGAAATGAGCTGCTATGATGTTATGCACTTTATTCAAGAGTGTTATTGTAAACTGACAGTGAAACAGAATAAAACCGGTTTTAAAAACAGCAGTATTGTCTTGCGCTTTATTTTTAGTACCAGCAACTTACATAGCTTGGTGACTTATATTATGATTTTAGTAGTAAAATCCCCAATTTTGGCCTCTGTGACTTATACACAGGAACAACTTATAATCCAGGATATACAGTACTCTTCCAATACTCAGCCAATCATAGATTTTTCTTCCCTCCCACAGAAAATATCTGTCCCCCTCTCCATCCTCACTCTCCCAGCTTCTTTTTTTCTCCTGCCAATCCCAGTCCCAGCCTCACCCCCTTCTGGTCTTCCCCCAGCATCAGCTCTATTGTAGTTCCATCTCCTCTCAGCATCCACTCCCTTCCAGTCCAACGTTCAGCCTACTCCATTAACACCCTCAACGCCAAGCATGAACACCACAACAACACTCTCCTCTGTGCCATAAACAAGCCAAAATAACTTTTCAACCTCATCAGAACCCACACAAGTGACCCATCCCAATCCCAGCAAGACAACATTATCCGCCTGCAATCAATGACAGATTTCCTTATATCTAAACACATGCTCCCCAGCTCTCCTACCCTAATCATACCTTCTCCTACCACCTCATCCTCCACCACCCAACCATGGACCTCATTCAGAGACGTCCCCCTCAAAGGGCTCCTGAATATCATCACCTGCATCAATGACACCACTTCTTCTCTTGATCTCTTCCCAGTAACCTGGATCAAGCTAACAAAGACACTGATGTTACCATTTATATCCACAATCCTCCATGCTTCACTTACCCAAGCCTACCTCCCACCTGCACTCAAACAAGCCTCTGTGAGACCCCTCCTGAAGAAATCCAGCCTTGATCCCAACTCACCTGTATCATATAGACCCACTGCCAGCCTTCCCTACCTTTCCGAAATCATTGAAAAAACAGTGCAAATCCAGTTCCAGGAGCACCTTGACAGCTTTGCTCCACTCAACCGCAATCAACACGGCTTCTGCTCCTACCACAGTGCTGAAACGCTTCTCACCTCCCTCCTAAGTACACTTATAGCTGGAACTGAAAAACCCCTATCCGGCTTCATGCTGTTATTTCTCGACATCTCTGCAGCATTTGACACTGTATCCCACCGGACTCTTCTCAACCAGCTCAACGCTATTGGTGTCCACGGTGCCCCGTTCAAATGGATTCACTTCTACTTTTTCAGCGCACCCAACTGATAAGAATAGGCAACCAATCCTCAATGACCTACATCCTTCCCCAAGGAGTCCCACAAGGTTCCGCCCTCTCCTCCCTCCTATTCAACATCTACATCCTTCAGAGGTTCAACATCAGTTACCAACTCTACGTTGATGACATAATGATCTTCCACTCCATTCGACACCACCTCCCCCGACTACTCCATCAACATCGCCTGTTTCGGAGAAATTGTCTCATGGCTACAGCTTCACAACCTTGTAGTCATCTTTAACAAAACAGAGACCCTTTGTGTGTCCAGAGACCCCAACTTCACCCTGCCTCAAAGCATCTAAATACAAGTCAAATGCCAGATCAAATACCTTGGTGTTATCCTGGACCACAATCTGAATGTCCAGCCTCACATTATAAATATCACCAAAAACATCTACTTCAAACTCTGAATTCTCCATAACCTACACTTCCTCCTATCTCCTGACAGTTTCTGTACAGTCTGCCAAGCTTCTATCACTCCTCTCCTCGATTACTGCAACTCCGTCCTCCATGGGCTTCCTAAGGCTACTGTTGCCCCCCTACAGCTTGCCCAAAACACTGCTGCATGAGTCCCCAGGCACTCCCACATCACCCCCCCCCTATTCTAAAATCTTTTCACTGGCTCCCAGTTGCATCCTGAGTCAAGTTCAAGGTACTTGCTATCATCCATAGAGCTCTCTTCAACACCTCTGCCAAGCAACACCAATTAATCAGACGCTCTGACAGCAACAGACTCAGTCAATAGAACGCATCAAATCTTCTCCTCCTACTAGCACAGCTTTACAAGAGATCACAACGTACATGCACAAGAGCATTCTAATTCTATGCTTCCACCATCTGGAACCAACTATCCCCCACAATGCGGTGCCTCCAATCCCATACCCTAATCAAAAAGCATCTCAAGACACTTTTCTTCAAAGAACACTATGTCGCATGCACTACAACAAACCCCCAGCAAGAGCATCCCCCAACACCATTCCCATTACCCCTCCTCCTTAACGATCTGCTCAACCCCCACCACCCACCTCTAACACTCTACTTCCTCCGCCTCTCCCCCAACCTCAGATAACCTTTCACTCACCCCTCCCCCCCCCCCCCCCGCCCCTCACCACAGCTACACCATTAAAGAGCCAAGTTATATAAACAGGTATACTCCCCCCCCCACCAAAGTTAAATGCTGTTTACAATTTTTAGTTTTTCTATTTTAGTTTTATATGTTTAAAGTTGCCTGCAAATGTTTTTAATTGTTCCTTGTAAACCGTTCTCTTTTTGTTCCATGTAAACTGTTTTGCCTAGTAGAAAAACAGCATATAGAACCAGTTAAATAAATAAATAGATAAATTCGTCCATCCTAACGCATCAGCCCATTTCTAGTCCTAGCCCCTCAGTATCCGATGTGCCCTGTTTAACCTCCTGGCACTAAGCGCACCAACAGATTCCTTTTTATCACAGCCATGGGAGAGAAGGCAAATGCCGCTGTTTATTCCCACAGCTGTTCAGAGGTCAGCTTCCCCGGCTCCCTCTGCAACTGGTCAGGCTTGGGGCCCCCAAGGTGGGGGGCCATGTGAGGGCAACATTCCCGCACAATGGAGGGGACAGCCCTGCCACTACTTAACATTTGTATAACACTACAAGGCATACACAGCGCTGTACACAAACATGTAAGAGAGAGTCCCTGCTCAAAGGAACCCACAATCTATCCAAGAATGATGCATAAACTAACAGAGAACTAGGGGGATAGGTTAGAACACACAACAGGAGAATAAGGGGGTCAGGATCCAAAAGCAGCCTTGAAGTGGGCTTTAGCCTGGCTGGAAACAGAGCCTGGCGTACTGACTCAGGTAGTCTGTTCCAGGTATAGAGCGCAGCAAGGTAGAATGAATGAAGTCAATAGTGGAAGAGAAGGGCACAGATAAGACGGATTTGCCTGATAAGCAGAGTTCCCCTCACTAGTCCCAGCTTTTTGCCTAATTAAACATTTGTTACAATTCCTTTCTTCTGCCCACCCAGTTCCCACTGTCCCCTTTTACCCTTTCCCAGCTCTGTTTCCATCCTCCTTTCACTGGGAATGGGAACTGGATTTTAGCTCATATCTCTCTCAGAATTTCAAGGTAATTTACATTCAGATATAGTAGGTATTTTCATGTCCCCAGCAGGTGTACAATTTATATTTCTACTTGAGACAATGGAGAGTTAAGTGATTTCTCCAAGATCACAAGGAGTAACAGTGAGAGTCAAACCAAACTTCCCAGGTTTTCAGCCTACTGCACTAACCATTAGGCTACTCCACTCCTTAACTCCTTCCTAAGCCCACCTCCCGCCTGGAACCTCATGCTGGGATATGCTACTGTAGCAGCCAATCAGCTTAAAGCTCTAATTCTCTCACTCACCCACAGAAGGAATACTCACAGACAGGCTGGTATGCAAACAAAGGATCTTTAATGTGCGCACAGGCCCAGACAGAGAACCAGCAATCTCCACAAAAATTCTGAGCCCCGAGGGACGTCCTACAATGCCTTATATACAGTACAGTTTTAAACTCATTCTACAATCCCATTTGCCACAGGTATTTCCTGCCCACCAATCAGCAGCCCCTGGGGAAGGTACCTGGGTGACCTGTCCAAACCGGTGTGCTCTGGTCTGTTGATTTCTGGGCTAGGGGATATTGTGCTCAGACCTGGAGTGGGGGAAGGGTGTCTACTGAAATAGCAGGCTGATTACTTTATGTAAGGGCCTCATGGCTTGGGGGAAGGGTCAGGCTGATCACTTGTGTAAGAGCCTCATGGCTTGGGGGAAGGGTCAGGCTGATCACTTGTGTAAGAGCCTCATGGCTGCCTCACTACAAGAGTCTGATGGTCCCGCCTCCAGCGCAACAGTAAGTGTACATCAGAGGGGGCAGGACCAGCAGAGACTCCTGTAGCATGCTTCAAAGCAAAGTCCACCGCAGTTTGCTTTTGTTTTAGCACTAACACTGCCTGGAAAGTTTAAGGGGAGGGGATGGAACATTGTGGGAGAGGGAGGAGCAAGAGGGGCAGATGTTGGGGGAGAGGGAGGCAGTACAGGCACATAAGAACATGAGAAATGCCATACTGGGTCAGACCAAGGTCCATCAAGCCTAGTATCCTGTTTCAAACAATGGCCAATCCAGCTCACAAGTATCCCAAAGGTTCCCAAAAAGACACACAATCCAGCTCACAAGTACCCCAAGGTTCCCAAAAAGACACACAGATTCCACAATGCAGTGGATTTCTGGAGTCCTCTTTAATAATGGTTTATGGATCTTTCCTCCAGGAACCTGTCCAAACCTCTTTTAAACCCAATTATACTACTAGTTTCCACTACATCCTCCGGTAACAAATTCCAGAGTTTGATTACACTGAGTAAAAAAAATATTTTCTCTTATTACTCTTAAATGGGTTACATTGTATTTTCATTGCATGTCCCTTAGTCTTTCTACTTTTTGGTGGAGTAAACCATCTATTTCTGTTACCCATTCTACTCTATTCATTAATTTATAGACCTTTATCATATAGTATCTCCCCTCAGTCATCTCTTTTCCAAGTTGAAGAGCCTTAATCTTTGAAGCCTTTCCTCACAGTAGTATCCTTCCATCCCCTCTACCATTTTGGTGGCTCTTCTCTGTACCTTTTCTACTTCTGCTATATCCTTTTTAAGATATGGCAACCAGAATTGTACACAATATTCGAGATGCGGTCACACTATGGAACGATAGAGAGGCTTTATAATATCCTTGGTTTTATTCTCATTCCTTTCCTTATGATTCCTAGCATTCTGTTTGCCTTCATTGCTGCCGCTGCACACTGGGCAGAATGTTTCAGTGTATTATCCCCGATAATGCCTAAATCCTTTTTCTGGGTGGTGGTTCCTAATATGGAACCTCATATCGTGTAACCATAGTTTGGGTTGTTCTTTCCTAGGTGCATAAATTTGCACTTGTCCACATTAAATTTCATCTGCCATTTGGACATCCAGTCTTCCACTTTATCAAGGTCCTCTTGCAGTTTTTCACAATCATCTTGTGTTTAATAACTTTGAATAATTGTGTGTCATCTGCAAATTTGATTACCTGACTTGTTATTCCAATTTTCAGATCATATATAAATATGTTAAAAAGCAGTGGGCCCAGCAGATATCCCTGGGGTACTCCACTATTCACTTTTCTCCATTGAGAAAATTGGCCATTTAGCCCTACCCTCTGCTTTCTATCTTTTAACCTGTTCCTGATCGACAATAGTACACTGCCTACTCTGTCCCTTGACTTTTTAATTTTTCCAAGAGTCTCTCATGAGTGAACTTGTCAAAAGCTTTCTGAAAATCCATCCACTCCATCCCGCAGCATTTGGGTGGGCAATGCCACTTCTCACCCCCCAAACTACATCCATGGAAAGATATAAATGATTCCAATTTATCCTTATCAATTGCTAGACAGATAGGGGGTCATTCCAATGTTGGAATAGAAGGTATATATGTCCAATTTGGATGTACATCTTCCTACAAAGGAAGCCCTTACTGTACCGGTGCCCCCCATTCTGGAACGGCTGATGCTTCGCATTTGGGAGACACCATCCTCGATGCCTGTGCTCAGCAGGCGAATTGATTCCATCTATCGAGTTGGTAAGAGTCCTGGGTTCCAAAAGGCACAGCTGCCGCACAACTCCATGGTTGTGGAATCGGCCATGCGCCGGCTCAAGAGCCAGAAGACGCACTCCTCTGTGCCTCCTGACCGGGAGGAGATGTGCAGGGAATCTTGATGGGGGCGGGCAGTGGAGGGCCAAAGGAGGAGCATGGGCAGGGTGGAAATGGGACCCAGACCCCGGACATACAGGGCTGATTCCGGTTGCGGCCCTGTAAGTCTGGAGTGGAGGACATAGTCGGGATCTTATCCCATCTCCAAGGTGGAATAAGTCCCCCCGATTGCGACATATGGCACCAGCGGACCTCATCTTGAAGATGAGAGGCAGCAGGGGGCTCCCTTCGGGGATTGGGCGGCAGGGAACAGCACATTTGGGGCAGTGTGGTAGATCGGGGCTCCTGTATGGCGTCCCGGTTCCATGGCGATGGGACACCACAGCACCGAGGCTCCATGCAGGTGCTTCGGCTGGGCTAGCCAGGGATCTCGCTGGACAACCGGCGGCACAGAATCAGGGCATATCCTGCTCATCCAAGCTCTTTGCCGTGATTCTGCTTCTGCAGGAACATCTAGCTCCTGTGGGTGCAGAATCGGGTGCAAATCCAGCCCATCCAGACAGCAAAGACCATTTATAAAATCATGTAACCACATATGCACATACAAAGTAGACACGCAGAAGGTTAACACCTGTTTTTAGGCATTCTACGCATAAGCATTCCCAGTGCATAATCCGGATGGAGCTAGGGTGATGGTGTAATATATGTGCATAGTTTATAAAATAAAAGAGCACTGTGCTTAGAGTACACACATGCATTTACACATTTTTGGATCAGTTGTAAATTTGTACATGAAAATGTGTGTGCTATCGGGGCTGGTTCTGAGTGCCTATGTTCTCTCTATAAAATAGGTGTCTTTTTGGAACTTGGCCAACTTTGTAACAGTGCATCTATGTCCATCTTCCAAAAGATGCCTATTTAAGTCTATTTTACAGAGACAACATGGGTGCCTGTGTGCTTTTATAAAATAAGCATTCGGACCTAGCCTCAATAGTGCACAAATTTACACCTATTTCAAAAAGGTGCCTGTGGTTGCATTACACTATGCATGGGCTCATGTATTTTATAAAATAAGTGTGTTCATTGCAACTCTGCCAAGGCTCTGCCCACACAACACCCCCAGGAATACCTATGGACAGAATGCTTAAGTGCATACCATCTTTAAAGAAGTATATGGCTCTGCAATTTTATAAAAGGCATTTTCCATGTGCAAAACGTTTATACAATTACCCCAACAGGCATTTCAGAGATTTGGTGGAAGGAGGAGAATCATCAGGATGCTTTAAAACCAGGATAGAAACAGAGAAGAATGACGGTAGATAAAAACCATATGGCCCATTCTGTCTCCCCATCTACATCAACTGCTCATTGTCTACAATTTCTTTTTGTCTCAGAGATCCTCTATGTTTGTCCACTGCTTTATTGAATTTATATACTGTCCTTGTCTTCACCAACTAAATGGCTGTTTATACATCCACTACCCTTTCTGTAAAGACTATTTCTTTGAACTACTCCTGAGCCGATCCTTTCACACTCATCCTGTGACTCTTCACTCCAGAGCTTTGTTTCCATTAAAAAAGGCTTCCCTCCTATGTATTTCTTCATTGAAGGTATTTAAAGTTTCTATCGAATCTCTCCTTTCTTGCCTTTCTTTTGAAGTAAACATATTTAGATCTTTATTATCTGTTTCCATATGCTTTATGACAAAGATCACTGACAATTTTAGTAGCTGCCCTCTAGACCAGTTCCATCTGATTTGCGTCCTTTTGAAGGTGTGGTCTCCAAAATTGCACATGGTACTCCAAACGAGGTCCCATCAGTGACTTATATAGAAGCACAATCACCTCTTTTTTCCTACTAGCCATTCCTCTCTCTATGTACCTAAGCATTCATAGCTACTGTTTGGCCACCTTAAGATCATCGGATGCAATCACCCATCAGGTTCCCCTCTTATTTCATGCACAGAACGTCATCCCATACTGCACTCTCCCTTGGGTTTTTGAAACCCAGATGCATGACCACCCATCAAAGTTCATTCAGTGGTTAGCTTGACAAAGTCAACTCATAGTGGTTGGAATGTCTAATGATCAGATGACAGACACTGACTGGTTCTCCAACCATTCTCTGTTTATAGAAGGACTAAAATCTAGACTTCATGTATCGCTATCAATTTGTTACAAAACAGACAGTTTTGGTCTTTAGGGCCACCATCAAGTATACAGAAGCCTTCTCTATTGCTCTTTTCTTTAAGTTTTATTTATAGATATTTTCACAATGTATATCACTAATAGATACATAAAAGGAAATACTTGAACTACACAACAAAGGTAATATAAGATACATTAAAAAAAAAAGACATGATAGACCATAGTATCGGGGGGGCCCAAGGAATTTACCAAACCAAAGAAATATCTTACATACTGTACTTAAAAAAAGGTGGGATTCAACTTAGATAGAAGCAACTGGAACCCACAATTCCATGGGGCTACTCACAGTTACCTGGAGTTCCTTTCTACCTACAAGAAATTCAACGAACTTGCCGGCATCAGAAAAGCTATATATTTTACCCTCAAAAGATACAACACATTTACAAAGAAATTTCAACACAAAACCAGCTTCAATGGCCAAGACCCTTGGTCACAGAACCAAAAAGACCTGCCGGAGGGATTGCATAGAATGTGAAAGATTTGGAAAAATTCTTACATTTGAATCCAGAAAGGAAGAATTAATGTTGTGGAAATTAAGCACAAAATAGAGTCCTGGTCAGATTCAAAAGCAAAGGTGGCCATCAGAGTAGTCCGCTACATCACTACCTCCAAAGATGACTCCTGGAATCTGGTTAGATTCATCTGACTCTCCTCCTGCCCCTCCACTGACGGAGTCTTATATTTCCCAGGCTGTGACTACAGGAGGGAGATTATCTGAAGGAAAGTTCAAAATCTCATTTAAATACTTCCTAACCATGTCAGTTGGTGCCGTCAAAGGACATTTAAAGAAGTGTAAAAAGCATAAGTTATTTTTCCTAGATTGTTGTTCCAAAAAGTCAATTTTTTGATTAACCATTCTTTCCTTAACCTGAGCTCCCATCACCTCCTTGATTTCACTGTTAGCTCTTTCAATGGCGTCCAACCTTGCCTCCACCTGAGTTAAGCATTGATTATGCACAGGAAACTCAGCAGAAAATAACTCTAAATCAGTTTTTAAATTGGTGATCAAACCTGCAAGAGAAGTCTCCAAGGCTTTCAGGGCTGCCCACAGGTTGTCCATCATGAATTCAGTAGGTCTTTGAACCAGTCAAGCGATCTTACTGGCAGTCTTGTCCACATCCTGCTGTCTCCCTGACCCAGGTACTCCCCAAGATCTGAGCCCAGATCCAGCAGCGAAGAGGTCATTGGAGCTGCCCTTCAAGCCCACGACCTGCTCCCTGCTCTTCGGCAGTATGCATTGATGTGGTAGCACTCCCAATGAAAGAACTTCCAGGTCATGGGAGGTGCTGCTCACTCACCAGGGCATAGGGACACCCAATTAGTGCTCCAATCTGTGCTCACGGATGCCATACCAGCCAAAGCCTCTGTCGTGTTGGATCGTGTGAGCCCTAAGCAATTTTGCAGCATCATCTGCCCCTTTGATGAGGACTCCTTTGCTCCAGACTCTTGCTTAGGCTTCCTCTTTCTCTTCCCAGGCATCTCCCCATATGAGAGTATGCAGGAGACAGTGACACAAGCCCAAGGTGCAGAGAGCTTGCTCACACACCACCTTCACAGTGTCGTGGGGAGCCCCGTCTACGCCATTAGAATTATGGGCACGCTCCACAGCAAAGATTATTTTAGGTAGCCAAAGGGAATGTAAGGTTCACTTGACGTAGAAAATGGTCTTACTTATTCCAGCTTCCTTAAGAGAACTCATTAACGAAACCAAGTGTAGGGAAACAAGGCTTTTATTCCCCGTCATTGATAAACAAACAGAAAGTCCTTTGTTTCAAAAGGTACCAGCATTTAAATCAGCTGCTTAATTGTTAAACTTCACAATTAAGGCAAGGCTTGATCAGAGGAATTCAGTTCATTCCAATCATAAGAATTCTACAAGCTTCTTCTAGGTTACATAGTGTCTACAGACTCCTGGCCCGTGGCCATGCACAAATCACAGTCCATCTGTTCAGGTTGAGGAATGGGAACAGTGTTTATACATTCTATCTCCATGGATTTTTCATCACTATATTCTGTGATAAGGAAGCTTATCATAGCTCAGGAAGGAGCTATAGAAAAGGTGAAGTGACTCTGAACAAGCAACCTGTCAGTTCTGGTAGAAATAAGAAAACAGAATTTTCCCATAAAAGACTACCAGTCCCAGAATGCACCAGGTTTCCAACAGCCATTAGAGGAGCTGAAGTGGAGAAACGTGTGTTCAATCAGGAGGGCTATGAGGTAATCCCTAAGCACTCGTCTCAAAGGGCAGGGCCTGATTCAGCACAGCTGCGCTGTGTTAAGGAGGATCACTCATCTAAGCAGAATAAGAGTAGAGTTTATTCTACAGATGACCATCTTTATGATCACCTTGGATATCCAGAGAATTATCCTCAGTTTCATCTGAAGGATTATCAGAAGCAGAAGCCAAATCGGACGGACAGAGAGGGAAAGAGACCCTCTGGAAGAAAGAGGAGAAAAGCCTTTGAGAGGTCTAGAAGAGTCCAAAGCAGTACGTATACTGGGAGATATTCCAAGGGCCAGCATAAACCATTGGACTGGGGAAAGCCAGAGGAATGGTGCTGCAGAGCTAGGAATCACCAGAGGCTACCTGTGAGGGAGACGGCTGCACGTGGAAGGGACCCTAAGACCCGTGCCAGAAGGTATGTGAAGAGAGATCCAGTGTCCAGGGATCTGGATTGGAAGGCTGGACATAAGAACTGGACTACATACTGGCCAGGCTATATAGAGAGGAACTCTAGCAGCAATGGAAGCTCAGGTATGAACATTGATCTATGCCCTAGCTATAACCTTGAAAGACAGCAGGGAAACAAGTATTCTTCTGAAAGTGCTCCATTGAGAGATTCATCTGTGCCAATCCCTGATATTGAACCTATGCTTGTTGAAGATGGGGGTATGATTGCAGATGAAGATCCTATTTATATGGACTGCTCTCTATCTAAACTCCGTTGGTAACTTTCTGTTATAAAGTACAGCAACCATCACAAAGAAATACAAATTTGTTCTTTAATCTACTCAGAAAAGCTCCTGAAGCAGGATTTGACCCACACAGTAGAAAGCAAGCCAGCTAAAGGGGTTTCAGCTGGATAACTGCTAGCAATTAAGCCTTACCTAATTGCTTGTGAGCTAGGAAGAGAATCACTTTTGAATCTATGTGGGAAGTAATCAGAAGTTAATCTGAAAAGAACAGTTTGTTTCTTGCTTTGTGGCTTTTCATTTGTTGTTTTCCTGATTTTGACTTTGTTTTTCCAAGTTAACACTGAAAGCAAGTTACCTGATTTATGTGCTACCAAGCATATCTGTGTTGGGAGAAATAATCCCCTAAATAAAATATCTTATTGGCTTTACCCAAGAGCACACAACTAAATTATTGTCAGCAGCTGTGTCTGGTGTGAATGAACTACATTGCCCACAATACCTTGCAAATCATATAGATATATGCACTTGCCAAGAATGTGAAGATTCTCACCCAGGCAGCCGTCTGACAATTCATCATTGGAATAATCACTGTCCCTGTCTGATACAGGTCTGTGTGAAATGCCTCTAGGGTCTTGTCTCCAATACCAATGTGTTCTAAATGCTTTAGGGATTTTCTGAAACCACTCTGGTTTCTTCTTCTTTACAGAGTGAGCATTTTATTTAGACAGTTTTGTATACCGCCTTATCCTTCAATCAAAGCGGTCACGGCACAATTGGGGGATACATTCAACACGCGGGGATATGAGACACATACACTAATACTTACAGGGAACATGGGTAATGGAGGGTTAAGTGGCTTGCCCAAGACCACAACAGGGCTTTTGTTTTAACAGGGCTTTTAGGACTCAAGAATTTAGTATCATCAATAAAGTGTTCATACCTGAAGTCTGGCTGGTTTGAATCCCTGGAGTTTTCTCTTTCAGAAACTTTCCTCCTGTAGCAGGTTCTCTGCCTGTAAGCTTTAGGCAAGGCTGTGCTTTCTGGCAGTTTGGTAAAACCTGACGTGGATTCCCTTTTCTCCCTTGGTAAGAACTTAGCTTTCTCAGAAAGTGCTTTTCCTTTCTTGCCTGGTAAAACTTGGTTAGTATTTCCCAGAGACTGTAAGCTTTCCTCCAAACCGTTCCCTCTGGTTCTTTGCTTATGTCTCTCTGCTCTTGAGTCAGGAACACTATGAGAACAGGGAGTGGCACACACTCTAGCTTCAGTGCTGGCTCTAACAAACTCCCGTTGAACAGCTGCACGCTTAGCCTGGCCCTTCTGAACTTCACCCTTGTGAACTCTGTTCCTTTGGGCTTGCCCACATAGGATTCTTTCACTTACTCCTTCTCTTGGAGCTGATCCTCTTAATAGAGCTGTTCCTCCTTGTGAAGATATTCCTCTGTCTCTGTTCCTTCTCAGGTCCTTCTCTGCTCCTTTCTCTGCTTGCTCCTCTGCCTTCTCCTTCTCTTGCTCCTCTGCCTTGCTGGCATTCAGCTCTGGCTTATAAAGGAATCTTTCCTTCAAGAGTTCCGGGGTCATTCCCAGGTGCAAATCATTAGCCCTCTTAGGCTCATTAGCTCCTGCATGGTCATTCCTGCTCCCTCTAGCTGTGCCTGGAGGTAACTGCACATCTAGAATCCTAAAAGAAACAGGGTTTCTTTTCAAGTTCTCATCTTTATTGATACCCACATCATGACAACAGACACCATCTTGCCCCCGTGTGCTCGCCATTGCTCTTTTTGACTTTTTGGAACAACAATCTAGGAAAAATAACGTATGCTTTTTACACTTCCTTAAATGTCCATTGACAAAATAATATATCCACTGTGCTGGTGAGGAGCAGGGCTGGTCCTGCAGACACTGTGGTTGGGAGGAACGTTGCTAGAAGAGGACTGGAGCTCAGGCGCTGGTCATGGGGTATGTGAGACAGGCATTGCTGGGCTGTTGGTACACTCTGGCACTGCATTGGATGAAAAAGCACTATGAGGCCACAACAGGTTGATGGAGAGTTTTGTGGTGAGTGCTGGTAATGTGCCGAGTGTGAACATAGCAGTGAACCTGGGAGTAAATATGCATGCACAGAGCATGTGCTATGGAAAAGCAGCCGCGGTTCCAAAAGAATGGCTGAATAACTGGACAACAGGCACAGAGTTGGGGGGAGCCTAGGGAAGTTTTGAACAATGGCTGCAGAGGGTGGAAGATGTTGTGGGTAAGAGTGAGATGGGCCGGGCTGGAGGTGGCAGATGCTGGGTGCTGTGGCTGGAAGAATGTGACAGGAATGAGGGTGCATGCTGATTGCACGATTGGAGGGTGATTTGTGCTGTCTCACTGCAAGTATGGGAACAACTCGTGCAGCGCTGTGTATAACTGAAAAAAAAGAGAACCATTTGTTCAGTTGAGAGTGAGAAGATGCAGCCAGGGTTGATGGCAAAAAGTGGGTAATTTGGAGGTCATTTGCTGTTATAAATGTTGACTGGTGCTAATAGGGATATTTACGAGGTGTGAGAGCAATTATGCTGTCTGATTAATCTAAAAAAAAAAGTGTACAGTATGAGAGAACTGGCTGATTGAAAGTTTGAGTGAGAAATGTTACATTGAAGTGAAAGCTGATCAGTCATATTGATTGAGCATATTTGAAGCTTGCTTATTTGATACCTGGATCTTTATGAAAGCTGTGTGTGTGTGCTATTATAGGAAAGAGAGACCAAAATTGCAGGTGACCATTAAAAAGAAAACTCAAGCTTCTCCAGGAACTAAAAGTAAGCTCTGGAAAAAAGAATTTCAATTTTACAGTGACAGTCAGTGGAATGAAAGAAAGCATGTGATTTGCACCTCTTTAGAATGAATTATCACCAGGAAGTCTGGATGGGAGTTTTAGAAACTCAGTGTGAAAGGGAACGCATGTGGGATTAAAAGTGTAACTCACACTATGATGACACTCGGCAGGATTTGGCTGAGGTCCTAATCGGAAAGCTAAACCTAGCCTGAGGGTGACCGAGTCTGCTATCTGAGAGAAAAAGAGGAGATCTGGTTTCAATGACATCATCACCAGTATAAGGAGTGGTGCAGCCCTGGAACTTGAGAGGATACTATTGCCAAAGCTGAGGTCAAAGAAAAATCTGAAAAACACTTCCAAACCACCATACATACAAAGTCTAATATACTGTATACAGTTGTGGTCAACATTATTGGCACCCTTGCATTTTAGTTATGTTGTATACAATATCTTGAGAAATAATTGGAAATATTCCAACTGTATGTCTTCATAATATTTTAATAATATGTTCAAAGGTATAAAACAACAAAAAAAGATGTCTGTGCAACTTAGATGGAGTAATTTCTGAGAAAAAAATATGACCTGGACAGGATTGATAGAAGAAAGACCAACCGAGCAGGTAGACAAAGACTGGCGACAATTCAGTTCAGGTGAAAAGCCTTTTAATTGGGCCCCGATGCATTTCGGCTAAAAAGCCTTCTTCAGGGGATCTTTGAAAGAGAACACACCTCAAAAAATTATAATATAATGAATAACATTATAAACATTCAAAAAACATTAGTTAATTATAAAAACATATAAATCATAAATTTAATAAAACTGAACAATATAAAAAACAAATTATCAAAAACAAATTATAAAACATATGGAAGATGTAGATCCATTGGACAAGTATAAACATATTAAAAAAATAAATAAAATATCAAAAGTTGTAAAAGTGATAAAAAGTGTTCAGAATATGAATAAAACAATAAATTATAGAAATATGAGTATAAACATTACTAAGAACATAGATATTGCAAAATCATACGGTCAAAGTAAAGATATAAGAATATGAAAGTAAAGGAGAATGATGAGGAGGACACAAAATAGGAGAGACAGGAGATGGCAAAGAAATACCTTATTTCTGTCGCATAGTACACTAAAGTTAATAGCTAAAGATAAACAATAAATAAATAATTTAGATATTAGAACAATAAATAAATAAATCATTTAAATATTAAAAACAGCAATAAAGGCATAAAAGTATAGTCATATAGAAGGTACATAAAAATATTAGGACAATGCCATTAGAGAGTATCATCGAAATATGAGAAACCGCATACCCCCAAAAAAACTAAAATATGAAACATACTGCATTTAATGAGAAAAGCTCCAAACCTAATGATGTGATACTTGCCTAATATTTGTTTAAAAAGTCATACATTATTTTTTTTTAAAATGCATCATTTATTAAGCCACCATAGAATGTAAAATTATAAAAATAATAAAGATAACGGGCACTTGAAGAAACAAGAATGATTACGAAATAGAGACCTCTTAGTGCATAAATAGATATTTGAATTGAATATAAGACCTTCTTTGGGCATAAACCTAAACACAATTGTCCGATTTTATAGGATACTGTTGCCCGACAATTAGAATTGTGTTCAAACTTCACTGCTTCAAAACAGAGCACTCCATAATTGAATGAGGCATTTTCTAAAGTGAAAGTTATATATTAAGAACAAGAAACCTTGCCATTCAATGCACTCCGTAATTGAACGAAGCATTTTCTAAAGTGAAAGTTGTATATCAAAAAGGGTTGTACTTAAAAAAAGGGGACAAGAAAGCTTGCCGTTTAATGTACATTATGCTGTTTGCTTGTTCGGAATAAAACCTCTTTAGGGCATAAAACTAAACACTATTGTCCGCTTCTATAAAATACTATTGCCCAATAATTAAAAATGTCTTCAAACTACATCACCTCAACATTAAAGTACTCCATAATTAAATGAGGCATTATCAAAAATGAAGGTTGTATAATAGAAGAATTGTTCTTTAAAAAAGGAAAAAAAGGGGAGGGGGGAAACCTCACCGATCAGTGCACTCTACACCGTCTGTTTGTACGGAATGGAACACTTTTAGGGCGTAAAGCTAAACACTATTGGCCGATTCTGTGAGATACTATTACCCAGTAATTGAAAATATCTTCAAAACTTCAACATTAAAGCAATATGTGGTCAAACAAGGCATTTCCAAAAAATAAAAATGTTTTGTATAAAGGAAAGACCAAAAGAACTTACCGTTCGATACACGCTGTACTGTTTGCTTATTCAGAATGAAATGCCCTGCGCTTCTACTTTCCAAAAAATACTAGCGTTTTCACGGTCTCATAAGGTGAAGGGTCATAGATTATTAAATCTACTGTGCTGTAACTTTTGTTAGCTTCCTTGATTTCTTTGAGCATTTCATCATCCATTTGTTCATTCTGGCCAGGCGGTCGATAGTACACCCCCACTGCCATCGTCTTCCCCTTTTTACATGGAATTTCAATCCATAGAGATTCTACAGCAAATTTTGTTTCCTGCAAAACATTAATCCTTTCTGACTCAATGCCCTCTCTAACACAGAGCACAACCCCTCCACCAATTTGATAAGCTCTATCATTACGATATAGTTTGCACCCAGGTATCATAGTGTCCCACTGGTTGTCCTCCTTCCACCATGTCTCTGATATTCCAATCATATCAAACCTCTCATTTAGTGCTATATATTCTAACTCTCCCATATTATTTTTTAGACTTCTAGCATTTGCATACAAGCATTTTAGAGACTTTATTTTATTCATATTAATATGGCTATTGGTAGGTATGGGTAATTTATTTATTTATTTATTTAACAACTTTTATATACCGCGCTATCAGTGCGGTTCACATATAACAAGGGTGCACAGTCAGAAGACTGTTCTGTGCTTACATTGTAACAGGAGTTTAAACTTGGAGCTTACATTGTAACAGGAGTTTAAACTTGGAGCAACAGGGTAACTATAAACATATGTACAAAATACAATTAGATTAGGTTTGTATATGCAAGAAGGGCTAAGGCAAGCTCAAAATACTTGTGACAGGGTAAGGTTTGTGGACATTGGTGAGTGGGTGAGCAGAGGCGGGGTGGATGCTTGAGCAAAGTGAAGTAGGAAAATGTGGTGTGTTTGATTGCCTTACGGAACTGAATAAGGTCTTTGATGGATCTAATTTCTGGTGGAAGTTTGTTCCAGCATTTTGGGGCGTAGAAGGCGAAGGTTCTTTTTCTGGTCATCTGGGTGCACTTGATAGACTCTTTGGGGATAATCAAGGTGTTGTCGGTTACTGACCTTCTGATTCTGTTTTTCGGGGTGAGGGTGTCGTGGGGGCTAGGTTATTGATGATCTTGAAGATGATGAGAAGGATTTTGTATGTTAACCTGCAATGAATTGGTAGCCAGTGGAGTTCCTTAAGTATCGGGGTGATATGGTCTGATCTTGCTAAACCACAGAGAACACGTGCTGCCGCATTCATAGCGAGTTGCAGCGGATTAAGGGTGTTCTTGGGGAGTCCATACAGGGCAACATTTGCGTAATCAAAGTGTGGTAGAATGAGGGCCTGGAAAATGGTCCTGAAGTCATTATAAGGTAACATGGGCCTGAGGTGTCTTAGCGTTCTAATTTTATTGTAGACAGATCTGGTGGTGTTTCGTATGTGCTCCTTAAAGTCGAAATGCTGGTCCAAAGTAATCCCTAGGTAGCGAATGGAAGGTTTACTAGGGAGTTCCGCATCTCTTACTCTTAGGGAGGATGGAGGTGAGAAATCTTTGTTCCTTGATATGAACAGAACTTCCGTCTTCTTGAAGTTTATGCGGAGATTTTGAGATAATAGCCAGTCAGTGATGGCGTTGAAACAATTGATAAGGCTGGAGAAGTCTGGTTGTTTGATTTTGAATGGTGTAAACAGCAGGACGTCATCTGCATAGATTAGAGTAGAGATATTGAAGGAGCATATGATGTCACATATCGGCTGCATGTAGACATTGAACAGCAGCGCGGATAAAGAGGAGCCCTGCGGAACACCTTGGTGTTGGTGGAAAGGTGTGGATGTGGTGGAACCAACTCTGACATGCTGCCAACGATCCAATAGATAAGACCTACACCATTCCCAGGCGAGGCCACAGATGCCCTTCTCCTGGAGATGAGTGAGAAGTTGATTGTGATTAACGGAGTCAAAGGCAGCAGAGATATCTAGGAAAATGAGAGTGAAGCCATTTTCAACCTTGTCCAATCCTCTATTCAAAGTGTTGGTTAGGGTGGTGAGGAGGGTTTCTTTGCCGTGAGACTCCCTGAATCCGTGTTGACAGGGGTCGAGAGGTGACACCTCATCAATGTGGTGTTGAATCTGCCGCTGGACAACCTTCTCTATTATCTTGGATAATAGAGGTATACTTGAGATTGGGTGGTAGGAGTCAGTCTTTAGTGGGTCAAGTCTGTTATTCTTCAGAAGTGGTCTTATTGATGTTTGTTTGAGGGATGCGGGGAAAGAGCCTGTTGCAAAGGAAAGTCCAATGATGTTGATTAGAATTGGACTAAGTTCAACTCGCAGAGTTCTGACCCAGTATGCTGGGCAGGGGTCACTTGGAGCTGTAGAGGTGTTGATGATGGCAATGAGATCTTGGATGTTTTTCTCTGTTGGAGTTGTGAACATTGTGATAGGTGGAAGTGAGGTGTGCGCTGTCATGAGGCTGGAGCAAGGGAAGAAACAGCCTTGGAAAAAACTCCTGATTTGCATGAATTTCAGAAAAAGCAGAGAGCGCAGTTCCAGTGTAGCTCAGCCAGAGGGCGCATGAACAGTTACACAGTACCTGAAGCAACGTACTCAAGAACTGAGCACCTTAATGATAAGTGCTTTCACCTGTCCTCAAACTCACAGCGTGCAAGCCAGAAATCCCTTTATAAGGGAAATCAGATGAGCAGAAAGGGAGACCAGCCCCAGAGGAGCCAAGGGCAAGGAGTCCAGCAAAGAGCCCAGCACAGAGACCAGGGAGTCCGGGAAAGGCTCCAGCAAAAGGACCAGCACTGTGACCAGGACTGGGAAGAGCACCGGGACGCAGGAAGGCACGGAAGAGAGGCACCAAGGAGGGTAGCCGACAGAATAACCGGAAGGGTACCAGCAAGGGTACCGGGAATAGTAACAGGAGAAGGAAGGAGAAGAACGGACACAGACAGTGGCAAGGACAAGGTCAGAAGGACCGGCAGCACAAGCTCTGAGAGAAGCCTGGAACAGGATAGTTTCCAGCTGCGGCCAGCTCTAGGTGGCAGGAGCCAAAAGGGGTATACTCTATGGGATAAAGCCCAGAGAAGCAGCCTGCCTGTTGAAAGAAGTTCTCCAACTCCAAGTAAGTCCTTTAGGCCAAACCAGAAAGGCACAAGGAAAGGAGATTCCTTGTACATTGATCCTCTTACCCTGAAAGATAGAGAGGGGAAATCCACGTCTGGTTTTCCTAGCAGCCTGGATTGTGGAGCAGTGCACAAGACAGTTGGTCAGCAGGAAAAGCTACATTGTAAACTGAATCCTGGGCGTGGCGCTCCTTGGAAGCTAAGGTATGAAAAGCCTTTCATTCTAAAAGGAACTTTAAATGAGGAAAGTCTTATGCAAGTAGATAAACCTCAGTATCATAGAAGAAGTAAAGCTAACTATTTAAAGCCACTTCCTAAAAGTGTTTTAAGAAAGTTATATGAGCAGCCAAGGAACTTCTGTGAGGAATTAAGAGACACTGAAGATATTCTTAACTCTGAAGAGGGTAGCGATCCAGAATCAATGGACTGGGATTATAGCTCCAGTGTTCCCATGCCTCACAACGAACCTATGGAATGTAACTTTTGCTTAAGAACTAGTTTGCTTGCCATGCTAATTGTATAGCGAAGAACTAAGTCTGCATATGGTGAAACTGATAACCATTTTGTTCTGATATTGTTTTCTAATGTTTTGGAAAATCCCCTAACCCAGCTAAACAGTCAATTGTAGAGCTTACAACCTTTAACTGTTTAGTCCATGGTGGAACTTTATTGTTTGAGGAAAGCGTTACCTCCACTTTATGTTGATGTCCCTTTGAACCTAGAGCATTAATCGGGGAAATAAAGCCTTATTTACCCTACACTTGGCGTAGTTATTCTTTTCAGGGAGTTCTATACTACAAGGACCACAATCCTTTTGGTCCTTCAGCTTGAACACTCTCTGATACAAATTAAATGTCCCCGCGACGCCCTTACTTTATTACGCCAGTAGGGGCGCAGTGGCGACATAATGGCGTAGTTGGCAGGATGTTGGGACAACGCCCTAAGACGCTAAAGTGGAAAACAAAGTAAAAAAACCACCATTACTGGGTGGGAAAACCCGGAGTGGAGTCTGAGAAAACCCGGAGTGGAGTCTGAGAGAATCTGGACCGGAGTCGAGAAAAAAAAATCCTGATTGGGTTCAAGAAAAAAAAAACCAGGACCAAGACAACACCAGGAGAGGAGTTTGTCTAGTGCGATCAGCAGTCATAGAGGCTACGTCAAGGAGCTGCTGCAACCTCTTACTGGAAGCGTGAATCTACTCTGCTACCAGGTAAAAGGTAGAGGGGTAGACTGGTCTGGATACGGGTGGAAAAAAAAAACACACAGTAAAGGGAGAAAAGGGCTAAGTGTTGTAGAACCACACTTGGTTTTGTTTCTTTCTCCATCTCTTCTAGGTAAAGTCCATCATCATGGAGCAGAAAGAGCTACTGGAGTGGATGATGATGCAGTTTGAAAAGCAGAGGGAGCTTGCTGCTCACACACAACAACAAGCTATCCTAGCGCTACAGGAGCAGCAGAAACCCATTCTTCAGCTAATGGAGGCTTGGGCCACCCAGCAACCAAAGATGTCAGGGGGAGCCTCCGGCCAACAGGAACAGGTTTCTGGACTAGGCAACTGGTCACTAGGGCCAGGCACCTTTGACTCTTTGTGCTTAGGAAAACTGTCACCCACTGATGATGTTGACGACTTTATTGACTCCTTTGAAAGGATAGCGAGCGCAATAAAGTGGCCAAAAGAGCAATGGTCAATTAGGCTAGCTGCTTCACTTACAGGGGAGGCGCTATGCGCCTATCGGGCGATGCCAACTGCATTAGCTGCAGATTATACCGAGGTGGTAAAAGCCATTCGCGAGCGCCTAGGCTTGACCCCACTCGTATATAATCGCATGCTGCGAGCCGCTCACCTTAAGAGGGGTGAGACTCCAAAAGTATTAGGCCACAGGCTTAAGAGCTTAGCGGAAAAATGGCTAAGACCTGCTGGTAAGAATGTGGAATCAATTATGGATGAAATAGTCCTAGAACAGTTTATGCATGCAGTGCCTAGCAATGTGCAGAGCTTTCTAATTCTCCAAAATTGTAGTACCACGGCACAGGCCATCAGCCTAAAAGAAAGATATTTGGAAGCAGATTTGGCTACCCAAAATTCTAAAAACGTATCTGAAAACGCATTGGATACTTACAAACAGACCTTAGGAGCTCTGTCTCATTCTAAGCCACACAGTATAAAGTGTAAAGATGATTTTATCAAAGAATGTTGATAAAAGATGTTTTGCTTGTGGAAAAACAGGTCATATGCGAGCTGAATGCCAAGCACGCATGGTTCTCCTAGGAGAAAACCGAGAAATGCCATGCGAGGGTTTAGTCTTGGATGTGTTTGTGCAAGGAGTTCCAACCAAGGCACTACTTGATTCCGGTGCGGATCAAACAATGATCTCTCGCAAGCTTTGGTCCTTAGTCAAAGAGCGAGCAGAGTCCACACCTGATCAACCAGAACGCCAAGTAAAAATAAAATGTGTTCATGGCACGGCAACATTGTATCCTGTGTATAACCTAACTGTAAGAGGTTTGGGAACAACTAAAAAAATGGTGATAGCTGTGGTACCTAGGCTACCACAAGACTTAGTCTTAGGCCGGGACTGGCCTCACTTTGAAAGAGGGATAAATGAGGGATTTAACATCTCGGGAGGTTTTGGCTTCTACGAGTATCCTTACTAAGGGAACCTCCATTCCTAGTCCCCTCCTAGGAAAACCCAAAGGAACCAAGGTCAAGAGACCGGAGGAACCGGTAAAGAAATTTGCCTTGAGGTTTTGTAGGACATCCAAACATGCTCGTAGTCCTTGTCGAGCGTCAGACCAAGCTGCGGGATATGATCTGTACAGTGCGGAGAGTAAGATCATTCCAAGAGGTGGAAAAGCTCTGATTGACACGGGACTTCAGTTGGAATTACCGCCCGGTTGCTATGGGAGAATTGCACCACGCTCCGGCCTAGCGGCCAAGCATTTTATCGATGTTGGGGCTGGAGTGGTGGACCCTGATTACAGGGGCATAATAAAGGTCCTCCTGTTTAACTTCACTAATGAAGACTTCGAGGTTAAAAACGGAGACCGGATCGCACAAATAATTTGTGAGCGCGTGGGTTTCCCAGTTCTCGAGGAAATAGAAATGGTAACCCCTACAAGCCGAGGAGTCAGGGGCTTTGGCTCCACAGGACAAGCCGAAGTGAAGAGTTTTGTAGCTGTGACCAAGGAGGCGGTCGATGAAGACCTAGGTCCAGTCCTGTCAGACTGCAAAACCCATCCCGTGCCACATATCAGTGAGGAACTGTCAATAACACAACGGCAGCAACTGTCCAACCTCCTGAGGGAATTTAAGGACGTGCTGACACCCATTCCTGGGGAAACGAATCTTGTGGCACACAAGATAATTACAACCCCCGGAAAAATTATTCGGCTAAGGCCTTATCGCCTACCGGAGGCGAAAAGACAGGAGGTCATTTCGCAAGTCCAGGAGATGATGCAGATGGGCGTGATCGAAGAGTCCAGGAGCCCCTGGAATAGTCCAGTCGTTCTAGTGCCCAAACCTGACGGAACCATGCGTTTTTGCATAGACTTCCGTCAGGTCAACGAGATTTCTACGTTTGATGCTTACCCCATGCCCCGGATTGAAGAACTGCTGGATAGGCTGGGGCAAGCTAAATTTCTAACGACACTGGACATGACGAAGGGGGTACTGGCAAGTGCCCCTAACTAGGGAAGCGCACCCCAAGACAGCATTTAGCACACCTATTGGGCTGTTTCAATTCACGCGCATGCCCTTTGGCTTGCACGGGGCCGCTGCCACTTGCCAGAGACTGATGGATATTGTTTTATGCCCCCATCAAATATACGCCATTGCTTATATGGATGACGTGGTTATCCACAGCGCCACCTGGGAGCAACATTTACTCCACGTGGAGGCAGTGTTATCCGCTATGCGGCAGGCCGGGTTAACACTGAACCCTAAAAAGTGTACGTTTGCGGCTGCAGAGGTAAAATATCTGGGACACATTGTTGGCCGAGGCACAGTACAACCATTATTGGACAAAGTGGAGAGCATACGTACTTTTCCCATTCCCTGAACTAAAAAACAACTGCGAAGCTTTTTGGGCCTTATTGGTTATTATAGGTGCTTTATACCCCATTTCGCAGAAGAAAGTGTTTTGTTAACTGGGATTTTAAAGAAAAACGCTCCGATGACGCTCCACTGGTCGGCAGAGGCAGATGAGGCCTTCCAGAATTTAAAGGAAAAACTCTGCAGGGCCCCAATACTGCGAGGAGTCGACTTCCGTCAACAATTCCTGCTCCAGACGGATGCATCAGAAATAGGCCTAGGAGCCGTTCTCTCACAGGTCCAGGAGGGGGCTGAACATCCGATTCTTTTCCTCAGCAGGAAGTTGAACCAAGCGGAACAGAAGTATTCCACTATTGAGCGCGAGTGTCTCGCTATAAAATGGGCTGTAGAAGCTTTAAAATTCTACCTGACAGGAAGGAAATGTATCCTTATTACAGACCATGCTCCTCTTAAATGGCTGAGCCATATGAGAAACGACTCACTCAATGGTACATGGCGCTACAGCCATATGATTACAAGGTGGAACACAGGGCTGGAAAGCTCCACTACAATGCGGACGCGATGTCCAGAATTACAAACTGTAGTGAAACTGAACACTCAGCTTGTAATATTTTAACTCGGGGGATATGTCATGAGGCTGGAGCTAGGGAAGAAACAGCCTTGGAAAAAACTCCTGATTTGCATGAATTTCAGAAAAAGCAGAGAGCGCAGTTCCAGTGTAGCTCAGCCAGAGGGCGCATGAACAGTTACACAGTACCTGAAGCAACGTGCTCAAGCACTGAGCACCTTAATGATAAGTGCTTTCACCTGTCCTCAAACTCACAGCGTGCAAGCCAGAAATCCCTTTATAAGGGAAATCAGATGAGCAGAAAGGGAGACCAGCCCCAGAGGAGCCAAGGGCAAGGAGTCCAGCAAAGAGTCCAGCACAGAGACCAGGGAGTCCGGGAAAGGCTCCAGCAAAAGGACCAGCACTGTGACCAGGACTGGGAAGAGCACCGGGACGCAGGAAGGCACGGAAGAGAGGCACCAAGGAGGGTAGCCGACAGAATAACCGGAAGGGTACCAGTAAGGGTACCGGGAATAGTAACAGGAGAAGGAAGGAGAAGAACGGACACAGACAGTGGCAAGACTCAGTCCTGGGGAAGTGCCAAGGACAAGGTCAGAAGGACCGGCAGCACAAGCTCTGAGAGAAGCCTGGAACAGGATAGTTTCCAGCTGCGGCCAGCTCTAGGTGGCAGGAGCCAAAAGGGGTATACTTATTTATTTATTTTTTATTTTTTTTATTTATTTATTTATATTCTCTTATATACCGCGCTATTCTGCATCAGTGCGGTTTACATTGAACAAACTGAAAATACTCTATGGGATAAAGCCCAGAGAAGCAGCCTGCCTGTTGAAAGAAGTTCTCCAACTCCAAGTAAGTCCTTTAGGCCAAACCAGAAAGGCACAAGGAAAGGAGATTCCTTGTACATTGATCCTCTTACCCTGAAAGATAGAGGGGAAATCCACGTCTGGTTTTCCTAGCAGCCTGGATTGTGGAGCAGTGCACAAGACAGTTGGTCAGCAGGAAAAGCTACGTTGTAAACTGAATCCTGGGCATGGCGCTCCTCGGAAGCTAAGGTATGAAAAGCCTTTCATTCTAAAAGGAACTTTAAATGAGGAAAGTCTTATGCAAGTAAATAAACCTCAGTATCATAGAAGAAGTAAAGCTAACTATTTAAAGCCACTTCCTAAAAGTGTTTTAAGAAAGTTATATGAGCAGCCAAGGAACTTCTGTGAGGAATTAAGAGACACTGAAGATATTCTTAACTCTGAAGAGGGTAGCGATCCAGAATCAATGGACTTGGATTATAGCTCCAGTGTTCCCATGCCTCACAACGAACCTATGGAATGTAACTTTTGCTTAAGAAGTAGTTTGCTTGCCATGCTAATTGTATAGCGAAGAACTAAGTCTGCATATGGTGAAGCTGATAACCATTTTGTTCTGATATTGTTTTCTAATGTTTTGGAAAATCCCCTAACCCAGCTAAACAGTCAATTGTAGAGCTTACAACCTTTAACTGTTTAGTCCATGGTGGAACTTTATGTTGATGTCCCTTTGAACCTAGAGCATTAATCGGGGAAATAAAGCCTTATTTACCCTACACTTGGCATAGTTATTCTTTTCAGGGAGTTCTATACTACAAGGACCACAATCCTTTTGGTCCTTCAGCTTGAACACTCTCTGATACAAATTAAATGTCCCCGCGACGCCCTTACTTTACTATGCCAGTAGGGGCGCAGTGGCGACAGCACATAGCAGGGAGTGGTAACTGAAACTGTGTTGGTTATGGAAGTTTTGGATTGGAGGTAGTCAGCGTATGACTGGGGGGAAATAGGATCGATTTGGGTTGGTGAAGGTTCCTTAGTTAGGGATTTTGCTAAGCTGAACAGGTCTCTAGCTTTAGAGAGCGGAGAAGGAGTTTGGCATGGTATTCGCTCATTCTGAGGTATATGGTTTCGCGGTGGAGTTTAAGGTTGGTTAGGTATGTTGCTTTGTCAATTTCAGAGCGGGATCTTCTCCATTTCCTTTCAAGTTCCTGAGGGAGAGAAGAGATGACCAAAGATCTGCTGTAAACCACGGGGCTGGATGTCTCCTTCTTTTAGATCTCTTGGGGGCTAAAGATTTGTCTATGGCTGGTAGTTGAGCAAATGTTTTCAGCATGACGTTCCAGTTGGTGATTGCTTCATCAAGGTCAGGAGGCATTGGTTTGAGCTTAGGTAAGGCGAGTTTAACGAACTCTTTTTTATCAGGTGGTCTGAAGTGAGAAGTAGTTCTGGATTCTGTACTGGAGTCATTGGAGGAGAGATGAGTAAGATGGGCGGGTATCTGGAACGTGATTAGTTTGTGATCTGACCAAGGGATGGGGGTGATATCCATGTTTAGGTTGGCCTTCTGGCTGGCAGCAGAGTGGGGAGTGAAAATTAGGTCCAGCGGATTTCCTTTAAGATGGGTGGAGGTGTTCACTATTTGCTCAAACCCAAGTGTTTGCATAGCTTCTAGGAAGGCGTCTGCTTGGATGGACTGCAGGGAGGGTAAGTTGAAGTCTCCGAGCAGCCAGTTGGGGTTGCGAGGGTTAGTTGGGTTGCAGGCTAGGTTAATAAAGGTAGAGATGACCTCAGGAGGAGAAGAGGGGGATCTATAAATGAGGTTTATGGTGATATCTTTATTGGCAATGGTGATTATGAATTTGGGATCTTTAAGCTCTGTCTGCTCCATACTCGAGGGCATTTGGGCAACTTTACTCTTTTTGGAACCTCTCTGCTTTTGGTACTATCCTTCAAGGATACATTCTTCCAAACCATGCGCTCTTGGGCAACTGTCAGCTTTCCCCTATTATCTAGTTTAAAAGCTGGTCTATCTCCTTTTTAAAGGTTAATGCCATCAGCCTGGTTCCATCCTGGTTAAGGTGAATCCCATCCCTTCGGAAAAGCCCCTCCTTTCCCCAGAATGTTCCCCAATTCCTAACAAATCCAAAACCCTCATCTCTGCACCATTGTCTCATCTACGCATTGAGACTCCGGAGCTCTGCCTGCCTTTTGGGTCCTGCTCATGGAACAGGAAGCATTTCGGAGAATGCTACCCTGGAATTTCTGGATTTCAACTTCCTACCTAAAAGCCTAAATTTAGCTTCCAGAACCTCCCTACCACATTTGCCTATGTCATTGGTACCGACATGTACCAAGACAGCAGACTCCTCCCCAGCACTATCTAAGACCTTATCTAGGTAGCGTGTGAGGTCCGCTACCTTCGCACCAGGCAGGCATGTTACCAGGCGATCCTCACATCCACCAGCCACCCAGCTATCTACATGCCTAATGATCAAATCACCAACTATAACAGATGTTCTAACCCTTCCCTCATGGGCACATGGCCCTGGAGAAACTTCCTCAGTGCGACAGGGTTTTACATCACCTGGAGGACAGGTCCTAGTTATAGGATCACTTCCTGCCACACCAGGGTGATGCTCTCCTGTCACATGACCTCTCTCCTCCATGGCAACAGGGATGCTGCCAGACTGGAGGTGGGACTTCAGGACTATATCCCTGTAGGTCTCATCTATGTACCTCTCTGTCTTTCTTATGTCTTCCAAGTCTTCTACTCTAGCCTCTAGAGAACGGACTCGTTCCCTGAGAGCAAAGAGCTCCTTGCACCTAGTGCACACGTAAGGCCTCTCACCAACTGGGAGAAAATCATACACGTGACAGTCAATGCAAAAGACTGGAAAGCCCCCATCTAGCTGCTGGACTGCTGTCTGCATCTTAGTTTTAAGCTTGTGTTTAGATCTTTAAGTTCTTTACTTACTAAGGGTTGCTATGGATATGTATACTAATAAAACTGTACCTAATACGTTTAATATATCTTGTTCACCTAAAGCTTAATTAATCTCAGGTCCTTGGTGTATGACTGATTTGGGTAGCGAGCTTCACCTGAGAGCACCGCCTTTCCTTTAAGATGTGTAAGTACCTATAAAGCTACGATTATCCAAGCTCCCCCTGAAAATAGAGCTAGAAGACGGTAGAATCGTAACACTCTTAGACCCTACCTCTATTCGAAAAACTAATCAAATAACAAGTAACAGTGTGTTCTCATATGTTACACCTGCTCAATGGACTGCCCTCCCGGAAAGTCTAAGAGAAATTAAAGACCTCCAAGTTTTCTGAAAGGAATTAAAAATACACCTGTTCATCCATCATTTCCATAACCCTAATTTCACTTCTGATCAAGTCCCACTTACCAACTTGACCCCTGCACCATGTAACATTGCTACACACCAAACCAGCCATAACCTCACACCTACTCAGTAATGTTTCATTTTACTTTCCATTACTGAAAGCTCTGCACTTACAATAGATATGAAAGATATATGATTGCAAATAGTTCTTACTTTAACTGTTTATTGTAAATAGTTCATCAGTTACATGATGTTCAATGTATTATGTTTTGTTACATTGTAAACCGCCTCTGATCACTGGAAGGGGCGGTATAGAAAAGTGTCCAAATAAATAAAATAAGTGGCTGCAAATAAAGGCAAAAAACACAGCTTTCACGAAATTCAGAAGATCACAAAAAAGGAATACAAACAAGAATACAGGATAAAGCTAAAAGAGACAAAAAAAGAAATAAGGATAGCAAAAACAAAGGCAGAAGAAAAGATGGCTAAAGATGAGAAGTGTGGAGACAAAACATTTTTCAGGTATATTCGGGAGAAGAGGAAGATCAGAGGTAGATTGAAGACTCAAAAGTGCTGAGGACGGATTTGTGGAAAGTGACAATGAAAAAACAAAAATGCTAAACAAATACTTCTGTTCTATATTCATAAAAGAAAATCCTTGAAAGATTGACAAAATATACAAATGGGAATGGAGCAGATACTACACTATTCACAGAAGATGATGTGTTAGAACAGCTTGCCAAACTGAAAGTGAACAAGGCCATGGGACCGGTTGGGATACATCCCAGGATACTGAAAGAGCTCAGAGAGGTACTGACAGGGCCTTTAAAGGATGTTTTTAATAGATCCTTGGAGATGGGAGACATTCCACAGGACTGGAGAAGTGCTGAAGTGGTACCTCTTCACAAAAGTGGTGACAGGTTAGAAGTGACAAACTACAGGTCGGTGAGCCTTACCTCTGTGATGGGAAAGGTAATGGAGGCACTCTTGAAAGAAAGAATGTTGGACATTCTGGAAACTAATGGATTGCATGATCCAAGGCAACATGGTTTTACCGGGGGAAGATCATGCTAAACAAATTTGATTGAGTTCTTTGACTGGGTGACTAGGGAACTAGATCAAGGGCATGTGATGTATGTGATATACCTAGATTTCAGCAAAGCCTTTGATACTGTTCCTCATAGGAGGCTTATCAATAAAATGAACAGCCTGGGAATAGGTCCCAAGGTGGTAAACTGGATTAGAAATTGGTTGACTGAAAGACAACAGAATGTAGTGGTAAAAGGAACTCACTCAGAAGAAAGGAAGGTGCATAGTGGCCTGCCTCAGGAACAGGTCCTGGGACCGGGACCGATACTATTCAATGTATTTGTGAGTGATATTGAGGAAGGACTGAATGGAAAAGTCTGTCTTTTTGCAGATGACACAAAAGTTGCAACAGAGTGGACACTTCTGAGAGAGTGGACAACATGAGGAAAGATCTAAAAACACTGGAAGAATGGTCTAATGCTTAGCAGTTAAGATTTAATGCAAAAAAAAGTGCAGAGTCATGCACTTGGGATGCAGAAATCCAAAGGAATCATATGTGATGGGGGAGAGAGGTTGGTGTGCACAGAGGGATCCCAGATTGCTAGTATCTGAGGATCTCAAGGTAGCGAAACAATGCGTCAAGGCGGTAGCCAAAGCCAAAGAGGAATAACCAGCAGAAAGAAGGAGGCATTAATATCCCTGGTCGCCAGGAGTCAGCATTGACTCAAAGGCATACATTGTGTTTTACAAGTCATTGGTGAGGTCTCACTTTGAGTATTGTGTTCAATTTTGGAGACCATATCTCACAAAGGATATAAAAAGACTTGAAACAGTTTAGAGGAAGGCGACCAAAATGATTTGGAGCCTGCGCCAGAAGATGTATGAGAAGAGACTTGAAGACCTAAATATGTATACACTAGAGGAGAGGAGGGACAGGGGAGATATGATACAGATTTTTAAATATTTAACGGGCATCAATTAACAAACAAACCTTTTTCAAAGATGGGGAAGCTGTAAAACTAGAGGGCATACGATGAAGCTGCAAGGTGGCAAACTTAAAAGCAACGTCAGTAAATACTTTTTTACTGAAAGGGTTCTGGATGCTTGGAATGCCCACCCGATGGAGGTGGTGCTGAGTAAAGACAGTGATGGAATTCAAAATGGCATGGGACAAGAGAATGAAATCAAAGCAACCTTAAATATCTTTTATACATCAATAAATAGAGGAGGGCGGACCAGCACAGAGCTACAGTTACAACCACTCTAGCCACCTTACTGGGCAGACTAGATGAACCATACTGGCCTTTATCTGTCATCATATACTATGTTACTATGTTTTAAATGTGCTACTTAGTAACTTCATGGCGTGTCCCCCAGTCGTAATTTTTGAGAGAGTAACAATCAATTGAAACATAGAAACATGATGACAGAAAAAAGACCACATGGCCTATCTAGTCTGTCCTTTCATATCAACAACTACAACAGTCCACTTTTGTAACAGTCCACAATTGGTAACGATTTGAACAATCCTTACTTCCACATTCTCCTGGGACACTCCCCTGCTGTTCCTTTCAATTTTGGGTTCGCTCTGGACTTCTTCTGGACTCCTTCACTCCCCAGGACCTTTTGACTTCAAATGCCATCCCTCCTTTTGACTGCTTTTCACCTCTCTTCATATGGATTCCATTGGACTCCTGGATAATGCACCACTTGGATAACTCACTCTGTTTCTCCTCTCGCCTTACACATGACTGGGTATAGAAACAAAGAAATATGACGACAGAAAAAGACCACATGGCCTATCTAGTCTGTCCTTCCATAACAACTACAACAGTCCCCTTTTTACCTTTAGAGATCCTCTGTGTTTGTCCCATGCTTTTTTGAATTCAGTTACTGTCCTCATCTCTACCACCTCCACTGGGAGACTATTCCACGGATCCACTACTCTTTCCGTAAAGAAATATTTCCGCATATCACTCCTGAATCTATCTCCCTTCACCCTCATCCCATGTCCCCTCGTAGCAGAACTTGCTTTCAATTGAAAGAGGCTCTCTCCCTGAACATTTATGCCATGGAGGTATTTAAACATCTCAATCATATCACCTCTATCCCGCCTTTCCTCTAAGGTGTACATATTAAGATCCTTCAGTCTGTCCTCATATGCTTTATAATGAAGACCACTAATCATTTTAGTAGCCACCCTCTGCACCAACTCCATCCTGTTCACATCCTTTTGAAGGTGCGGTCTCCAGAATTGCACACTATACTCCAAATGAGGTCGCACCAAAGACTTATACAGAGACATTATCACCTCCTTTTTTCTGCTAGCCATTCCTCTCCGTATGCACCCAAGCATCCTTCTAGCTTTTGCCGTCGCCTTTTCTACCTGTTTAGCTACTTTAAGATCATCAGACACAACCACGCCTAGGTCCCGCTCTTCTTTAGTGGACAAAAGTACTTCACCCCCTATACTATATTGCTCCCTTGGATTGCTGCAGCCCAAATGCATGACCATACATTTTTTAACATTAAATCCCAGCTGCCAAATTCTAGACCATTCTTCAAGCTTAGCTAGATCCCTCCTCATGTTATCTACCCCTTCCTGGGTGTCTACTCTATTGCAGATTTTGGTATCATCAGCAAAGAGGCAAACCTTACCTGAAAGCCCTTCCGCTATATCACTAACAAAGATGTTAAAAAGCATCGGACCAAGTACAGATCTGGATTGGACTATGTCACTGGGGTTACTCCTGGAGTGCAATCTAAAAATGGTTCAGTTCACTATACTGTGACGATCTCAATATATCCTCCACTGGAAGCAGCACAGACCTTAGTAAAAAGGCCACTTAATACTGGGAAGGGTGGATTAGAAGTAGTGATGTGCTTTATTTCTATTTCTCCTGGCTTTTCTGTTGCAAAGGTCAGGAGTGCTACAGCTTGGTGGTTCTTTCTATTTGAATTTCCCTGTAAATGTTTAGTTTCCTATAATTCTACCAAGTATGTCTTTTTTCAGCCAAGTGAACTGGCGACCTACTTAAGCTCTAAGATTGCAGTGCCTCCCCCTGCCCCCCCCCCCATGGAGGTGTCTTAAATCAATGCATTTCGGCATATTAGTTGTTGGGCTAGGCCTACATCTCTTGATTTCCTTTAGTGATGCACTTATGTAATAACTTTTCTTTTCCTTTTACACTCTCTCGTTATTGTGGGCTTGTAGGGGATTAACATATTCCTCTTTGAATATGTCCTTTGTCATATACTTGGGTTAAACTCTTTTTGTGTATAAGATGTTTATCTTGGATGTAGATTTGTTTAAAATTCATAAATAATAAATTTCTAAAAAAGCGTAGTGGTGTATAGGAGTAGCCTAGTGGTTAGGACAGCAGCATGAGGCAAGAAAAACCAGGGCTGGAATCCCACTGATACTCCTTGTGGCCTTGGGCAAGCCACTTAACCTTCCGTTGCCTCAGGTACAAACTTAGATCCAGGGACAGGGAAATAACTACTATTCCTGCATGTAGCTTGCCTTGATCAGCTGGAAAGGTGCAGGTTAAATAAAAATAAAGAAACATTTATTGTTACCCTTCTCCTCATTAACTAGATCCATCTTACAGGTTGGGTTCCACTCTTTCCAGGAGCTGAGAATTCTCTGGCTTAAGAGGTGAGGCAATGACTCAGGGTGCACCAGACTAGGGACACAAGAAGCCTGGCTCGCTCCCTGCCTGCCTCTGGATCTGTGGCTTTATTAATAATCAGCAAAGACACAGGAGCGCTTGTCTTTGCTCCCACTGCTGCCTATATTCATGCTTTTTGGACTAGGAGGCAGGAGGGCAGGTACCACTGGTCAACAAATATTTACAAAAGCCATGTTACTGAAATAAAAATAGTAATTTCTTATCAATTTTTATATGCTGAACACAAATATGACAGTGAAATTGCAAAGTTAGCTTTATGTCACAAAATGCATGTCAATAGTAAATATAATAGGTCTTCGGTTAATACCTGTAAAAAACCAAGTCATAGACTACTTCTTAGATTTTTTCACCTGTCTCTTGTACAGCTGTTCGGGAGCTTCTCTGGGGATTGTCCAGCAGTAGCCAGCCAGCATTGTAGTGGACCATTTTCCCTGGTATCTTTGCTCCATCGTTACGATATCCTGGTGAAAATGTTTGCCCTGTTCATCACTAACCATACCACAGTTGTCAGGAAAGAAATTGAGATGGGAATCAAGGCAATGGATCTTTAGAGACATATTGCAGCCAAGTTTCTGATACTGCATCAGCATGTCTTCTACTAGTTCCTTGTAGTTTTCTGCCCTAACATTCCCGAAAAAGTTTGTTGACACTAGGCGAAAAGCATTCCATTCTTGTTTCGCATCACCTTGCAGCAAGTTGTTGAACTGGTCATCTTTGAAGAGCCCTCAAATCTGAGGACCCACAAAAACTCCCTCTTTAATCTTTGCTTCGCTGAGTCGAGGGAATTTTTCATGCAGGTATCGGAAAGTTGGCGAAGTGCAGTCCATGGCTTTCACAAAGTTTTTCATCAAACCTAGTTTGATGTGAAGGGGTGGTAGCAGGATTTTGTGAGCCTCAACCAGAGCTGGGTGCTGGATATTCTTTTCTCCAACTGTTACATTTTGTCTGCGATTCCATTCCTTCCGCAAGTAGTGCCAATCCCTTGCTTGGCTATCCCACTCACATAAGAAATACATGTATTTTATATATCCCTGATGCAGTCTCATTAAAAGGGCAACTACCTTCAAGTCACCACAGAGGTGCCAGCTGTACTTGTTATAGTTAATGGAATTCAGTAGATGCTTTAAGTTATCGTATGTCTCTTTCATGTGGATGGCATGCGCTACTGGAATAGATGGAAGACGGTTTCCATTGTTCAAAAGCACAGCCTTCAGACTCAGTTTCGAAGAGTCTATAAATAGTCTCCAGTCTTGTGGGTCATGAGTGATTTTTAAGGCATTCATGAGGCTTTCAATATCGGAACAAAATATCAGATTACTTTCCTTTCCGACTGCATATAGTACACTGCTGACGTCAGATGGCTTCAGCAGCCATCTGGCAGTAGTATTGCATTGCATCAGAAAATGATGCAGTCAACTCTGGATGATGTATGCATGCTGGTATTATATCATTCAAGGTTTATTTGGGATGTTGTTGATGTCCTACTGGATAAATTTACACGGTGAAACGTCAAAAATGAACTACATGCATTATCTTCAAAACGAGAGCCAATAAAATTTTTTTAATGTTATATTCGTGTTCAGCTCACCAAGATACTACAGATTAGGGCCTTTTAAAGTCAGTAACGATGTCAATGTTGACCAGTGTTACTCTGGGAAAGTAGAGAGTCTGACAGGTGGAGACTCTAAGATTGGGTGAGAAAACAGAAGAAAGCCTGCATGATAGGCTGGATATTGGGACTCAGGGCTTGGGTGGGATTGTGAATAGGGACTTGGAGTTGCTTGTGGGATAGTGGGGACTAAGAAATTGACCAGAGATTAGGAGGACAGTGGAGGATGGCGTGAAGAGTATGAGTAGGAATGTGAGAGCAAGTGCATACATACGGAGAGGGGAGAAGTTTTGAAGGACCTGGAGAGGTTGGGGGCTGTTGAAAAGAACAGAGTGCTGTGCAGTGGATGAGAGTCACGTGAAGGGACAGGTCTTCTGTGAGGAAGATGAGAGAGGGTAGAAATAGGAGAGTTGAAAGGGGAAATGGAAGCCTGGATGGGGTAAGACATAAGAAAGAGCCTGGAAGTGGAGAGAGGATGAGTGCTAGGAAATGAGCTGGGGCTGATTAAAGTATGAGAGGCAGAAGATAGTAGATGAAGCTGGGGAGGGAATGGCTACAGAGGGAGGAAATGGGAGATTAGAAAGTGTGTGAAAGGCAGGGGGAGGGGATGCTGGCAATGATGTGGATTGGAAGGACTGGGGAAATCAGAAAATGGAAGGCTGATAAGAACTGCAGATGAATGGTGAAAAAAGGGAGATTGAAGACTGAAGGAGGGAGAAAGAGGAGTGGAATCAAGTTATAGTTCGTTAAAAGGTAAATGAGAGAAATAAAAGGAGAGGTGTAAGGAAGGAAAGGACGAAGGGTGAAGAAACAGAAAATGGAAATGGGATCCTGGCAAAGGACTTAGAAGAAAACCAACAAGAGGAAGTGCTAAAGAGAGACTGGGGCCAACCCAACAGGAAAAATAGTCCGTTTTTAGAGAATGAAATCTGTCAACTTTGAATATGTATATTTCTTATAGTTCATTACAGGAGGAAATGCATTTCTGTTTCTTTCTTCAGTGTTTCACAGCTCAGTGTCTGTTTTTTGGTATTTTCCATTTCAATTTTGGTCTATATATTTTTTTTCAGACTTTGTAGTTTCTTATTCTTTACTACGTGATGGTCTTTATTTTCTATGTGCAGCCAAGATAAAGAATTGTTAACATGTTGGTTCTCTCTGGGAATCTGTAGTAGTTCAGCTTGTTCTCTTCTTCCAACTGGATGTTTCTGGTGTTCTAGAATATTTGCAATGCTGATTTTCCATAGGGTTGATGCAATGTGAGTCTTTCATGCTGGTGTCGAGTGTCCATTTACAGGGTTTTGTGTTATAACAGGGGGTTGTTTTAGAAGCCCTATTCATTCTCTGGACATCTGAAAATGGGCTTAGAGAAGTTCAAAGCATGGAGACATCTCTGGAGACATTTTAGAAGCCAGGTCTGTGGAGGTCCCCAGCACGAGGACGTCCAAGTATGAATGGGGATATGGTGGAGGTCTTACCAAGAACCTGGATATCTCTGTCTGATCTCAAAAACATCCTGGACTTCTGGAGTTGTGTCTAAGGTTATACCTGCTCCAGGCACGAATAAGTATCAGGAAAATGCTTGTTTTGGTCATAATACATCCAGACAGTGTAGAGAAGATGGCACTCCGCCAGCCTCAATACTCTGGACAATCACAATGATAGCAGCAGTGGGATTTCAACCCTGGCTTCCCTGGTCTTAGCCCATCACTCTAACCATTAGCCTATTCCTAGATGTACACAGTCTGCAATACTATTCTGGGGATGTCTACGTACAGACGTCCTTATGAGACACATTCTCATTTGTGAGATTGCACCTGAGCTTGGATGTGCCTACTTTTTTTCAGATGTTCTGGCTTGGACATCATTTGTAAAATGCCACTTACAATGCCTAGCAGTGGAGGGAGTTAGTGGTGTTATTACAGATGCGAGACCAGAATCTGAATAGAATTTTTTTGTATGTTGAGTTGTAAACTGAAACACCCTACTTCTGCTCTGCATCTGTTGTTGGGAGAGTTTTATTGGCGAGTCTGGGAGTGTTCCATATGAATGATTATGCCCTAGGATACTGATATTCAAAGGCAATTAGGTGTTTGCTGGCATAATTAGCCTAACTGCGTATTTTCAAAAATTATACAGATAATAAAGGGCTGTTTAAATTGCAAAATGGCCAGATATTATCTGCATGCTTGTGGAGCATGCTAGGGGAGGAGTGAGGGCAAGCAGAAAATTATCCAGATAGTGGCAATATTCAGCCAGCAAATATTTCTGTATCTTTCTGCCACATTTTCTTGGTCTCTGACTGCATTTCTTGGTACCTCAGGATCTTCTGCCTCTCCACGCGATTCACAGAACAATCACTCAGAACCAACTGCTCTATTATCAATGCCGTTCTGGTTTTTTTCTCGTTTACCACTATGACAGGATTCCTTGCATCCAGTTTCTTATCCGTTCGAATGGGAATGTCCCAGGTGATCATAACCTCTTCATTCTCTGTAATTCTCTTAGGATCATGATCCCAGTGCTTTTCAAGGACAATTATGTTGTAGTGTTTACAGAGTTTCCAGTGGATGAGGCATGCTACTTTGTTGTGCCTTTCTGTATAGAAATGTTCTGCTATCAGAACTTCACAGCCAGCTATGAGGTGAGTCTCTACTTCCAGCTCTTTCTTACAGAATTGACATATGGCTGTGTTGCCAGTTTTATTAATGCTCACTGTAAACCATCTCATCCATAATCTGCTGTCCTGGGCTGCAACTATCAATCTCTCATCCTTCAGTTTCAATTCACCTCTCCTTAACCATTCATGTATCCGTTCTTGATCAACAAAGGGTTCCTTAAGTAACACTTTGTATTTCCCACTGTATTTGTATATTTGTGACTTGCTCTTCTTTGTTTGCTGATCTAATTCTTTGATGAGCTATTTCTCTTGTTTTGCAAATTCTGTTGCTTCCTTTCCTGTGTGTGCTTGTGGATTCTCACATATTCCTTCTAGTCACCAGAACACTTGTCCAAGTTTCACAATGGAGACAGATTCTGGATGTTTACTTTCATATTTCAGCACTTTTTGCATATTTGGATCCAAAGATGCCATTAGGTAGATCTAGAGGCCAATAATAATAGCCTTGTATGTATAATCACTCTATGAGGCCTAGCCCTCCTTCAGCTCTAGGAATGTACAGTCTTGGAATCCACTGATTCTTGTAAATTATCTCTTGGGCATGAAGGAGTTTTCTTGTTCACACATCCAGTTTTTCAAGATCTTTAAGAGGCCAGTCTACAAACCCAAAGCTATATGAGAGTACAGGAATTGCCAGCTGATTGATGGCTTGTATCTTATTCTGTGATGTTAAGGCACTTTTCAGTAATGACTTTAACCTTCTATGGTATTCTTTACTGATATTTTCTCTCAGTAATTTCTGCTCAATTGTTGACCTTCCTTTACTCCAAGATATTTATATATGCCTTCCTGTTCAAGTTCCTTCATGTCACAGCCCTCAGCCAGGGAGATATTTTCTGTTTTGCCTTAGAACATTTGTCTAGGCCAGAAGTCATCCTGATGTCATCAGAAAATCTTTTCACTAAACAGAGTAGCTCAGCTAATTGTTGGTCACTGAAACTATAGAGCTTCAGGTCATCTACAAATAGTGAATAGGATGTTACCTCTGGGCTGTTACTGTATCCCAAAGAGTTGATGAGAATACTCATCAGAGTAAGCACCATATAAAACAGAAGTGATGACAGGGAATCTCTCTGAAATATTCCTTGGTGAATCTTGGACATGGAATGAGGTACTGATCATCTTCATTCTTCAAAAATAGAGTGGTTTGCCACATTGTAATGGTGAACTTAATGTACTCTATCAAATCAGGATTTATTTTATACATTTTAAGGCAAATTATTATCCAAGATTGTGGGATACTGTCAAAAGCTTTCTTATAATCAAACCATGCCATAATGAGATTTCTGTTCTTCTTAGTTCTGGCCATGATGGCCTTATTTAACATTAACTGGTCTTTAGTTCTATATGTTCCCCTCTTATAGCCCTTTTGCTCTATTACCATGATGTTATTGGACTCAATATGATTATGTATTCTGTCTGCATCTATTGCAGTGAACGGTTTATAGATTGTAGGTCTATAATTTTTGGGAATGTTACTTGGGTCTCCCTTTGGAAGAAATGTTCTTTGTGTTATAAGCCATTGTGGTGTTAAGTTCGGCTGCTTAATCAATTGGTTTATGCAGTTTGCCAGGTCTTGGTGGAGTGATGTTAACTATTTGAGCCAAACATTGGTCACTCCATCTGAGTCAGAGCTCTTCCAGTCTGGGGCTTGTTTTAACCTGCTTTCCAACTCTTTCTTTGTTACTACAGGCCATTCCATAGGTTTGATGTTTGTTTTTTTCTAAATGCTCCTGTATGCAGGGTAACCATTCTGCTTCTTGATTGTGCTCTATAGGGTCCTTGTATAGGCTTCTCCAGAAAGTTTCTTTTTCATCTTTGGTTGATGGTGTTTTTATCATATTAATGCTCTTTCCTTATTCCCTGTAGAACTGCTTTGGGTTCTGTCTAAATAGTTTATTTTGATATCTTTATTTTCGGTTTTCTTCATATGTTTGCAGTTTTTGCGCTTCTGCTGCTATATTAAAACATCACCTATTCACCACATACTTCCCGGCATAGTCCCGACAAGAAATTACCCTCATGATATATATAATGTAGATACGTATTGTATAACTCTTGTTAATTTACCCTGTTATCCAAGTTCCAATCCCTGTTCAAATGTAAATGCATCTCAGTGACCCTGAAATGCATATGTTATGTTTTGATGTAAACCGCACTGATGTCAATAGCGCGGTATAAAAGAAATACTAAATAAATAAATATTTGGCAGCTGGGATTTAATGTTAAAAATGCAAGGTCATGCATTTGGGCTGCAGTAATCCAAGGGAGCAATATAATATAGGGGGTGAAGTACTTTTGTCCACTAAAGAAGAGCAGGACCTAGGCGTGGTTGTGTCTGATGATCTTAAAGTAGGTAAACAGGTAGAAAAGGTGACAGCAAAAGCTACAAGGAAACTAGGGTGAATAAGGAGAGGAATGGCCAGCGGAAGAAAGGAAGTGATAGTGCCTCTATATAAGTCTTAGTGCGACTGCATTTGGAGTATTGTTTGCAATTGAGATGGCACCTTCAAAAGGATATAAACAGGTTGGAGTCAGTACAGAGGGTGGCTACTAAAATGGTTAGTGGTCTTCATTATAAAGCATATGAGGACAGACTTAAGGATCTTAATATGTACACTGTAATCTTCTGAATATGTAATCTTCTCAGTAATCTTATGCTGATGTATGCTGACATACACCTTAGAGGAAAGGCGGGATAGAGGTGATATGATTGAGACGGTTAAATACCTCCATGGCATAAAAGCATAGGAGGAGAGCCTCTTTCAATTGAAAGCAAGCCCTGCTATGAGGGGACATGGGATGAGGGTGAAAGAGGATAAATTCAGGAGTGATATACGGAAATATTTCTTTATGGAAAGAGTAGTGGATCCATGGAACAGTCTCCCAGTGGAGGTGGTAGAGATGAGGATAGTATCTGAATTCAAAGAAGCATGGGACAAACACAGAGGATCTCTAAAGGAAAATAGGGGACTGTTGTAGTGGTTGATATGGAAGGGCAGACTAGATGGGCCATGTGGTCTTTTTCTGTCGTCATGTTTCTATGTTTCTATAATCAACTAATTGTTGGAACATATACATTTCAGGTCTTCTTCTGTTAATGCAGCATGCTTCTGCTTGATGTCTTGTATCTTCCTCAATATCTTTGATTAATCTTAATCCTTTTAGATACCTATGAAGGATACTTCCATGTGCAATGATTGTATTTTTCCTTTGATGCGCTTTTTCCAAGGAGGAACTGTTATTGTTCTCTTTTTCTTCTGGCCCTGCACTTTAGTTGATAGTATTCTTGCAGTTATAACTTTAGCTGCACAATATTGCATTTGATTTATTTCAGTGATGTCAATAAATGATCCCTGTATACAGGATATGGCCTTGTTCATCTTAATGATCATACTTTTAACCTTAGATGTTAAATTTAACTTGGGTAATCTTTCCCTTGCCTGGAACCGAGCATATCCATGTTTTTCCATGTGGACTAGGAGCTCGATCTTGAATTCCTCCAGCTCTGGGTCTTTCTCTTCCCTTTCTTCCTCCTCTTCAGTTGATTGGTTGATCTAACTCACTCTCCTGCAGTTCCAGATCTCCAAGCACCATCTCCCCCTCAACTGTTCTTTCTGCTTCCGCATATTCCTTTCTTCTGGTATTCTCAACTAGGTCTCCTCTTCCTCCCTGTATTTCTTTTTCCATGGAAGCCCTTAGTTGCTTCAAGATTTTATCATTCAAATACTTCTTTACTTTGATCTGTGAAATTAAAGATCTTACATTTTCATCCATTGCTTTTTGCAATTTTTCTTGTGGCAATTTTCCTCTTTCTTCGAGTTTTTAGCAGATTCTGTATACCCTCTTGATTTAAAAATAGTGTTTGTAGCATAAAAGTAGCAGTACATTATCTCCTCTTTATCTGCAGAAGTCCACTTAACTATAGTTAATCCTCTTAACATTTTCATTAATTTCTGTGATTTATCTCCTCCTCCAGTGGGCCTATGAACACGCTCACCATGACTTTTATCCATGTCAGGGATGTTATCCACATCTGCACTGTCTGCACTATCCCTACCACCATCATTAGCCCTAGTGCATAGGCTACAAGTGGGCACCTTTTTATCCTGGGCAATGTGCAGCCAGTATGTATTTTTCTTTTTCTTTCCTCCCATACTTCAACTGTAGTGTCGCCTGGCTGGGATTTAGTATAGATTTTGGTCAACTGGGTCACTATGTAAAGGTACCCAGCAAGACTTGGGGAGAGAACTGTATTCTCTCCTCCTAAGAGATACACAGCAATTCACCAACCACAGGCAGCTAGTGAATTTTATGCTGCACTGAACTTTGGTGTTTAGTGTTGTTCATCATTTGTTGTTGGTTTATGTTATATTATTGGTAGGCAGTTCTATAAACCACTGAACAAATAGGGATTGGATTAGTGGGTTATATGTATTGTAAATAAATAAAGTGCCACCTCAAAAATGAAGAGTTTTTTTCACGTGGTTCTTTAATTTGCTCTTCATATGCCAGCACTTAACATAAGTTGATTGTGAAATACGCATCCAAACGTTCAAAACCCTGAATGATGTCACTCCTTTTTTAATGTATTCCTTTCTAAAATCGCTGTATATGCAGCAGTGCACATGTGTATTTAATGGTACCCTTATATTTATTGACAAGTATTTAGTTCACACCTTTTCCGTAGTAGATCAAAGTGACTTACATTCAGGTACACTAGGTATTTCCCTGTCCCAAAGGATTTATAATTCCTAATACTAATTTAACTTTATAATAATCCACTTCACTTTCCAATGTTCCCTCACACAGCAACATCTTCAACTGCTTATGGAAATCTTTCAAATGCCTTACGATCCTCAGTTCTAAAGGCAGACTATTCCATTGTCTGGGTCCCATAACTGAGCATGCACAAGACCTCTTTGTCCAGTACAATGAAAGTACCTCCAGCAAATTCACTGGGCAATATTCCTTCAAAGGTACTGCCTGCCAACTGCAATGGCATGGCTAACACCTTCAACCAGATTCCAGGGAACATTTGCATTCAGCGTCACATCTTGGGTGCTCAAGTACACCGCAGTAGAGAAAGAGCCCCAAAACTGGCACAAGGCTATTAGGTACCTTAAGCAAATCTTCAGTCTTGTACCCCCTTCCCTCCTCCTTCCATGTTCCTAGACCTCCTTCCCTGAGTTCTTTTTTTTTTTTTTTTTAAAGTCTTTATTTAGGTTTAAGCAAACAGAACATGAGAGAAAAATTGCGATCAACAAAGTGGCATGGGTAATTGTAGTAAAAGTAACATTATGCATTAACAAAACATACATTCTCAGAACATTTGTAATGATACCCAAGATAACAGCGTGTTCTAATATCCCCGTTACAAATGAATGTCTCGTAAAAGAAAGGTAAACAGTGAACCAAGAGAGACATAAGTAAACATAAGAAACATCTTCCAGTGACGAGCAGCATCCCCACACTCCAACCATCCAGTGACTATCAAGATACTGCTAGACTGAGGGCATCCCATTTGTTCAGCATAGGCCGGAAAGTGGGTTTCAGCCGTACATAAGCCACTTCACAGTTATGATGATAGCAGACAAGGTTCCACCAATGTACGCTGGATAGGCCTTCATAATTTTTCCAGTGGCTCATTATAGCCTTCAATGCCAGGCTTAAAAGTAAGTCGAAGATAAGTGACTTCTGCTCTTGTAGTGTTGGCACGCCGGCTAGCGACTTGAATATAACTATACGGTATGTCAGCTCTGTATCTAGTTTCAGAAGCAGGGAGATACGTGCCCATACTGCCTGCCAGTATTCATGGAGTGCCGGACAGAGGTATATCATATGCGCCAAGGTACCAGTACCCATTCCGCAATTCCAACATTTCGCATCTGCCTGCGTACTCCACCTAGCAATGCGCACCGGTGTGTAGTAAGCCCGATGAGCCAGAAAGTATAGCATTTGGTTAATTGAGGCCGATCTTGTTAGCTGCTTCTGTCGTTTCCATATCTCTTCCCATATACTTGCATCTTCAGGTTGTCCCGTTTCAGTTTGCCATATCTTTTGCAGTCCAATGCAGCGTTTCGTCTCTCCCTCTCTGAGTATGCTTACAAATCGGGAGATAAGTTTAGATCCGGCCCGAAGTTCTTGTATTTCCTGATGGAAGGGGTTACCAGCCCTTAATGCCATGGGTAGGACTCCCACTGCCCCCAAGCAATGTCTCAACTGACACCACTGATAAAGGCACCTCTTGGGTAAGTGGAATGTATGTTGGAGGGACTGGAAGGGCTTGTAGGCCCTGTCTGCTATCAGATGCCCAAGGTTATATATGCCGGCCCGGAGCCAAGGTAACCATAGGACACTCTGCCCGTCTATCTTGAATTTCTCATTGCACCATAGCCCTGTGGATTCTGTAAAGTTCGGGTCTGATCCCATACGCTGCCGGAGCATTCGATAGGCCATCTGTGTCTCGCATTATATCATTCGCCATTCCTGCCTTCCAATTGTCCATTCCCAGCCGCATCCACAAGGGGATCGGCTGGCTCAGGACGTTCTCTATCTGCAGCCAGGCCGGGGCATCTTTCCCGATGATTTCCTCGCTCCACTGGGCTCCCTGTTTAAGGAGGGAGGCCATGTGATACCAATAGAAGTCAGGGAAATGTATTCCACCTCTAGCTTTGGGGGATTTGAGTTTCCATGTAGCAATGCGTGGAGGTTTGTTACGCCATAAGAAGGATAGCAATCGTTTTTTCCAATCTCCAATAGAATTTCTTGTCAAATAGAGTTGGGACCATGTTGAGCATGTAACATATTTTGGGCACGATAACCATTTTGATAGTCTCCCCTCTGCCCCACCATGTTAGGTTTAACGGGGACCATTTATTTATATATTCTTCCAATATCCGCTCGCATTGATCCATGGAGCTGCGGACAGTGTCCAGGAGAGTAGGCCCATATGCTACCCCTAAGTATTTAAACGTCTCCTTCTCCACCGCAAACGGGTGGCTATGTAGCATCTCATTAGAGACGTGATCGTTCAGTGGGATGATAGTAGTTTTGGACAGGTTCAGTTTGTATCCAGATATGCCTGAGTATTCAGCGATGATCGACAACGCGGGTTCTAGCGATTTTGGATGTAGCAGTAGTAAGAGGTCGTCGGCATACGCCGATAATTTGACCTGAGTGGTGCCCAGATATATCCCTTCTATTTTTGGGGACTGTCGAATTTTCATCAAGAGTGGTTCCATAGCTAAGTTGAATAGGAGTGGTGATAGGGGGCAGCCTTGTCGTGTACCTCGGGACAAGCGAAATTCAGGGGAGAGTCCGTTGTTTGCCGCTATGCGCGCAGTGGGATGGGAGTACAGCACCCGAACATTAGCTAGAAAGTCTTCTGGTATTCCGAACCACTGCAGTACTTGAAACAGGTAGGGCAATTCCACGCGGTCAAACACTTTCTCTGCATCCAATGCAAGCCCTACAAGTGGTTCCTCAAGAGAAGAGACTTGCCCGAGCACATGCGCCAGGAGTCGCCCGTTATCAGTTGTAGACCTGCCAGGCATGAAGCCGCATTGATCTGGCTGTATCAGGGATCCCATTACACCCGTAAGCCGATTAGTTAGGACTTTGGCATATATCTTGTAATCAGCATTGAGGAGCGAGATTGGCCGGTAGTTTTCTATCTGCTGGTCATCACGACCTGGCTTAGGATGTATTACTATTGTAGCAGCAGCAAGATTGCCCACCACTGGACACTCCTTTACCAGCTCCATATAATATGTACACAACTCGGGGATCAGCTCTCTTGAGAAGGCGGTGTAGAATTCTATCGGCAAACCGTCAGGTCCGCTGGCTTTCCCTTTAGCAAGCTGTCTCATTGCCTGTTGTATTTCCGTGCAGGTGATATCGCCCGCTAGTTGACCCTGCTGTTCTCCGGTAAGTATGGGGCCAATTAAACTCTCAGTGAAGTTGTTAAATCCGTCTGATGAAAAAAACTCCTTCCGTCTGGTATAGCTGTGAATAGAAGGTTTCACAAATTCTCAATATTTCTTCATTTTGCCGCTGCAACTTCCCTCCAGCGTCCTTCAGGCCAGTTATGTGTGACTGAGCTTTTTTGGCTCGTAATGTTTGCGCCAGTAACGTACTTGCCCGATTACTTTCGTGATAGTACATGCTCTGCTGGGCTTGGATTTGTTGGCAGGCTTCAGTATTGAGAATAGAGTTGTATTGGTACCTCAGTTTCTGTAGTCGAAGCAGTACAAGCGCATCTGAGCGTTTGGAAAGCAGCCGTTCTCCCGCCCGAATCTCTTGCTCCAACTGATGCAGTTGTGCTACCGCTGCCTTCTTTTGCTTGATACTATACGATGTAATGCATCCCCGTATCATGGCTTTAAACGCTTCCCACCACGCCCAGGTGGGGGTGTCGTGTAATCCATTATTCTTGAAGTAGTCCTCAATTTGTGGGCGTAGGACATCGCGGAACTCTTCACTATGGAGCCAAGCGCGATCAAATTGCCATCGGGGTGTAGGCTTCTTGATGTGTCCAGAGCGAAGTTCTATAGTAATCGCAGCATGATCCGAAACCGTCTTGGCGACAATATCTGCTGCCGTTAGCTGCGGCACTAAAGTCTTCGAGATCAGGAAGTAGTCGATACGCGTCTGTGTATTGTGCGGCATTGAGTAAAAGGTGTAGTCTCTCTCTACTGGGTATAAGAGCCGCCAGGGATCAACTAGGCCAAGTGCTTCCATCATTCCAATCAATTGTTTATTAGCCCGCGGTTTATGTTGACATTTGTATGGCGTCCGGTCTAACAGTGGATCCTGGATGAGGTTGAAGTCTCCTCCAATAATAACGTTGGTAGCGCCACTTAGCAATATTTCCTGAGCAATCCTTTCAAAGAAAGTGTGATCGTCTTGATTGGGTCCATAGAGAGTCATGAGGGTGTAGGTTGTACCATAGATCTGGACACGTGCTCGCGCCCATCGCCCCTCTGGGTCTATGACTGTGTCTTCAACTTCAGGGTGCAACGCAGCGCGCACTAGTATTAGAACTCCCCCCTTCCGCTTGTATGCCGGTGCAGACAGTATGTTCTGATAGCCATCCCCTGTTACCTTGCGTGATTCAGGCAATGTTAGATGTGTTTCTTGGATGTAGATCACATCAGCTTTCAACCGCTTGCAGTAATTCAGGATTTTCTTTCGTTTAGCAGGGTTGCTAATTCCTTGCACATTAAGGGATGCCACTTGCAGTTTCTCAGTATTTGTTGTGATAGCTGGCCCAGTCTCGGGGGATGCCGCTCGCCACCTGCAAACACTGGAACATTAAGATTATATGAATACAGAAGGTGTCAAGGGTGGTCATCCACCAGTCGACCTTCAACTGTAACATTAATGGTGGAACCTAGCCCGCCCTTCTGCCTCCCGGCACCCTAGGGCCACCACCCCCACCCGCTCCCGCATGCCTTAGATCATGTTAAAGATACATTGCTCAACCCCCCTATCTAGTGATACAGTTACCAAGTACAGGAACGATGAAAAAAACAAAATCATTACTGCTCCTACTCTCCACCCCTGAGGGCCCACAACAATCCCGGTATCAGTATACAGAAATACCACATAGCATTAGCGTCCGCAGGGATGAGCTGGATCCGTCTCCATTTGACCCCACTCCTGGAGATATGCCCGCAGTTTATCTCCAGTGTCAAAGGTCCTTGTTGCGTTTCCCAGCGTTACTCGCATTCGTGCCGGGTAGTAGAGGCCATATTTTGCTTGTAGTTTCTGTAGCAGTGGTCTGCAGTCTAGTAGGTCTCTTCTACGTTCCGTCGTCCTTTTGCAAAGGTCAGGAAAGAAACTGATTTTATGACCCTCATAGCGCACATCAGCCATCTGCTTAGCAGCCTGCAAAATCTGGAGGACTTGTGGGTAGCGCAGGATTTTGATAATGATGGGACGCGGATAAGGTTTTTTCCCCAATGCATGTGATGGTACACGATGGGCCCTCTCTATTTCGAAGGGCTCAGCGAAGGTAATCTGGAGCAGCTTAGGGATCAGCTGTTGTATAAACTTAACAGTGTCCAGTCCTTCCCGGCCCTTAGGAATGCCGATAATCCGGAGGTTGTTCCGGCGAGCCCGGTTAGCCTGATCCTCATACTGATCTTCCAAGTCACTGACTCTTTTCTTTAGCGGGTCTATCTGTGCAGTAAGGGGATCATGTCTTTCGAGCACTGACTCTACCTTGTGCAGCCGCTCCCATACTTCAGACATACGATTTTTCAGGTCTGACATATCTCCCTGCAGCAAGGCTAGGGTTTCTTTGCTCTCAGCTACCATGCTCTTAACTGACCGGAGCTCTTGCAGCACTTCCCTGATGCCCTCCGCAGTTTCCTTCTCCGACGCCATTTTGTGTGGGGAGGCCGCCTCTTGCTTTGTTCTTTTAACGGCGTGTCCAGTTGTCGGCGAGAAGTCTAATTTGGCCGGCTTCAGGGAGGACATTTCATCGATCTCTGGTAGAGTGCAATAGCGATGTAGCTAGACGCTATCAGGGGGTTAGAGCTCGGATACTCGGGCAACGGGTGGGAGCAGCTCTCCTAGGCAGCCATTCCTGAACGCGGCAAGCTCCGCCCCCCCTTCCCTGAGTTCTGATCATCCCAACACATCCTTTCCAGAATGATCCTGAAAAAAATGCATAATTGGACATTATACTTTTGCATGTGTGTGTGTGTGTGTATGTACATGTCTTAAATTTAAGAAATATAATTGTAATACATGTATATACATACAATATATATACACACAAGGGCATATATACTACATACATACACAAGTTTAATATATGCACATATGCAAAATGTGGGTAATTTCTATTTACTGCAGCAAATGGGTTATTTGACATTTGCCAACTCTCCCTGCAAGTAAAAGTACATGCTGATGATTCCTGGAGTTAATGGGGTCGTCAGAACCTATTGTTTTACCTTGATTGCAGCTGTTCTTTACTTCCCCCATAAGATGCTGTCCTAGGTGATCACCTAGCCCATCTAATGGTTAAGCTGGCCTTTTGGTAAATAAATGCTGACCTCTGTTGTTGTGAACCAACCCGATGCAATTCTTTATCTTAAGCTGTTGCATATTTATTTATTGTATTTGTAGTATTGTACCGTTTATTAGGTTGCAAATTCACTTTCTGCATGTTTATATGAAAGCAAGAATAAATAAAAATGATGATGATGACAGCTGTAATGATGAACAAAATTTTTAGATATATTCCTTTCTCGCTAAACATATTCCAAATGTCCCAAACATGGCATTTGGAAGTTTATCGCATTCTGGGATGGCCTGAGCCGGTGGCAAAGAGAGATACTGGCTACCTCCTTCTCAGCATCCCCTCCTCTTTCGTGTCAGCCATTCTTTATGGTGTCTACGAGTTAGCATTTCCCAAGAGATGTTCTGGTGTGATGCTGTTCTGCCACTTTAACACCCTTGGTCCTCATGTGTAGCAGCAGTTTTCCTTCCATCCATATCAACAAGTATGCAGGCCTCACAACTTCCTATGGCCGGTCATCATCCCACTTAAAAAATAGATAAACAGGTTAGCAGAAAAGGACCATTTGGTTCATTCAGTCTGCCCACGTGTACCCCCTGTCACAGATCCCACATGTACCCCCTATTATCTGTGGCCTTTTCCCTCCCTTTCTCTCCCACCAAGGTCCCTTTGTGTGCACTATTTGACTTGTATAATCTCTGCTGAAAATCTGTTCCAGGTGTATTTTCTCACATTAAAATTTTTGGAACCAAATTTGGTCACTAGGAGTTGCTGTTATGTGATGACTATGATTCACTCCAGAGGCTGCCTCTAGATCATAGGTGTCAAACTCTGGCCCGCGGGCCAAATTTGGCCCGTAGTGTAATTATATTTGGCCCGCGAGCTATACCAAATGACTACTAGAGCTAGCCCGCCGGTATTATACAGCGCATTCATTCATCGCTAATACTACAAATCCCATAATGCCTTGCTGTTGTTTTGGCACGTCAATCAGGACAGGTCCCAGAAACGCCCTCTCCTGTGTGACAGAAGTCATAGCGATCTCAAGCTACAACTGTCACTGTGGAACCCCTTCCCAAAACTGGCAAAAAGAAAGGCAGACAACAGGAACTTTCTGGACAGGTGGGAGACAGAATATTTGTTTGCATATGTAAAAGACAGACCTGTTTGTCTGATTTGTGGAGTCAACGTGGCTATAACTAAGGAGTATAACATTCGACGACACTATGAAACAAAACAGCATGACAAGTACAAGGACCTGGACATGACTCAAAGGAGCCAGAAAGTGGAGGAGATGAAAAGAAGTTTGGTTTCACAACAGAATATGTTCAAAAAAGCCACATCACAAAGTGAGGCTGCTGTAAAGGCTAGTTATATTGTGGCAGCAGAGATCGCAAAATCAGCCCGGCCCTTTAATGAGGGAGAGTTTGTGAAAAAGTGCATGTTGAAAGTTTGTGACATCGTGTGCCCAGAGAAAAGCAAGCCTTTTCAAACGTGAGCCTGAGCAGAAACACAGTAGCTGATCGCACATGTGATCTTGCCACCAATCTGTATGACCAGCTTTTGGAAAAGGGAAAAGATTTCGTTGCATTCTCCCTTGCTGTGGATGAGAGCAGCGACGCATCTGATACTGCTCAGCTGTCAGTCTTCATCCGTGGAGTGGACTCAAATATGTGTGTTACGGAGGAGCTATTGGGATTCAAATCAATGCATGGCACAACCACAGGAAAGGAAATTTTTGAGGAGGTTTCCAAATGCGTAACTGAAATAAAGCTGCCGTGGGATAAACTCGTGGGATTAACGACAGATGGTGCGCCAGCGATGTGCGGTAAAACAAGTGGACTGGTGGGCAGGGTCCGGGAGAAGATGCAGGAAGAGAACTGTGCAGGTGAACTAACTGTTTATCACTGCATCATACATCAGGAATCATTGTGTGGCAAAGCCCTAAAGATGGAACATGTTATGACCACAGTAACACAAGTAGTTAACTTTATAAGAGCCAAAGGTCTGAATCACCGCCAGTTTAAGTCTGTTCTGGAGGAGTGTGGTTCGGAATACGCAGACGTGCCGTATCACACAGAGGTGAGATGGTTAAGCCGAGGAAAAGTACTGAATAGATGTTTTGAGCTGCATGAGGAAATATGTCAGTTTCTGGAAAGCAAAGGGAAGGACACAGCAGAGCTTCGGGAGAAAAAGTTTCTGTGTGAGCTGGCCTTTCTGTGTGACATCTCGAGCCATCTCGATGCGCTGAACCTGCAGCTTCAGGGGCGGGGGCGCATCATCACAGACATGTACGCTGCAGTGAGGGCTTTTAAAACTAAACTGTGCCTGTGGGAGAATCAGATGCTGCAAGGAAACCTTGGCCATTTTCCCTGCTGCCAAACCATGAAAACGCAGTTCTTTACCAACTTGTTCCCATGCGCACAGTTTGCTGAAAAACTCAGTGTACTCGGCGCTGAGTTTAGCCGGCGATTTGCCGACTTTGATGTCCAGAAATGTAGGTTTGAACTGCTCAGTAATCCCTTTGCAGTTAATGTGGAAAACGCACCAACCAACCTCCAAATGGAGCTAATTGAACTCCAGTGTAATGACACGCTGAAGTCAAAGTATGATGCTGTGGGCGCCGCCCAGTTTCCACAGTTCATCCCTGACACAATGCCTCAGCTCCGCACCCAAGCTGCTCAGATGCTCTCCATGTTCGGCAGCACTTATCTATGTGAGCAACTTTTCTCCTCGATGAAGATGACCAAAACATCTCACAGGAGACGTCTGACTGATGAACACCTTCGCTCGATACTGAGGATTTCCTCAGCTCAAAGCCTGAGCCCAGACATTGATGAACTATCATCCAAGAAGAGATGCCAGGGCTTAACTCTCAACTGGACTGGTACACGATTATTTGATCGTTTTTTCTTTAATCCGATGAGCCTTTCAGGGTATTCCCTATGTTGTGGGACTCCCCTATGTATTGACTCAGAGGATGTTTTGCTGTGATTGGTTCATCATCTGCTTTCCTCCTATGACGTCAGACGCCGCCGAAGATAAAGAAGACGGGTTTTCTGGGCTATGCAAGTTCAATCGCCATTTGCCGAGAATCAGGACCTGAAGCAGGGTTAGAATTGCTATAACCCGAAACGTGGACCATGTTGTCAATCTAACTGATGAAGGCACTTCGGCGGTGCTCTAGTCAAGAAGCTAAGTTCATTGCTCTATTTTTGCACTTTTGCACATTTTTAAACAAAAATTATTTATAATAAAGTGAGTGGTCACAGTGGTGTCTGCGGGATGCTTCCCTGACACTGGGCTGACATACTCCAACACATGAAATGGTTTCAGCCTTGTGTTTTCCCTAATTTGATTGGATTGTGTTGTGGGTGTTAGGTATCTGGCTTGGGCACATCAGATTAGATCAGTGTGCAGCAAACTGAGCAATAATTAACGTTTTCTTTATGCACTTTTTCTTGCTACTCCAAGACATGGGCTTGAATGGTTGATTAATTTTATTATTGTTATTTTATTTTAAAAATTATTATTTATTATTATTTAAATCTTATTTAATAAATGAATGTCATTGATGTTTTTTTTTATTTGAAATTGGTTTTTGCATATCTGAACTATTAAGTTATAAATTGTATAGTAATAAGTGTTGCTTCATATTCAATGTTAAAGCAAATTTATTTATTTTTATTTATTTATACATCTCTTCTATACCGCCACTTCCAGCGATCAGTGGCGGTTTACAAGTAAACAAAATTTAATAAGAGCATGCTATTATTTTACATAGAACGGGTTTAGAAACTATTTTACATAGAACAGGTTTTGAACTATTTTACATAGAACATTTTAGTAAAAAGAACAGTAAATACAAAGAATAGTAAATAGAGAACAAGGGTTTTTACATAGAACAAAATTATAAACGTAAACATTTAACTATTAAATTGCAACTCAATAATACAATGAAATAACTGGCTATCAATAGTAAATCATCGGCAATGGAATATATTACATTAATTATACTTATTCACATTTTGCTTTCAAAGGGAAAGTTTAATTAGGTGAACAATGTGAATGAGTGAAGGGTTTTATGCCTGTCTAGGTAGGGTCAGTGAGTGACCTTGTTTGGGTCCATATTAAAAGGTTCATTTGTTCAATGCTGGCCCGCGACTTTGTTCAAGTTTTACATTTTGGCCCACTGTGTATTTGAGTTTGACACCCCTGCTCTAGATCATCTCGAGTCGACCTGGGAAGGAAGACCTGAACTGGGAATCACACTTACATTCCTCTGTATTATAGTGTTTAAGATTGCCATTGAGTCAGCTGACTAACCCAAAATTTAATTGTTAGCACTTTTGTCTAAAAAGAAAAGAAAATCATTTATGTATTTTTTAGATTTGTCTTTCTAAACTTTATCTCCTAAATAATTCAACCTATAGCAATAAGTGGGGAAGTATCAAAAGAGACATATGTTTAGTGACAGCAACTAAAGACACAAGTACCCTTTCCGTGAATTTTCAGTGACACTATGTGCCCGATTCTATAAGGCGACTAGCCATGCTACCCAAATTCCAGAAGCCCCTCTCCCTGCACGCATAGAGCCGCTGTGTGGGGAGAGCAGGATGGGGGCAGCACGAGGCGGAGTGTTGGTGGGCCAGGCACCCGGACGTACAGGGCCGATTCAGGTCACAGCCCTGTACATCCAGGGAGCACCAGGGGGACACACAGCTGAATATCACTGCTATATATTGTGGTGAGGAGGAGGCAGCCCAGCATGAAAATAAAGGAGAAAGAAGAACTTTTTCTTCTTCTCGGGGGATGGGTTCACTAGAACACATACATCACAGCAGAATCCCTGAGAGAAACCAAGAGGGCAGTGCTAGGCTTAAGCCACTCCCAGACCTCATGACAACCTCAGGCAAGAGTAGGAGGTACAAGTGGGTGGAGTCAGGAAGGGAGTTGCCCTGCTCAGCGTTTAAGTTTGAGAGAACAAACAAAGTGAGCAGAAGGGCCTGGGAAGGCAGAAAGGCCAGGAACTGCAGAGATGCAGGAGAAAGCAAACACAGCAGAACCAGCAACCATGAAAGAAACAGATACAAAGTGAGTAGCAGCAGAGACAAGAGCAGCCAGCACTACAGCCCAGGAAGCTACAGGGAAGGTTCCAGGCAAAGGACCAAACAGACTGGCTACAGGGAGAAAGAGAGAAGGTTGGCTTTAAGGAAGCTAAGGCAAGAGTGCTTAGACTCACCGGAGGAAGGGTCTATCTGCAGGCAGCAGAAGCCCCAGGAAGGGAAGTGGAGAGCTTACCCTGAGTCACTGTCTAGCTCAGAGATAGAGGGAGTGCCAAGCCGGAGAAGCCTCAGCCAGGAAGGTGATGCAGCCAGACTCCAAGGTAGGAGAGATAAAGCCATAAAGCCTAAACCCTGTGATACTTGCTCTGACTCAGAAGAGGGGTTAAAGCCTAGGAAAACCCGGAATAGGAGTAAGGGTTTTGCCAGGGACACTGAACAGGAAGAATCCAGTGAAATCCTACCAAAGGGAGAAAGGGTCATTCAGTGGCACAGGCTATTTAATCTGCTAAAGAATATTAAGGATAAGCTGCCAGAACGCTTACAAGCATTGCCAAGTTACAGCTCAGTTGAAAGCATGGAAGTAGCAGGCCAAGAAAGTGACCTAACTTCAGTTTGTTCTGAGATGGACTGTAATGTGTGCATGAAGGCTGAGTAATGGAAGCCTGAGAAAGGAAAGAAGTGAAGCTTGTGTAAATATCTTTATTGCAACACTGGTTACAAGTGTTACCTTAAGAGGAGAAGAATAATCCTGCATTTTGCTTTGACCTGAATGTGTACATTTGCTGTGAAGATTTTGTTATCCATTTTGACACGGATGCTAATAAAATTCCTGTGTGCTTTAAAACAACCACTCGGTTCATAATCTCCTTGGCACAACTACAATCCTTGGGAAAGAGGAATTGAGATGGCTTCCCGTCCCTACTAGGCAACCACCTGGTAGGGGCGCGACCGCCACAATATACAGCATAGCTGTTCGTGATTAGCAGTTCATACTTATATTGAGCATTGCTATCTGTACAGTAGCACTGAAGATATGTATCTTTTTAAACATAGCGGCCAGTGTTTAAAAAATATCTGCCGCCACCGCAGCCAAGTATTGGTCCACCAATTTTTAGGATAAGTATATTCACATAAAAGCTAGAAATCAAAGTTTATTTCCCATATAAAAAAACTATTTTTGGGTCTAGCCCAAAAATGAAAAAAAGGAAACTATTTTAGACATGCTAAACTAATTGCTATGCAGCTGTTTTAACCTTGTTTGCCCCTTCTCTTTCTACAGTCTATTTTTCAAAATAAGAATTTGATCATGCAATGCTGGCTTTAAGTCAGCAATGCAACTATCAAGCTAAAGTAATCAAATAATGCTCTCTTTCAGAACATAATGAACCCTTTTTCTTGCTCTAATTAATTCTGCAAGTGCTTATTCTCCTCTCCTTCTCCTGTTGACCACACAACTGTATTTAGGAAATCTGAGTCATATGATGACTGCGGTACCTGCTTTGTTCTCACAGTAGCAAAACTCAAAAGACACTTTCAATGCAGCCAGGTACTGCCTGAGTTATATTACTCAGCTATTTAACAGTCACATAGCAAAGCAGAGAAAATCTTTCCCCAAAGAGAACAAGTAAATAGAATTATATCAGGGAAAATGGGATTCTTTTGCAATCTGTGATACGTTTTTTGGAACCAACATAAGAATTATCCAAATTGATGCTGGAAAGAAGTTTTAAATCTTGCTTTAGGACAGATTTGCAGGACAGTTATGAGAACAGGGATGTGAAGATGGGCCCCAGAAAGGGGGGAAACAGAAACTTCTGTAATAACTAGAAATCTAAGCAGCAATGCTCCCATAGCAAAGTCCATCCAGAAGGTTACACAGGCAACCTAGGAAGTATTGTTGGCCCTATTGTTGTTGTTAAGTGCCATTGAGTCGGTGTCAACTGTCATGAGGTAGACAGCACTGAGCCTGGGATAATAAAGGGAAATGGAAAATAAGAGCTTACCTCACAGCCACATGAGCAGGTAATACATTCAGGTTGCAGAGAAGCAAAGAATGGAGGAACAAACTTTCCTCATAGCATTAGTGACGCAGTAGAAACTCAGAGTCCTAATCATGCTCACCTGAGGAAAGAATCACGTACAACGTACAACAAGCAGGGAGATAAAACCAGGTGGGAAATCCCACAGAGAGGGCAGGAGAGGCAGAGTCAAGGAAGCCAGAGGAGTCAGATCCAGAAGGGGATTGAGACTCAGGAGCAGACACAGAGAGACACGCTGTCACGGAGAGAGAGGGCAGAGTGGAAGCAGGCTGTTGAACCAGAGAGTGCTGGGAGAAGCAGTGCAAGAGACTTCCAAGCCAGAGGGGTCCTCGTGCCGGGGAAGGTAACCAAGCAGGTAGAGAGCAAACGTCACACCCAGGAAAGCTCACTGAAGCCAGGAAGTGATTACAGCTCAGTTAAGCCTAATGCTTGGAACTCCCGGAGAAAGGCAGCTTACACCCCAGAGAAGAAGTCCTGGCTAACAGAGGAAGGGCTGGAAACTTTCTATATCAGAAAGAAAGATAAGTACCCTGTTTTCTACAGAGGGAAGGAAGTGGGTCCTTTTATAAAGAGCCAAGCTTACACAGTGTGTTAGAAAACCCTTATTGGAAGGGGTATTGGAAAGAAACCCCAAGCACAGCTCCTTATGTCCATGTCTGCACAGAACAGTCTCCTCTCATAGAAACTGAGGTCTCTCAGGGGCAAGGTTGTGAAACCAGCAATGCTGAAGCATGGTGCCCGTTTACAGGACCAGGTCCTGATTTGATACAGTGGGAAAGTTCAAACCCGGAGAGTATTCCAGAACCCATGGATTGTGCTCTATGTATTTCTGACGAGATAGACTCTCTATGTTAAAAAGCAAGAAGAAGCATTGTTATCGTTTGAAAAGCTTTTATTTTTCTGTGAAGCAACAGTTTATTTTTGTTACCATTATCTGCTGTATCCGAAAGGCAAATCCTCAAGGGAAGGGGAATAAAGCCCAGCTTTAATTACACTTGGACACACGACTACAGAGTATTCCTTTAATAAACAGAGCTATACCCCATATCTAGGCGGGCGCCTAAGGAGGGTATAGTCTCACACAACTCATACTGACCTTCTGGATAGTTGTCTTAAACTGTGTTCGGTCTTCTGTCAGGCAGCTCAAAGTGGCACCCATAGCTGCTGTTATTGTATCAAACCATCTCATGGCTGGTCTTCCTCTTTTATGTTGACCTTCAACCTCGCCAAGCATGATTGTCTTCTTCTAATGATTTCTCTCTTCGCATGATCTGTCCAAAGTATGAAAGTGGAAGTCTTGTCATATGAACCTCTAAAGAAACGTTTGGTTTGATCTCCTCTGGTATTGACTGGTTTGTCCTTCAGACAGTCCATGATATCCACAGTATTCTTTGCCAGCACCATAATGCAAAGGCATCAGGTTTCTTCCTGTCTATCTTTTTCACTGTCCAGCCTTTGCACTTCACTAGCTATTTTAATTTAAGCTGTCTGTCAGGTATGCTGGAGGGCAATACAAAGCAATTTTGCATGTTCTATCCATGATAATCAAGGGGCATGTTTACTAAGGGGTGCACCAGTAGTGCACATTTGAGCAGCAAAACTAGCACGGAAGCCCAAGCTTACTTTAAGGGACATGTGTGTCGATCCCCCTGCCATCAGCACATTGCTAACATGCGGTACCACACTAATCAGCACTCAGGCGCACATTCTCTGCTTCGCTGTAAACTATGTTATTACCCTGTTCATTGTAAGCACTATGTGTTCTCACAAGTGCACTATCATTCTGTTCGCTGTAAACCGCACTGATCTTAATAGCGCGGTATATAAGAAACGTAAATAAATAAAATAAAATAAATAAATTATATGTACTGCCACTAATGACAACATTTGCAGTTAGTGCATGTCCAAAATACCTATGTTAATGATGATGCACAATCAACACCCACTTTCCTACAGGAACCCACCCAGTGCCTGCCTAACTTCACACTACCCAGTTAGTGTTGGATTTTTAGCATGGGGTCCTGTGCTGTTTGTGTGGCACTCTTGCGACATAGCCAACCTCAAGCTAGTGGTTAGCACACGTTGGTAAGCACGTTGACATGGAGAACTCCTGCTATAGTTTCCTGTGGGAGGACTTCTCCATGTACAGCAAGGTTCAAGTCCTCAAAAGTGAATAACATTATCTGGTAGAGCTCAGCATGGGAAAAGGTTTCTACATCTTAAGACAATTGCTGGAAGCTTTTGGATAGCTCACAAATGCGTAAGTATACTTCCTGTGCTGTGTCATCTCACAGGGCCTCCTTAGGTCCTAATAGCTTATTCAAAATCATTTTCTTTGGGAGGAAGGGAATGTGAGTACTCAAACTCTTGCTGCTCAAGGAGAACATTTGCCACTGCTAAGTAATTTGGCTTTCTCTGAGGACAAGCAGGATGTCAAGTCTTCACAATTGAGACTGTAGCTATCAGTTGCCTTCAACAAAAAAAAAAGAAAGAAAATGGCACTGCCAACAGGCAAAGAACAAACGTGTTTTTAGAGGCAACAAGCCTTTTCTAGTCTTTTACTTTGTTCTGTGAAAGCAAATCAGATAAAGAGTCATTCTGAACTACGAATAAGCTGCCTGTATGTGCGTGATCGATGTGTAGCTCGTGAAAACGTCCAAAACCGTATTCTGAAACTCTGTGGCACTGCATGTACGCGGCCCTTAAACGGGGATTGCAGAACATGGGCGGAAGAGGGGCGCAGCCAGCCATGGAGACGTTTGAAGCGTATTCCGGTCACACTCATGTACATCTGCAGTTGGCCCTGCAGACATCCAGCTTATACCTGAAAAAACATGGAATAAAATAGGACTTCAATATTTCTGCTCCTCTCCCCAATGCAGTCAATAGTGGTGACTGGATGTCTAACTTACGCTGTGCACTGGTGTGACTGCAGTTTGGAAAACCACAGCCTGCAGTGTTATGGAACAGAAAGCAGAGGAGAGGGAGGATGTAAGTCAAAGCAAAAGAAATAAACACCCCACAACTGTATACAGTAGAGCACAGGTGCTCAATCCGGCTATGCTGGCAGTTGCTGTATGAGCTAGAAGGGCGCAGCTAGGGCCACCTAACAATGCCCACGTCCTGGCAATGATGCTGGTGATGGGGTCCTAGGATCCCATGTGAAAATGTAAGCCCGGCCATTGGTGCTAGGTACAGCACCCAGCCGGCTGGAGTGCTGCACATATGCTCTATGTAATGTGCACAGTCCCCTGAAGCAGATAAGGTCTTATGTAACTCCTACTGGAGCACTATACTGGGGATATCTTACACTGGGGGCTACATGGCATAGGTCACTGTTATGTTGTTTACTGACTCAGTATTCTTAAACCAATTAAAGACACCTGAATATGAGATCTTCCATACTCACAGAACACTAAAAAAAGGAGGAGGAGTACTTATAATAATAAAGAAAAACCTCAATGCAAAATTAATATCATCTAATAATATAGATAATGTTGACATACTCACCATAAAAATTAAAAACATAACTATATCACTAGTATATCGACCGCCAGAATACAACATAGATAAAATTTACAATTTAATTGAATTACTAGCATCATCCTCAGATACAAATCCTGTAATACTTATGGGAGACTTTAATCTTCCTTCAACACCTAACAATCACTCTAATCAATAACCGGGTACGGCGGACCGGCCTCCGCCACACCGCAACACCCCCCTCCCCTTCACCCATTAATAACAAAGGTAGACCACACATATATGGGAATTCAACTGGTCGCAGCTTTATTGCCATAAACCATAACATCAACAATCCAAACCTTACATTGTATTCCCCCCCCCCCCGCAGCAGAGCGAACCCTCACCCGCCATGTGGGTAGCAAAGTGAATGCCGCTTCCGCTTCCGCCTTGTCCAGGCCCCGGCAAATTGCCTAGCCTCCCTCATCCGGCTTCGCCATATTATTAGCAAAAGCCTGAGGGACCGCCCGGGCGGGGGTACCCCACCCCCGCCCGACGGCGTGGCTCCGGCTCCGGACCCCGGAAACCGCCGGGATCCCGCCACCGGCGCCGGCCCGCACCGGCCGGAGCCGCCCCCCCCCGGCAAAGCTGCGACCAGCGCCCCTCCGGTTCAGCCTATCCCCCAAGGCCTCCTGCCAATCGTTGAGGAGCACAGCCATCCCCACCGGGGATAGATGGACCCCATCGGCCCGATACAGGCCCTCACACTCCGCATCAGCCCCGGAGTGGAAAAGTAGGACCCCCCCCGCTCCCCTCACCCCTGCTCCCCCACCCATCTGCCAATTCAGCGATGGAACTTTGTTAGCCCCGCGACCACCGCCGCTGAGCCGTGCAAGCAGGCCTTGGAACGATATCTGACCACAGCAAAATCACACCAGAAAACATCACAAATAGCGCTTCCCTGTCCCGTATCACGGTCCGACTCCACTGCCGGCCCGGACAGGACACCAGATCATCGCCACTCGGGTGGAACACCGCCGCAGCAGGTGGCCCCCGCAGCCGCTCGTGGTGCCGCAGCAAAGGCAAGAGCTGAATCCACCGCGGACCGCGCTCACCCAGCCATGAAACGGTCACCCCGAACTGGTCCTGACCACTATTCCGCTCCACTGGGCGTGTTGCTGCTCGCCGACCGGCCCAGCACTCCGAGTGACCAATCACCCAGCAGCGACACGAGCCAGGAACCACTTCTGCAAAACAAACAGAGCCACAGTTAGCCAGCACCCCCCCCAGTGCCCGGACAGGCGCACATATCTCCGAAACTCCCAGGCAGGCCATCTTCCGATCTGCCTGATATCTCCCCCAGGTAAGCCCACCGCCACTGCCAAGTAGCTGCCCACATCAGAAAGGGGTGCGACGCCTACCACCCCGCACCCCGAATGCTACGGAAATCACCGCCCGGAAGCAGGTGCCCCCTTAGCTGGACGACACCACCTGTGGTAGAACAGTCGCAAGCGTTGCAGCAACGCATGCGTAATGGACCGCCTGCTGCCCCTGAGCGACCGACCAGAGCGTTCCCCGCCCTGCCGTATCCGGCGTGCTACCAATCCCCCCCAACCACCGCCCACCCAACTGCCCTAGCAAAGAACAAGAATCTCACCAAATTCCTATACGCCCAGAAACCGCACCACGCAGGCGCCGCCGGGGACTGCGTAACCTCCCACCTCCTCCACCGGCGCCAATGTGCGGAACAGCTCCCACTTCCACGACCGTGTCGGAACTACAGGGTATCACCGTTCCGCCTAAGCCGTGCGCGCGAACACACCTCACCGAGCGAGCGCACCTACTTTACCACAAAGCGCCCCACAATTACGGCACTGATTCAGACAGAAAACAACACAGACGTCTTACAATTTGAAAGTTGCGATGGTAATTACCAGAAATTTCCCGCTTCCTTGCGTAATCGTCTATGTCCCTTTAATCTGATTAAATAAATGTGGGGTACCTACTGCAGTCTGACAGGCCGTCAAATTTTAAAGTAGCTAACTCAGAGTGTCGTTATGTGGCGCACCATATGTCACCAACCTTCACAAGCCGCCCACAGCTGATATTTTAGGCGCACACAGCCTACTGCCAATTAGCGGGAACAATGCCGGGTATAGGCCGTGCCCGAACCATGGTACCCAGCTGCAAGCAAGCCAACACGACCTGTCGCATCCAGTTCTGCTACCGGGATACAGCACGGAGTGTAGTTGCAAACTACGCTTACCACCGCCGCGTCGTCGCACCACCCTACGAACCATGTCCGGCCAGACCTCCAACACCACCAGTAGCGGAAACAACTCCAGGAAGATTATATTGGCCATGAGAATGACTGCCTCCCCAGAATCGGCCACTCCGCCGCACACCACGAGCCACCCAAGTACACCTCAAGGTCCAACCCCCCTGCCGCAGGGTAAACAACTGCAGGTCCCGCCTGCAGATCTCCCGGTCTCGGAGCACCATAGCGCCAGCGACCCCCCCGCACGAACTCATCCCAGAATGCTAGATTGGCCCGTATACTCCGCGACCATCAGACGACGATGCGGTCTGGAGAGACCTGCCGCGGCGGCTGCCCAACGCCTCATAACCATTCGCCCCATAGGGATAACTCTACGGGCTAAATTCAGGGCTCTGATTAACGCCTGCAGCTCCCGCTATGTACTCCTTCGAGAACCCCAGGCGCTCGCCCCCAGAACCTGTAGCCACTGGATCCCACCCACCGGTAGGCGCACCACGAGCTCCCCAGACTCCTGCTCGATCCCCAAAAAGGCTAACCGAGTCGTGGGGCCCTCTGCGCCATCCACACGAGCCCGTCCAACAACGCAGTGGACTGCCTCAGCCCGCACCTCTCCTACTACCAGTACAACTCCTCGGGGATATGATCAGTCACCGAACCCCCGATAGGGTGGGACAGGTCTATGGAGCAACCGGCAGGTACCCGGCTCCCCGGGAAGGGCGGCTCCCCGAAAGGGCCCACTACCCCCCCAACTCGCTCTACCCTGCCAGCCGATCCCGGACCACGCTGGCTATACGCCGCACTGCTGGGGCATTCTGGACACCGAGCCGCCTCCAGGATGGATCCGGAACCCGCCCGCACAGAAATGCCCGCGCCCAACTCGCTACGTTGCACACCACCTTCGCACCCTACCCGCCTTACCATCCACCCTCGTCCTAGGGCCCTCAACACGCGTTCGACCACTACCACCGCCGACTCTGCCCCCGCCGAACCAACCAACCGCTCCCATCCGACTCGGACGAAAACGACGATACCGAGGACGTAGATGACCAGGAACCCGAAGCCCAACGCCGACGGCACAACCGCCGCCGCCCCATGGCCGCCTCACCCCCCACTTCCCTCCCCCCCGCCTGGAGTCCCCCCGAAGACCCCGCCCCCACAGACTCACCTACCGCAGCCGCCGCCTGCTCGGGCACCGCTCCCGCCTCTGACCGACCCGCATGTCCCTGTTCCGCTGACCCAGCTGCAGGTGTGCTCTCCTCCCCGCTCAGCGCTGCGCCGGCCCGTGTCAGCGGATTCTCATGCCTCGGGGTTCCAAGTGAACTGCCATCGCGGAGTGTCCTGTGGGGAGACAAAAGGGAAAGAAGCCTCCGTACCCGCCCCCCCCAAGGCAGCTGCCATGCCCCCAGCCAAGCTGCCCGGGAAGGGCCGTGCCCCCCCAACCCGCCAATGTACCCAACCAGGGGAGACGCCACCCCCTATCCACCCCATCCACCCGCCGGGCCCCCCAGCCCCCACCGATAGCGCCTGCCCACCAGCCCCCACCGATAGCGCCTGCCCACCCCCGCCGCAACCCACGACTCCTCCGCCGACGCCCCTGCCCGACCCCCACGCCCCCCCACCCCCAACTGCCGCAACTCCCGCCGCAACTCCTCCCGTCCCAAGCCAACCTCAGCAGGGCCCTTATCCTAGTAGGGATGCTCGCAATCCAACTCCAGTGTAAGTATAGTGATTTAACTCTCACACCTCATCAACAATAGGGTGAGATGAAGCAAAGGGGAAAGGCGGTAGGCAAAGGCCAATGATCCACGCTGGTTGAACTATGCCGGCATGCCTAAGCAATAGGACCAGCAAGTAAAGCCCGTGGATCGGCCCAGGGGAATGAAAACCCCCCTGACCGCTGCTTCCATAGCAGCGAAACTGAATGAAGCAGAGCTAGCAGAATCGAAACTTGGAAAAGATAGAAACACAAGCTTTAGTGGCACTGCTACGAGTGTGAAAGCTGCTGTGCATTAATGAATTCCGCTGAGAGAAGGGTTACAGTGCCCCGCTTTCCCCCATGTTCCAGTCAGTTAAGTGAGGTTGGAGGAGAATAGAATCAAGAGGCTAAGAACTATCCATTGTAATGGGGACTGTAAGGGGGGGCAAGCAGGTGCTACGCCCCAGACCAATGTCCTCTTCCCCCTAAGATTGGATGCCTAGGTACTGGAACCAGGACCAATAGATGGGATAGAAGGGGTTACCGAGACCCAAGAGAAGTTTGCCTATGTACAGAGTGGAGAATAGGTAGCAAAGTTGTTGTTTCACTAGCAACCATTGCTCAGCCCTTTGAATGTGATGCTGCTTGAGTCTGGTGCACAATAAATGATTTGGACTTGCTGACCAGACGCCCGGTATTAAATAACCGTAAATAAATACAACACTAGCAGCAAAGAATTCCTCAGAAATCCCATAACTACAATGATGAATCCCATTCAACCCCCTACCAAGCTCAAAAGGCTAGTGCCTCCACGATGAACCCTTCCGGAGGTCCACCCAGGGCCCGGATCCGTGAGTGCAGCAGGTCCCCCCTGCACAATGCCCACCCCCCTCCCCCTCCCCCTCCAGGCAGCTCCAACACCCAGTCTCCACACCAGCCCCCCGGGGATGCCACCCTCACCAGGCGCGCCTGCATCCACAACACCGCGCTCCAACCCCCCTCGGGACCATCCCCGACCAAGGCCCCCAGCTCCCGTGCAAATCGGGAACAACACGATCCCAACCCGCAATGCCCCAGGCACCAAATCTAGGCTACAATCGGAAAATTATACTAACGGAGCACCAACAAGCCATACCCATAAGAAACCATCAAAAGACCTTGTACACCCCTATCCACATACCATACCCTACGTCCGGTACCTCCGGCCACCTTGAGGGAAAGGCCGGAGGACACCGCAACGCTCCCCTTACCTCCCCGCCGAAAATCTTGCACTCCTCCCATTGGCTCCCGCGCCCTGCCATGTTCCGCGGGAGCCAATGGGAGCCCTTCCCGTACCGCGGGCCCTCCCCGCGAACCGCGTAGCCACGCCGCGGCGTGCAAGCGGCCGGCCGCCCCCCCGGTTAATGCCGGCCGCTCGCACGCCCCAGGGGGGGGCCACGCGGCCTCGCCATTCTTAGAAATGATACATAATTTGGACTTTCACCAAATAATAACTGAACAAACACACAATAAAGGAAAAACTCTTGACATGGTCTTCTTACCAAACTCTCTACACAACCTATATAACTCTGAATCCCTCTCAAACATTCCAGTCCCCTGGTCTGACCACTATCTTCTAAAATTCAATATAACCATTACCTACAACAATCAAACTAAAAGACCACAATGTCCTCAAACTAATAGATTCAGAAAATTTAATGAAGAAAAATTTCTAGATCAAATAATACCACAACTAACACAAACACCCACAAATCTTGAAGAATCTATCAAAAACTGGAACAATATAATCTCTAAAGCAGCTGAAAGTAATCCAAACCAATCACACCAAAATATAAACAATAAAATTGAAAAAAGACATGCTCCATGGTTTAATATATCTATCAAAACATTAAAAAGACAACTAAGAAAAGATGAAAGGAAATGGAGACAATCAAAATCATTAATAAATCATGAGAAGTACAATAATACACTACAAATTTATAAACAAACAATAAACAACTCCAAACAAAATTATTATTCTAATATAATCTCAAGAGCCACTAATCGCCCAAGAGAACTATTCTGTATAGTACAAAAACTAACAAACAAAACACTAAATTCTGATGAAATATCAATTGATATCTCCCCACAAGAATTAGCTCAATACTATATCAATAAAACAAAGCTACAAATAACACCATTACATATTACTCAACCACAAATTCAAACACAAACAAAGCAAACTACATTTGATAACTGGACTAATTTCAACTTAATATCAAAATCTACTCTCAAAACTACAATAACTAACATTAATACAACAACCTCATACCTTGATCCATGCCCAGTTGATTGGATAAAGAAGACTTTCTCAATACTCTCTTCTTTCATTCTACCCTTAGTGAACCTATCCTTACAAAAAGGCTACTTACCACCATCTCTCAAACACGTTCAAATACGACCTATACTTAAAAATAACACATTAGATAAATTATCCCCAAAATCATACAGGCCCATATCAAGTATTCCTTTTATGGCCAAACTTATTGAAAAAATTGTACAAATTCAACTACAAGACTTTATTGACACATTAAATCTCCTTGATGAACACCAATATGGCTTTAGACCCTTCCATGGAGTAGAAACCTTGCTAACGATCCTTTATGACACAATATTAAGAGGTATTGATAATCCTAAACAAGCCTTTATTCTTGTTTTCCTTGACATATCAGCTGCATTTGACAGTGTTAATCACTTAATAATGTTAAACAGGCTTCAACAAATTGGAATTACATCTACTGTTTATAATTGGTTCAAATCCTATCTATCAAACCGAACTCAAACAGTAAGAATCCATACCCAAATTTCTAACACCTTCAAGCAAACTCAGGGTCTTCCGCAGGGCTCTGCATTATCTGCGCTATTATTTAATATTTACTTACAACCAGTTTGTAACATCTTTAAACGTCACAATGTTTATTATCATATCTACGCTGATGATATAATGTTCTACCTCCCATTTGAAATCCCACACCCACCTCTTCAAAAAATAACAGAATGTTTTAATGAACTAACTGAATGGCTCAAAGAACAAAATCTACTTATCAACTTTACTAAAACTGATATATTATTCATCACTAAAAATCAAACATACATACCCCCAAACACGATCACACTAGATACTCATGAAATAAATACAAAAAAAGAAATAAAATATTTAGGTGTGATACTTGACAATAATCTAAATATGGATTCACATATAAAATATCTAACTAAAAAAATACATTTCAAACTCAAAACTCTAAAACAATTATGACCATTGATTCATCTACAAGACTTTATTAATATAATTCATGCTATCATCACCCCACATTTTGATTTTGCAAACACAATACTTAATGGCATTTCAAAACAAAATATTAAAAAGATACAAATAACTCAGAACATAGCTGCTAGGATGATTATGAATATAAGCCCACTTGAACATGTTACACCAATTTTGGCTGAACTTCATTGGCTACCTATTTACTCCCGAATCAAATATAAAATTCTTGTCACTACATTTAAACTTATAAATAATCTTGCACCATCGGCACTCAATACACTGATTAATATAGACATCGATAAACGATCTCAAAGAAGCAGAAACTTAAATACCTTAACAATACCAAAAGATTTCACAAAAGCCAGAAAACAAACAAATAAGAGAGCTTTCTCACACTCTGCTCCAATTCTTTGGAACAATCTACCTGACAACATTCGCCTGCTGTCTGATATAAAAGAATTTAGAAAAAAATTAAAAACTCACTTATTCATATTACACTACAATACACCCTCAGAACAGAATACTCAAATAGATACAGGCTAACATTTATACATTATTATTACATACTCTATTTTCAAAATAAATGTCACTAATACACTATTTACCATACCACACTCTCATTCACATGATGATTATAGATTTAAACTAACAATGTATATATGTTCTAATATGTTATATCTGTAATGTTACAACATTCCTTGTAAATTATAATTATCTGTTCTATGTAAACTGACTTGGTATATTACATACCAATTAACATACTGTTCCATGTAAACCGCACTTGATACTAGGGAAAGAGCGGTATATAAATAACTGTTAAATAAATAAATAAATAAATATGTGGGCCTGTAATGTGCAATGCGCATATGGGGTTTGACCCTTGAGGCAGAAATACTGGAAGGACTGTTTCAACCTACTGAAGCTCTGTATCTGATTGAGGTCCACTTGTGTAGTTATCGTGCATGTAAGTAGCCAAATAGAAATGTGCAGAGCAGGTATGATGCTGGCTTGGAAGTACTGATTGCTATGGTTTCCTAGCCATCAGCTAAGACCTTCGGTGCTGGGCATTCTTTTGGCAGACCGCTGTTTCTGTGGGGCTGCAAGTGAGGGTGTGTGTGTGTGTGCATAGCTGGGGGCCTGCATGGGGGAGGGAGTGTCTAGATTGCCTATCCACATATCCGTGGGGGGGAGGGAGGTATACCTGACAGGTACCTTGACCATAGGGCTGTCTGCAGCATCACCAGGTGCCAGTGTGCAGGACGGTTCCACAATCACTTCCCTGTCCAGACACATCCCTGTCACTACTCAGGAGACCTCAGAGGGTGGGTATGCAATAGTGCAGTTTGCCATTCCCAGGTGCACCAGCAGTACTCTCTATAAATGTGCACAGTTGTAGGGAGCGCCAGTGGTGTCTCTGGGCATGTCTGAGTGGCGCTTGCCCTGCTGACTGCTGTCATACCAATGGCCCTTTAGTAGTGCAGGGGAAGTGTCTGGGTAGTTCCCTATGGGGGCTCTTGTTCTGCTGGGATCATGTCCTTACTTAGCATTGTACAGTCATGTTCCTGAGCCATTCACAGCATGCCTACTGTACCTCGGGAGGGCATCTATTGCCATGTCTGTAGTACTGCACTGCATCATGTGCCAGTAGGTTCACTCTCTACCCATTTTCCTGCTACAGTACTGTACACTGCGGGTGCTTTGTAGTGGTCTGGGCATGCCACGGACTGGTTTCTATTGTTTAACTTGCATCCACCTGTAAGTCTCACCATCTTACATTGTCATTTAGCCTCGAACAGCTCTGTCTGTGCCCAAGCAGTTTCACAGCTGCCCATTTTGAAGGGGGCGTGGCTGTTCATGGGTATATCGTGGAGACGGGCAGGGTCACAGACGTACATCTTTTCAAAATATGGTTAATGGGGGGGACGTACAATGCTGTTGGTGTATACCTGTCTTCATACAACGTAGCACTGTGTGTGGGCCGTGCCAAGCACGTCTATGTGGGCGATTCTGTGCACACGTCTATCTCAACGTGTGTGGAATTGGGTTCTATTTCTGCATGTTTCCATTTGAATAGCTAAACAGGTAGAAGAGGCGACAGCAAAAGCTAGAAGGATGCTTGGGTGCATAGGGAAAGGAATGGCCAGCAGAAGAAAGAAGGTGATAGTGCCTCTGTATAATTCTTTTTTGCGACTTCATTTGGAGTATTGTCTGCAATTCTGGAGACCGCACCTTCAAAAGGATATAAACAGGATGCAGTCAGTACAGAGGGTGGCTACTAAAATGGTTAGTGGTCTTCATTATAAAGCATAAGGATCTTAATATGTACACCTTAGAGGAAAGGCGGGATAGAGGTGATATGATTGAGACGTTTAAATACGTCCATGGCATAAATGCAGAGGAGGAGAGCCTCTTTCGATTGAAAGCATGCTCTGCTATGAATGGACATGGGATGAGGGTGAAAGGGGATAGATTCAGCAGTGATATGCGGAAATATTTCTTTACAGAAAGAATGGTGGATCCGTGGAATAGTCTCCCAGTAGAAGTGGTAGAGATGAAAACAGTATCCGAATTCAAAAAAGCATGGGACAAACACAGAGGATCTCTAAAGGAAAAAAGGGGACTGTTGTAGTGGTTGATATGGAAGGAGAGACTAGATAGGCCATGTGGTCTTTTTCAGTCATCATGTTTCTGTTTCTATATAGTCTGCTAGCCAACAGAATAGTGTACACTTGGCAGCAGCAGTCACCTGGCTTGTTAGGATTCAAAGAAACAAAAAGCTGAGTGAACTTCCCAAGGGTTTTAATGCACTTCAAATAGAAAACTACTGTAAGGCTTATTTGTAATCCAATATTTAAGACATGTTAACAATTGTGGGCATGTGACTTAGGGAAGAATGGTAAAATGACTAATTGATTGCATCGTAAATCTAAATGCAATCAAAACAATTGAGCTCTTATCTAATCTTTTCCGCAACCAGTGATTTTTTTTTTATTTTTTTGTTGGACACCAACCTATCACCCAGCTGCTATTCCACTGACTGGCTTACCCAGTGTCCTTTTAATGTTAATCTAACACTACCTTAAGAAGAAAACTTGAATGCCAGTGGATAACCATCTATTTGTCAAAATGTTTTCTGTACAATGGATCAGTCACTAAGGCTAAGTGACCATGCATGCTAAAGTGACTGTATGCCAAAAATGCAAATGCAATGTGTGCCTTCGAGTCAGTCCTGACTCCTGGCGACCCAGAAGCTCCTGGGTTTTCTTGGCAGTGTCACCGGAAGTAGATTGCCAGGCCTTTCTTCCGAGGCAATGGAGGGTTAAGTGACTTGCCCAAGGCCACAAGGATAAGACCTTCTAAATTAGTTTCTTCAGCTCACAGGAGTCCAGCACCTCAGACAGAGCATTCATTGTATGGGTTAGAGCAACACTGAGATTCCCAGGTGCAGCAAGTGACTTGATGGAACCTTTCAATAGAAGCAAGCCCCACATAAACCAAACAACGAAAAGCTGTACAGAAATGAGTTTCCCTTCTATATGATGGTGATGATCATCAGTTCCACTAAGGTGAACTCTAATAGAAATGATTTTTAAACCTAACTTGGGATGCTATAGCAGGTACTCAAGCATTTAGTGTGTGGAACATGAAAAGGGATCTAAGGTCTTTCCATTGCACCACGCAGCATACCTCAAAGACATAAGATCACCAAGTGAAGTCTCTCCTAGAAGCCAGAAGGATCTGCGGTGCACTAACAGGCACATTCAGGACAACTATTGTTACCCTCTCATTATCCAATACCTCCTTGAAATACATGCACGGGAAATAGCTCTCTTCCACTTGAAAGGAAACTCTGGAACGAGGGTTCATAAAATGACGGTGAAAGAGCATAACACAGAAGTATTTGAGTAAATATTTCTTCACAGAAAGGGTGGTGGATGCGTCAAGCAGCCTCCCAATGGAGGTGGTAGAGACGAGAACCAGAAAAGCATGGGACAAATACAAAAGATCTCTGAGAGAGAGGAAGGGATTATGGATGGGCAAACTGGATAGGCCGTAAAATCTTTATCTGCAGCTGTTTTCTATGTTTCTATGTACATTTACCAACCCCTCTCAGGGGTCCTGTGGGGTCCTCCTATTCACTCTCTGGCCCAACAAGCACTAGGGATCCATAGATAGCAGGGTTGGACACAGGGCAAGCTGTGGGCTCCAGAAGACATAGGCATACTCAAGCTCTGAGCAAACGTTAGGCCTACAGGTCTCAGTCACACAGGCCTCAAGATTGTAGTCTGGGCCAGGGAAACCAGGCCTAATTGCAGTGCTACACCAATTCAAACACCTTGCCACCTGCTGGAGGCAAATACTAGCTTCTCTCAGTGCTCCACCATTCAATATTTAAGGTGATAACATCAAGGTAAGTTGTTCAAGTCTGCATCCACCTGTTGGCAAGGGAACATAACCCACTCATCTGGACTGGTCTAGCAGGATAAGGAAACTGGTATAGCGTAGTTACTCACCTGTAACAAGTGATCTCCAGGAACAGCAGGAATTTAGTCTTCACATTTGGGTATCGTTGGTACCGACGGAGCCTGTGCGGGAATGCTCCCCAGCGTCCAATAGGAAAGCTTTTGGGAGCATCCCACAGTGCCTGCGTGCTGCCTTCCCGCCATTCCAACCCTCCCTCTTCAGTTGAGTTTATAGCTGAGACAAAGGAGAGAAGGAGAGAGAAAAAGAGAGAGATAGAGAGACAACTCCTAGGGGAGGTGGCTGGGTTGTGATGACTAAATTCCTGCTGTTCCCGGAGATCACTTGTTACAAGTGAGTAACTACGCTATCTCCAGGAACAAGCAGATAAAAGCCTAAGGCTCTTTTGCAGTCCAAAGTATGAAGGTTCCTTTCTGCATTGAAGGCATGAGGCCTCGGAAAGAATACAGGAAGGTAAACCACTTGGTTTAAGTGGAAAGGCGAAACCACCTTTGGCATAAAGTGAGGGTGAGTCCTAAGAACAACCTTATCATGGTGAAATCTTGTATAAGGAGAATCAGCCACTAAAGCTTGTAACTCACTAATGCGTCATGCAGACATGATTGCAATTAGGAAGATGACCTTCCATGAAAGGAATTTTAGAGCTGTAGTGGCTAAAGTCTCAAAGGGTGGTTTCATGAGCTGCTCGAGAACAAGGTTCAAATCCCATGCCACAGGTGGTGGTCTAATGGGAGGTTTTGTTAGTAGAAGACCTCTCATAAATCTTGCTATGAGTGGATGAGAGGAAATAGGTTGTCCATTTAGAGGCTTGTAAGAGGCTGCAATAGCACTAAGATGGACTCTGACTGAATTGGTCTTAAGATCAGAATTTGATAAATGAAGGAGAAGCTCCAGTAATGATTCCAAAGGTATTGCAAGAGGGTTATGTCCCTTTTGAGAACACCATATAGTAAAACGTTTCCACTTGAAGGCGTATGATCGCCTTGTGGAGGGTTTTCTGGAAGCCTGAAGGATATCCTTTACCTGTTGAGAAAGGTTGAGATCCTGAAGTTCTAGGCTTTTAGCAAACAGGCCCTGAGATAACATATAAAAACACCATTAAAAACATTTATAAATCCTAAAACAAATTATAAACGTAAATATAATATCAACACAAATACAGCACCTATGAGTTCATGAGTACACTAATGAATAACTAAAATATCAATCAATAAATAAATAAATATTAAATACTAAAGTACAGCAAAATGTCTGTCGGCTAAAAACATAAATAAATAAATACACATGTATAAAATAATCCATAATACATATAAATACACATGTATAAATTAATCCATAATATATATAAAACCATACATATATAAAAAGTAAACTAAAATATAACTGCATGTACCGAAGGACATGAACTAATCATTTTAATAAATAACCATTTGAGTAAAAAACAATTTGAGAAAACATAACCTGCATCTCCATATTGTGAAAAATACTATCATCACTCTTACCTATTTGATTCTTCTACCACACTATAATTACTAGAGGAAAAAAGGGGAAAGGAAAGAAAAGAGGGACCATTCTCGACGACCATGCCCATTGAATTCATTATTTGTGCAATAAGCACACAATGAATTAAAAAACATTGGATAAAATAAAAATAAAAAATAAAAAACATGAACATAAAAAATACTTAAAACTAGAATTGTGGAGAACCATAAATAAGAACAAAAATGAGAACAAAAACCAGGAAAAGCGCAACAGGTTCAATTTGACTAATCTACTTGTAATCTTCCAATCTTTCAACTATTCTTATGCATGTGCTTACCTCTGCAACTGATGTATCCAAAAGCTATAATCAGTGTACCTCACTGTTACACTTATAATACTTTTAAACCGCTATCAGCTGCAACGCAAACAACAAGCTTGTATTAAAACCACCATACTGCTTTTTATTCAAAAAACTTTCATTCCTAATAGCATTTTTCAGCAATGGATTGTAACATTCATGCTATTCATTAATCCCACTCAAATCTTCTACCGAAACTAACAATTTTAAAACTCACTTTATTAAAAAACTTTTTAAGTTATTCCTTGCTACACTCAACAGTCCTAATAAATGCAACAGATACAGACTATCCTACACGCATTCATGTACTCTAATAAAATGCCGTTTTTCACATTTTTTAGCAATCCCTACCCCTAGCGTTGTCCAGAATCAATAATGTCTTCTTCAGTCATGTCATATTTGCCCAACTACACACACTGAACCAACTGAGGACTCAAGATTGTTAAAATTAAAACACTAAACGTGATCCAAAAACTATGCTTATTTTAAAGCAAGGAAGGACATGACTCTTCTCATTATTACTCCATCGCCGAGGGTCTGATATCATTTTGGCATTTACATCAACGATCCCAAACCCTTGTAACTTACCAAATTTTTGGAAATATTTCATGCCAAACTGAGCAGAGCAGCTACTCGTTGTTATTCTCTTCCTGCACAAACCTCTAAAATCACTCGCGGCTGCGTGGTAAGCTAGAGTATCTAAAAGCGCGGGTTTGGGATCGTTGATGTAAATGCCAAAATGTGTGTGTAGTTGGGCAAATATGACATAACTGATGTTTTTAATGGTGTTTTTATATGTTATTATAGCCAAAGCCCCTGATGAAGGCATAAATGAAACACGGCCTGTCGGGCCTGGCTTTGTGAAACAAGAGTGGTTAATAAATAAATAGTTCCTTCCTTGCCTCCACGTCTTGGACTGGGTCAGTTATTTGGCACGTGGAATTGTGCTTGCTTGTTGGACTGATCTGGTGGCAAAGTGACATAATCTGCCGGGGATGGTAGAGGGTTCTGGACCCTGCAGGGGCAGGAAGGCTAAGTTCTCTAGAAAACAGTCAAAGCCCCTGAGGAGGCTGAGCCTGCTGAGCTGGCTGAGCTCTTGGGACTTCTGGTTTCTTCTGTTGTCTAGTTTGTTGCTGTTGTCCCTTTTGGGCAGCATAGACTGGACAGTGAACCTGTTGGGTATTTTATTTAATCTTTATTAATTTTTACATAAAGAAGCAGAATTACACAAGCTTCATGGAAATTAGGACAAATGGTCTGAAAAACATTGATAAATCAATTTGTAACAGGAAAATAATACTAGGAAAAAACAATTCCAAGTCCTACTATAGCCCACCACACTAAGATCCAAGTAGGAAATAACAAATAACCAAACAAATGAGAAGCATAAGAAAGGGAGCATTAAGGCAGTCAAACCTAAAATGTAGGCAGGGCGTCCGGGGTCTCATTAGGAGTCCGTCGGGCATTTAGAAAGCTCAATAACTGAGACGGTTCATAGAAAATATAGGAGGCATTATTAATTTTTACCATACATTTACAGGGGTACTTTAAAAAATATAACCCTCCCAACAGCAAAACCCCAGGTCGAAGGAGAAGAAACTCCTTCCTACGTTTTTGAGTTTCCTTTGCAAGATCTGGGAAGACCCTAACAGTTAAACCATAGAATTGGACAGAATGTTTCCTAAAAAACATTCGTAAAAACCAATCCCTATCAGAGGACAAGGCAAATACAACAATCAATGTAGAGGGAGAAACCACCTCCTCAACCGAGGACTCCAACAGAGCTGAAACGTTTAACAAATCTGCCTGACTCACCCCTTCAATAACTCCAGCCCCAGGATCTTTCTTCCCAGATGGTAAATAATATACTTTTTTTTTTTGAAAACTCTGTTTATTGAAAACAGCACCACACAATACAGATCATGCAAAACAGTATACAAACATGGCAACCCTTGCAGGGGTTGTGTCTTATCCCCCGCTCCAGGGTAGCAGCACAGATCATACTAAAAGGTACCGCAAAGTTTACAGTTTGAACCCCCCTCCCCTCCTTCCCTCCCTCCCCCTTCCCCCCAGCCCCCACAGCTCTTCCTCTACCACAAGGGAACATACATGAACTTATCCATGGTTCCGCACATCTCTATGTACTCCCCTATCCTCCTCTGTCCTGCCTTAGCCCACCCGGAGGACCTCATTCCGGGCCCGAGGCCCCAGCCTCTGAATATATGGCTCCCATACCAGCAGGAATGAAGCCCAACGACGGGCATTTCCCTTAGCTCCCCTCTTTTCCATAAGCATTAGGTGGTGGAAGCTATTGCGCCACTCCCAAAAGGTAGGGCTCACCGCTTCTCTCCACCGGCGAAGTATTGGGCCTTTACCCACCAGACATGCTTTCCTAACTAACAGGCGTTCCCACCTCCCCTTCGGGTGGAGTGGTCCAAGTCTGTCTAACACCACAAGCGACGCCGTCCAGTCAATCTGTTGGGATATGACCGTACTCATATAATCAGCAATCTTTCTCCAATACTGGTAAATCCTCGGACATCTCCACCACATATGTCCCAAATCCGCCAAGGGGCTAGAACATTTTGGGCATCCTCCCTCCTCAGTAAGACAACACCGTAGTGCACGTCTAGGAGAGAAATGTGCTCGTATTAAACATTTAAACTGCACTTCCCGCCAGCGGGCCCCCTCCACTAATCCGTGTATCCCGCTCAAGGCCCTATTAAGCGACCCCGGGGGCACCACCAAATTCAACTCCCGACCCCACAAAGTCTCTTCCACCCCATAATCCGGCGGATTAACATACCCCTCTATGCGCCTCTTCAAACTTGCAATTGTGGGCGGATCTTCCTCCCCCAATGCAAAGAACTCCAATATCTGCGCAGCCCTTTCCACCCGGAGTGCAGTCTGCGGGAGCGAGGCTATATAGTGATGTAGTTGGGCATAGGCAAAGTAATGCCGGCTGCTTATCCCATAATCCTTGCACAAGGTCGCAAAGGATCTGCACTGCCCCGTTGGGGCAATCACATGTCCAATATTCCGTATACCCTGCCTCCACCATCCCCAAAACACTGGTGAGTCCGATCCAGGGGTGAACCGACAGTTCCCTTGTAGGGGCAGCCAACTCGAGACCGCAGGAGTCTCCCTCCAAAGTCCATTCAAGCATCGCCACGTTTGTCGTGCTGGACGGATCAGCGCACTACTCGTCACTCCTCCAGTCAAGTATTTACTCTCCAAATGCAGCACCGCTAGCAGAGATTGCGGGGCCACAAAGGCCGCCTCCAACGCTCGGGGGGTGTACACCTCCGTGTCCCCCAACCAATCCCCGATATGCCGCGCTTGGCACGCTAGGGCGTAACTCTGTAGGTCTGGAAGCCCTACCCCCCCTCGTTCCCATCTCCCTCTCAGTCTATGTAATGGTATACGAGCCCGGGCCCCTCTCCAAAGAAATTTCCGAATCTCCCGGTCAATAGAGTTTAAGTCTCGTTTCAATATCCACACTGGAAGGGTCTGCAACCAATACAGCACCCGTGGTAAAATCACCATTCCCAATGCCGCCACCCGTCCCAACAGAGACAGGGGGAGCGGAGTCCATGCCTGAAGCTGCGAGCGCATTTGGGCCAAGACCCGTTCCAAATTTTGTCTATATAGCTCTTTCGGATCCCTAGTCAATAGCACCCCCAGGTACACGAAGGAGTCCCCCGCCCACTTCAGTGGGAAGCTCCCACTCCACTGCCCCCTCAGTGTCCCCGCCACATCCAAGGCCTCCGACTTTTCCATATTAATACCCAATCCCGCAAAACTGCCATAGAGAGAGAATTCCTGTAATAAACTAGGCAGCGACGTCTGAGGGGACAGCAAGTGCACAAGCATATCATCAGCAAATGCAGCCATCTTAAAGGTATGTCGCCCTATATCTATGCCGCATATATCCCTGGACGCCTCAATCCGCCGCACCAGAGGATCCAGCGACAACACAAAAAGCAGCGGAGAGAGCGGACATCCCTGCCTCGTTCCTCTCTCCAGCCTAAAGCCATCCGATAGCACGCCATTACAGAGTACTCTTGCTGTAGGCCTCGAGTATAAGAGCTCCACCATATTACAAAATGACACCCCAAGGCCATACTGGGGCAGCAAATATTTTAAGTATGCCCAGTTCACTTGATCGAACGCCTTTTCCGCGTCGAAGCTGATCAAGAGAGATTGCAACTTCCTACTCCGTACCCACTCCAGTGAGGCCACAATTTTACGAAGATTACGCACTGCGTATCGTCCCCTCACGAACCCCACCTGAGAGTCGTGCACCAGCTCCCGCAAAACCGGGGCCAGGCGGTCCGCCAGCACCTTGGCCAGTATCTTCACGTCAAAGTTCAGCAGGGATATAGGCCGATAAGACGTAGCCTGCGTACGATCTTTCCCTGCTTTGGGGATCAATATAATATGCGCGTTATTCTCCCCCCGCTCAAATCCCCCTTGCTCCACTCTTCTATGATACACTGCCACTAGGGAGGGGCCCAGCTTCTCCCCCAACAACTTATAAAATTCCGCCCCGAAACCGTCTGGACCCGGCGTCTTGCAGCAACTCGCCTGCTGGATAACCCGTTGTATCTCCTCCTCGGACACCGGCGCATCTAATTGCGCCCTCTGGTCCACTGTCAGCTGGGGCAGGCGCAAGCCCCCCAGGTAATCTTCCATGGCCGACTGGGACCCTCCCTTCCTCGAGTACAAGCTTTGATAGAACGACCGAAACACTTGCGCAATCGCCTTACTCTCTCTGTGCAGCGTCCCCTGATTATCCCTGAGTGCCGCAACCAGTCCGGTCCCCCTACTACCCCTAAGGCATCGCCCCAAGAGCCTGCCCGGCTTATCCCCATGTCGATATAGCTGGAACCGATAATACAAAAAGGACTTTTGGCCCTTTGGTGCAACAGTTCGTTCAGGGCCGTTTGGGTTTCCCAAACTTTCTTCCCGTTCGCCACCGAGGGGTTCTGCGCCCGCCTTCGCCGCTCTCTACGAGCCTGTTGCTCCAGCCGGACAATCTGCTGCGTCAACAGCTTCCTCTTCCTCCCGACATACCCTATAATGTCTCCCCGTAGGACTACCTTTGCGGTTTCCCAGAAGAGCTCCGGGTCTTCTTGGTGTTGAGCGTTGTGAACAGCAAAGTCTTGCCACTTCTGCCCTATGAATGTATGGAATTCGACATCTCTATACAATTCCATAGGAAACCTCCAAATGCGCGTCCGTGCGCTAATGTCATGCCATACCATGTCCACCCCGACCCACGCATGGTCCGATATCGCGATAGGGCCCAATTGCGCATTTTCTATTTGGGCAAAGGATCTCTCCGAAACAAACACATGATCAATACGGGCACCCGATCCATGTGCCCGTGATTGATGTGTGTAGTCTCTTTCAAAAGGGTGCAACAGCCTCCAAGGATCCACCACTCCCAGCCTACGCCCTGAACTCTGTAACACTTTAGCGGTGTGGACCCGAGCCCTATCTCCCCCACCTCTAGTTGTATCGAGTTCCGCATCCATGACGCCATTAAAGTCTCCTGCCAAGATCAGGGGGGCGGCCGGCAACTGTTCCACTCGGGAACCCAGACTGGCATAAAACGACCGGTCCAGTACGTTCGGGCTATACACGTTACCCAACACCACCGGTTTCCCCTCTAATACGCCATACAGAAGCACATATCTTCCCCCAGCCCCCACAAACATGCTCTCCCGGACGAATCTGATTCGCTTGTGTATCAGAATGACCACTCCACCTTTCCTCCCCATCGCCGGTGCCCCCCACACCTGTCCCACCCAATCCCTTTTTAATTTAAGATGTTCCTCAGCAGTCTGGTGGGTTTCCTGCAACATTGCCACATCGCATTTCTGCCTTGCTAGGGCCTGCAACACTTTATATCGCTTGATAGGGTTACCGATCCCACAGACATTCCAGGATATAATCTTCAGGTCACTGGATAACCATAGGCCTCAAACCTCACTGCAAGTCTTCTGTTGCAGGAAAGGGCCCCCCCAGCCTGAGGTCCTCCCTCTCTATGATGTATGTACCCCATCCAGAACCCAATAACTCCTCTCGAGCTGCTCTCCTCTTCCTCCCTCCCCCCGCCTCCCTCCCCCCCTCCCTATCCTCCCCCCACCACCCCCTCTCTACAACCCCCGCTACCCTCCCTCCCTCGCCCCCCACTCCCCCTCCACTCCCCTCTCTCCTCCAACCCCTCATCTATACCTATTACCTCCTCTCCCCCTCCTTTGTGACCCCAAGATGCGTGTAGTGCCCCCCCACTCCTCTCCCCACACCAGTTCTCTATGCGCCCGTCTGATTTCCCCTCCCCCCCCACCCGCCCTTCCCCCCGGCTCACTCCACCTCCATGTGCATCCCCTCCCCCACCTCCAAGACCACAACCCCACAACATATCCCGGGCAAACCAAATAGTTAACTTTAACTCAACAATTTCAAACCCCTGATACCCCCCCCTTGGAGGCAACTCTTCCTCCCAGTAGGAGCAATATGGTTTATTCTAGCTCCTCCCGGATAGCTCTTCCAGTCCGAGACTCGCTCTCCACGATTCACTACTGTCCTTCGGTGGCCGCTGCTGCACCTCTCCGTATCTCATCTATATATGATTTCGCTGCTGCGGCTGATTCAAATGTCCTGCGAACTCCCCCATGGGTGAAGATCAAGCGGGCCGGGTATTGCACTATAAATTTGATATTATTATCTATCAGTGTCTGACACAAAGGTCCATAGTCTCGTCGACGTTGGCCCAGGGCCGCAGAGTAATCTTGTACTATTCGCAGCTTAGCATTGTCCTTGGAAACCGATCCCATCTTTCTCGCCGCCCGCAGCACCGCCTCCTTTTGTGGAAATCGCAGGAATCTCGCCAAGACCACCCTGGGTCGGCTGTCATTGACTTTCTTGGGCCCAACACGGTGTGCTCTCTCTATTTGCACCAGGCCTCCTTCTGCCTCATTTTCCAAGATTTTCTTCACCAAGTCTTCCACATAGGGTTTTAACTCTCTGTCTTCTATGGTATCTGGAATCCCAAGAAAGCGCAAGTTATTGCGGCGAGACCTGTTTTCTAGGTCATCTAGCTTGGCCCCTTGACCCTGTAGCTGTGTTCTCATACGGTTCACCTCCTGCTGCAACTCCAGCACATTCTCCTCCGTTTGCTCTATCCTATGTTCGGCCTCTTGCATCCGACTGCCAAGGGCCTCCACTGAGGACTGAAGAAGATCCATCCGGCCCCGCAGGTCTTCAAATTGTGCGGATAGCGCCCCCACCACCGCCACCGAGATTTCATCTACCAGTTCCGTTTTGGCCCCTACCTTTGACGGTGAGGGTTGCTCAGCCACTCTGTGTTGCATGGGCACTTTTTCTTTTTCGCGGCGTCCCCCCTTTGCTGCCGCCGCCATCTCCTCTTCTTCCGCTGGCTCCTCGCCTGCCTCGCTGTCTTCCCGAAAATGCAAGGCCTCTCCGGTCCCCGGCTCTTCCTCCGTCAGGCAAGCTGTAAAAACGCCTGACTGGGTGCTCTCTGGGCTAACAGGGAAAAGCCGGCTCTCTGCAATATGCCTGAGCTCTGCAATCTCAGTCCTGCGGTGCCAGCAGTATGGAGGCCCAGGAGCAGCAGGAAGAAGCTCTCGAAAGATACTGAGCCCTGAGGGCGGTAAGAGTGGAAATACCCCCAGGGAGCGAGAGCAGAAGAACACCGGCGAAGGGAGCACTCCAAAAAGTATGGTCCCCAAAGCACCACTGCGAAACTGCAAAGCTGCAGACCACCCCTGGTGCTCCCCCCAAGAGTCACCACCCCACGATCTCCGTGGGGGGCCAAGGCCCTCAGGTCTCCCGCAGGCTGCCTCCTCTCCGGGTGAAGAAATGTAAGGGAGGGGGGGGGGCTCCGGTCGTCTCTTCCTCCGACCACCAAGGCCACAGAGATCTAATCCCCGGCGGCAGCAGCACTAAGGCCTTCTCTTCGCACGAAGAAGCGCAGGGGCTAGGGGCGCCTTCCGACGTCTTCGCCGGTTCCCGGCACTGCGATCTTGCACGGGGTAGGGGGGGGGGGGCGCAAGAACCAGCCGTCTGATTTCGCCGGTTCGGGGAGGCAGGGGGCGTTTCTCCCACTGGCCGCCACTTACCGGCTAGCCTCCGCTGGCTCTATGAAGCGAGGGGGGTTCCTCTTCACCCACAGAACCGCTGCAGGGACAGGCCTGGCTCCGACGTCGGCTGATCGTCCTTCTCGCTGCAGCGTCGGAGAGCGGGGGGGGATCCAACTCCGTGCCGCCAATACAGGTGAGCCGGGGGGAGGTCGGATCTCAAACCGGAGCCTTTACATCGGCACGTTTAAAGGCAGAGGAGCAGGGGGGGCCCGGAGCTCGAGCGGTTCGTGTCCGCTCCTGCTCACCGCATCACCGGAAGTCCTAAATAATATACTTTAAGCATAGGGGGATGGGAGTCAACTGGAACACTAAGTACTTCTGACAAATACTTCTTAAACATGTCCTTAGATGAAATATTAGGTACTCTAGGAAAATTAATACAACGTAAATTACAATATCTGGAATTATTTTCCAGGAATTCAATTCGAGTTTTTAAAGCCACCATGTCCTTCTGAGACGATGAAACACCTTCCAAATAACAAGTAGCCTTCTGTTGCAATTCTGTAACCGATGTTTGCAATGCTGATATTTCCAGGGTATGCTGTTGGAGCAAAACAGTATGTCCCTGTACCTGTGCTGCCACAGCCGCCACTTGGGGAGCAAGCGCTTCCCCAAGCTTGACTATAGCAGTCCATATCGATTCAAGGGTAAATTCAGCAGGTCGCTGTAAAGAAAACGTAGATACCTGTCCCAGAGAGCCCTCTGCTGTACGACGTTCACTCCACGATTCTGCAGACCGGGACAAACCCAAGATGGTATCCGGTTTGCCCGCAGTAACCTCCCTCAACATCACATCCTCAGGGTTGGAAATATCTGCGGATCAAAGCTCCATGCTCCTCAACTGTGCTGCCGCTCCTCCAGGGTCCGAGCCTTCTACAACTTCGGAAGAAAGCACAACCCCTGACTGCACAGGACTCCGCCCCACCAGAGGATCTTTGGGAGGTCGCCACTGCTCCGGCGGTGAGATCTCCGGCCCAGAACCCACAATCGAGCACTCCCGCTCCGAAGAGGGATCAGCTGGGCTTTGCACCACCGACATCTGCGATTGCCGCAACGGCGTTACAAAAGCGTCAATCGGTCCAACAACCAGGGAAGAAGCAGAGGAGGCTGCCGGGCTAGAGGAGGACTTCTTAGCCCCTTTAGCCTTCCGTTTGCCCATATTTCAAAGAGGTAAAAAAATGCTGCTGCTAGAGCTCCCCCTCAATCCGCCATCTTGGATCCACCTGTTGGGTATAAGAAGGATAAAACTTCTTTTTCTTGTTGAAAAAGGGTTTTTTATTAGATCTTTTCTTTACTGGGTTGGCTGTAGACTTTGACAGCCTGTCCAAGGTAATATTGTCAGAGTCAATCTCATTAGCTTTTTCTTGCCAATTCTTGCCAAAGAGATTTTTTGACATCACTAATGAACACCCTCATCATAGGAACTCAAGCCAAACACTCTGGATATGCCATGATCTTCCTAGACATATCAGCAGCCTTTGACATCATCTCCCACAACATCCTCACACACAGACTACAAGCAATTGGCATCAAAGATACCATACTTCAATGGTTCCACTCCTACCTAACCAATAGACAACAACTGATCCGCACAAACATATCAACCTCACCCCCCTTCCAGCAACACCAGGGAGTACACCAAGGATCCACACTATCTGCCATGCTCTTCAACATCTTCCTGCAACCACTCTGCTCAATCATACGCGCCCACAACATTAACTATCACATCTATGCGGATGACATAATGCTCTATGCCCTAATCACAACTCCGAACCCAACAAATAAACACTTATCAGAATGCTTCACAGAAGTATCCAGCTGGCTACAAAAGAACAACCTATCCATCAACATAAAGAAAACTGAAGCCCTCATAGTAACAAAGGACCCAGACTTCACACCACCTTCACACTTCAACATTGGAACCACGCAAATACAAATACAACCGCACATAAGATATCTAGGAATCATCCTAGATCAAGCACTCACACTCCAGCAACAAATCAAAAAAACACCGGAACAATATTCCACAAGGCTAAAACAGTACAGCGCCTCAGACCTCTCCTAGAACCACAGGACTTCCAAACAGTGATGCAAGCCATGACACTCCCCCACCTGGACTACTGCAATATAATCTACCACGGACTACCAGCCACCCACACCAACCCACTCCGAACTGCCTTAAATACCACAGTAAGGATTATCCAGAAAGCAAAAAAACGAGACAGCATCACCCCAGTACTGAGGGAGCTACACATACTCCCCCTTGAAGCAAGAATCAAATACAAAGCTGCCCTACTTACTCACAAAGCTCTCTACCAAACTCAGACTTCCCAGCTCCGCACAATACTGCCCCGGCCAGCCCACAACAGAACAACCAGACAAACCACCAACAACTCCCTCACCATCCCTCACAAACAAACCAAATGCAATCAAAGGACCTGCAACAGAGCCTTCGAACTATATGCACCAACCCTCTGGAACTCTCTACCAAGTCACATCAGAAGCAACGGAGACCCCTTATCATTCAGGAAACAACTAAAAACCAGCCTATTCCAGGAATACCTCGGATCAGAAACAAACACCCACCACTGACTACCCCCAACCCCCCTATTTCATCCCCCTAAAACATATGTTCTAAGAGACTGTAACACACTGCCTATGTCTATGTCCCAAATATCTGTTAAAATCATTAATGTTGGCCACCTGGTGATGGCCCAACCCCAGAAGTTGATTATTGTCCACCCTCCCCTTTTATGTTACACCACTTTGACCCGGTGAAAAGCAGGATATAAATACAGTTAAATAAATAAATGTTTTTCTCTGCAAGGAATGTTTCACAGTTTATCTTGTGCCCAAATTTCCAAGTCTGATGCCTGAAGCCAGGCAATACGACGTGCACCAATGGAGATAGCAGAGGTTCTGCTGATGCATTCAAAGCAATCAAAGGCTGCACGGTTGACAAACTTGGAAACATCTTGGGCATGTCTGACCAGAGCAAGAAAATCCTGTCTTTTATCATCAGGAAGAAGGGGGCTCATAAGCTTCAAGTCTCCTGTAACCTCTTTGAGGAACATCCCCATGTATAGGATGTATGAGCTGATTCTAGCTGAGAGCATGGAAGCTTGGAAGCAGACACCCAAAAGCATCGAGAGTCCTGGACTCGCGGCCTGGAGGATAGGAAGAATGTCTTTTTGTACTCTTTATCCTACGCATGGCCGATTCCACTACCATTGAATGGTGTGGCAATCGAATCTTTTGAAAGCCAGGACAAGGTCAAACTCGGTACATGGTATTGAGTCTGCGAGAGTGTGGAGATGTGGTTAAAGGAGTCTCCCACATTCTCAGCATGAGATCATGAAGGATCTTATGAATGGGCAGAGTAGCTGCCTCTTTTGGAGCTTTAGGGTACTGAAGAATCTCTAACTCTTCTGCCCTAGGCTCCTTTTCAGGAGCCACTGTGATTGCAAGGCCTCGAGCCACATCACGAATGAAATCCTGGAAGGACATGTCCTCTGGAGGAGACATTCTAATGCTGAGAAGGAGATGAATCCTCTGGAAGAAGTGCTCTGGTATCGGCAGAGTCATCGGAATCGGAAGATCCAAAATATCTCTGATCCCGATGTTCGTGCAAGGCACAGTACCGGTATCAATCGAAGTTGGTATCGAGGTGTCTCGGTACCGATCCTTCGATACCGGGTATGGACTCTAGACTCGGCATGGGGGGTATACCTGCCAAGGCTGGTGCCGTTTCTACCAGTACTGGTGCCTGTTGAATGGTCTGAAGTGGTTTCAACGATACTGAAGCCGTTAGAAGAGCCGCTAGACTGCGCTCGATAGCGAGAAATCTTTGATCTATCGCTCTTGCCGATGTTTGGGTGTCGGTACCGGTAGAAGCGGCCAGGACCCCAGAGCATGACACCAATAGTTCTGCAGAGGTGGAAGCCTTGAGAACATCCTGGAGCTCCGTTAGTGCTTTGGAAGCCGAAGCCTCCCGCCGGGGCTGTTTTGCCGGTGAACTTTCCTCAAGGGCAACGCTGATGGAATCTCGATACTTTGAAGGAGATCTACCCTTTGAGGACCGGCTAGCCTTTGCAGACTTATGTTTAGTTACCTGAGATCCATGGGAGGAAGATGAAGCCCTGGAAGACGTCGATGCAATGGACATTGCATCTGTGGCAAAAAGGGTACCGAGTTTTGCAGCTCTATTCTGCAGGCCCCTCTTGGTCATCTTTCTACAGCAGAGACAATCCAATGGAGAGTGGTCAGGTCCTAAACATTTGAGACACCAGTCATGGGTGTCAGTGACGGATATGGTATCGCCACACTTAGAACATTTTTTTTAAAACCAGTAGCTGGTTTTTCCATTATAAAAGAAAAATGGGCCTAGTGCCCAAAATGGCGCCTAGCACCGAGAGGGAAAAATCTTCTGAAGAAAGTACTTCAGAAAAGATATGTAATTTTTTTTTTTTTTTAGGAAAGAAGAAAAGTGAACTGGTGGTACCGGTAGGTGTCGAATGAAGGCAGACGTGACCACAAAAAAACAAATAAGTAACAAGAATTTTCTGCGGTGACAGGGTATGCGACCTGTCGGCTCCGCAGAAAATGAAGAACTGAAGAGGGAGAGTTGGAATGGCGGGAAGGCAGCATGCAGGCGCTGTGGGTTGCTCCCAAAAGCTTTCCTATTGGATGCTGGGGAGCGTTCCCGTGCAGGCTCCATTGGTACCAACGATACCCATATGTGAAGAGTATATTCCTGCTTGTTCCTGGAGATTATGTTGGCCACCCTCTAATCTTCAGATACTGTAGAAAATGTTAATGATGTTATAAATTAGTAAAGGCAGGTCTACAATTTCCTTTTTTACTTCTTTCAGTATTCTGGGGTGTATACCATCTGGTCCAGGTGATTTGCTGCCCTTTACTCAAGGCAGGATTAAGCCTTTGGTGGGCCCTAGGCAAATAAGCATGCTAGGTCTCCCTCATAACATGAAAACATTTTAAAAAGTCCAAAAACGGGGTTCTGCATGGTTCTGATTGTAGAGCAACAGTGGCAGAAGAGGAAGTGGTAGGTAATAAGCACTGCTCATCACTCCTCTTGCTGAATGGGAGACGATGCACATGGCATGGAGAGAATAGACATCTGTGTGGGCAGCAGTAGCTCGTTCCTCTCTCTTCCCCCTGCAATCAACTCTTCTAGCTGCCAGTGCTGATTTACCAGAGCATAAATCTGTCTAAGGAATCAATGAACTAAATATCTGATAGGGGTCCTCCTAAATATGTGTGCCCTAGGCAATTGCCTAGTTTGCTTATGCCATAATCCTGCCTTGTACATAGGTCTCTTTTTTCAGATAAAAGATCAAATCTCTTGCCATTCATTCCCTCTAGATAGATTTAATTTTTGAAACTCTGAAAACATTCTCAGATTGAAAGCATTTAGATTCTTTTTAAAGGATCCCATCACTCATATTAGTATAAAGGACCAAGAATGCATTTTTATTTTAGCACTGGGTGAAATGCTTTAACGCCATAAAGCAATTATGGCTGTGAGGAATGAAAATCAATTTTACTTTGACAGCCTCTAACAACACATGCTCTGAAACTGAAGCTGTAGAAGGCAAAGCAGAAAAAGCAATATCACTTGGCCGTCTTCCAAGAGCAAACAGTGGGAGAAACTGACTGCATACTTGCTTCCTTGCCTTTAAATTTTGTCCGTTTTCATTTTGAAGCAACATGAAAGAACGAAGATAGCAATATCGCTATGTAGCTAAAAAAAAAGAGATGAAAATACTATTATTAGGAAATGGAAGTGAACAGGGAATGGATCTCCCCATGAGGATCTCTTGGGTTCTTCTTCCAAGCTTCTGGATTGGCTATTATGAGAGACAGGATACTGGGCTCAGCGGACCACTGATCTACTACTGTTACTACTACTACTACTAATCATTTGTATAATGCTACAAGGCGTGCTCAGCACTGTAGAGAAACATGTAAAAGACAGTCCCTGCTCATCAGAGCTTACAGCCTAGTCAAGACAGACAACACAACAGCCGAGGACAAGGATATATCTAGGGGAATGGTAAGGAAACACATAGGAAGTGAATAAGAGACTAAACGGATCAGGATCCAAAAGTAGCCTCAAAGATCTAACCCTGTAAGGCACGTTTTCTATAACCTAACAGCAAAACATATTGCCGACCATGATTTAAACCATTAGAGATAGCTGAATCTACCATTATGTTTTTATTTTTTATAACTCAATATTAGTTGGAAAGAAATATAAATAAGAGGTAAAGAATATGTGTTTGTTGGGGGGGGGGGGGCAAAATAACTCTCCAAAAATGTAACAGAATGGGACCAATATCTGGCATGCAGGAAAAAGGGGTGAAGGTTTACTAAAATGCACTAATGATTAATATGCATTTCGGCATGTCCTAACCATTAGCGTGGGCACACAGTAATTGCTACTGCATGCTAAAAGTGTCCAGCACAGTAAAAATGTCATGCCGTGCTGTGCACATCATGGCACAGCACGACACGGCAAGGCATGAATTGGGGTGGAAAATGGGCATGGTGGCTGGTGACAGCTACTGTGTGGAAAAGCACCGCATGCTAACTGTCACAACTGCCAATAGCATGGCTGGACTTAACAGCACCTCGTGAAGTGGTGTTAAGTGCAGCTGTGCTACCAGCAGTCCAGTAGTGCAGCTGCAGCCATAAAGAATCCCACTGTGCCACAGTGGTATCTTCCTTATTACCCCTCCTGATTACAACCCCTCCCCATGACAGGTACCTGCCCCCATTGTGCCACAGTAGCCCCTCCAGCAATGTAAGTTCCAACTCGTTTGTTGACATACACCACTGCCGTGGCATTGTCCAAGAATCCCAGATGCTTTACCCACTAGGAGAGGCCTACACCACTCCAGATAGATCACTCATGCCTCCTGAGTGGACCAGAATCCCTAGGCCCACTGGCCCAGGCAGTGCCCACCCCAGCCTTCAGGCTGGCATCCGAAGTGATAGGTGCCCAATCCGGTGCTTCCAACAGCATCCTGGTCATCAGGTGGCAGGACTACAACCATCACCTCAACTGCTCCTTGATCTCCCAGGGAAGGGTCTGGTTGGACAACTAAGAACAAGAAGGCCTAAGGATTAATAGACACCTCTGCAACAGGCGCATGAGTGTCCTGGTACAAGAACTAGCTCCAAAGACGATGATACAGATCCAAGGAAATGGAGATAGCTCCAGGCCCGTGGAACTGACTGAGAACAAAATGCCCTGAGGTGGCTCTGAAGCTTTAGGGGTCTCTATAGCGTGAGGAAAACTTGATCCAAGACACTGTGGAACTGAACTCCTAGATACTCCAAGTCCTGGGACAGAAGCAGATTGTTCTTGGGATAGTTGATCACCAACCCCAGACTTTCCAGTCAGTAAATCACCAGGTCTTTGTCGTTTCTGGATTACTCCAGTGAGTCCAACTGGATCAGCCAGATGTCCTTGTATGGGTTGACCCAAGTTCCCTACTTGCACAAAAATGTCACTGCCACCACCATTACCTTGAAAAAGATATGGGGAGCTTTGGTTAGGCCAGAAATGGTGGCCCAACACACAGAAGCACAGAAGCTGAGGCACTATTCATCACCAGGAACCAAGCGTTCACCCCCCCCCCCCCCCCCCGCATCTCTAAAGTTGAGAGGCACGGAGCTTCAAAGCAAAACCATGATCCGCTACCTAGGGGTCATCCTCGACCAACAGTTGGACATGAAAGCTCATGTAAATAACACTGTCAAAGCAATATACCACAAAATAAGGACGGTCTGGCATCTTAGACCCCTATTGGCACTGGAGGTTTTCTGGACAGTCTACCAAGCCTTAGTAACCTCCCACTTTGACTACGCCAACTCAATCCTACAAGGTCTCCCAAAAAGCATACTGAACCCGCTACAGCTTGCAATGAATGCAGCCGCCAGAATATTACACGGAGCTGCCAGGAGTGACCATATAACTCCAATCCTGAAACAGCTACATTGGCTACCAGACCACTGCAGACTTGCTTTCAAAATTTTATTGATGACATTCAAGGCCATCCACGGTACCACTTCCACCTCCATTATGGACCTCGCCCTCCCCACTCCCTCAAACAGAGTCAGAAGGTCAGCCACTGCCAACACACTGAACATCCCCAGCAAGATCACGAAGTGCTCGCAAGCAACAAGAAACAGGACCTTCGTGTACTAAGCACCCACATGCTGGAATGCCCTCCCACCTGACGTCCGAAACATAACTGACCTTGCCCAATTCAGAAAGGCTCTGAAACACCACCTGTTTCTCCAGTACTACTCCCACAATGGAGATTCACAACATCCAGCCTCATGCAACCACCAACACAGCACCCCAGACACATCAACAACACGCAGTCACACCCCCGCCTAGTAACACTGCCAGACACCTGATAAGCAACTGTATATAGTACACAACCTAGTATAGAGCACACAATCCTGTATATAGCACACACAAGCTTGTAAATAGCCATCAAGCAGTCATGTCTCCACCCTCCATCGCTGACCCGACTGTTTTGCCTATGTATATAGTTATTAACTGAGTATCCTGCTACTAAGTAGCCTGTACATAGTTACCCGTTAGCCAAGTTGTAAACCCTGTTCCTTGTAAATACAGTGCGGACGCCGCCTACACTGTACAAATTTGTTCTAACCTAAAATAAATAAAATAATAAATAAGCACTGAAAGTGCTCCCACATGAAAATGCAAAAATATGCCTTGATGAGGTCTAGGAGGTGAGGAACTCCCCCTGCTGACTGATGCAATGACAGACCTGATGGCCTTCATACAGAAAAGAGGGACTCAGATTTGGCTACGACTACCTGTAGGTCCAGAAAATGTCAGAAGGAATCTCCCTGCTTGGCACCACTATGTAGATGGAAGATCATTCCTGGCCCTGCTCTACAGAGGGCATGGATAAAATAACCTGCAATTGCAGAAGACGCTGAGGCCTGCCTTTGAATGTCACCCACATGAGAGGGGAGTCACAGAAAGACTCTACCAGAGCATTCCTTAGAGACGATGCTGCAACTGAAATATTTTGCATCTTACTTCCAGGGCTGGTGTGAATCAGTGGCCTTAGGGTTAGAGGGCAAGCATCTTGCAGGAGAAGCTAATACACCTCCTATCTTGACTGAGGACTCCAAAGACCCACTGGCCTGACATGGTATGGGTTCCCTCAGAGAGAAATAGTCAGAGTCACTCTCCAACTAGCTGGACTTCAGGAAGGACCACCAAAACTCATTAAGAGAATTACTGGCTCCAAATAGAGCCATGGTGAAGACTCAACCATGCTGAAGCTCTCAAAGGACTGCTCTTTCTTGGATTAACATCCAAAGGACGTCTCCAGTCTCTATGCATGGCCCTACATGAGGAACTTCTGGCACCTCTAGGCTTATTTCCAGGAATCTCTGTGGGTGAGTCTCCCTAAGGACTTTCACCAGACCTACCCCGAGGAGTAACCAGCCTTAAAGGGAGTTTGCTGAGCTGCAGCTTCAAGGCAGCATCCATCAACTAAGTGCAGAGTCAGAGCCATTGCATGGCCATCAGTGCTGCCATGGTCTTGGAAAAGAATCTAATCAAGTCTTAGCATGTACCAGTCACCTCAGTGGTCTGCTCTCAACCTCATAGCCTCTGAGCTGTCCAGAAGCAGCTGGATCCTTCATAAGAGGTCTTGACATCAAGCCTTTTCACAGCATTCTTAGGGAGGGGCCTTCACCCTTCAAACATGAGACCACTTGAGAACAGCAGCTCCCTTCACAGAAATGGTCATGCACTTTGCCATAGTCGTGGCCAAGGCTCTCACCTTAGGAAACCCAAAAGGCTGATCCAGCTTACCCTGGAGTCAAGGATAGTCAAGACAGGATCTTAGGGCCCAACTGAGAGGTTTTCTCCCTGACATCCTATGTGCTGCTGCATAGTATAAGGTAGAGGGATAAATACAGCAGGAAGCCTGATATCCTCCAGGAAAAGAGGGCCCACCTGCTAACCTTGCCCAAGGGCAGCCTCAGTACATGGGGAGCCATCATGGCATTCTCAAAGGGCATAAAAAAGACCCTTCTGCATAGCTTGCAAATCACAGAAAATCCTAGTCTCCCACCAGAGGAATCACCCCATCTTCCACCGACTTGCCTTATGGAGAAAGGATTTCTCATGAATCTCTTAACCAGCACTCATAGATGATAAGGATAGACTCCCCAAGGAAAGGATGAGTGCAAGGGCAAAGCAAAGGCCTTGACCTCCTTACTGTCTGTGCCTCGGGTCCTCTGTAGGGGAGGACTGGGCCACGGACTTCCATGGTAGGGTTTACCAGGCATGTTTTATTTACCATGGAACGATACAAAAGACCAAAAACAGTGCATGAGCTTTTTGGGAGCTGCAGCTCAAGCTAGTTGAAAAGGGGGGACACCAGGGGCCAACAGGCATCAAGTTAGGGCCACTCCACCAGGATCAGTCTTTGCGGGGAAAAACAGCCATGTCAGAACGGCCACAGTGTGCACCGGTGGGAGAAAAAGAAGCAAAGGAGTAGCAGGGGCTACAGAAAACCTTTTTAAACCCAGCTACACTAACAGCCATTACTACATCCTCCGGTAACAAATTCCAGAGTTTGATTACACGTTGAGTGAAAAAAATATTTTCTCTTATTAGTCTTAAATAGTTTACCATGTAGCTTCATTACATGTCCCCTAGTCTTCCTATATTCCGATAATGTAAACAATCAATCTACATTTACCCGATCCACTCCATTCATTAATTAATAGATTTCTATCATATCTCCCCTCAACTGTCTCTTTTCCAGGTTAAAGAGCCCTAACCTTTTTAGCCTTTCTTCATAGGGGTATACTTCCATCTCCTTTACCATTTTGGTGGCTCTTCTCTGAACCTTTTCTAATAACGCTATATCCTTTTTAAGACACGGCGACCAGAACTGCACACAATATTCAAGGTGCGGTCGCACCATGGAACGATACAGAGGCATTATAATATCCTTTGTTTTATTTTCCATTCCTTTCCTTATGATGCCTAGCATTCTGTTTGCTCTCTTGGCTGCCGCTGCACACTGAGCGGAGGGTTTTAACATGTTATCCACAATGATGCCCAAATCCTTTTCCTGGGTGGTGAAAACTTGCATCGTGTAACCATAGTTTGGGTTGTTCTTCCCTACATGCATAACTTTGCACTTTTCCACATTAAATTTCATCTGCCATTTTGATGCCCAGTCTTCCAATTTATCAAAATCCATTTGCAATTTTCCACAATCGTCATGGGTTTTAACAACTTTAAATAGTTTTGTTTCATCTGCAAATTTGATAACCTCACTCGTTAGTCCCTTTTCCAGGTCATTTATGAATATGTCAAAAAGCAGCGGAAACAGCACAGATCCCTGGGATACACCACCTTTCTCCATTGGGAAAATTGGCCATTTACCCTACCCTCTGCTTTCTAACTTTTAGCCAGTTCCTGATCCACAATAGTACATTGCCTCCTATCCCATGACTCTTTAGTTTTGCCAAAAGCCTCTGATGAGGGACCTTGTCAAAGGCTTTCTGAAAGTCCAAATACACTATAACAACTGACTCACTTTTGTCTACCTCTTTATTCACACCTTCAAAAAAACATAACAGATTAGTAAGACAAGATCTTCCTTGTCTAAAGCCATGTTGGCTGTCTCCCATTAAGCCATGACTATCTACATGTTCAGAAATTTTGTTATGATGGTCTCTACCATTTTTCCAGGTACTGAAGTCAGGCTCACCGGTCTGTAGTTCCCCGGATCACCCCTGGAACCCTTTTTAAAAATTGGCATTATGTTCACCATCCTCCAATCTTCAGGTATTAGAGATGATTTTAATGATAGTTCACAGATTACTAATAGCAGGTCTGCAATCTCATATTTCAGTTCTTTCAACACCCTTGGATGTATATCATCCAGTACAGGTGATTTGCTACTCTTCAGCTTATCAAATAGTTGTAATATATATTCCCGATGTATCGATATTTCCTTCAATTCTTCCGCACCTTTAAATACCACTTCAGTCATGGGTAACATCCTTACATCTTCCTCAGTAAAGAATTCATTCAGTCTATGCGCTATCGCCTTGTCGCCTCTTAGTGCCCCTTTAACCCCTCTATCTAATGGACCCAGGTATCACAGTGTCCCACTGGTTGTCCTCCTTCCACCATGTCTCTGAGATTCCAATCATATCTAAAAAAGAATCTTTCAGGAAATGGAAAAAAGAGCCAAACGACGAAACCTGGAAACAGCACAAGCACTAGCAAGTCAAATGCAAGGCATTGATAAGGCAGACAAAGAGAGAATTTGAGAAGAAGCTTGCTGCGGAAGCAAAAACGCGAAATAAAGACCTTTTCAAGTACATTCGTAGCAAAAAACCTGTGAGAGAGTCAGTTGGTCCATTAGATGATAAAGGGGTTAAAGGAGCACTAAGAGGCGACAAGGCGATAGCGGAGAGACTGAATGAATTCTTTGCTTCGGTCTTTACTGAGGAAGATGTAGGGATGTTACCCATGACTGAAGTGGTATTTAAAGGTGCGGAAGAATTGAAGGAAATATCGATACATCAGGAAGATGTCTTACAACTATTAGATAAACTGAAGAGTAGCAAATCACCTGGGCCGGATGGTATACATCCAAGGGTGTTGAAAGAACTGAAATATGAGATTGCAGAACTGCTATCAGTAATCTGTGAACTATCATTAAAATCATCTCTAATACCTGAAGATTGGAGGATCGCCAATGTAACACCAATTTTTAAAAAGGGTTCCAGGGGTGATCCGGGAAACTACAGACCGGTGAGCCTGACGTCAGTACCGGGAAAAATGGTAGAAACCATCATAAAGAATAAAATTACTCGGCATGTAGATAGTCACAACCTAATGGGAGACAGCCAACATGGCTTTAGACAAGGAAGATCTTGTTTTACTAATCTGTTATGTTTTTTTGAAGGAGTGAATAAACAGGTGGACAAAGGTGAGTCGGTTGATATTGTGTATCTGGACTTTCAGAAAGCCTTTGACAAGGTCCCTCATCAGAAACTTTTGGCAAAACTAAAGAGTCATGGGATAGGAGGCAGTGTACTATTGTGGATCAGGAACTGGTTAAAAGATAGAAAGCAGAGGGTAGGGCTAAATGGCCAATTTTCCCAATGGAGAAAGGTGAATAGTGGTGTACTCCAGGGATCTGTGCTGGATCCGCTGCTTTTTGACATATTCATAAATGACCTAGAAAATGGAATAACGAGTGAGGTTATCAAATTTGCAGATGACACAAAACTATTTAAAGTTGTTAAAACCCAAGAGGATTGTGAAAATTTGCAAGAGGATCTTGATAAATTGGAAGACTGGGCATCAAAATGGCAGATGAAATTTAATGTGGACAAGTGCAAGGTTATGCACCTAGGGAAGAACAACCCAAACTATGGTTACACGATGCAAGGTTCAACATTAGGAACCACCACCCAGGAAAAAGATTTAGGCGTCATTGTGGATACCATGTTAAAACCCTTGGCCCAGTGTGCAGCGGCGGCCAAGAGAGCAAATAGAATGCTAGGTATGATAAGGAAAGGAATGGAAAATAAAACAAAAGATATTATAATGCCTCTGTATCATTCCATGGTGAGACCGCACCTTGAATATTGTGTGCAATTCTGGTCGCCGTGTCTTAAAAGGATATAGCGTTATTAGAAAAGGTTCAGAGAAGAGCCACCAAAATTAATGAACGGAGTGGAACAGGTAAACGTAGATCGATTGTTTACCTTTTCAGAATATAGAAAGACTAGGGGACATGCAATGAAGCTACAGGGTAAACTATTTAAGACTAATAAAAGAAAATATTTTTTCACTCAACGTGCAATCAGCCTCTGGAATTTGTTACCGGAGGATGTAGTAAAGGCTGTTAGTGTAGCTGGGTTTAAAAAAGGTTTGGACAAGTTCCTGGAGGAAAGGTCCATAAACCATTATTAAGAAGTGACCCAGGATATCAATGCTTGACCCAGTACAAGCATTGTGGAATCTATGTCTTTTGGGGAAACTGCTAGGTACATATGACCTAGATTCGCTACTGTTGGAAACAGGATACTGGGCTTGATGGACCTTAGTCTGACCCAGTATGGCATATCTTATGTCAATGCAAAAGACTGGAAAGCCCCCATATCGCTACTGGACTGCTGTCTGCATCTTAGTTTTAAGCTTGTGCTTATATCTTTAAGTTCTTTACTTTCTAAGGGTTGCTGTGGATACTTATACTAATAAAAGTGTACCTAATACGTTTAATATACCTTGTTCACCTGAAGCTTAATTGATCTCAGGTCCTTAGTGTATGACTGATTTGGATAATGAGCCGCACCTGAGAGCGCCTCCTTTCCCTTAAGATGTGTAAGTACCTATAAAGGAGTGGCTTAGTGGTTGGGGCAAGGTACTTCAGGCCAGAGGTTCAAATCCCACTAGATGACAGCAACCTTGGGCCGAAGGGCTGGGGTTTCTAGTCCCACAGGTGCTCCTTGTGGTCTTGGGCAAGCCACTTAACCCTCCATAGGCCATGTTACCTGTAAAATAGTTATCTCCAAGTTATAATGCCCTGTTCAATGTAATTTCAGTTTGTTCAATGTAAACCGCACTGATGCAGAATAGTGCGGTATATAAGAGAATGTAAATAAATAATATAAAGCTACAATTATCCCAGGGGTGTGTGTGTGTTGGGGAGGGATGGAGGGAAATAAGACTTATTAAAAATAGGCTGCTACACAGTACCCTGTCCTGTGCTTCTAAGATACGCTGTGACGAACTTCCTGGGTGATTAACAGTCCTTGCTTGGATAGGAGTCTTTCAAAATGGCCTTTTGACCTGCCACCTCAATTTAAGACCTATTTAAAAGGTTTCACAGGTCTCTTGCCCCCTAGGTAGGCCTCTTTCTAAAGGTCTCTAGAAGACTTTATTTGCTGCTGAAATACTGACCCTATTTTGCCTTTTATGCTAAGTTATATTCTGATTTGATTTAAATTAAATCTCTTTGCAGCTACTAGGCCCTGAGTATTAAATTTAAACTACAAGCTCTCTGCTGGGTTCTAAATCTAACCAGAAAGCTCTCTTCTGTGTTTTAAATTTAAACTGCTGCTACTAGGCCCTGACTTATTTAACAAATACACTGGGTTCACAGATTAATCAGCTTTAATCCAAAGAATTCCCTTCAGAAAAATTCCCAGAAGTATATACTGTGATGATGTGAAGGCTGCAGAGCCCTTTAAAAGTAGAAAAAACTCTGAGATTTGTTCCCACAAGCGGGGGATGGGATCACAGAAGCACATTTCCCACAGAGAGAATGAAACTAAGGCACATAGAAGCAGGGTTAGCTTGAAGCCACACCCAACCTCTAGGACAGCTGCAAGCAGAGAGAGGGTGGGGTCAGGGAAGCAAACAGTTCACAGAACATATAAGCTGCGTCACACAGGAAGTGAGGAGAGAGATGAACAGGAGCTGGAGGATCAGCTGGGGGTTGATTCCAGAGCTTCACACACACGAGGACTAGGCACAGGACGGTGCAAAGGAAATTGCAATGCTAAAGGGAAACTAGCAAAACCCCGAGGACAAAGTTTCTTTGAAGAATCAGCTGAGTGGGAGGAGGAATCAGGTACTGATCAAACGGTATGTGCTTTTACACCAGAAAGACTGCAAAGAAGGTCTGTTCAAAGGCAGGACCGGTTGCAGGCTGGGAGCCAGAGGAAAAGGCCAGTAAACCAGGGAAGGAAGCAGGATTTAAAAGCTGTTAATTCTGTTAAGCCCAGAAGGACTGACCACTACTTACAAGGCAAGTGCAAAGGGTGTGGGCATAGAAAGAACCGGCAGAGAAGCCTGGATTTTACCTCTGAATCAGAATATAGCAGTTCTAGTCTTGAACCTCCACACAGATATTATAGAAAGCCTGTTAGGAGGAGAGTTACTGCTAGTCAAGAAGCTTTTGCATTTCCTAATGAGAAACTATTAAGGGGGAGAAAAGCAAAAGGTTCCAACCCAGTTATAGAGGGGAACCGTGAGCTAAAGTGGAGAAACCTTTGTAAGCTTCTGAAGAACATACAACAGGTTAAACCAGAGATTACCCCAAGTTCAGAGCCATACAATTCCCCAACAGAAATGGACGTGGACTGTCTCTCTGATAAATCAATGTCCTCTGCTGAATCGATGGATTGCAGTTTGTGTGTGTCTAATGTATAAAGCTTTTCCTGTATGCTGTATGAAACAAGTAAGAAGACGTCAGGAGTTCAGATATCATTGTATGCTTGGAAAGCAGACAAGTGGATAAGAGAAACCTCATGTGAAAGCTTAGCTAGTTTTATTGCTGCTGTAACGTCAGCTGAGAAAGCTAGTGGTAAAAGCTAAGAGGTAGCACTCTGAGTGATGTTTTAAACTTGAAGTCAGCAAGGAAAGTAAAGTTTTCATAGTGCCAAAGTTTGTGAGTAATGCACAAAGATATTTCTACTGCGTTTGTAAATACTAGAAAATACTGCTATCAAGGTTAAGAAGTTTATGGAAGAAATTCACCTTGCACATTTTGGAGAAGAATCCTATACTTTTGGTTGAATGTGTTTCCCTTTCTGGAATTTTGCCACGAATGATTTCCTTACAGAAAATAAAAATAAAAGCAATTTATGTTATAAATTGTCCTGTGCTCCTTCTATTCGGACTGCTAACAAAAGCAAACCACAACTACAATTAAGGAGGTGATCCACCGTCTCTCATTAGGCAAGTGTCTATACTAAATAGCACTATAAGTGATCAAACAGAGACAATCTGCCGTGCCACCCCTAGGGGCAGTGCGGTGAGAGCGGTGGAAGGCGTCCCAGGTGGCGTAGTGTGTTGGATTTTTCGTTTGGAGTCACGTGACAACGGAGAGGTCATCTACAAACACAGGAAAGAGAATCCTAGAGCAGCTGTATCAACTTCCAAGGTCTGCGGAGCGGAAGTAAAGCTGGAGTGACCACTGGAACCCGAGTCCAGGGCAACGGAGTTGATGAAGTGAGACTCTGCACCAGTATAAGGTAACCCGTAGGCTGGAGGGTTGGACCGGATAAGCACTGGTGTAAGAGGGTGGCTGCTGGGATAATTACCAAGACAAGGGTGAAGTGGAAGGTTCCGCACTTGGTGCTTTGTTTCTGTTTTTTTTACAGGAAAGAAGATGGAGTCTCGAGACATCTTGGACTGGGCGGCTGGTCAGATAGCCCAACATCAAGAGTTGTCCACGAAGAGCCTGGAACAGGCGAAGGCGCTGTTCCAATCACAACAAGCACCAGTTATACAAGCAATGTCCAGTTGGCTTGAGGCCCAAGGGAAAAAGGACGATGCTGCCAGGACTATGCCAGGTGCAAGGGCAGATTGTCGGGACTGGGACTGGTCAGGGACTGGGATTTTTGCAGGAGGTCGTCTAACAAAGGATGACGATGTAGACGACTACATTGAGTCTTTTGAGCGTATAGCTATTCTAGCAAAATGGCCTAAAGAACAGTGGGCGCTAAGATTTGCTGCCTCGCTTACAGGCGAAGCCTTAGCAGCTTACCGTGCCATGCCTGCTAGTTTAGTTACAAGCTATGAAGATGTAAAACAAGCGGTAAAGGATCGTTTGGGTCTAAATCCAGCGGTCTACCGTAGGCAGCTACGGTCATGTAAATTAAGGTCAGAGGAAACACCTCAGGCATTATATTACCGCGTAAAGAATTTGGCTTATAAATGGTTGATGCCTGAAGGTAAAGATATAGAGGCTATCTTAGACACAATAATTCTTGAACAGTTCATGGAAGCAGTACCGAGCAGCGTGCATACCTTTCTAGTACTCCAAAGCTGTAAGAACACGCAAGAAGCAATTGCTTTAACAGACCGCTTTCTGGAGGCCAATAAGTTGAGCCTGGAGAAAGAAGGCATCTTTAAAAACAAAGTGGAGTTACTAGAAAGGAAAGCTAAGCTGGATGAATTTGCAGATAGTAATGTGAAACTGTATAAGAGAAATGTGTTAAGAAGGTGTTTTTCGTGTGGAGAAGTGGGGCACGTGAAAAGGGACTGTAAGGCCAGGAAGGCTTTAATCACTACCCAGCACCGAGATACAGGGGAGGGATTCCTACTGAGGGTGGAGGTAGAAGGAATACCAACTGAGGCACTCTTAGATTCAGGGGCGAATCAGTCTATGATCTCCCGGAAGCTCTGGCAACAGATAGAGGCAAAAGAAAAACCCTCGCTGCCAAGCTCTGGGGATCATATTCGGATCCGGTGCGTCCATGGCGCAGCCTCTACCTACCCTATACACCCGGTGGTTATAGAGGGAGTGGGTCTCAAGAAACAAATGCAAGTGGCCATTATACCAAGGCTTCCACACGAAGTAGTCTTAGGCCGAGATTGGCCACAATTTCGGAAAGGTCTGGCTAAGGAGTTGCAGGTGGAAAACTACCCACTCGCTACCTTTCCGCAAGTGGATTTAGCTGAGGAGAAGACCTTACCCAAGGTAGGCAAGGTAGCTGACCCCATGCTAGCTAAGAATAGGGCTGTTATGAATACCACAGTCAGGGAGAAGACCTTACCCAAGGTAGGCAAGGTAGTTGACCCCAGACTAGCCGAAAGAATGGGTATGATAACTACCCGTACAGGGGATAAGCCCTTAGGAGAAGAAATTGGTTTACAAGTAGACCCAGTGCCAGGAACATCCTTCCAGGAAGACCTGCTTACTCAGGCCAAAGACACTCCTAGGAAAGGAAAACCTGAAAGGAGAAGGGAGAGGAGGACCCGGGCACAAAATAGGGTTAAAATAATGACAGGACAGGAACTACCCTGGGTTCCTGCTGAATTAAAGGAAAAATTTCCTTCATTCCCTGCAGAGCAGAGGGCCGATCCTACTCTCCGTCGAGCGTATGAGTACGCTACGAAGGGATCAGAGACCCTACCAAGATTTCTATTAGAGGACAATATCTTGTACAGGGAAAGTACAGATACCCGCCTAGGGGGCATAAAGAAACAATTAGTGATACCTCAAGCTCTTAGGAGCATGGTGTTAGGGATAGCACATGGATACGCGGGAAGAGTGCATAAAGGGGCGCAAGACACCCTAGAGCACGTATTGGCTAGGTTCTATTGGCCAGGGGTATATACGGAAACGGCGAGATATTGTGCGTCTTGCCCGGTTTGTCAGGGGGGCGCAGTAAGTCGTCCACCGAGGGCACCCCTAAGGCCAGTTATAGCCGAACTGGTACCTAGATTAGCCAAGGAAGATGGTTATGCCCGTCAGAAGGCTTATTATGCCCGACGAGCCCGACCACGTTTCTTACGTATGGGGGATGAGGTATTAGTAATTACCAAGGCCAGCTCCAAGTTTGGAACTGCCACGAAAGGCCCTTATAAAGTATTAAAACAGATAGGTCCTCTACACTATTCCTTGGAGACAGGGAAGGGGAAGTACCACGCATACCACATCGACAGCTTGCGTCCGGCGCAGGAGCATGTTGATAGAGTAGCTGTAGGTCCAGACAATAACCCAAGAGCATTAGTTGGGATTTCCAGCTATGCGCGCGTGGGTGCGCCAGCTGGCAATTGCTTAAGGTGGGGGATATGTGATGATGTGAAGGCTGCAGAGCCCTTTAAAAGTAGAAAAACTCTGAGATTTGTTCCCACAAGCGGGGGATGGGATCACAGAAGCACATTTCCCACAGAGAGAATGAAACTAAGGCACATAGAAGCAGGGTTAGCTTGAAGCCACACCCAACCTCTAGGACAGCTGCAAGCAGAGAGAGGGTGGGGTCAGGGAAGCAAACAGTTCACAGAACATATAAGCTGCGTCACACAGGAAGTGAGGAGAGAGATGAACAGGAGCTGGAGGATCAGCTGGGGGTTGATTCCAGAGCTTCACACACACGAGGACTAGGCACAGGACGGTGCAAAGGAAATTGCAATGCTAAAGGGAAACTAGCAAAACCCCGAGGACAAAGTTTCTTTGAAGAATCAGCTGAGTGGGAGGAGGAATCAGGTACTGATCAAACGGTATGTGCTTTTACACCAGAAAGACTGCAAAGAAGGTCTGTTCAAAGGCAGGACCGGTTGCAGGCTGGGAGCCAGAGGAAAAGGCCAGTAAACCAGGGAAGGAAGCAGGATTTAAAAGCTGTTAATTCTGTTAAGCCCAGAAGGACTGACCACTACTTACAAGGCAAGTGCAAAGGGTGTGGGCATAGAAAGAACCGGCAGAGAAGCCTGGATTTTACCTCTGAATCAGAATATAGCAGTTCTAGTCTTGAACCTCCACACAGATATTATAGAAAGCCTGTTAGGAGGAGAGTTACTGCTAGTCAAGAAGCTTTTGCATTTCCTAATGAGAAACTATTAAGGGGGAGAAAAGCAAAAGGTTCCAACCCAGTTATAGAGGGGAACCGTGAGCTAAAGTGGAGAAACCTTTGTAAGCTTCTGAAGAACATACAACAGGTTAAACCAGAGATTACCCCAAGTTCAGAGCCATACAATTCCCCAACAGAAATGGACGTGGACTGTCTCTCTGATAAATCAATGTCCTCTGCTGAATCGATGGATTGCAGTTTGTGTGTGTCTAATGTATAAAGCTTTTCCTGTATGCTGTATGAAACAAGTAAGAAGACGTCAGGAGTTCAGATATCATTGTATGCTTGGAAAGCAGACAAGTGGATAAGAGAAACCTCATGTGAAAGCTTAGCTAGTTTTATTGCTGCTGTAACGTCAGCTGAGAAAGCTAGTGGTAAAAGCTAAGAGGTAGCACTCTGAGTGATGTTTTAAACTTGAAGTCAGCAAGGAAAGTAAAGTTTTCATAGTGCCAAAGTTTGTGAGTAATGCACAAAGATATTTCTACTGCGTTTGTAAATACTAGAAAATACTGCTATCAAGGTTAAGAAGTTTATGGAAGAAATTCACCTTGCACATTTTGGAGAAGAATCCTATACTTTTGGTTGAATGTGTTTTCCCTTTCTGGAATTTTGCCACGAATGATTTCCTTACAGAAAATAAAAATAAAAGCAATTTATGTTATAAATTGTCCTGTGCTCCTTCTATTCGGACTGCTAACAAAAGCAAACCACAACTACAATTAAGGAGGTGATCCACCGTCTCTCATTAGGCAAGTGTCTATACTAAATAGCACTATAAGTGATCAAACAGAGACAATCTGCCGTGCCACCCCTAGGGGCAGTGCGGTGAGAGCGGTGGAAGGCGTCACAATACTCACATTTGCAGATCTCTCTCCAGAAGTAGCAGTCCCCTTTTCTAGTCCTTCAAGCTCTGAGCAACATTGGGCCTACAGGTCTCACCATGGTGTGGGCCAGGAGAAACAGGCCTATTTGCCCTCTTGCACCAATCAACACACTTCCAGGGTCATTCCGAAGCACGAATAGCCTTCCTGCCCCTGTCTAACTTCCCTGTGCGTTGTACGGGAAGTTAAATGGGGGTGGGAAAAGGGCTGATTGGGGGTGGTGTTAGGTGGTCATCGGCCCCAGACGTACAGGGCCAATTCCAATGTTGGCCCTGTATGTCCGGGGCCGACAGCTTGAACAGGAAACTTATTCCACCTCTGAGATGGAATAAGTTCCCTGATTCAGTGGAGGATAGCAGGCCCGGGGCTAGGAAGCAGCAGGAGGGGGCAGAGGACATTCCCCGCAGCCTGACCCTGGCCTTGGGAGGCCATATTGGGGGTCAGGCTGCAGGGAAAACATTGTTGGAGCCGGCAGCCAGGGATCGCGGCTTTTCAATGGAGCTGTGGTACCATGGCACCTGACATCATGGCGCTGCGGAGCCATTGAAAAGCCCTGACTGAGCTAGCTGGACAAGGCCTTGTTCGTGCAGGCCAACCTGAATCGGGGTTACAGTCTGCACATGATTCTGATCCCGTGGGACTAGACATGCCCCGCAGGATCAGCATCCCAACTAACTCTGTGTGTCCGGTTCCAACCGGACGCACAGAGGGATGGGACATCCATGTCAGAATCGGGCTCTTTGCCTCCTGCTGGAGGCTAATAATGGCTTCTCTCAATGCTGCAACAGCATATATACCTGGTGATGACATCACTGCAAGTTGCTCAAGTCGGCCTCCATCTGCTGGAAAGGGAGCATGCATATCACACTCATCTGGACCGGTTCAGCAAGATGATAAATGAAGTTTTGTAATGTATTCTGAAATCAACCGAGTATCAATGAAAACGTTTTAATTCTGGGGTTACATGTTCATATTTCTTTGTACCTGTGAGCAATCTGGTTTAAAGATGATAAACAGAATGTTGCATGAGCCTACTATAAAAAAGACTGCGGTAGTCCGAGTGATTTAGGATTAAGGCAGAAGTTAATGGTTTCAAATCCTTTAGAGAAAAGAAGGGTTTTACTTGCAATATTTATTTAAAGGGCAACATAGGAAGATTTTAGTACTGTCACAAGCACAACACCAAAACCACTAGTCTCTAGTTGTTGAGGGCGTGGTGGTTGATGTATCCTTCCTCTATCAGCTACAGTCAAACCTCGGTTTTCATGATTAATCCGTTCCAAAAAGTCTGACTAAAACCGAGACGGACTAAAACCGAAGCAAGATTTCCCATAGGAAATAATGTAAATTCAATTAATCCGTTCCAGACACCCAAAAATATTGACAAAAAGTACATTTTATAGAGAATAACTATATTTGTACATACAGAAAACAATGAGAAATACATATAAATGACTAATGAAATGGATAAATGAACATTTAACATCACATTTAACTTTATTGAAGACTCTTGTTGAGGGGAGAGGGAGGAGGAGATACCTTAGGACACCAATGTGATCGCTGACTCCGTCTCAACAGCATACCCCGCAAGAGAAAGAACTGCCTGCCACATTCAGTCAACATCTCCTGCTTACCCCTCAACATCTCCTGCTACCTCCGAGCCTGAGGGGGCGCTCCAGAGAACAGGCAGGCGGTGGAGAGATCGGGGCCTTCCTCTCTGCAATCCTTCCATGTCTGGCTCGAGGATGTTGCTCACCTGGGCAGGCAGTGTACTGTTTGCAGGCACACGCAACAGCTGGGTTTGAAGTCTGCCAATCTCCAGATCTCCTTCACGCACACGCGATCGGTGAGTCCGGGGGGGGGGGGGTAATGCTGCCGGGACTGGGCAGGCAGTGTACTCTGCAGGCACACGCACACGCGATCGGTGAATCGGGGGGGGGGGGGGGCTGTACGAAAACCGAGGCTATCGACGAAAACCGAGACAACATCTGAGTGGGGAAAAGACGTCGAAAACCGAAACCGACGAAAACCGGGGCAACCGATAACCGAGGTTTGACTGTATATTTATGCTTCAAGTAAAAAGGATTGTAGTTGAGACAAACCGAGGGTAAGGCTTGACAGAAAAAGTTTATTTTAAACACAAGAGAACAGATCAGGTTCAAGGTTCCATTAACAGGATAAATTATAGGCTTTTGCTTAAGGTTCAGCAAATTGGTGGCAAAAACAAACAGAACTCAACAATGGCTTTCCAAAGTCCTCTTAAATGTAGAAGCTTAGCCTTTTCACAGATAAGTGTGCCACTTTTCTTATAGTCCTTTGTTAATCATAGCACAAAGAAAACAAGGTTAATTCTCCTATGGCAGTTTATCTTCACTCAGCCTCAATTCTCTGGGCTGCACTTCCAGGTGAATATGAAATAAGCATTCAAAATGTCCTCAGAACTCTTAGCAGGCTTTTCATATAAAACAGGAGCAAAGCACAAACTCTTAAAGCAGCCAATTAGAACTCTGCAACAGCAAGAAAGCTAACACAGCTGATAATCAGGCATGAACACAGCTTCCTTTGGCAGTAAATTCCCGTTCCAAAACACACAGGAATTTATCTCCTTACTGCTTATGCTTTAAGGTTACCTTCTGCAAGAGGAACAATTCTTTCAAGGCTGGCTTTTCTTCAACATTTCCATTCTAGAGCTTGACATAAAGAACAATCCATAAACATATCTTCTTCCACCACCTCTGGCTCTGGTTCTCCCAATTGCATGGGCTCTGACTCACTCACTTGATCAGACTGCTCAGCAGACAATCTCTCTGGGGGTCTGAATGCTTCTCCACTTCCTGGCTTCCACCCCTGTTGCCAACCTGATTCAGGGAAAACACCTCTCTCAGCTCTGTGTAGTTCAGCCCTTCTCCAGGAATTAGCACCTGCTCTGGCTTCTCCAGCATTCCATCGTCCTTGCTGCTCTGGACTCTGTTCCTCTCCCCATCTGCTGCTTCTCTTGCTTCCTCTGCTGCTCCTCTAGCTCTCCATAATCTAAACAGGGTTTATACTCACTGGGATCCAACCCCACCTCTTTCTCTCCCAGGTGTTTGTAATCTCCCTGCCTTCTGAACTTAGAATAATCAGTGCACTTGTTAGAGTAAGGGCTTTGGTCCTTGTGCTTGCAATCTCCCCCTCTTACTCTATCAAGCATTTCCTGAAACCTATTCCAGCTAGGGGTTTTCTGCTTTTGAAACGTGGCTCTGGCCTTCTGACCCTGCACACTTAACAGAGGCCCTTTGATTAAGGTGAATTCCTTATGTTTTTTACCTCCCCCATGCTCTGGATGGCTGACCTTGCAACAGTACCATTGTGATTTGTGGGTCAAATGTCAAATATATAGCTATCATACATGCTAAGACTGTAACATGGTTGTAGACAGGGATTGCATAGCCTTTGTGGCTTGGAGATAAGTTTGAAATTGTGGAAAGACGATGGGATAATCATATAGAGATGAGGTGGAGTTAAGTGCATACTACTGGCTTGACCTGAAAAATGACATACTGCAGCCGTGGACCACTATATGCTGTGGTGTGAAAAGGAACAAATCTTGAAAGCGTTTTGCCACTCAAAAACCTTGGGGTATGAGAACCAATGGTTGATGATTTTTAATGATTATTCAAGTCGGGTTGCACTGAAACACAGGGAATTCACCCCAGTGTGTACAAAACTATATCAACAGGGGGTGCATTTTACCTTGATGTTCCCATATAAACTGAAAATCATACAAGATGGAAGGACTTTCTTTCTCCACACAATGGCTGAGGGGAACAAAATCCTGAAACAACTGAAACCCGAGAGGAGAGCACACAAACGTTCCATCCGGAAGTGCAGGATGCATAAGTGTTTGTTGACACCCTTGAGGTCCAGAATGGGCCAGCATGATCCGCCTTTTTTCGGCACCAGAAAATATATGGATTACCTGCCCTTGCCCCCATCGTCCGAGGCAACAGGCACCATGACCTGCAAGAGTAGCAACTTGTCCAATGTGATCTTCACAGCAGCTTTTTTTCTTTGCAGGCCCACAAGGGGAGATGACGAAAGTGGCCAGGATCGGCTCTTTGCATTCCAAGATATAGCTGTACTGAGTGGTGTCTAGCACCTAGCGATCCTTGGTGACCCAGGCCCATTCCAAAAAGAAAAGGCCCGCGTCCAACTGGAGGTAGCAGGGAATGGGCTCCCAAACCTTCATTGCACAGTCTGGGAGAAACCTCAACTGAAGGGGGCTGAATCCCTAGGCCCATGAGCTCCTTGAAAGGACTGAGAATGAGTCTGAAATCCAGAAGCAGAGGTGAAGAAAGGCTTTCCAGGCTGGTAGTGACGAGAGTCCCAAGACCCCTGGGGATCCGACCAGCCTGCTCATGAGGCGTGGGCGGAGGCTAATGGAAATGGTGCTCCTGCCCACTTCACAGGCCCCCTGGACCTGTCCTCCAGAAGGCAGTAAGATTTTGTCTCACCCAGATCCTTCACCAGCTGCTCCAAATCCGCCTGAAACAGAAGCGTCCCTTTAAAAGCCAGTCAGGACAACCAGGCTTTGGAAGAGTTGTCCACCACCCAGTGTTGGACCCAAATCCAACGCCATGTCACTGCCAACAGTGGAGGAGTGGCCTAGTGGTTAGGACAAGGTACTTCAGGCCGGGGGTTCAAGTCCCACCTGGGGACAGCAATCTCAGGCCGGAGGGACTGGGATTTCTAGTCCTATAGGCACTCCTTGTGGTCTTGGGCAAGCCACTTAACCCTCCATTCCCCATGTTCCCTGTATGTATTAGCGTATGTGTGTCATATCTCCTTGTGTTAAATGTATCTCCCAATTGACTGCTTTGACCCGGTGAAAAAGCGGGATATAAATACAGCTAAATAAATTAATAAACAGGGCACTGTCCCTGGCCACTAGGTGGACAAGGTTATACATGATATCAGAAAGGAAAGCCGTAGCCGACTCCAAAAAAGGGGTAGTATCATCCAGCAGAAGAGACTGAATCCACTGAAGCAGGGCTCGAGACGTCAGGCCTGCACGTACCACAAAATGAAGAACAGCAGCCACCATGGCAAACTGATTCAACAGGGAATCCATCTTGTGGTACAGAACATCCATTTAGGCCGATCAGCCTTCCATAGGAATGGTAATCCGTCTGGTAAATGCCATAACCTGCGCATCCACCTTGGGAATATCAAACCATACAATGCACTCCTTCTCCAGGACAATGTACATCCTCTTATATACCCTTAGCCCCTTAGACAGGAAGTCGGAGGATTCTCACTCTGACCAGATCATGTCCTTGATCACCTCCAGGAATGGGAAGACAATAGTGGATTTCTGCACCCCTTGCAGGAGCGGATGCACCCTTGGCTCTTGCTCTGTGTCTGGGGCATCTGCCAAGCTCAAGGTGGATGAGACCCAGGTAATCAAAGCTGCCAGTTCCTCCTTCCGGGATAGGTGGATAACACCGGCCTCTTCACAATCCTCCAAAGGTGAGAGTACTTCTTTGTCCACATCAGAACCCAGAATCGAGCCATCTGAATCCAAGTCATAGTATGAATCTCGTACAGATTCCAGGTGATACCCATTTCCAGGGAGTGCCCTTCTCCAGGGATGCTTAGCCAAAGGCAACTGAACAGCTCTTCGACTCTCAGCCTGCCTCTCATGAGACTGTGCTCGGGGGAACCCAGAGGCTGCAAGGTCTGAATTTCCATGCCAGAAAGACCAGAAGACAATCTGGACTCCAGAAGCTCTCCTCATGGAAATGACCCCCTACCCAAGGAACATAGCTACCACCGAGCCCACAGCACGGTCCAGCAGGCTGGACATCCTTACCAGCACCATCCACCACCTCCTGCCCTAAGGCAGGCAAGGCTGGACTAACTGCATTCCCCGGCTGGGAGAGGGGGAGCAAGCCCTCCAGGGATGACTCAGAAGCTGTCATGTAAGAACAATGTCCAGAAGCCAGAGATGAAGCACCTTGCTTGCCACAGGCCAAATAACATTTCCTAAAAGAAGACATAGAGAATTAAGGAAAGTATCAACAACAGCGTGTGCTAAGGCTGCAGCAGCCCAAAAGGCATGTGTTAATGGCACTTACACAGCAAATGGAAATTACACTTACCTGGTAATTGATGTTCCTGGAGGAACTCCAGTTTAGTCCATACTTCTGGGTTGTGCACCTCCTCCTGCAGCTTGGAGACTGGGCATGCCAAAAAAGTGACATCACTGGATGTAGTCTGCTGGCATCTCCTATCAGCCCCAGTGAACTATTGACAAAGCACACTTCAAGGAGCAACAAATAAGTAGCTAACTATAACCAATTATCTGTAAAAGAACTATATACAAGAGAACTTCCTTTCATGAAAACAGATCTCCTGCCTTGTGCCACTTCCTTGCGCCTCATCAGAGCGATAGGTCAGCATCACAAGCACAGACAGAAATGAAAGAGAAAAAAGGTTACCTACCGGTTAGCCAAGTCCTCCCTTGACGGAACCAGCACTGCCATATTATGATCCCGGGTGGGAATAAGGACTAAACTGGAGTTCCTCCAGGAACATCAATTACCAGGTAACTGTAAATTTCCATTTCCTTATTGTCCCTCCAGTTTAGTCCATACTTCTGGGATGAATCAGAGCAGTACTCATTGGGAGGGACCTTTCCAGCCTGCTTGCAAAACCACCGAACCAAATACAGCATCCTTTGCTGACAAAACATCCAGGCGGTAATGTTTACTGAAAGTATACAAGGACGACCATGTAGCCGCTCTACAAATTTCCACAGGCAGAACCAAACTGCGCTCCGACCAAGACATCGCTTGCGCCCTGGTAGAATGAGCTTGCAGGCCCGACAGAACCTGCCGACCTGACAAAAGATAAGCCGACGCAATTGCTTCTCTAATCCACCGAGGAATAGAAGCCTGTGCAGCTGCCTCGCCCTTCTGAGGGCCCTGAAAGAGAACGAACAGACGGTCCGATTTACGAAAGGCTTCTGACACCTTTAAATAATGCTGAAGTACCCGCTTAACATCCAAGCGGCATAGCCCCCGGTCCAAAGCGTTCCCCCCAGGGAACCCAGCACCGGAAGCGAAACTGATTTAAATGAAACGGAGAGACTACTTTAGATAAAAAGGACAGAACGGGTTGCAGTACCACCTTTTCACGAGAAAAAGACAAAAACGGCTCCCGGCAAGAAAATGCCTGCAACTCCGAAACACGCATCGCTGAACAAATAGCCACCAAAAACACCGTCTTCAGAGTCAAAGTTTTGAGTGATGCTTGCTGCAACGGATCGAAGGGAGCCTTAGCCAGTGCTCCCAACACTAAATTGAGATCCCACGGAGGCACCAAGACTCTACAAGAGGGACACAACCTGGCGACTGCCTTCAAAAACTTCAGAACATCCACATGCATGCCAAGCACAACTGAACTCTCAAGGAACTGGCCGCTAGGCCTTTGTCAAACCCCTCTTGCAGAAAGCTTAAGACCATCGGTATGGACACCGTTGCCGCCCGTACTTGTCTCCTTGAACACCAGTCCTCAAATATACGCCAGATACGAACATAGGCTAAAAACATAGACGTCTTCCATGCTTTAAGCAAAGTACAGATGACTGCTCCAGAATAACCTTTCCTTCTTAGCCTCGCCCTTTCAGTGGCCAGACCGTAAGCGAGAATCGATCCACTTGAGGCATCCGCAGAGGTCCTTGCCGTAACAGACCCTCCGAGACCGGTAGCTGCCACGGCTCCCCATCTAGCAGACGTATGAGATCGGCATACCAGGGATGCCTCGGCCAGTCCGGGGCCACTAGCAACACTCTCTCCTGATGAGCTTTGATGCACTGAACCACCCGACCTATCATTGCCCATGAGGGAAACATGTAGAGAAGACCGGACACTGGTCAACTCTGCATCAGAGCATTGATCCCTTCTGACATCCGTTCCCGTCGTCTGCTGAAGAACCGACTCACCTTTGCGGACTGGAAGGTCGCCATGAGATCCATAATCAGCAGACCCCAGTGGAGAACCACCTGCGCAAACACCTCCAGATGCAATTCCCATTCTCCAGCATCCACTTGAACCCTGCTGAGGAAATCCGCCATCACATTGTCTTTCCCCGCAATGTGCGCTGCCGAAATCGCCGGCAGCCTTTGTTCTACCCAAGCGAACAGAGCCTTGGCCTCCTCCTCCATGGCTGTACTCCCTGTACCGCCTTGCCGATTGATGTAAGCTACTGTAGTGGAATTGTCCGATAGAACTCGCACCGCCCGACCGCACACCGTTGCTTCGAATCCGTTTAGGGCTAGCAGCACCGCTCGGAGCTCCAACCTGTTGATTGACCAAGCAGCCTCCTGACTTGACCAAAGACCCTGCGCGAAGAGCTCCCCAGCCCGCGAAACTCGCATCCGTCAACAAGGGCAGCCACTCCGGCTGTTCCAGAGGTATTCCGGCCGAAAGAGACCTCGGACGCAGCCACCATTACAGCGCCTGTCTGACCCCGCGAGGACAAGGCAGACACTTGCTCAACGAGTCAGCTTGATGAGACCATCGGCGAAGTAATGCTCGTTGCAGCGGCTGCATATGAAACCTGACCCAAGGCACTGCTTCCAATGTCGCTGCCATTATGCCCAGCACCCTGAGATAGCTCCATGCCGAAAGTGCCGGAGTCGCTATGAACTGGCGCACCAGCTGCTGAAGAATTTGGATTCGTCGATCCGGGAGAAACACAGCTCCCCGCTGCGTGTCGAAGCGCACTCCCAGATACTCGAGACTTTGGGTCGGACTCAGGTGGCTTTCTCCCGTATTGACCACCCAGCCGAGCCCCTCCAAGAACTTCACCACTTTCTCTGTCACCCGCATGCTCTCGCTCTTGGACTTTGCTCGAATCAACCAGTTGTCGAGATAGGGATGCACCAGAATTCCCTGCTTTCGTAAGGCTGTGGCCAACACCACCATGATCTTGGTGAAGGTCCGCGGTGCCGTTGCTAGTCCGAAGGGTAATGCCTGAAACTGATAGTGCCCCCACGGCAGAGCGAAGCGGAGAACTTTTTGATGCCCCGCTCTGATTGGGATATGTAAATACACCTCCGTAAGGTCAAGAGATGTCAAGTACTCCCCCTGACGCACCGCTATAATGACAGACCGCAACGTTTCCATCTGAAAATGTGGTACCCGGAGACACCGATTCACTCCCTTGAGGTCTAAGATTGGACGAAGAGCCGCGTCCTTCTTCGGGACTATGAAATAAATTGAGTATCGACCCCTGCCGAATTCTTCTCTGGGTACCGGAACAACGGCTCCGATCTGTAAGACTATTCAAGGTGTCGTGAACCACCATAACTTTTTGTTGACCCTTGCAGGGAGACATCACAAACGATTCGCAAACTGGTCTTGCAAACTCCAGAGCATAGCCCTCTCGGATTATTTCCAAGATCCACTGGTCGGACGTGATTTGGGCCCAGGCAGGAAGAAAATTCTGAAGTCGCCCGCCTATCGGATCGCTTCCCACCGGAACCCTACCTCGCTCCATTGTTGCTTTCGAGTGGAAGCTGCGGACGTCGTGGCGAAACCCCTCCCTGCGCCATGAAATCCATAAAACCCCTGGGCTCTAGAGGCAAATCTTCCTCTTTGAAAACTACCCAAACGGGAAGTCCGAAACCTTCTAAAATCTCTAAAGGAACCTCTAAAGGCCGGTGAGGATTTCCCCTGTTTAGGTTTATCCTCCAGAAGTCTACCCCCTTCAGACTCCCCCAAATCCTTAACCAGCTTATCAAGATCCTCACCAAATAACAGCCGTCCTTTGAATGGGAGTTTACTGAGACAGGCCATAGAAGATGCGTCCACCGCCCAATTCCTCAACCACAAGGACCTACGGGCGGCCACTAACGATGCCATGCTATTAGCTAGAGCCCGGATTAAATCATAATGCACATATGCCAAATAAGCCGATCCGGACTCCAGACGATCTAGTTCTCGTAAGCCCTCTGGCTCCAGCTGAACCGACTGTCGCAACCCCTGCGACCAGCGAAGACATGCTCTCGCCACCCAAGCCCCACATATGGAAGCTTGCAATGACAAGCCGTTGGCTTCAAAGGACTGCTTTAGTAACCCATCTACCTTTCTATCCTGCGCATCTTTCAAGGCTGAACTACCTTCCACCGGAATAGTGGTCTTCTTGGTTACCGCCGACACCGCTGCATCAATCCGCGGAAACCGAAACCTTTCCTTGTCCTTATCTGCCAGTGGATACAACCTATTCATAATCCGAGCTCCTCTGAGCCCGGCCTTCGGCTGATCCCACTCGTCCTGGATCATGCAATCTACCACCTTGTGGACGGGAAACACAATCTGCGTCTGCCACACCGCCTGAATGATCGGGTCTTCCTCAGTATCTTCCTCCACTGGCAATTCGGTGGCTAGTTTTAGCATTTGCAGGGATTCTGTGATGAGGCGTCAACTTGTCCTTTCGGAAAATCCGAATAATTTTCGCCTGATCCTCTGGCTCCGGAATCTCTCCTTCTTCCAACTCCTCTAATCCGGCCTCCAGGTCTACTTCGGCTTCGTCTGCTTCCTGACACTCCAAATCAGAGGGCGAGCGATCCTGCGGCCTGGCCCGCTTGGGCAGTCTAGCAGAACCACTACTCGCCTGTGCCAGAGCCGGCTGCTGCAGCTTCGCCAGCAAGGGCAATGGCTCCGGCAGCTTTCCTTGCCTTCGCAAACAAAAAGCCTGATGCATAATCAAGACAGTCAGGGCACAAATCACCAAGCTGAGACCCTGAGTCTGAAGCTGGCAGAACCCCTGAAGGTCCCGCTTGAGCCTCTGGAGCGTCCCCTGGCAAACTAGTCCGCAGGACATCCCCTTCTGGTACAGCGGCCACTCCCTGAAGGTCCTGCCCCGTTTTAAGCTCCATCTGCTGCTCCACACTGGCAGACGCTTCTGTACAACCACGGCAGATCCCAGAATCTGCGATAGCGCCCCTACGCGCACCGCAGACCACACAAAGCGGCCGGGACGCCATCTCTCACCGCTCTGGCAGTGAAGCCCAGCGGTAACAGCAAAAAGAGCAAGCTTGACCAAGAAAGAAAAATGTCTTCTCTTCTGTTATTTTTTTTTTTCAAATTAAATAAAAGTTCAACCATGTCTTCCCTCCAGCCAGGGAATGCACTCGAAATTTCCCAGTTCCCAGTACTTGGGACTACACTGCAGGGACTAGTATATAACGTGATTATACTGCTATTACAGAACTCCCCCCAAAGAAACTCTGAATAGGTCTAATGGAGTCCCAAAACTACCCTGTAATGACCCCGGGAGGGAGACAAACCAAACCCCAAAAGAAACAAATGGCAATCCGAGAATAACCACTGCGTGTGATTCCCTGCTGAACGGCGCGCCACGCAGACACCGCGCTGCCCAAAATGGCTGCCGCTGAATGAAGGCGGGAGAAAGTGCGCCAAAACGCAAGGAATTGAGCCCCACCCCTGTGGCCTTCCGAGCCCCGACTGTACCGGCGAAATACTGCTCCCTGCCTACCTGCACTTTCACCAAAGCAATCCGCTGCCTCGGGGCTCTAAACAGCGAGCGAGCCGCCGCGGACAAGCCGCCCGCTGTCCTCAATGACCTGGCTTCTGCAGGATCACGTCTGCCCCAGAGCGCCAGATTCAACTGCCGGTCTGCTGTCACAGGGCTCTCTCCCGAACTGCCCAGGACGAGAGAACTGCACTAGACAAGACTCTTGTCAGCATTTTCCTTTTTTTTTTTTTTTTTTTTACCAATCGCCTTCAAAGCAGACCCCATAAACAGGCAAGACAGGACTAGGCACAAAGAAGAGCAGCCTCCGTTCAAACGGTCTCTTCTCTACGCTGCCCTCTTTTTCTTTTTTAAAGCTATAGACCCCCCAAATTAAACCATAAAGGAGTCCCCAAAAATCAAATAGAAACTTTTCCTACTCTACACTACTATCTTCTTATGTGTTCCTGGGGCTGATGGGAGATGCCAGCAGACTACATCCAGTGATGTCACTTTTTTGACATGCCCAGTCTCCAAGCTACAGGAGGAGGTGCACAACCCAGAAATATGGACTAAACTGGAGGGACGATAAGGAACATGCGTTACGGGCACTTGGGTAGGGGATGCATGTTGGTGCCGTTCGGACAGAACACGCACACAAACCGTATGACCACCATGCGCACAATAGTAAAAGACACTACTAGCACATATAGAAAATAGCAGAAAACCCTCACACCACGCCAATAGTCTCAAGCAGTCCACCTTGAGTTGCACCCCAGATGGATGCAATTGGGAGCCCCCAACAAGGACAATGATGAGGTCAAGCCTTGGTACTCATCCCCTGACAGCCCCAGGCAGAAATCTGTGCCAGGATTTACTCTCTACTCCCCTGAAACGGTTTCTCTGCTTTGCAGGTACTGTGTTTAAGGGGGCTGGCAGGCAGATTCCTCTGAGAGCCTTCTGCAATTTTCGGGAGAGAGCAGGGGAGAGAAGGGGTGTTGAAGTTGTGTGAGGCTGCTGAACTCTTCCAGATCCTTACAGTTTTCTGGCTACTCAACAGGATCCTCTTGTGGACAGACAGGAAGGGTCTTTGGCATTTACACAGCTGGCAGGCAGCATGAGGGTATCCCATCCCCCTGTGGGAAGAAGAAAAGACCCTTTCTGTCTACCCGTGGGAGACTGGATCGCTGCGGGCAGAACAAGAAGGGTCTCTGCCCATGGGGTGGAGCTTTTGGAGGAGCTAGGGCAGAGCTTGGGTTCTCCTAAAGAAAAAGCCCTACCGTCACCCCTGGAGCTCAGCCAATTTTCCCTCCTCCTATGGCTACCAAAAAGACTGCAGTCTAGTGGAGCCTCCCAAGTTGTGCTCAAATGAGAGTCACCTTCAAGGTGGTTGTTCACCCGCGCTTAAATCAAATCTTTTCCTCTCAATTATTCAGATTTTCGTCAAAGTGGAGAAAAGCCACCCACCTTCTGCTGGAGACAAAGAAATACTGAAGAGCCCCCTGGTGGATGAGGCGGATGGAGGCATAGGAGTGATGTCATTGAAACCTGGGCTTTTCATTGTTTCTTTGTCTCCACCAATCTGCTGGTAGGGGAACACAACTCACTTGTCTGGACTGGTCGAGCAGGACGACATAGAAACATTATTTTAATATACTCCATTGGCTTTTACAAAGCTGAATTTAAGGATGTAAGTTGAAAACCAGCACTGACTAAAAAGTCTCCCTTCTGGAAAAGGGTAACTTGGCATCTCCATTAGTTATTACGTTTGTTACCCTTCATTGCAAAGAATACGCAACCGCCATTCTGTTGCTGAGGCCAGCAAGTAGCCTTTACATGACTGGAGCGAACAGCAAGCACATACGTGTACTGGAACATCCCACCAAGCAAGACGTTTGCTGCACCTACAACTTTAATTGTCACTTCGGGGTTCGCTGATCCCCGTTTGTATCCCTCTGCACGCATCTTTGAGCTAGAGCCAGTGGCAACCCCGTGTGGTTTGCATTTCTGCACTGGCAGATCCCGAGCTCCTGGTGGTAGACGGCCCTGTGCCCCTGCCTCGGGCAGAGGACATCTCATGTTCAATGACCATAAGGCAGAGCTTCCTGGTCTCTCGCGGGAGAACTGCGGCTGTTGTGTGGCCATATATCCTAGTCCCCACTTGTTGTGTAGTCGGTCCTGACCAGACCGTAAGCGCTTAGGAGCAGGAATTGTCTCTGTACAGCGCTGCGTACGCCTTGTAGCACTGACAGCCGCTATCACCACACACAAAAAACAGCGCGCCAACAGCTCACTAGCCTATCAGAGCGCGGCATTTAATTAATACCCGCCCTACAAGCCCTATCCGCCAATGAAACGCCGGCTTCGATAGAACGCCCCTCCCGCTGGGCGCGGTGAAGGCCTTCGCGTTGTTGGGGTTTTTTTCCCCAGCTAGAGTTACGCACGTCCTTTAGTGTGCGTGCGGCCGTGGTGTTCCATGCTCGCGCCGGCGTGCGTGCGTACGTACGATGGGTGCCCGCGTGAGCCGCGCGCTGAGGAACTGGAACTTGGAGAGCCGAGCGCACCGGCAAATCGGACGGGAGAAACCGGCGTCAGCCCCGCGCCACCCCTCTACGGTTCCGTTACGCCGTGAGTACGTCCTCAGTGTTGGGCTCTGTAGCGGCGAGTACCCGCTCCGTGAGGAACCCCGTCTGCTATGGCCTTGGGGGCAGAAGGTTATGTTATGTAACCAGCGGTACCACTGGCACCTAGACGTTGGAAGGGAAAGGCCGGGCCTGGTCCCGCAGCATCTTTGCAATGCTGCTTTCGAACCTGCAAACTAGGATGCACCAGATGCTACCAGCTCGAAAGCAGGATTGTTAGTCTCTCTATGGATACTGTGGCAATACTTATTATTTCAGACGCTCCCAACATTACTTGCCAAGGTCACAGGGACAGGGAATGTCAAAACTGCGATTGGAATCCTGGTTTTCTAACCTCTAGGTTACACGACCTCACCCTAGCTACTTAAATACAGAACGCTTGTGTATGTACTGTGTGCTTTTACAGGCCATGCTGACTCCTTGACAGTGTGATCGGAAGTAGATTGCCAGGCCTTTCTTCCAAGGCAGTGGAGGGTTAAGTGATTTGCCCAAGGTCACAAGGAGCTCTACTGGGAATTGAACCCTGGTCTCATTAGAGTTAGAAGTTCAGGCAGCATCCTTAACTCTTTTTTTATTTTACTTTTAAAGAGAAATTTGTGTTCGGGGGGGGGGGGGGGGTTTTTTTGTTTATTTTTTTTTTAATGTTCATCCTTCATTGCCATTCTTGCTACTTTTCTGTGTCTTGCTGTATTAATCCTTATAAGCCCTTTTTTATCCTATTGGATTTAGCTCATGCCTTTTCCTCTGTTAAAAGCAAGGTATATTCAGGTACAGTAGGTAACTTTCCCTGTTCTCAAAGGGCTTACAATCTAACAGGCTGACGCAGAAAAACAGTGCTGAAGTTGCATGCTATTAGCTGTGCACTTGTTTTCGTAGCATGCTAATAGTGTGAAATGTCAGTAGCAGTATGCAGCATAGGGAATGCATGCATATGAGCTGTGTGAAAAACTTTGATTGTAAAATTGAAAGGAGGGGAGCCAACACATGTGCAGACAATAGACGCGCTACAAGTAGCTCTGTGCACATGCCTGTAAATTTCAGACACTCACACTATGTATGCATATAGGACATGCAGATTCTTTGATCCTTAGCAAAGACCGTAACAGTCTGATAGCACCTACCCCATAATAAACACTATTTCACCCAAAAAACATTTTTTATTAAATCACAACAGAGACATAACAGGAAATGGCGAATATGTGAGTCCAAAGAACACAGAAGAATGAGAAGAGAGACTTTTCTTAAAAGCCAAACTTTTGCTTATACACTGAAAGATACCTTTGCCATGAATTCTTCTGCATGTAACTGTTCGCTAGTACATGTGCTGAGACAGCTTTCCCTACACACGCAAGATTTTTAAGTCTCCTCAGAGCAGGCGTAGATATAATGGTGCTCCTGAACTTTACACCTGGTTATATAATTCTCTGTTTCCCTGCATTGGGCACAGACATTATTAGCATTTCATTTTAATACACACACCTCATTGGTGTATTAATTTAAATACGCTTGGTGTTGCTGTGTGTATATTTTTTTGCTGTGTACGCATGCGTCAATCTCATCTGGACATCAGAGTGGCAGACAAAACCATACCAATGAAAACGGAAGTTAAATACCTTGGAGTAACACTGGACAGCAAATTGAATCTTAAAGCACACATAAACAAAACAATCAAGAATGCATATTACAGGATGAGAATTATCAGAAGACTCAAACCTCTCCTTGCAACTGATCACTTCCGTACTGTATGTCAAGCGCTGATCACTCCTTTACTGGACTTCTGCAATCCCATTTTCCTTGGGCTAGCAAAGCAATCACTCAAACCTCTTCAATTAGCTCAAAACACTGCAGCCCGCATTATATCTGGATCAACTAGTCATGACCACATTACTCCAGTTTTGAAAGACCTACACTGGCTCCCAATCCGCTCACGTATTAAATACAAAACAATAATTAATATTTTTAAAATTAAACATCATATTTCAGCCAACAGCCTGCACTCCCTCATTCATCCAGACATTAGCACTCGACCAAGAAGAAGGGGAACTTCAAATAGAGTCAACACTTCAAGCGACTTCAGAAATTTACAAAAGGACACAACTGAGAGAGCACTCTCCCTGGCTGCTCCAATAATTTGGAACTCACTCCCAGACGATTTAAGATCAACAACGGACCTCAAAGACTTCCGTAAACAGTTGAAAACAATGCTTTTCATCGAACATTATGGTCCTGTCATTTAATCTTTGTATGGTGACCCATGATATTTTCTAACCCTAATTGTATATAACCTTGTAGTTTAGCTCATGCTGTACTATAGCGCTTAATGTTCATAGTTCATTATAATCTAATACACTTCCCACTCACATGTATATCTTAAAATCTTCACTGCATGAATCACACTCTCACTACTTTTGTTTGTATTGTTATTTCACCGCCTTGATTGTACGATAAGGCGATATAGAAATACTGTTAAATAAATAAATCTTTGCTCTTGAGAATCTTGTCAAGGTTCTTCATAGCCATTCTGCCATCATCAGCATAGGGAAGGCTGTTGAGTCTTCATCAGAGAAGGACTATGAAAATAACTGAGGTGTGGTTTGTTCTGCATATAAATTAAACAGGAAGGGGGAAAGTATGCAGCCTTGTTGAACACCTTTGCTGATTTTAAACCATTCTGTTTCTCCTTGTTCCGTTTAAACTGTTGCTTTTTAATCTATGTAAAGGTTGTGCAAGAGAACTATCGGGTATTCTGGTGTACCCAGGCTTCTTAACGTGGCCTGGAGTTTCTCATGGCTTACACAGTCAAAAGCCTTGCTGTAGTCAATAAAAAACATATAGATTTATTTATTTATTTAACATTTCTTATATATACCGCCTTTCATGATATCAAGGCAGTTTACATTGAACAAACTGAAATTACATTGAACAGGGCATTATAACTTGGAGATAACCCTCCATAGCCCATGTTCCCTGTAAAAATAGTTAAGTGGCTTGCCCAAGACCACAAGGAGCACCTGTGGGACTAGAAACCCCAGTCCTTCTGGCCCAAAGTTGCTGTCCTCTAGTGGGATTTGAACCACCAACATTCCGGCCCCTCCACTCCATATCCTTTTGGTATTCTTTTTGGGTTTTTTTCAAGGATCTATATTGCATCCGTGATGATGTCTCTTGCTCCTCGCCCTTTCCTGAACTTTGCTTGTACTGCAGGCAGTTCTCGTTACAGGTATGGTTGTAGTATCTTGAGTAATCTTGAATAGGATCTTTCTGGCATGTGGGATGAGTGTGCTTGTGCAATAATTTCCACAGTCGGTTGGATAACATTTTTTTTAGTATTGATATAAACACAGATCACAGATCTTTTCCAGTCAGTTGGCCATGATGTGGTCTTTGAAAGTTCCTGGCAGAACTTTGTAAATGCCACATCCGATTGGTGTAATACTTCAGTGGGAACACCATCAATGCGTGGTGCTTTGTTCTTTGATAAGCCTTTCACTGCTGCTTCAACTTCTTTCATCACCAGTAGTTTCCGATCATAAAGTACAGGTTGAAACAGCTCTTCATCCACTAGATCTTTATGGTATAATGACTGTATATTCTTTCCACCTTTTCTTGATCATCTCAGCATCATTCATTGTGGATCCTTGAGCATCTTGTAGTATTCCAATTTGAGGCTGGACTTTGGCTTTCCTAAAGCTATGAGAGTTAGAGGAAGAACAAGATTTTTCTTTAACTTCCTTTTTGACTGGCAGTCAAAAAGAAAGTTAAATATCTCTGAATCATCCTAGATCAATCACTAAACATGGTCTTACATATAAAAGACATCACAAAAATCATATACTTTAAACTATGAATGGTGCAACAACTCGGACCTCTCCTGGAGAGTTATGATTTTAGAACAGTCCTACAGGCTCCTTTAACACCCCATTTCGATTACTGTAATATGTCACACCCTCACCACCCGCCTCTAGCCTAGAGGGGAGTGGTATTGGAGGAACTTTTCTTGATTGGCTTGGGCAAACTAACTTTCCCCAGGAGTATCTTGGGATATGTAGTTTGTCTTCAAAAATGGCTTCAAGAAGAAGTTGTAGTCATGGTCCGGAGGTAAGGCAAAGTGACAGAATTTTATTTCTTACACAAAAGTTCAAGTACCCTGTACACAGGACTCCTTATGCAGGATTATTGGTAATACAGCACTAGAACAGCATAACTGTTTCACAAGCTTCAAACACACACAGCTGCTTCAAACGTTTCTCAGCCCTGAAAAACAGCACTTCTTTAGCAAGGATAAAAATGCCTCTTTTTAGCCTTGCCTTGTAAAACAATTAATAGCAACAATAAAACTTAGTCCCACTGGAACAAAAGCTTCTTAACTCCCTTCCCGGATTAAGTTTAAACCAAAATATGGGAGACACGGGCAACAAATATTTGGAAGCTTTTTAGCTTACCTGCAAGTTTTCCTGGCTGCGTCACAAACCTCTGGGTGCTAGCAAAAGTATCCCCCGGCCTCCTGTCGGTTCTCTGGGTCTTGTTATTTCCAGCTTTAGGAGACCTTCTCAGAAAGTGTTAGCCCTCAGCACAACGATTCAACGCACTTGGCTTGGCATAAAGTACAGTCCATAGGAATATCCATAGCCCTCAAGTCATCCTCAGCAGTATCAACTTGCATATCTTCAATTGTTGGAGCAGTGTCCCGTTCTGACTTCTCAAAGCAGTGCTCAGTAAACAGCTCCCCCTTGGGTCCTAGAGTCACTCCTGTTTCCAGTTCTACCTGAGACAGCCGGTCAGTACCTTCAGCCCGTCTCCTTGGCTGTGTTCCCTGTGGTTCAGCTCCTCCCAGAGCTCTCCTCTATGACTCCGCTGCTGCTCCAGCTTCTCTTGGCTCTCCTGAGCTTCTTGTTTCTCTTGCTCCCCTTGTTTCTCCAGCCTCCCCTCTCTTTGCCTTAGCATGGGTTTATATTTCCACCTCCAGGGTTCCAGCCTCTCCTCATCCCAGCCCTTCCCAGGTGGTGATAATCTCTTCTCATGCCTGCAGGGACCTCATAGGAGTCTGGGTGTGGCACCCTGGACTTTCTCTCCCTTCGCGGGGCCTGAGACCAGGCCAGGCAGGGACTTTGTGGGTATCGGTGTACGCAGGATTCATGTTACCCTTGAAATACACAACTGGGCTCTCCCCTAAGTCCAATTCCATGTCCTTTTTCTATTCTCATGGGTTCAAGACGGGCGTGTCTGTCACAAATAGCATTCTGCAAGGATTGCCCAATAAAACCGTCCAACAACTCCAGGTAGCACAAAATCTAGCAGCGTACATAATCTAAGGCCCACCATTCCAACCATATCACTCAACTTCTCCAGAAATTACACAGGTTGCCCATTACAACAAGAATAAAATATAAATACATAATGACAGTTTTTAAACTACACAATAAAATATCTCCGTCATACCTTGACTCCCTCCTCAGTTTACCTGAAAATACAAGAACTAGAGAAGGAATTATTCCCAAAATACTTATGCTATACCTACCGAAACAGCAATCAAACCACCAGCACCAGAAATTTTACATATATTGCCCCAGCACTCTGGAACGCTCGTCCTGATAATTTAAGATCAATAAAGGACCTACAGTTGTTTAGAAAGGAACTTCACACTTGCTTGTTGAATATTATGGTACCTCCTCTGACAATCCACAATCTCAAATAACCTAAATAAAATTCTGACCTATGTCATTGTCAAATCATAGATAAGGGAATGCCCAATTCAACATGATCTGCTTATTTGTACATAGTTGTTGTAATATAGTTTTTAGCTATGAACTTTTGTTAGTTATTGAGTTCAATATTGTTCAATGTAAAAGTTCCTTGTTATGTTCTTTGTAAACCACCTCTGATCTCTAGACGAGGCGGTATATAGAAACTTGTAAATAGAACCAGAATCTATTTTTATTTATTTTATTTGTATTTCCTTGCTTGCATCATTGTAGTACTTCTCTTCGTCTTGTCTTGCTGCACATTGGAAATCCGAGTTCTGTGATTTCCTCTCTTTCTTCTCTGGCTTTAGCTTCTCTGCGTTTCTGGGCAATTTTCAGAGTTTCTTTGGTCATCCATTTTGGCCAATGTTTGCTTTTTCACCTTTTGTAGAGACTTCTCACTTTCTTCCAAGACAACCTTCATGATGTCATCCCATAACTCTTCTGGAGCTCTGTCAGTTGTATCTAAAGCAGCAAACATTTTGCAGGCAGTCTTTAAATTCCGGTGGTATATTCTCAAGGTCATAGTTGGGGCAAGGTACTTCAGGCCGGAAGGTCGGAGGTTCAAATCCCACTAGAGGACAGCAACCTTGGGCCAGAAGGACTGGGGTTTCTAGTCCCACAGGTGCTCCTTGTGGTCTTGGGCAAGCCACTTAACCCTCCATAGCCCATGTTCCCTGTAAAATAAGTTATCTCCAAGTTATAATACCCTGTTCAATGTAATTTCAGTTTGTTCAATGTAAACCGCACTGATGCAGAATAGCGCGGTATATAAGAGAATGTAAAATAAATAAATAAAATAAATAAATAAATAGTAGCTGGTGATTTGTACCACAGTCAGCTCCAGATTTTGTCTTTGTTGATGTGTTAGAACGTTTCTATCGTTGACTTCCACAGATGTAGTCTGTTTGATTTTTGTGCAATCCATTGGGTGAAGTGCATGTGTACAGTCGCCGCTTACGTTGCTGGAAGAAGGTGTTTGAGATGAATAGATCGTTGGTCTTGCAGAATTCTATCAGTCTTTCAAAAGCTTCATTTCTGTTGCTAAGTCCATATTTTCCAACCACTTTACAGCCCTCTTTGTCAATTTTTGCATTCCAGTCACCCATGACTATCAGGATATCCTGTTTGCATGTTCCGTCAATTTCAACTTGTACTTGTTCATAAAACTCGTCAGCTTCATCCTCTTCTGCAAGTGTTGTGGGGCATATACCTGAATAGTTGTGTTGATGGACATTCCTCATAGACAAATAGAAATTAAGAGTTCACTGATTGCATTGTATTTCATTACAGTTCTTGCAAGTTTCTTCTTGATTATAACTGCAACACCATTTTTTCTTTGTCTTTCATTTCCAGCATAGTAGACCATTATTTATTTATTTATTTAACCTTTCTTATATACCGCCTTTCATGATATCAAGGCGGTTTACATTGAACAAACTGAAATTACATTGAACAGGGCATTATAACTTGGAGATAACTATTTTACAGGGAACATGGGCAATGGAGGGTTAAGTGGCTTGCCCAAGACCACAAGGAGCACCTGTGGGACTAGAAACCCCAGTCCTTCTGGCCCAGGTTTGCTGTCCTCTAGTGGGATTTGAATCCCCAACCTTCCGGCCTGAGGTAACTTGCCCCAACCACTAGGCCACATCTCCCTAGACCATGTGATCATCAGATGTAAAGTGCTAGATGCCGGTCCATTTCAGTTCGCTGACACCCAGCAGATGGAGCTGTATATATTCCATTTCATTCTTGACTACCTCCAACTTCCCTTGGTTCACGCTTCGTACATTCCATGTCTCAATATGTAAGACATCTTTGCAGCTTCTGACTTGTTTCATGCACAGCTACATCAGCAGTCCAAGGGCTTTGATCTTACTCTGAAAAAGTCATCAGCTCCTCCCCAGTAGCCAGTTGAGTGCCTTCCAAACTGGGGATCTTTCAGCACTATAGCGCAATTTGTTTTGCTGTGACTATCCATTGGCAAGATACAGAAATAGATTCCCAGGCCTTTCTTCCGCACAGGTAATTCTAGTGGTGTTGCCATTGTCACAGATATGTGATCCTCTGCTGCCAACACCGTCCCATTCTGCTGCTGCCCAGATGGGTGGTTTGTCTTCGTCTGAGACATGTCCATTTTGGGAGACCCTGCCAGTAAGCTACTGATAGCTTAGCTTTCAGCATCACTGATTCACACAAGCCTTCACAGCATGACATGCTGCAAACCAAGTGAGGGATAATACATATTCCTTATCGTCCCTCCAGTCCAGTCCCGCACCTCTGGGTAGTGTACCTCTTTCAGCAGCTTAGAGACTAAGCATGTCATCTTTATGATGACACTAGTGTACATATGCAGCTTGCATCGCCTACCAGCCCCAGTATGCTCAGTCTCCAAGCAGCTGGAGGAGGTAGTGAGCCAGGGTGCTGGACTCACTGAAGGGACAACTAATGTGATAGGTTTAGTTAGTTTGCTTTTTTATTTCCCCTGTTAAGGTGCAGGTTTCTTTGTTTTTAATGGCAGAAGTTAAAAATAAAATCAAGGAACAGAGAGAACCCGATGGACAACAGGGCTGAGGGAAGGATATTCCTTCTTCCCACCTCTCCCCTAGGATTTTGGTGTGGGGGGGGGGTGTGGGGGAGAGTTCTGTGGGGGCCTTCCTCAGTCCGAGACTTCTGGCGGTTCCTGAACCCGTTATCGGGTGAGGAGCCGTCTTGGGTGCTGCAGTTGATTGACAGGAGTGAAAGCTGGCAGCCCCGAGTCCCCCCACCCCTGCTCAGTTGAGCACGAGGGGTAGAAAAGCCATGCAGCAAAGAGGCTCCAAGGTAAGAGTGGTGGGAGTGAAAGCTGGAACCCCCCTGAGTCTCTCCCCCCCCCCCCCTCAGTGCTGAAGCTGGAAAGGAAGGTTGAGCATGAGGGGTAGAAAAGCCATGCAGCAAAGAGACTCCAAGATAAAAGTGGCGGGGGGGGGGAGGGGGGAGGATAGCAGGAACCCCTAGCAACCGCCAGAACACGAGGAGACATTGAACAGCCTGTAACCAATTTAAGAGTAATGAGAGAATGTTTTTTCACTCAGCACTTAATTAAACTCTGGAATTCATTATTGGTGGATGTTGTAAAAGCTGTTAGTGTAACTGGGTTTAAAAAAGGTCTGGACAAGTTCCTGGAGGAAAGGTCCATAACCGTTATTAACGAGAATCAAGGAAATCCACTGCTTACCCCGGGACAAGCAATGTGGAACCTATGTACCTTTTGGGAACTTGCCAGGGATTTTTGACCTGGATTGGCCACTGTTGAAAATAGAATACTGGGCTTGATGGACCTTGGTTTGACCTAGTATGACATTTCTTATGTTCTTATTTCCAGGTGCCTCCAGTTGGAGGCATGCTTAGCCCTTCTTTTTTCAGCAATGGGCCTGAGTTACCAAGGATCAGTTCAATACTTGAATGGGCAGTAGTCTTCCTGCCAAAAGAGAGTGCAGAGCTGGGGCTATTGGAGTCACAGGGAGGTGGTGTGGTTCAACAGCAGTCTCGAAGCAAGGGCCACCAGCATGGCCCTTTTGCATTTCTGGCCCTTGGTCAAGGGTTGGGTGGTGGTAGTGTTCTCGGACAATGCCACGGCAGTGGCCAGTATCAATTGGCAAGGCAGCACAAGGAGTACCGGAGTGACCCTGGAGATGTCTCTTATTTGCCTGGGCAGAAAAGCACTTCCTAGCTTTGTCTGCACAGCACATTGCTGGAGTAGACAGTGAGGAGGCAAACTTCCTCAGTCATCACTATCTGGATCCTGGAGAGTGGGAGTTGAGTCAGGAGATGTTTTCAGATGATTCTCTGTCATTGTGTTGGCCCCAAGATAGCTTTGATGGCGACCTGATCCATTGCCAGGGTGTGCCGCTGCTTCAGTTGCTGCATGGAAGCAGGGTCCGAGGGTGTCGACGACCTGGCCAAGAAAATGCCTGCTGTATGGATTGGACAATGAGAATGGTGGTTTGGGGACTAGATGCAGCTCCTACAGGAATGTCCTCTTCGTCTGCCCTTATTTTGGGGCCTGTTGCATCAGGAGCCGATTTGTCCTAAATGACCCAGCTCCCTTCTCACTTATGGCTTGGCTCTTGAAAGGAGTCAGCTGATGTGTAAAGGCTACTCTCCTTTGGTGGTTTCTACTTTGCTCTAAGCACAGAGAAGTTCTACCAGTTTGGCTTATGTGCAGGTCCTAGTACCTGTTTGAGCACTGGTGCAGTGCACAAGAACTGGTTCCTGAGGTGGCCAAGGTGCCATCTGTCAGCCTTTCTGCAGGATGGTCTGAAAAAGAGCCTTTCTCTTAGCTCCCTGCAAGTCCAGGTGGCAGTTCTGTCCTGTTTGAGGTTCAGTGACTAGAAAGTCTTTAGCTTTGCATCCGAATGTTTTGTGTTTTGTTTTTCAAGGGGTTCGGCGTCTGCTTCCTGCCCTTTGTTCTGTTATTTCTTCTTAGGATCTCTGTTTGGTGCTCATGGCCCTGATGTCAGAGTGCTTTGAGCCTCTGAAGCGTGCTACTTTGAAGGATTTGACTCTCGACTGTTTTCTTGGTCACGAATTGTTCGGCCAGGTGGATATCCAAGTTGTAGGCTCTGTCTTGCTAGGATCCATATTTGTCTTTTTCAGAGCAGGCTGTTTCAATTTGGCCTGTGCCTTCCTTTTTGCCCAAGGTGATATCTCCCTTTCACGTGAACTGGGTGGTTTGCTTGTCCTCCTTTCACTGGGTTTTTTTGTTTGTTTTTAATTTATTTTTTATTTATGCAATTTTACAAATAAACAATACAAGCCAATATAAACTTGAATGGAAAGAGGAATGAGACCTAAGAAACTTCAATCAAACATAGTACAATTAGGAAACAAAAACATATACTCTTACTCACAAGCCCTCACACTAGAGATCCAAAACAGCATAAAGAAATAAGAAAAATATATAAATGTGCAGGAAAAAACAATCTATGCCTGAACTCTAATATATATAATATCCACAGAATGCATATCATACAGTATACCTCCCAGGGGACACAACAAGGCAGGAACTTATAAAGGTAGCCAAATTGGAGGGATCATAAAAAATGTAGGAAATAGAATTCAACTTAATCAAACATTTACAAGGAAATTTAAGAAAAAATAAGCCCCCCATTTTGGTCACCCCAGGCTTAAGAACCAAAATTTCACCCCCTTCTCCTCTGGGTATCATGACATAAATCCATGGACAGTCCTTTAAACAAAATGGATCTTTTCCGAAAATACATCTTTAGAAGACATTCATGGTCAGAGACCATTGCCAAAGAAATCAGCAAAGTAGCTGGAGTAATAAAGTCCGTAGCTGATGAATTCAGTAATTCTGAATATTCAAGATGTCCATATGGTCAGATTCAAAAGAAACTTTCACACTGGATTTCCCATCTTTCTTCCCCGTAGGGATATAATAAACTTTAGAGAGTGGTGGGTGGGATTCAAGAGGAACCCCAAGAACCTCAGACAAATAAGATTTAAACATTTCTCTAGCTGAAATCACAGAACAGGGAAAATTCAATGGTCTCAAATTAGTAGCTCTAAATTGATTTTCCAGCATTTTCAGTTTTTAGTTCTTTGACCAGACAAATCTTTGATAACAGCAGAGCACCGTTCTCCATGGACTAGCAGGATTGCGTCAGCCACACCTGGTGACGTCCTCCGGGCGGCGCCATACGGAAGTGCTCTCTAGAGCTCAGAACTCTCTGAGCATGCCCAGGTAGCCCACCTCCCTGACTCGCCCCTAGCCCGATCAGTCTTCTTCCTTCTGCCTTGCCAGCAAGACGGACCCTGCTCTCTCTCATCTTTGTTTTGTTCTTTATTTTAAATTTTCAGTGCCTAAATCCAACCTTAGAAAGTGCCCACTATGTGGCAACAGAACTTACTCTGCATCGCGAGGCTGTGGGGAACCCTCAGCCGATTCCAGCAGAAAGAAGGGACATCACAAGACGTGACCGGGCCCTCTGAGCGTTGCTAGCCCTCCGCCGGCTCAGGATGTGCCTGAACGGGCCTCCATCCCCAGCCGTGCCACCGTTGCTAATGCTGATGCTCCTACCGGAGCGGGATGCGCCCGATCGGGCCTCCATCCCCAGCCTTGCACAGCGAACAGCTTCCCCTGCTGTTCCAGGGACTAGCTCTTCTGTTGCCCGTGGTGGCGCCAAGGTAAGGCCTGCCCCTCCGAAAGCAGCCACGTCCAGAGCCCCCGACCCGGCGTGTAGTGGGCCCTCCATCTCTTCACCTTGAGGCCATGTGGAGCCCTGTAATGGCGCCTGGGAGAAGTCCTCCAACTCTGCCCCCCGACGAAAGGACCAGTCCTCCAACTCCTCCCACCGTACCGGGCTAGGGGCGGGTCAGGGAGGTGGGCTACCTGGGCATGCTCAGAGTTCTGAGCTCTAGAGAGCACTTCCGTATGGTGCCACCCGGAGGACGTCACCAGGTGTGGCTGACTTATCCTGCTGTCCACGGAGAACCCCTGTTACAGGTAAGTAACTTTGCTTTCTTTCACTTGTAAGACTTTATTTTCCAAGCTAGATATCTGGGTTTGAATCCTGGCAACTGATTACTTACAGTTTTGCACAGCCCCTGCATTCTGACGAATAAGCTGCAAAGTAGTATTTGTTTGAGAAACTAAACACTCACCAAGCTTTGTAAGGGCTGTCCTTATCGAATCAATGGATAATATTATCCGGCTTCACCAAAGAAAAAGGAGTGATAATAGTTTCCTCAGTACTTGAACCTGCTGAACTTGGAGAAATGCCGGGTTTCTGCCCCACCAACTTGCTTCCCTGCAGTTCGCTGAGTCGTGCTTCCTGCACCATGCCTGCGGCCACAGATGATTTCCTAGGGCCAGAAACCTCTGCAGAAAGCACCTCCAGAACGCTCCTTCCCAGCATGGGTGAGACCTTCCCCAGCCCAGAAACTGCATCCTCTGGAGAACTTAGGCCCTAAAGGTTGGTGGGAATATCAGGCGGGTGCTGCAGATCCAGGGTGAGATCACAATTCCGGATTACACTGTCCCGGTGTCGACACAGCCAAGCCCTTTCCCCCGGTGTCTTCAAAGTGTCCTGAGCTCTGCTGCAAAAAAGAATCCAACGTACCTGAGTTAAAAAGCAAAACAGGTGGCAAGGATTGGAGAGGCAACCCCTGCAACTTTCCCTTACACTTCGGCATAGCAAACACCGCTGCTCAACTGGCATAGATGATGGCCATCTTGGATCTCTGTTGCCCTCCTTTTCTAAGGAGCAGTGTTGAGGGAAGGTTTTTAAGGATCTTTGTCTTGTGGATGATGTCCGGAGGGTGTTTCTCCAGTACTTGGAGGTTATAAATTACTTTCGTAAGTCTGATTATCTTTTACTGCTGTTTGCTGGCCCACGCAATTGTGACACAGCAGCCACATCTACTGTGTGGTGCTGGATCATGAAGGCAATTGCCTCAGTGTATCTGTTACGGAACTGGCCGGTTCTGGAGGGTTTACACACACTCCGCTCGAGCGCAAGCGTCCTCGTAGCTAGGCGTAGCTTAGCTTGGTAGCCCCTTCAGAAAATTTTCAGGTGACAACATGGGCATCACTTTTCACTTTTGTCAAGCATTACCGCTTTAATATCCATGCTCGTGCGGACACTGCCTTTGGCTCCAAGGTTTTGCGAGCTGCTGTTTCTTCTTCCCGCCCAGTGGAGGTGTTGCCTTGGTACATCCTACTTGTCTGGACTGGTCTAGCAGGACGATATGGAAGGTGACATTTTATTTACTAGATAATGTCCTTTCCTAGAGTCCTGCTAGACTAGTCCAAGACCCACCCCTGGAATTGTTTTCGGTCTGTTATGTTGCTGCGGTACATTTAGTCTGCTATGATTTACATGTTTGGCCTTGCAGGCTCGTATCTTACCTACAGTTTTCTGTTCAGTCTCTCCAGTACATAGTTTCTCTACTGCTTGATTAGTCATTGTTGCTCTCATTCAGTTGTGTAAGATTTGCCATGCCTTCCAATATGCTTTTGGGATGAATACTGAATTGTCCCTAGAGGCATGGGAATGATGTCATTGAAACCTGGTCATTTCTTTGGTTCTCTGTCTCCACACATCTGCTGGTAGGGGAACACAATGCACTTCTCTAGACTGGTCTAGCAGGACTCAATGAAAGGAAATTATCTGGTAAGTAAAAGGTCACCTTTTTACATGGTAGACTTTGAATATGAGACCTGCGGGGGCTATTCAGAACCAGCCCTAAGATTGGTGCAAGGTACTGATCACCCTAGCAAACTTTCACCCTTACATTCCCCCCTCTCCTCCACCACCCACCCCCTGAGATTTCGATTATTAATATCAGCATCATGGTTATCTGAATGACACCCTTCCAACAATAATCTAGTAAAAATGCATAATTGCATGTGCTTGCTGTCCCCCTGCAGGTAAAAGTATTTGCTGATGGTCTTTGAGTTTGTGTGGCTGTCAAAATCTATTGTTTTGCTTTGAAAGTTGTGGCTCTTCCTCTGTTACCATATGTGACCACCTAGTCTTGCCTAATGGTTGAGCTGGCCCTGCAGGAAACAATCTAATAATTTAGTAGCGGGAACATAGTCTTTGGAATTGGGACAACATTCCAGTATCATGGTTTGAGGGAGGGGGCAGGGCATGGTGCTGCTGAAATTATCAACTTTTGCATGCGATGTTGGGGGTTTTTTTGTCTGCTCTGATGCCATTCGAAATCTCATGGGGCTGTTTTTTTGCTAGAATAAGGATGCCTGTGTCATGTCAAAATTACAGCACATGCGGTGTAATCTGATGTTTATTTAAATTTCCCTCTGAGAGCGCCCAACTAGGCTGGGAGAAGTAGTGAAGGCCCATCATGATGGATTTGTGACAAGAGAAATTAGGAAGACTTGCCTAGTCTGTATCCTTCCAGCTGATAGTGTGGGCTTCTCCCTGTTTCCTCACCTCATTTGTATGATACATTCAAATCACACATTCTTGCGTGACTCTCTGAATAAGTGGTTAATAAATCCTTAATATAAATACATGTTTTACAGACATTTCTTTTATTTCCAGAACGTCCAGAAGTGCAGGAGGAAATTAACAAAAAATATGACCACCTTCTGTCATTACTGAAAGAGGTTTATGTTGACTCAACGGACCCACCTATGAAGGTGAGCACACATTGTCTTAGTGCACTGAGACATGCAAGTTCGAGTTCTGCACCATTACTAATCCAGATTATTAGTTAAAGGACTACCTAGAGCTTTGAATCACTTTATGAAAATCTTATTGTCGCCATATTACAGCTCATAGTGATCAACACACACAGTACGTCATTATAACCAAAATTTGCATAGTACAGAGCCCATTGCATAGATCTAAACTTGATCTTTTTTTGGTTGTAGGGCTCTTGGAAAATTAAGAGTGTGTCAGGTCTTCAGGAAGATGGCAGCACAGCTCCAAGATGCCAGGCAGGGAATATTTTTGAGGCCCAGGCTCCAGCTGTCTTTTATCTCTACCCCCAGACAGTGAACTGGCCTGAGTCTAAGCAGAGGTTCTCAACCTAGTGCTCAGAGCACACTTAGCCAGTCAGGCTTTCAGATTAACCACAATGAATATGCATGAGAGAGATTTGCATGCACTACCTCCATTGTATGCAAATCTCAATCTCATGCAAATTCATTTTGGCTGTTCTGAAAACCTGACTGGCTATGTGTGTGTCAAGGATTGGGTTGAGAACCGCTGGTCTAAGGATAAGATTCAAGATTCATACAGAGGGCATTGAAAGGGTAACTTCCATATCATCTTGCTGGATCACTCCAGATAAGTTGGTTAAGTTCCCCTACTAGCAGATTAGTGGAGACATAGAACCAATGAAAAGATCAGGTTTCATCGACATCACTGTCATGCCTCTTCGCCTCATCCACTAGAAGTTCCTTCAGTAGTTCTTTGTCTCACACAGGTGGTGGATGGATTTTCTCCTTTCTTTAAAATCTGAGGATTGAGAGGAAGAGAGATTGTTTAAACTCTCACGAATGACCACCTTGAGTACAGAAAGGTGACTCTCGCTTTAGTGTGAGATGAGGCCACTCTAGACTGCAGTCTTTTTCAGTAGCCATAGGAGGAGGGGAAAAGTGGTTCAGTTCCATGCCCTTATGATAAGGGCCTGTTGAGCAGTCGCAAATTGGAAGGATCTGGAAGAGTGCAGCAGCCTCGTACAACCTCTGCGCCTCTTCCCTCCTTTGACCTCTGCTTTCTCTTGAAGATTACAGAAGACTGAGATCTGCCTGCCAGTCACCTCGTACACAGTGCTGCACAGCCAGCCAGTAAAACAGTTTTGAGGGGAGTAGAGCTGAGCCCGGCAGGGGTTCTCCGCCTGGGGCTCTGGGAGGATGAGTACTAAGGCTTGACCTTGTCATTGTCCTTGTTGGGGGCTCCTGGCTCAGTCTCTGAGGGACACAATTTGGGGTGGACTGCTAGCGACTGTTGGCGCCATGTGTGGGTTTCTTGCTGTTTTCTGCATGCGTTAGTAACTTTTTTTCTATTGTGCGCATGAGGATTGCATGGTCCTAACATGCATTCTGCCCAAGCGGCTCCAACGTGCATGCCTTCCCTAGCGCCTTTAATGTGCATAATGTAAAAACAGTTAATGCACGCTTGCAGGCCAACGTAGCCTTAGCGTGAGCTTTTGTGATGCTTACCCTAGCTCTCTGTCTTCAGGAAACTGTTTGACCTGTGGCAAGTGAGGAGCCCTCATTCTTGGATTCTGAATTCTGCCTTTCCTGCATGGCAGCTTCTTAGTCGCCCCTGAAGGGCCTGCATTTCCCTTCTCAGCCAGGGGATGTGGTTAGTTTGCCCTTACCTGCCTCAGGGCAGGAAGTGACGGATGGCACTATGGGTAAGGCTATTCAGCCATCCAGAGGCTTTGGTGGCCATGCTGTGAGCCACTCTTCATCCTCTAGGGGGTCTGTGGTGGCTATGCCCCCTCGTGTTGGGGAGCCGTATCCAAGAGGAGAGCTTCCAGGACTCTCCAGATAGTCCTCCATGGAATTATTTTCCTTTCTTCAACAGATTTGGTCCTTCTGGCATGGTAATTCAGATCCTGAGATCTCTGGGTGCCCCCAGATGCAGTCTCGTGCTAGGCAGGTTGAAAGTAGAAGTCCTGTTTGATTACCTTTTGGCGAAGCGTCCCCACCGGGGGCGCGTTCTGGAGATAGGGAGCACCTGGGAGCTATTCAAGATGTTGACTATGCCTCGGATTCAGATGGCTAGATACTGGACTCTGATGTGGATGAGGAAGTACTCCCACCTTCAGAAGATTATGCAGAGGCTGGTGTGATCTGCCTGCCGGAAGGAGGAGTTGGCGGTGTTGATTACCTGGTCTCCTTCGCCTTGAACTTGACTGATGCTTCCAGAAAGGATCTGGAGCTGAAGGTGCACCTGCTCCTTCAAGGGTTGTGGAAATCCATAGTAACATAGTACATGACGGCAGATAAAGACCTATATGGTCCATCTAGTCTGCCCAGTAAGGTGTCTAGAATGGTTGTACCTGCTGCTCCTTGCAGGTCAGCCCCCCCCCCCCCTATATTTGTTTGCTTTGATTTCATCCTCTTGCAATAAATGTATCCACTGTGTCTCTGTCCCATGCCATTTTGAATTCTGCCACTGTATTTGCCCCTACCACCCTTTCAGTGAAAAAGTATTTCCCGATGTTGCTTTTAAGTTTACCGCCTTGTAGCTTCAACATCTGCCCTCTAGTTTTACAGCTCCCCCTTCTTTGAAAAAATTTTGTTCGTTGGTACCTTTTAAGTACTTATAAGTCTGTATCATATCTCCCCTGTCTCTCCTCTCCTCTAGGGTATGCATAGGAGCATAAGAAATGCCATGCTGGGTCACACCAAGGTCCATCAAGCCCAGTATCCTGTTACCAACAGTGGCCAGTCTAGGTCACACGTACCTGGCAGGTACCCAATAAGGCACACAGGTTCCACAATGCTTGTCCTGGGGTAAGAAGTGGATTTCCCAGGTCCTTTTTAATAATGGTTTATGGACCTTTCCTCCAGGAACTTGTCCAAACCTTTTTTTTTTTTTTAAACCCAGGTACACTAACTGCTTTTACAACTTCCAGAGTTTGATTATGCGTTGAGTAAGAAATATTTTTTTTTGTTAGTCTTAAATAGGTTACATTTTAGCTTCATTGCGTGTCCTCTAGTCGTCGTCTACTTTTTGATGGTGTAAACAATCGATCTACATTTACCTGTTCCACTGCATTCATTAATTTATAGACTTCTATCATATCCCCCCCCTCAGCCATCTCTTTTCCAAGTTGAAGAGCCCCAGCATTTTAAGCCTCTCCACATAGGGGGTTATCCTTCCATTCCCTTTACAATTTTTGTCACTCTTCTCTGTACCTTTTCTAATTCTGTTACATCCTTTTTTAAGATCTGACAACTAGAAATGCACACAATATTCAAGGTGTGTTTGCACCATGGAACAATACAGAGGCATTATAATATCCTTGATTTTATTCTCCATTCCTTTCCTTATGATTCCTAGCATTCTGTTTGCTTTCTCGCCTAACCCTTTTTCCTTGTGGTGGTTTCTAAGGTGGGTACTTTGCATCGTGTAACTATAGTTTGGGTTGTTCTTTTCCTAGGTGCATAACTTTGCACTGTCCGCATTAAATTTCATCTGCTATTTGGACGTCTAGCCTTCCAATTTATCAAGGTCCTATTGCAATCTTTCACAACCCGCTTGTGTTTTTAACAACTTTGAATAATTTTGTCTCATCTGCAAATTTGATTGCCTCGCTCGTTATTCCTATTTCCAGGTCATCTATGAATGTTAAAAAGCAGCTGGCTCAGCACAAAACTCTGGGATACTCTACTCTGTTTTCAGTCTTTTAACCAGATCCTGATTCACAATACCTACACAGCCTCCTATCCCATGACTTTTTAATTTCGCCAAGAGTCTATCATGAGGGACCTTGTAAAACGCTTTCTGAAAATCCAGATACACTATATCAACCGGCTCACCTTTGTCTCCCTGTTTATTCACACTTTCAAAAAATATTAGTAAAACAAGACTCTCCTTGGCTAAACCCATGTTGGCTTTCTCCCATTTAACCACTGACTATTTACATGTTCAGCAATTTTATACTTTATAATGGTTCTTATCATTTTGACCGATAACGGACATCAGGTTCACTGGTCTGTAGTTTCCTGGATCACCCCTACAACCCTTTTTAATAATTGGCGTTACGGTGGCCATTCACCAGTCTTCAGGTATTACAGATGATTTTAATGATAGTTCACAGATTACTAATAGTAGGTCTGCAATCTCATTTCAATTCTTTCAACACCCTTGGATGTATACTATCCGAGTCCAGGTGATTTGCTATTTTGCAGTTTATCAAATAGTTCTTGTAATAGATCTTCACAGTTTATCGATATTTCTTTTCTAGTTCTTCCAATACATTACCTGTATATAGGTTATAGTTCTATATTGTTATACATTGTTCGATGTAAACTGCCCCTGATCACTGGAAGGGGCGGTATACATAGTAAATGACGGCAGATAAAGACCAGTATGGTCCATCTAGTCTGCCCAGCAATATGGCAGGAGTAGTTGCACCCCTTCCCATGTCTTTTGGGAGTAGGTGCACCCCTTATGTCTTTGTTTAGGGGTGCACCTACCAGGTGCAGGTGCACCCCTCCCCATGTCTGCACCCCTCCCCATATCTTTGTTTAGGGGTGAACCCACCACTCCTCCCCCCATCGCTCCATGTAGGACACCCCTATTTGTTGAGAAATTAGATGGTTCAGTTTATTTTGATTTAGACTTGTTGCTGTAAAATGATCCACTGTGTCTGTCCCAGGCCACCTTGAATTCCGTCACTGTGTTTGCCTGCACCACCTCAATAGGGAGGGCGTTCCAAGCATCCACCACCCTTTCAGTGAAAAAGTATTTCCTGACATTGCCTTTCAATTTACCACCTTGCAGCGTCATGTTATGCCCTATAGTTTTACAGCTTCCCCGTCTCTGGAAGAGTTTTGTTTGTTCATTATTTCTCTAAGTATTTAAAGGTCTGAAACATCTCCCCTATCCCTCCTCTCCTCCAAAGTGTACATATTTAGGTCTTCAAGTCTCTTCTCATAAGGCTTCTGACGCAAGATCCAAATCATTTTGGTCGCCTTCCTCTGAACAGCTTCCATTCTTTTTACATCCTTTGCAAGATACAGTCTCAAACTGAACACAGTATTCCAAGTGAGGCCTCATCAGAGATTTATACAGTGGCACTAGTATCCCTTCCTTTCTGCTGGTAATTCCTCTTTGAATGCAGCCCAAGATCCTCCTGGCTTTTGCTACTGCCTTGTCGCACTGTTTTGCCACCTTGAGATCTACAGAAACAATCACACCGAGGTCTTTCTCCTGCTCTGTGCACACCAACCTCTCGCCCCCCTATTGTGTACATTTCCCCTTGATTTCTGCTACCCAAGTGCATGACACTGCACTTCTTCGCATTAAATCTTAATTGCCAAGCATTAGACCATTCTTCCGGCTTTTGTAGATATTTCCTCATGTTAAGCACTCCCTCGGGGGAGTCCACTCTGTTGCAAATTTTCGTGTCATCTGCAAAAAGACAGACCTTTCCATTCAGTCCTTCAGCAAGATCACTCACAAATACATTGAACAGTGCCGGGCCCAGGACCGAACCCTGAGCCACCCTGCTAATCACCTTCCTTTCATCCGAGTTTATGTTTATTAAAAACTTGTTATACCGCTCAATACCATAGGCACCTGAGCGGTTTACAATAAATAAAATCAGGCAAGTTAATAAAACAAGCACTTGGCTGCAGAAAGGAAAAGAACGCCATCAAATTAAAGAAAAGGAGAGGAGAGAAAGAACAAGAGAAGCTGAGAGCAGAAAATAAAAGTTAAAACAAGAAAGTAACAATGGACATGTACTATCAAGTGAGGAAGGGGAGGGGAGGGACGTACAGTACATGGGAGAACACAGTAGAAAGGAGGGGAGGGCGATAGGCTAGGGAGGAGGATCAAACACAAGGCAGAAAAGGTGGGTTTTGAGCTGGGTTTTGAATGATTGATAGGAGCTTTCTGCACGGAGAGAGGGGGGGAGCGAGTTCCAGAGGCTCGGAGTCAGGAAATAGAAAGCAGAGGAGCAGGTTTGTTCCAAGCGGGCGTGTGCGGGGGAGGGAAGGACCATGCGGTTTATGTGTATGGAGCGGAGAAGACGGTGGGAGGTAATGGAAATGTATCTGATTCGCCAGGTAGAGAGGAGTGCCAGTATGGATTACTTTGTGTGCAAAGATTAGAGTGAGCTCCATTTACCATCACCTTCTGTTGTCTGTCAGTCAACCAATTTCTGATCCGGTTTACCACCTTGGGGGACATCCTCAAACTACTGAGTTTATTGATAAGCCTCCTATGAGGGACAGTATCAAAGGCTTTGCTGAAATCCAGGTAGATGACATCCATCGCATGTCCTTGATCGAGTTCTCTGGTCACCCAGTCAAAGAACTCAATCAGATTTGTTTGGCAAGATCGTCCCTCGGTAAAACCATGTTGCCTTGGATCTTGTAACCCGCTGGTTTTGAGAAAGTTCACTATTCGCTCTTTCAGGAGCACCTCCATTACTTTTCCCGCCACCGAGGTAAGGCTCACGGGCCTGTAGTTTGACACTTCTTCCCTGTCACCTGAGGAACCTCTCCTGTTTCCAAGGATCTGTTGAAAACATCCTTTAACGGCCCTGCAAGAACCTCTCTGAGCTATTTCAGTATCCCATCCGGTCCCATGGCCTTGTCCACTTTCAGTTTTGCAAGTTGTTCTAACACCTCATCTTCTGTAAATGGTGTGGTATCTATTTCATTCCCATTTTTATATTTGGGAGTCACAGGTGGTCCTTCTCCAGGATTTTCTTTAGTAAAAACAGAGCAGAAGTATTTGTGTAGTAATTTCACTTTATCAATGTCATTTTCCATGAGTCCGTTCCCAGCACTTCTGAGTCCACCTCTGATCATCTTCTTTTCGTGAATATACCTGAAGAAAGTTTTTTCACCACACTTAACATCTTTAGCCATCTTTTCCTCTGCCTGTGATTTTGCTATCCTTATTTCTCTTTTTGTCTCCTTGAGTTTGATCCTGTATTCATTTCTGTGTTCTGTTTGCAAGCTTTTGAATTTTGCGAAAGCTGTGTTTTTTGCCCTTATTTGAGCAGTCACTTCTTTGGAAAACCAAATAGGTTTCCTTCTCTACTTATTTTTATTTACTTTTCTTACATATTTATCTGTTGCCCCTTTTATTGCCCCTTTTAGTTTAGCCCATTGCAATTCCATTTCCCTTATCCCCTTCCATCCTGTCAGCTCCTCCTTTAGGTACTCGGCCATTTTATTGAAGTCAATGTTTTTGAAGTTTAGGACTTTGAGCTTGCTATGATTGGACTGCACCTTGGCTTTTATCTCAAACCACACCGTGTGATGATCACTGTTATTCACAGGGGCCCTCACCCAGACATTCAACATGCTATCACAGTTGGTGAGCACCAAATCCAGCATTGAGCTTTCCCTGGTTGATTCCATCACCATTTGTTTAAGTAACGCATCTTGGATAGCGTCCACAATTTTTTTGCTTCTTTCCAGATTTGCAGAAGGAGTAATCCAGTCCACGTCGGGTAGATTAAAGTCACCCAATATGATCGCTTCCCCCTTTGTTGCTATCTTGGCAATATCTATAATCTGTTCGTTATCTCTCTCTTCAATTTGAGTCGGAGGTCTGTAGATTACAGCAGTATGGATGACAGTGCCATCTCTTCTTTCCAACACGATCCAGAGCGCTTCTTCTTTTCCCCATGCCCCCTGCATTTCAGTAGCTTTAATATTGCTTTTAACATACAAGGCTATTCCTCCTCTTTTCCATTTTCTCTGTCTTTTCTAAATAGATTATAGCCAGGTATGGCTATATCCCAATCATGTGATTCATTAAACCATGTTTCTGTAATGGCCACAATGTCCAAGTCCTTTTCCACCATTAGGGCTTCCAGATCCGGAACTTTGTTGGCTAAGCTTCGAGCATTTGTGCTCATTGCTTTCCAGCATTGTGATTTTGTACTACCCACTTCTTCCCAGTTGCTTTTGATGTGGTGTTTAAAAGTGTGGTGGTTTCTATTGTTCTGCTTTTGCAGGGGGTGACGTCCAAAACTTGACCTTTCCCTTCCGTCACCCCCTTCTTCTAGTTTAAATGCAAATCGATTTACTGCCTGAATTTTTCACGTAGGATTCTTTTCCCTGCGACAGAGAGGTGTAGTCCGTCAGCACAGTATAGTCTCTTGTTGTGTTTTCCCAGTCGCCAATAAATCTGAATCCTTCTCGTTTGCACCAGGTCTGGAGCCATGTATTAAAGTTGTTAATGCGATTTAGCCTTTTTGCCCCCTTACCTAGAACAGGTAGAACTTCTGAGAATGCAACAGTGTTAACAATGGGCTTGAGATTTTCTCCCAGAGACTGGAAGTCCTTTTGGACTGCAGAGGCACTATTTCTAGCCAGGTCATTCGTACCCAAGTGGATGACAACATCAAGTTTGGAGTGTTCGCTTTCCGCACTAAGTACATCAGTAATTTGGTTTCTGTTCCTGCTGGCTGAGGAGCCTGGGAGGCATTTGACTATGTTCTCGCCTTTGAACTGTGTTCCCAAGTTGGTGTCTCTGATGATGGAATCTCCAAGTAGTTGTAGTTTTCTGTTTGGTGAGTTTTTCTTCATATTTTGTTCTTTAGCAGGCGATTGGGCATTGACTGACTCATCCAAGGGCCGTTCAGTTTCTTTGGATCGGGCATCCTCATTAACCAAGGCAGAGAATGTATTATGCAGGGATATCTAAGATGTATAGGATGTCTCTGTGTTACAGTTCACAATCTACCAGACCCCACTGTGATCCGTTTGATTCTTTGTGGGAGCAGTGGTGGACCTTGTTCAGTCTGTATCCTAGAAGAGGTGTGCTTCATTGCAGCCAGTTCTTCCCTCAGTAGAGACAATTCTTTATACATGGCAGCTAGGTCTTCCCTTAGTAAAGTCAATTCGTTATGCATGGCAGATGACCTGCGGCACATAGGACATGCTTTTAGGCTCCAAATGATGCATCTTGGAATGAAAGTTCCGCAGGTATTGCACTGAATACACGACATGCTGGTTAAGAGAGTGTGGGCGTATCACAAGCTATTGGCCACTATATAGGCAATGCAGCCCCAGGGGTGGGTGGGGCGAGGGGTAGGGTGGGTGGGAACCTAAGTGTCCCTGCCCCAGTAGGCTTATACCTGAATTGCCTTTCCTTATCGTTCCTCCAGTTCAGTCTTCCACCTCTGGGTTGTGCACCTCCTCCTGCAGCTTGGAGACTGGGCATGTCAAAATTGTGACATCACTGGATATAGTCTGCTGGTCTCTCCCATCAGCCCCAATGTGTCCAGTCTCCATGCAGCAGGAGGAAGTAGTGAGCCTAGGTGCTGGACTCGGGAGGCAGATAAGGAGCAGTTAGTCAGGATTTTACTTTCATTTTTATTTCATTTTAAGTTCTGGGTTTGATAATAATTTTAATAATACTTTCATAATTATTTTACTGTCCTTAGGCTAATTACTTTGAATTTAGGAAAATTCAGATCAGTTTATTCAATTTAATTTAAGTTAATATTGATTTAATAGAATTTCACTGGAGTTAATCTGATTTCAGGAGCTGTCCCTTTAAGTTAATCATCTCTATGGCACTTCACATTGCCCATTGAGGATCTCTTCCCCCAGGACTGTACGGGGGAGAGCTCTGTGGCCCAGACCTGCATGCTTCAGTGTGTGTGCTCCAGCAACTTCCCTTTGGGCGGGAGCATCATTAGCTGCTAATTGCTGCGGCCGGTGGGGCAAGGTTGATCATGAAGGCTGCTCGCGGAAGCGCCGGGCAACATCGTGATTAGAAGGCGTTTCTCTTTCGGGGGAACGGCAGTGTGCGCTTTCAATTTTGGGCTCCACAGCAAAGGCCCTTAGGCTCGTACGGGGTTCTTGATGCTGTTGCCGCAGCAGAACTGTTTTGGCGCCAAGCGAGCCTGTCTGGGCTCGGCGCCATCTTCTCAGCACAGCTTATGCCTCGTGGCAGATGTTGCACCGGCCACATGAGGACTGCATACACCGTCCAAAACAGATGAGAGTGTCTACTTTCTTTCATTTAATGGTGTGCTTCACAAAGTTTGTTTTTGTGGGATTCCTGCAGGTTTTAGCAGGGGAGATTATGAGTTCTTTCATTTTACTCCTTTTTAGGTGATCTGGTGGTGTTTCCTGCACTTTTTACAAGCGGGTTACATTAAATTAAATCAAATTAAATTAAACTTGTGGGAATAATTTGCTTTAAGGGGTTGCCTTTTGCTTTTAATAAGGTACGTTGAAAGAAGAAGAAAAAAAAAGACAAAAGGAAAAGAGCTGGAGTATTTGAAAGCAATGAAGCTACAGGGTAAACTATTTAAGACTAATAAAAGAAAATATTTTTTTCACTCAACGTGTAATCAAACTCTGGAATTTGTTAACGGAGGATGTAGTAAAGGCTGTTAGTGTAGCTGGGTTTAAAAAAGGTTTGGACAAGTTCCTGGAGGAAAGGTCCATAAACCATTATTAAGAAGGGGACCCAGGATATCAATGCTTGACCCAGTACAAGCATTGCGGAACCTGTGTCTTTTGGGGAAACTGCTAGGTACATATGACCTAGATTGGCCACTGTTGGGAAACAGGATACTGGGCTTGATGGACCTTGGTCTGACCCAGTATGACATATCTTATGTTCTTATGTCCTTTAGAAGAGTGTGTTACTAACCTTCTGAAGTCAGTTGGCTTTCTTTGTTCCCTGCAAGAAGCTAATGACTTAAGTGAGTCAGCTTAACAAACAGTTGCGGATACCTGTTTATATGGGTAATGCTAACCTCATTTTGGTACAGGGGGTGATCAGCGCATGGGGTTGCAATGCTACTGATATTAGATTTTTTGAGACTAGCGCACCAATTTATCAGGTTGCTACATTACCCTTTGGACTAGGGAGAAGGAGGCTTATTCTAGTTAAATTGTCCCTTATTTTATTGCGAAAAAGAAAAAAAAAAGAAAAGAAATACAGAACACGTTGGGTGAAGTTGCTACACCAAGGTTCAGCAGAGGGTAGGTCTCTGCCTATTTGCCGGGCAGAAATTACTCGGTCAGAGTAGATCTGCTTACATCCCAAAGCTAGAATATGCAGTGTCAGCGGTTACGAAGCCGACGACTGCACTGGTGGAAGGTAGCGCGGTACTAAAGGCTGCGCAGGATGGAACAATCAATGGTTTGACGCACTTCTTGGAGGCGGACACTCTGTTATTGCACGCTTCCCTTTGTGGAGCTGGGGTGGCAAGAGCGGGCCTCAGTGTCGGCAGTCGACTCACTGGCAGCAGGAAGAGATCAGAGAGCTCCATCGTCTGGAGTTCGGCTCAGCGTATTTCGCAGACATACATTACGACTTGCTTTGGGCTCTAGCTAACAGGATGGCTTCCGTGGGGGCCGCCCGCAGTTCTCGGTTCTTGAGGAAAGAGGAGGCCGATGGATCATCCAGGTTCAGTCTCAGCAAACTTCCATTTAAAGGGAACTGGTGGTTTGGGGAGGACCTAGACAAGTTGGTAATGGATTTCGGGGAGCCCAAGGGTGGGCGACTCCCGGTGGATAGGCTGAAACACTGGAAGTCTGTACTGGCCTTTTGGGGTCAGTTCGGGATTTCCGGAAGTTTAGTACTTCTCGTTTGGGTGGTTCCCAAAGGGGGAATGTTTGCTTCTCGGGCCCAGGGATTTCGGGGGTATCGGGAAGCAAATAAAGTTTTCTCTGCGAACTCCGCAGCGGCGACTTGAAAACCACAATGAATGGAGCCGGGTCCCAGTAGAAAGTCTAATGATAGGCAGGTGACTTCGCGGAATTCTTCCTGCATGGACCCATGTTACGTCCGACCAGTGAGTGTTATAGATAATTTGCAAGAGTTATGCGCTAAACGTGGTGCAGCCTGTGCAGGACTCGTGCATGGTGTCTCCCTGCAGAGGTCAACAGGAAACCCTGGCGATTCGCGTTACGTTAGGTCGGCTCCTACAAATGGGAGCAGTCGTACCATTGACGGTTACAGACTATGGCGTGGGGCTATACTCCCTTTATTTCGTGGTGTCTCAAAAAAAAAAAAGGGGGGGGGCCTTGTGCCCTATCTTTGACCTAGAAAGGGTCGATCGTTGTTCTTTTTCAGGTACCACATTTCAGGATGGCAAATTTGCGGTTGGTCATTGGGGCGGTGCGACAGGGAGAGCACTTGTCTTCCCTCAACCTTACGGAAGCGTACTTGCACATTCCCTTCCGAGCGACTCATCAAACGTTTTGGGGTTCGCTCTGCCTTGGGGTCACTATCAATTCCAGGCATTGCCTTCGGTCTGGCGACAGCACCGCAAACTTTCACCAAAATTATGGTGGTAGAGGCGACATTATGTAAGGAAGAAATTCTAGTTGTTCCATATCTTGACAAGTGCTTACTTAGAGCCAGGTCTGGGGCCGAGAGTGTTCAAGGGACAGACAAAGTGGTAAAGGTTTTTGCAGATTTTCGGCTAGGTGGTCAACCCGATGAAAAGCCGCTTAGTACCCTTCCAGGAGCTAGAGGATCGGGGGGTATGGTTTTGACGAGCAGAGAGGAAAGGTGTTCCTACCGGACCAGCGACTTCAAGTGCTTCAGCAATTGGTGCGCAAGTTCAGGTCCACTATGGCTCTCGCATCGTGGACTTCTCTGCGCGTGCTGGGAGCGATGGCAGCGACCCTGGAAGAGGTGCCTTGGGCCACATTTCATATGCGGTCTTTACAGAGAGCGCTACTTTGCCAGGGGTCGCATCAGTCTGATTCGTTGACCAAACGGCCCCCTTGTTACCGCAAGGTCAGGCGCACTCTTCGGTGGGAGCTGCGTCCGAGCTCACTGGAAGCCAGTTTATCTTTATCTCTGAAGCAGCTGGAGTGGCTACCATTATTGACGGACACGAGTCTCGCGGGATGGGGAGTTCATTGCGGAGATTGGTTCCCGCGAGGCGAATGGTCTGGTCTGGTCAAGAGGGCTCTTGGTCAATTGACTGGCTGGAGTTGAGAGCAGTCTTTCGAACGCTTCAGGGGTTCAAGGCAAAAGGTGGAAGCTCGGGCTGTGCGAGTGTTGTCGAACAATTCTGCGGTGGTGTCCTACGTCAATCGACAGGGTGGCATAGGAAGTGCAGCCATGGCAGAGGATACGGACGCCTGGTTCTCTTGGGTAAAGCGTCAGCTGACAGCACTCTCGGCAGCGCACATTGTGGGGAAGGGCAATGTGATGGCTGATTTTCTCAGCAGGGTCCAGGTGGATGCCGGGGCCTGGCAGCTGCATCCGGACGTCTTTACACAGTTCACCAATGGGGACTGCCACTCATGGATATAATGGCAACCTTCCAGTCAGCAAAGTCCTTCGTTTCATCAGCAAGCGGCAAGGAAGAATATCGGAAGGCATAGTCGCACTGAGGCATCAGTAGCCGTCGATGGGTACCGGGGAAAATGGTAGAAACCATCATAAAGAACAACAAAATTACACAGCATGTAGATAGTCATGGCCTAATGGGAGCCAGCCAACATGGCTTTAGACAAGGAAGATCTTGTCTTACTAATCTGATATGTTTTTTTGAAGGTGTGAATAAACAGGTAGACAAAGGTGAGTCGGTTGTTATACTGTCTCTGGACTTCCAGAAAGCCTTTGACAAGGTCCCTCATCAGAGACTTTTGGCAAAACTAAAAAGTCATGGGATAGGAGGCAGTGTACTATTGTGGATCGGGAACTGGTTAAAAGATAGAAAGCAGAGGGTAGGGCTAAATGGCCCATTTTCCCAGTGGAAAAAGGTGAATAGTGGAGTACCCCAGGGATCTGTACTGGGTCCGCTATTTTTTTGACATATTCATAAATGACCTGGAAAAGGGAATAACTAGTGTGGTTATCAAATTTTCAGATAACACAAAACTGTTTAAAGTTCTTAAAACCCAAGAGGACAGTAGAAAACTGCAGGAGGATCTGGATAAATTGGAAGACTGGGCATCCAAATGGCAGATGAAATTTAATGTGGACAAGTGCAAAGTTATGCACCTAGGAAAGAACAACCCAAACTATGGTTACACGATGCAAGGTTTCACATTGGGAACCACCACCCAGGAAAAAGATTTAGGAGTCATCGTGGATAACATGTTGAAACCCTCCGCCCAGTGTGCAGCAGCGGCCAAGAAAGCAAATAGAATGCTAGGTATCATAAGGAAAGGAATGGAAAATAAAACAAAGGATATTATAATGCCTCTGTATCGTTCCATGGTACGACCGCACCTTGAATATTGTGTGCAATTCTGGTCGCCGTATCTTAAAAAGGATATAACGTTATTAGAAAAGGTACAGAGAAGAGCCACCAAAATGGTAAAGGGGATGGAAGGCTACTCCTATGAAGAGGCTACAAAGGTTAGGGCTCTTCAACCTGGAAAAGAGATGGCTGATGGGAGATATGTTAGAGGTCTATAAACTAATGAATGGATTGGAATGGGTAAACGTAGATCGATTGTTTACGCTATCAGAATATAGAAAGACTAGGGGACATGTAATGAAGCTACAGGGTAAACTATTTAAGACAAATAAGAGAAAATATTTTTTCACGCAACGTGTAATCAAACTCTGGAATTTGTTACCGGAGTAAGAGCTGTTAGTGTAGCTGGGTTTAAAAAAGGTTTGGACAAGTTCCTGGAGGAAAGGTCCATAAACCATTATTAAAAAAGGACCCAGGATATGAATGCTTGACCCAATACAATCATTGTGGAACCTGTGTCTTTTGGGGATACTGCTAGGTACATATGACCTAGATTGGCCACTGTTGGAAACAGCATACTGGGCTTGATGGACCTTGGTCTGACCCAGTATGGCATATCTTATGTTCTTATGGGTCTTCTTTATGTATTCGCTCCGTGGACGTTAATAGGATGAGTGATTCAGCGGGTCGCAGCTCATCAAGGGAGAGTTCTATTGGTGGCACCACACTAGGCAAGGCGTCCGTGGTGCGCTGATCTTTCTCCTATTTTTGACGGAAAGCCCTGGAGGTTGCTGGTGTCGGCACATCTGTTTGGTTAAGGACCGCTCCACTTGCCTCAAGTGAATCGCTTCTCACTTAGAGTTTGGCCATTGAAAGGGCGAGGCCAAAGAGAGAGTTATTCGGCTGCAGTCATTGCGACCTTGCTTAGAGCGCGAAAACAGTCCACATCTCGTACATATGTCTGTCTATGCTGTATATTTGAGGACTGCTGTTTAGGACGGCAAGTTCGGGTGGCTGCGGTTCCTGTTCCCTTGATCTTAAACTTTCTGCAAGCTGGGTTTGATAAAGGTATTGCAGCCAGTTCCTTAAGAGTACAGCTGACAGCCCTCTCGTTCTATAGAGGCAAAGGTCCAAGGCATTGCTCTAGGCGCTCATGCTGACGTGTTGAGCTTCTTTACAGCAGTCATCAGTCTGCGTCCCTCGCGTAGAGGTGTGGTTCCACCGCAGGATTGCAATTTGGTGTTAGGAGCGTTAGCCAATGTTCCCTTTGAGCCGTTGCACTGGGCTTCGGTTAAGGATTTGTCCTTAAATGCCGTGTTTCTGGTTGCCATCTGTTTGGCGAGGTGCATGGCGGAGTTGCAAGCGTTTTCATGTAGGGAACCGTTCTTGTCCTTTTCCAGAGAGGTGGTGGTGTTGCGACCAGTTCCGTTCTTTTTGTCTAAGGTGGTGTCTTCTTTTCACCTTAATCAAACGGTGTCTCTGCCAGTGCCTGGTCCACTGGAGGGGAGCGACTTGGACCGAAGTTTTTGTGCCGTTTGGATGTAAAGCGCTTGTTGGGACTATACAAGGTTTCGGAAGTCTTTCGCAAGTCAGTCTATTCGTGGTGTTCGGTGGCATCCGAAAAGGGGAAGCGGCGGTGAAGGCTTCCTTTTCCAGGTGGGTTAGAGAGTCTATTGCATCAATGTATCTGCTACAAGGTCGTGCGGTTACAACGAGCTTATGAGCTCATTCTATCAGAGCGTGAACGACTTTCTGAGCGGATCACAGATTGGTTCCGCCGGAGGAAATCTGTAGGGCGGCCACTTGGTCGTCCCTTCATACTTTCTGTAGGGACTACTGCCTCGATGGGGTGGCGGCGAATGATGTCTGTCCTGGGTCAGCAGTGTTTCGAGGCGGCTGGAGAGGTCCCTCCCAATGATTACTGCTCTGTTACATCCCAGAGGTGGAGGACTGAACTGGAGGAACGATAAGGAAATGGAAATTACACTTACCTAGTAATTGTAGTTCCTTGAGTGACAACAGTTCAGTCCTCATTTCCACCCGGGGTGCTATCGTTGACAGTGGATGGTCTGTTGGGAGAACGGAAAGGCTACTGATAGGTATGTTGGTTTGTGGGGGCTGTCCTACTCTGAGTCTTTCTCTTTGTACTTGTTCATTCTTACTCTTTCTTCTTGCTTATGCTGCCTATAGCGGGAGGGAAGGGTACAAGAAAGTGCTGCCTGGGGAAGAGGCAGGTTTTACATAGTAATGGTTGAAGTTAAGTTAAAATTATAGTTCACATGTTAGCTACTTATTTGTTGCTCCTTTGAGTCTGCTTTGTCAATAGTTCACTGGGGCTGATGGGAGAGACCAGCAGGCTATATCCAGTGATGTCACGATTTTGACATGCCCAGTCTCCAAGCTGCAGGAGGAGGTGCACAACCCAGAGGTGGAGGAATGAACTGTCGTCACTCAAGGAACTACAATTACCAGGTAAGTGTAATTTCCATTTATATACTATTTCAGGGACAGGTAATTACCCTACATAATCTTCAGTGAAAACGAAGCAAAGAATTCATTCAGTCTCTTCGCTATGGCCTTGACCTCACTTAGCGCCTTTTACCCCTCTAGCATCCAGTGGTCCAACTGAGTCTCGGGTTTTTTTGCTTTCATGGCAAGCTTCTTTTCAAATTCTCTTTGCCTGCCTTATCCATGCCTTGAGGAACAGCATTATATAGTGAGACTGGCTGTGAGTCCGTGTGGTGGGCTGTGGCTTATTTATTTATTATTTATTACAATCTCTTATATACCGCAGTATTCGACATCAGCGCGGTTTACATGAAACAAAAAGACCAGAACAACAAGCTGTTCTGTTTTTACAGAGAACAGGTGTACAAACTTGGATAACATAGGGGAACTATTTACATGTACCATAGGCTTATCCTGCTGTTCAGTGTTGGTATGCCCTTGTAGACTTAGTCCCATATGGACTGATAGATGGTATATTTGACTGCAGTAGGTTAATCGGAGCCAGGTCTGTGTTCCCGCTACTTAGAATAGACAAGAATGCTGGGGAGCTCAAGTCAGCACAACGACATGACAGGATTGCAGGTAGTACTCTGAGGAGCTCTGATTTGATATGAAAACTGCACATTAGAGCAGGAACAGTCTTGTTTTCTGTTTATGCTGTAGTATCATTCAGCCGTTGCAGTGGCATTGAAAGGCATGCCCCTTTGCTTCTTGTTGAAAAATTATTACAAGTGCTAGAAATAGTAGAACTGAATGCATAAATGGGGGGTTGTGTTGCCCTCATGCTCAATCGATGTGGTCCATTTTTTAGATAATGTAGCATGCTAAAAGAGTTAACTCTTTATGAAAGCCCCCAGCTGATCCCACAGTAGTGACTTGAGAGAGAGAGCGTGCACCCTCATCTCTTGTAGAGATCAGGGATTTTGTGGCGGTAGAAAAAGAAAAAGTGAACATTGCTACTGGGCAACAGAGATCAGGCACGGCTAGGATTTTACTAAGCATGGCCCCAGTGAGTTGGGAAATCTGATATTTTTTTCTCTTTATGGAACAGTTTGGGTATGTGCTTCTTTAAGCCCAGAGCCAAGGGGACCTGGGGAGATTCTGCAGTCCCCCCCCCCCTCCCCAATCTTCCTCCGCCACCCTGTGGATTGTATATCTTTTTATAAAGTGCAGTTGCCGAAATGAAGTGTCTGATAGCACATTGAAGACAAACTGTGAAGACCACTACACCCTCCCCCACCACTTTGGCATTGCACATGCCAGAGTGTGTTAATATCAATGAACAAGATCAGTTATAAACATATGTCTGTCCATAGAGCCTGCACGTATCTCTTACTTTCAGATTCAGACCTTTGACACAATATTGCTACTTGCCTCTAGCTGAATGAGGATGCAGTTGCCACTCTGTAGGATTTATGTTGAAGTTTTTCAGATTGACTCTCTCCGAATGTGTCTCTTGTACAAACAGTCTGTTCCTTATCGTCCCTCCAGTCCAGTCCCGAAACCTCTGGGTTGTGCACCCCCTCCAGCAGCTTGGAGACTGAATATGTCACTCTTTTGACGACACTGGAATACATAAGTAGCTGGCATCGTCCACCAGCCCCCAGTATACTCAGTCTCCAAGCAGCTGGAGGAGGTGGTGAGCCAGGGCTGGACTCGCTAAAGCACAACTAAGGAGATTTAGGCTTATATTTATGTATAAAAAAAAAAGAAGGAAAGGAAAAAAGAAAAGCAGGTCTGATTCATTGAATAAATAAATAAATAGAGAAAATACAGAAAAAAGAAGAGAATAGCCACACCTCCGGGTCCCTCCGTCCCCAGGTCTTGCGGGGTGAGCAGGGGAACTTGAAGGCTTAGCGCCGGGACAAAGCGGCTCCCGAACCCGTGTGCCAGGTGAGGAGCTGCTGACAACGCTGCAGCCGCAGACGGTCAGTTGGAGGTACCCCCTCAGCGCCGAAGCCCTTTGAGACGGGCTGAGCGTGAAGTGAGAGTAGCGCAAGCAGGAAGAGGTGAAGAAGTTGCCTGGGAGCAAGGTGTTGACATCTCATTGATGCAGGAGACACATTTGAATGTAATGGAGTTATTGACGTTTGATGCACATGCCCTATTTCAAAAGGATTTCTACTGCCCATCATAAGAGTAAGGGGATGGTCACCTATCTTCCAAAGGTGGTATTTTAGATTTAGCGAGTCTACTATCCATGCAGCTCACAGCTAGGTTCATGCCATAATCTCATTCTCCCTCTTTGACTTAATGAGCTCTAACTATATATACAGTAACGTGGTCGTCGGTCTGTTTCTTAGTAGGGTCGTCTTGAAGATAAAAGTATATCTATCACTCCCAAAGTGAATTATATAATAGGAATACTATCAGTGTTCCTTATAAGTAAAGTACATTGTTAAATTGATAGAACTTAGTTCAGCTTTCATGGAGAAATAACCGCCTAGATTTGATCTTTGGAAGCGTGGATTTTAATAAGAGGAAGGGGGAGGGGTCTCCTTGATTATCTGGCCTAATGCTATGGTTTTTGCCAGAGCAAGGTTCACGATGGGTGGAGGGGGGGCTATAGGCATACGTTTAATACGCAGATGAGAATAAGTGTCAGTCTCATCAAGGAGATGTCAGCGACTTGGGATGTAGGACTGGCCCTAACATTCAGTTTTACTTGGCTTAAGTATAGAATCATACTGGGTGGTGTTGGGGACTGTGATAAGGAAGCTTATCATAGCTCAGGAAGGAGCTATAGAAAAGGTGAAGTGACTCTGAACAAGCAACCTGTCAGTTCTGGTAGAAATAAGAAAACAGAATTTTCCCATAAAAGACTACCAGTCCCAGAATGCACCAGGTTTCCAACAGCCATTAGAGGAGCTGAAGTGGGGAAACGTGTGTTCAATCAGGAGGGCTATGAGGTAATCCCTAAGCACTCATCTCAAAGGGCAGGGCCTGATTCAGCACAGCTGCGCTGTATTAGGGAGGAGCACTCATCCAAGCAGAATAAAAGTAGAGTTTATTCTACAGATGACCATCTTCATGATCACCTTGGATATCCAGAGAAGGATCATCAGTTTCATCTGAAGGATCATCAGAAGCAGAAGCCAAACCGGACGGACAGAGAGGGAAAGAGACCCTCTGGAAGAAAGAGGAGAAAAGCCTTTGAGAGGTCTAGAAGAGTCCAAAGCAGTACGTATACTGGGAGGCATTTCAAGGGCCAGCATACACCATTGGACTGGGGAAAGCCAGAGGAATGGTGCTGCAGAGCTAGGAATCTCCAGACGCTACCTGTGAGGGAGACGGCTGCACGTGGTAGGGACCCTAAGACCCGTGCCAGAAGGTATGTGAAGAGAGATCCAGTGTCCAGGGATCTGGACTGGAAGGCTGGACATAAGAACTGGACTACATACTGGCCAGGCTATATAGAGAGGAACTCTAACAGCAATGGAAGCTCAGGTATGAACACTGATCTATGCCCTAGCTATAACTTTGAAAGGAAGCAGGGAAATGATTATTTTCCTGGTAGTGCTCCATTGAGAAATTCCTTTGTGCCAAGCCAAGATATTGAACCCATGATTATTGAAGAAAGGGGAGAGGTCTTAGAACCAGAATGTGTTTATATGGATTGCTTTCTGTTACAAAGTACAGCAACCATCACAAAGAAATATAAACTTGTTCTTTAATCTACTCAGAAAAGCTCCTGAAGCAGGATTTGACCCACACAGTAGAAAGCAAGCCAGCTAAGGGGTTTCAGCTGGTAACTGCTAGCAATTGAGCCTTACCTAATTGCTTGTGAGCTAGGAGAGAATCACTTCTGAATCTGTGGGAAGTTATCAGAAGTTAACCTGAAAAGAACAGTTTTTTTTTCTTTCTTTGTGGCTTTTCGTTTGTTAGATATATGCTAAGAAAACATTAGCTAATTGCCTGACAAGTTTAAAGGTTGTTTTCCTGATTTTGATTTTGACTTTGTTTTTCCAAGTTAAACACTGGAAGCAAGTAACCTGATTTATGTGCTACCAAGCATATCTGTGGGAGAAATAACCCCATAAATAAATATCTTATTGGCTTTACCCAAGAGCACAACTAAATTATTGTCAGCAGCTGTGTCTGGTGTGAATGAACTACATTGCCCACAATACCTTGCAAATCATATAGATATATGCACTTGCCAAGACTGTGAAGATTCTCACCCAGGCAGCCGTCTGACAGGACTCAGGGCCACTCTCCCCTGATTTGGGATTGTTTTTCAATCGGCAAATTGGCATCTTGTCCTTATAAAGAGACTGTCAGTTTGAATCACTCCATGTTGGGAGTGGCCCTTTCTTTCCCTCCCCCCCCCCCATCGTTTCTATCTGGAAACATACTACTGAGATTGGCAGATGTGCATGATGGTGTACTTGTGCCTATGTTTTCTGTAGTGGTATACTTGCTCTTATATAGCCCTTGTAGGCCTGCAGAAGTAATACGCTCTTTTTTTTTTATCTGGCGCATGATGATGGGAGGGACAGGGTGGGGCGGGCTGTGTTTAGTCTTTGAATATCACGTGTCACAGAGAAGAATTGTGTACTTTATTTTAATTTGATGTAATTCGTTTTTCTCTTGTTTGTATTTTGTTAGAAAATATAAATAAAGAACTTAAAAAAAAAATAACACATGGACAAGACATAGAGGAGAAAAGTAACAAATATAAATAAGCCAGGTCAGTAGTGTGTGTCCGAGAGGTGGTATGCAGAGGTTAATAGAGTTTTCAGTAAGGATTTAAAAGTGGTATAATTCTGTTCCAGACGGAGTGGTGTGGGTAAAGAGTTCCAGAGGGCAGGACCGAGGAAGAAAAAGGCAGAGTGACGGGTGGATTGTAGATGTGCACGTGATGCAGAGGGGTGGGGGGGGGAGGTGAAGGTGGTTTATGTGAAGAGAACTGAGGCTGCCGGTGGGGATATGAAAATGGAGTACTTCAGCTAGGTACTGTGGCGTATGAATAACTTGGTGCACTAGGGTAAGTATCTTGTAATGAATGTGATATTCTACAGGAAGCCAGTGTAAATGGAAAAGTAAGAGGGTAATGTGATCTCTGCGTGAAGAGTGAGTTATGATCCTAGACGCGGTATTCTGTATAAGTTGAAGACGCCGTAACTAAGTTTGAGTGACACCTGCGAGAACAGAATTACAGAAATCGAGGCGAGACATAACTGTGGATAAAGTGAGGGTAGTCAAGGCAGAGGGAGAAAGAAAAGGGCAAATAGACCGTATTTGGCAGAGGAAAAAATAGGATGTCTTGGCGAGGTGAGAAATATGATCCCTAAAGGTGAGATTAGAATCAAGGAGGACCTCCCAAGTATCGGAAAGAGGAAACTATGGGGATTGCAAAATTTCCGAGAGAAAGAGCAAGTGAAGGACAGGGACTCCCAAAGGTGAACCATGTGGAGGATGTTTTAGCTAAGTTAAGGTGAAGGCAGTTTGAAGATAACCAGTCAGCTACAAGGGTGAAACAATAATTCAGGGGACCAAGATCTGGATGAAGAGGATTGGTGGGATGCAGAATGATGTCTGTGTAATAGAAGGTGAGAAACCGGACTGTTGGATAAACAGAGCAAGAGGGGCAAGGACTGACCCTTGAGGGACACCACAAGGGAGGGGGGTAGTATCAGAGGGTGACTGTGATGTGGATGAGACCACAGAGAAAGAACAGAAGGAAAGGAAAGAGTGAAACCAACGATAGACAGTACCACGAAGACCAGCATCCCAGAGACTGGAGAGAAGTGAATGATCTACAAGATCGAAAGCTGCTGAAAGGTCTAGAGAAACCAACACCGAGATATCACCCCTATCGTGTGAAGAATGAAGTTTAAGGAATGCTACTAAGACTGTCTCAACACTGTAGCCCTGACGGAAACCCGATGACGTGGATGAAGAAAATTTATGGAATGGAGATGTGTGAGCTGGTTGAAGACTATCTTTTCTACAATCTTGGCTAGAAAAGGAAGATTGGAGACTGGGCGATAATGTGCTGGGATCAGAGGGTCAAGGGAAGGTTTCTTGAGGATGGGACGTACTAGGGCATGCTTCCAAGGGGAAGGAAAGATTCCAGAGGAGAGACAGGAATTGACCATGGATAGGATGGAGGGCACTAGAGCAAGGGAAGGTTTAAGAAGCCAGCCGGAAGGGATGGGGGATCAAGAGGACGTGTGGTCTTGCGGGCTATGGTGATGGGAGGATATAAGCTCTGAGGTGGTAATTGAATAAAAGGTGGACCAGCAATGGGAAAGAGAAGGCAAGGGGGGAGGGAGGGAGGGAGGATAAAGGAGGGAGGCAGAGAGGAAGAATAGCACGCAGGTCCAGAATCTTAGTTGCAAAATATGAAGCCAGCTGGGTAGGAGTAGGATGAGAAGGCACAGGGGAAGGGCCAGATTGAAGTGAAGTGAGGGATCTGAGCATGGAAAACAGCCGTCTAGAGGAATTAGGAGCAGTGGTAATGCGATCAAACTATTTCGCCGTCAAACACCTTTCCAGGAAGACAGCTGATAAGGGCCGGCCCATTCACTAGGCAAGCTAGGTGGCCAGCCTGGGGTGGGTGGCAGCTGCCGTGCTGCCCCCCAGCTGCTACTGATTCTGTTTGGGGGGGGGGGGGGAAGCAGGCAGTATTTACAAAAGCAGTGGCAAAAAGCCGCCGCTTTTGGAAATACTGCCTGCCTCCCTCTCCTGAGACTGAATCGGTGGTAGCTGAGGGGGAGAGTGGCGAAGCTGGGGTTTCTGCATAGGGCAGCAGAAACCCTTGGGCGGCTTTATAGATGACCCATTCATGAGGAAGGCTCATACCAAAAACTCTTTTTCCTAAAAAGAAGAGATTCTATCCTTCTTACCCACCTTCTGCTGGCTATCAACCTCAACATACTCGGAGACAGCAGGGCCCTCGCCAGCCCAAAAAACCCATGTCTTCTAAGCCTCAGCCAGCTCCACAGGCACAACCTGTGTCTAGTTTTTGAGACTTTCCTCGAGAGCATTGCCAATCTGCCCCTGGAGGGTTCTCAACCCCTCCACATAGCTGGCATATTCTGTCACTATACCCAGAGGTGGCTCATCAGAACAGTGGATGCTCCAGATTGTCCAAGGGGTTATCTACTTCCCTTTGAGACCTTACTCCCCCAATAACTTTTTTAAGGGATTATCCAACTCCACCCCTTCTAAGCAATCTCTTAAGAGAAGAGGTGTGATCACCCTGTTCTCCCAGGAAGCCATAGAAAGAGTTTTTCCTCCTCAAGAATGGATGGGCTTCTATTTTCCATATTTTCTCATGCCAAAGAAAACAGGAGGTTTCGGGCCCATCTTAGATTTTGGAAACCTAAACAAATTCATGGTCTGAGAAAAATTCAAAATGATATCTCCAGGAACAAGCAGGAATGTAGTCTTCACATATAGGTATCGTCGGTACCGACGGAGCCTGCGCGGGAACGCTCCCCAGCGTCCAATTAGAAAGCTTTTGGGAGCATCCCACAGTGCCTGCGTGCTGCCTTCCCGCCTTTCCCAACTGCCTCTCTCCAGTTCTTAGTTTTCCACGGAGCCAGCAGGTCGTTCTGTCACCGCAGAAAAGTTTTCCTTATTCTCCTCTTTTTTTTTTTGTGGTCGCATTTGCCGCCTTCGACGCTATACCGGTACCGCTTGTTCTTTCTTTCTAAAAAAAAATATATATATAATATATATATATATATTATTGTTTTCCAAAGTTTTCTTTTCCAGGTGCACGCGCCATTTTGGGCCTTAGGCCCAAAATTTCTTCCACCATGGAAAAACCCGCTTCGGGTTTCAAAAAGTGCACAAAGTGTGGCGGTACCATCTCCGTCACTGTGTCGTAAATGTTTAGGTCCTGACCACTCCATCTCGGAGTGTATGGCTTGTGCCATGATGTCCAAGAGGGGTCGACAAAACCGAGCTGCTAAGCTCAGCACCCTTTTTCCCTCTGATGCAGCTTCTGTGGCATCGACGTCTTCCAGGGCTTCGTCTTCCTCCCATGGATCTCAGGTAACTAAACATAAGTCTGGCCGGTCCTCAAAGGGTAGATCTCCTTCTAAGCATCGAGATGCCTCTGGCGTTGCCCTTGAAGGTTCTGTACTGGCAAAATTGCCCTGGCGGGAGGCTTCGGCTTCCAAAGCATTATCGGGGCTCCAGGATGTTCTCAAGGCCTCAACCTCGGCAGAACTACTGGTGCCATGCTCTGGGGTACCAGCTGCTTTCTCCGGTACCGACACCCAGGCATCGGCAGCATTGATAGACCACAGGCTCCTGGCTATTGAACGCACTCTGGCGGCTCTCCTTGCGGCATCGACACCCTTGGAACCGCGTCAGACACTTCAACCGGTACCGGCATCGACTCTGGTACCGGTACCAACAGCACCGGCATCGACATCGGTGTCTGCTTTGCCAGCACCCAGTCATGCTATGCCTGCCGGTACCGATTCCTCCCGGTACCAACTTCGGTCGGTACGGGTATCGTGCTCTACAGGAGCATCCGGACAGAAGGTACTTTGAATCCTCGGAGGAGTCTGAGGATTCTGATGACTCTGTTGGTACCGGAATACTTCTCACGGAGGAGCCTTCCTCTCCTAAACATAGGATGTCTCCTCCAAAAGATATCTCCTTTCAGGATTTTATCAGGGAGGTGGCTTGAGGTCTTTCCATTACTGTGGCTCCCGAAACAGAGCCCAGGGCAAAGGAGTTGGAGATTCTACAATATCCCAAGGCTCCTAAGGAGGCAGCTACCCTGCCTATCCATGAGATCTTACATGATCACATGCTAAGAATGTGGGAAACATCTCTTACCACCTCTCCTCACTCTCGTAGGCTGGATACCATGTATCGAGTCCCTCCTTGTCCTGGTTTCCAGAAGACTCAGCTTCCTCACCACGCTATTGTAGTGGAATCAGCTATGAGAAGGATCAGAAGTGCAAAGAGACATGCCTCTAATCCTCCAGGATGTGAGTGTAGAATGTTGGATGCCTTTGGACGTCGTACTTTCCAGGCTTCCATGCTTTCTGCCAGGATCAGTTCCTATATTTTATATATGGGAATGTTCCTTAAAGAAATCACAGGAGATTTAGAAGTTTTGAGCCCTCTTCTTCCTGAAGATAAGAGGCAGGATTTTCTCACATTGGTTAGACATGCCCAGGATGTTTCTAAATTTGTCAATCATGCAGATTTTGACTGTTTCGAGTGCATAAGCAGAACCTCTGTCATTGCCATAGGTGCACGTAGAATTGCCTGGCTCCAGGCATCCGATTTGGAGCTCTGGATACAGGACAGACTGGGCAATATCCCTTGTACAGGTAAGAATCTATTTGGCAAAAATTGGCAAGAGAAAGCCAATGAGTTGAATGCTGACAACACCACCTTGGATAGGTTATCCAAGGCCACAGCTGATCCTGCAAGGAAGAAATCTTTCAAGAAACCATTCTTCTCAAACAAGAACTGGTTTTACCCCTCTTATTCCCAGCAGGGACGTTCGGCAGGTCAACCTGCCCGAAAGAGTCAGCAACCATCTAAACAAAGGAAAGCAAAGACTGCTAAGCCTCAACCGTCTCAGCAGTCTCAGCCTCCACAAGGCCTTTGACTTTCATCTAGAGAACTTAGCCTTCCTGGCCCTCAATGGACCAGAGCCTTCCACCATTCCAGGAAGGTTGTGTCACTTTGCCCCCAGATAGGGGCAGATAACAGCAGAACAGTGGACTTCTCTCCATTATAAAAGAGGGGTACAAGCTACATTTTGTTTGCATTCCCCCTCCCACAATGGTAAGAGTTCAATTCTCAGATCTCTCATCAACCTGTTAGATCAAGAGGTCACTATGCTTCTTGCCCAAGGGGCGATAGAAGAAGTACCCATTCCCCAACAGGGTACAGGCTTTTACTCCCCCTATTTCCTTATCCCAAAGAAAACAGGGGGACACAGGCCTATTCTAGACCTCAGAGAATTGAACAAATTCCTGTTCAAAGAGAAATTCAAGATAATTTCTCTGGGAACTCTGCTGCCATACCTTCAGAGTCAGGATTGGCTTTGTTCTCTAGATCTCAAGGATGCGTACACTCATGTTCTCATCCATCCAACCCACAGAAAGTTCCTTCGGTTCCTTTTCCAAGGAAAGCACTACCAATACAGGGTGCTTCCTTTTGGCCTGGCCTCATCACCAAGGGTGTTCACGAAATGCAAGGCTGTGGTAGCAGCATTTCTTCGCACTCTAGGAATATTCGTCTTCCCCTACTTAGACGACTGGCTCATTCGAGCCCCATCAAAGTCAGAGGTCAGGACTTCTCTATCTTGCACAGTGCGTATCCTTCAGTATTTGGGGCTGATCATAAACATCCCAAAATCCAGTCTAACTCCCACTCAGTCTCTAGAGTTCATAGGAACTTTGCTGGATACCAGAAAAGCAAGGGCCTATCTCCCCCAGGCCCGTTGCCTCCGCATGGTGCAGTTAGCTTCTCAAGCAGTGCTAAAGCCTCACCTCACTGCTGGAGAAATGTTACAACTACTAGGCCACATGGCATCTACTGTGCATGTGGTTCCCTATGCTCGCCTCCACATGAGAGCAGCCCAGTGGACTTTATCCACTCAATGGACCCAGGCATCAGGGTGCCTGTCAGACAAAATAGCAAACACAAATTGCCTTATTTTGTCCTTCCAATGGTGGCAGTCCACTCAAAACCTGTTGCTGGGGTCTTCATTTCAACAGTCTTTACCCCAGGCAACTCTCACAACAGATGCTTCTCCAGTGGGTTGGGGAGCTCATCTTGCAAGACCTCTCCACCCAAGGCACTTGGACTCCACAGGAGACTCATCTACACATCCATCTCTTGGAGCTCAGAGCAATCTTCCTTGCTCTGCGAGTGTTCCACACCCTGCTCAGCTACAGGACAGTCCTCATCCATACGGACAATCAAGTAGCCATGTTCTACGTGAACAAGCAGGGAGGAATAGGCTCTCTGTCGCTTTGCAACGAAGCTTTGCGACTATGGGCCCTCGCCAGAGAGCATCAGATTCATCTCCTGGCAGTGTATCTTCCAGGGCATACAAAACTCTTGGGCAGACAGACTCAGTCGAGTTCTGCTTCCACATGAATGGTCTCTACATGCAGATCAGGTGGCCAAGAATTTTCAAATTTGGGGAACCCGGGACAGACCTCTTTGCAAGTCCGTTGAATGCCAAACTTCCCAGGTTCTGTTCCAGAATTCCGGCTCAGGGCTCTCATGCCAAGGATGCTTTCCTCCTTCATTGGGGTCAAGACTTCCTGTATGCCTTTCCACCCATTCCCCTGATTCCCAAAACCCCGTTCAAGCTTCAGAGAGACAGAGGTCATATGATTCTCATAGCGCCACATTGGCCACGGCAAGTGTGGTACCCTCTACTTCTACATCTCTCTCAAGCTCCCTCTCTGGAGTTAGGCTCTGCTCCAGATCTCCTGTCTCAGGAGGATTTGAATGTTATGGCATCCCAATCCCCAGTCTCTGCATCTCAGAGCTTGGTTGCTGAAGGCCTGGATCTTCAAGTTCTTAACCTTCCTCAGCAAGTAAAGGCTATCCTTTATGCTTCTACAAAACCTTCCACAAGATGCTCTTATGCTTTCAAGTGGAAAAGGTTTACCATATGGTGTTCGCAGAAGGGTCTTAACCCCCTGGCGATACCTCTGGGATCATTACTGGACTATCTCCTTCATTTATCCAATGCAGGACTTAAGACTAACTCAGTAAGAGTCCATTTGAGTGCCATTGCAGCTTCTTTCAAGCCTCTAAATGGACAACCTATTTCCTCCCATCCTCTTATAGCAAGATTTATGAGAGGCCTTCTTCTAACTAAGCCTCCCATTAGGCCACCACCGGTGGCATGGGACTTAAACCTGGTTCTTGGTCAGCTCATAAAGCCACCTTTTGAACCCTTAGCTACTACCTCATTGAAATTCCTTTCTTGGAAGGTTATCTTTCTCATTGCAATCACATCAGCACGTCGCATCAGTGAGTTGCAGGCACTAGTGGCTGATCCACCTTATACAAGGTTCATCATGACAAGGTAGTCCTTAGGACTCATCCACACTTTATGCCAAAGGTGGTCTCGCCTTTTCATCTAAACCAAGTGGTCTACCTGCCTGTGTTTTTTCCAAGGCCTCATGCATCAAATGCAGAAAGGAATCTTCATACTTTGGATTGTAAAAGAACTTTAGCCTTTTACTTACAAAGAACACAACATAGAAAGTCCTCTCAACTTTGTTGCTTTTGATCCTTCTCATTTGGGACTTCCAGTCTCCAAGAGAACACTGTCCAACTGGATTGCTCAGTGTATTTCCTTTGCCTATCAGAGTAAGAATCTTCCTTTGGAGGGCCATGTCACAGCTCACAATGTGAGAGCCATGGCAGCTTCAATGGCTCATCTGCACTCTGTGTCTGTCGACGACATCTGTCGAGCAGCCACTTGGGCCTCTGTTCATACCTTCATAGCCCATTACTGCTTGGACAAGGACTCCCGCCGGGATGCCTTGTTTGGTCAGGCTGTTCTTCAACACCTGTTCCATACCTAATCAACTTCTACCCACCATCCCTGGTTGGGGGGAAGTGGAGCCCTTTCACAGGGACACACAACTTCTGGGGTCTCTCCCTGGCATCTAAAGAAGCTAGGGAGTCCCCATATGTGAAGACTACATTCCTGCTTGTTCCTGGAGATAGCATAGTTACTCACCTGTAACAGGTGATCTCCGGGAACAGCAGGAATTTAGTCTTCACAACCCACCCACCTCCCCTAGGAGTTGTATCTCTCTCTTTCTCTTTCCCTCTCTCTCTCTCTCTCTTTGTCTCAGCTTTAAACTCAACTGGAGAGAGGCAGTTGGGAAAGGCGGGAAGGCAGCACGCAGGCGCTGTGGGATGCTCCCAAAAACGTTCTAATTGGACGCTGGGGTACCGACGATACCCATATGTGAAGACTAAATTCCTGCTGTTCCCGGAGATCACCTGTTACAGGTGTGTAACCAGGGCTGGATTTACCTATACGCCATCTACGCCGTGGCGTAGGGCCCACAGCTGACAAGGGCCCACAAAAATTGAAAATTCTTAAAATTAAATTTAAAAAAAAAACGCTGGCTGCTGCCGCGGCAGCATGGACTGTCCCGCGGGGCCCCCTGGCCCCCTCCCTCCATCCCTCCCTCCCTGCCGGCTTTGAGAGGCGCGAAGGGAGAGTGTCTCCCTCGTGTCTCTGTTAAGCCCGCAGGGGCTGATAGGAAATTTCCCATCAGCCCCTGCGGGCTTAACAGAGACGCGAGGGAGACACGGGGTGACTATTTCATTATAATATGAATTGAAAGATTTTTCCTAAATTTAATATTGGCAGTAAGTATCAAATCATTAAGAAATGTAATAAATATTTAATCTAATTCAGTGATCGTTGAAAATCATGTTTGTGTAGCAGGGCATTGAACACTGTGCATCAGAATCTTTGATTTCTCCCAGTTCACTCAGCAACCATAGGGTGAAAAAACACATACAAATAAGCAAGCTGGGTACTATTGACTTTGTATAGGTAATATAAAGCAATATATGATCTGTGTTAGTAGATACCTTGCATTCATATTTTTCATAGGTGTTCCTAATACAGATTAGCTTGAAGAATGGTTATAAGCAAGGGTTCTAACGCCAGATCAAATTAAATTAAAAAATAGGAGGGGGAGGAAGAGAAATGAGCATCCTTGCCTATTGCTTCTACTTCACAACCTCTCTGATCAATATCAATCGAGATCCGTGCTTTAGAGTTACTGTATAAAAACTGAACCAGTCTGTTAGTGATTACCACAGTCAAATCTGCTTCATGACAGAGAGAATTACACTCAGATTAGGAGCCTAATTTACTAATGCATGTTAAGTAACGTGTTAAATTGCATTAATGCAAGGCCCATTATTTTCAATGGGGATCATTTACTAAGCGTATAACTTACATTAACATATTAAGAACCTTATTTACTAAAGTGCATTAATATCTTCTCTGCATCCAAGGTGAAGACCATAATGGTTTCTGTGTTAAGAATGGCTTTTTGTGCAGTATTAATAGGATTTATATTCTTTGGAGCTTATAAATTGTAAATTTAAAGTTTTATCTTCCAGATAATTAGGGGTTCTTTGAGGGTACAAAAAATAGTGTTTCAGTGTTTTGTCAGAGATGATGATATTTTGGTTCCTTTTTCTGGTGGAATCATACAGTATGTACAACTCTAACTCCTTCTATGTTTGTGTCACTTGGGCGTCATCAGCATAGAAAAGACGCAAAAATGAGAAGCCAGACGAGAGATTACAGAATATTGGGGAGCTGGGGTTTTTCTGGTGTTTATTCAGTAAACACTTGTGTTGATTTGATTTGAGTATCAGGTGTATTTTATCACTGTTTATCAGTTAACACTTAAAATCAGAATCTCTAAATGTTACTGAAAAGGTGGGTGTTCCCAGTCATATATTCAATATCTTTTAGAAAACCAGATTAATCCTGATAATTCAGTTCTCCTTTTAATTTCACCAGCAACTATATCAAAATATTTATGTATAAATTTTACAATCCATATTAATGAAAACTGAACTCAGAGGTGGTGATCCTAATTTTTTCAGGATGGTATCTATAGTATCATTGAACATCCCCCCCCCTTCCCCCACTTTCCCATGTGCCAGGTATTGGTATAGAAGCTGCAGTTTAAGAATAAGGTGATAGATGTATTAAAATGTGGTTTTTTTTCCAAAAGAAAGAGGCTTTGCATGTTGAACAGTGCAAAAATACCAGTAGCTTTGCTGTCATTTGCACATGATATAACCTTTACCAAAAAATTTCACAGAAGGGGCTAACTTTGTAGTAAAAGTTTGCATGTAGTGGCCTGCACATGACAGTTTATACAAATTGGTTATTAATGAGCTGCTGTGAGGGAAATCCATGCAGAACAGTTCATTTAATTTGCCTCTTTGGAAACCTGCCAGGTACTTGTGATCTAGATTGACCACTGTTGCAAACAGGATACTGGGCTTGATGGACCTTGGTCTGACCCAGTAAAGCATTTCTTATGTTTTTATGATTTGTGAAAACAGGTGTTTATGGGCCCCTTTTCACTGTAAAGAAATACTGCATGGTGCCAGACAGTTATTTTATCTGTGTTCCCTGGTGGCCAAGTTTGATTAGTGACATGATATTAAAGGGGTTGCTTGGCTTATATCAGAGCCCCCTTTCCCTGGTGGGGCCTCAGGTACCTTGTGGGAATGCCAGGGCCGGATTTACCTATACGCCATCTACGCCGTGGCGTAGGGCACACAGCTGACAAGGGCCCACAAAAATTGAAAATTCTTAAAATTAAATTTAAAAAAAAAACGCTGGCTGCTGCCACGGCAGCATGGACTGTCCCGCGGGGCCCCCCTCTGCTGCCACAGCCCCCCTGGCCCCCTCCCTCCGTCCCTCCCTCCCTGCCGGCTTTGAGAGGCGCGAAGGAAGAGTGTCTCCCTCGCGTCTCTGTTAAGCCCGCAGGGGCTGAAGGGAAATTTCCCATCAGCCCCTGCGGGCTTAACAGAGACGCGAGGGAGACACTCTCCCTTCGCGCCTCTCAAAGCCGGCAGGGAGGGAGGGACGGATTCAGTCGGGCGGAGGGGGCCCCGCAGACAGCCCATGCTGTAGCAGTGGTAGCAGATCCTGACCCACCCTGGCTAACACTTCCACGGCCAAGCAGCTGTTCCATCAGGAGGGTTAACCCGCTGGGTTTAACCAGTGGGGATCCACCAACTGCAGCTTCAGCATCGCTTTTCCCTGCACCAGCTGAACTGGAGGGACTCAATCCTCCGGGCTAAGCGAGACATCCAACCCATACGTAAGCAAAGGGTCTCCCTTCCACCCCCGTTTTACCAAGCAGGCCGCCCGGAGTCTTCATCCCCATAGCGGGATTCACAAATAAATACATTTGCCTGCTGACCTCTGACTGCTCTCCTGCAGTTTTACCTTCCTTTTTCCTTGATGTGTGGCATAGGAAAGAACAACAAGGTAAAAATAAACACAAAAGGTCAAGTGCGTTCAGAAGGTGGCAGTCAGAGAATGCCTGCCACCGCCACTTTCCTCCCTCCTGCTTTTGGATTTAAGGTAATCCTTAAAAATTCCATCTAACTCTAAGACTTTGGAAAAATGAGGACCCAGGAATTCAGGAAAGACCTCTGCCACAGAGTAAGTCCTTTATTTGATTTAAAGGAACGGTTTAAGAGAGAGAAATTTCATGATACATTGAATAATCCAAGTTTTTTGTCTCTTTGTGATATTTTAGGAACTTGCTGGGCTGTATCTTTATGCAAAACTGTTGGCACTGGATTATAGTAATGTAGAAATCTTTTAGTCTTTCTTTATCCATACACTCATTAAGAGGCACGTTTACTAAAAGTTAGTATATGGTAACATTATGCAAATGAGGCCCCGCACCCCCCTTGGGCCGCCCCTGCTGGGGGCCCACAATTTTTGTTGGCGTAGGGCCTCACTCAAGGTAAATCCGGCCCTGTGTGTAACTATGCTTTCTGTAGGAACTCTTCTACCATAGCTCCAGAGACAAGATTGGCTATGTTCTCTAAACCTAAAAGAGGCCTACAAGAATATACTGATTCATCCTCACAGACAGTATCTGCACTTCGGGTTTCAGGGAAACCATTATTGGTACTGGGTTCTTCCCTTCGGTCTTGCCTCTGCCCCAAGAATCTTTACAAAATGCATGGCAGTGGTTGCTGCCTACTTACGTACCTTGGGGTCTTCGTCTTCCCTTACTTAGACGACTGGCTGTTCAGGGGAGACTTGCCTTGAGAGATGTAGCACTGTGATGGTGTGATGAAGGAAGAGTCTCAACACCTGGGCTTTGTCATAAACCTCTCAAAGTCTCACTTCGCTCCATCCCAATGACAAGTTCATTGAGAGCTCTTAGAGATTCAACAGACCCGAGCTTTCCTTCCACAGGATTGCTGTGCCTGCCTAATTGAGCTGGCAAAAGAAGAGGTTGGGGTTCAAGAGCAAAGCTGAGTAACAGCTCGAGAGATGCTACAGCTCTTAGAACACATGGCCTCCACGGTCTGTCATCCCATATGCTCAACTACACATGCAATAAGCGCTATGGACTCTGTCTTCTCAATGGACGTAAGCAAAGAGGTGTCTCATGGCAAGATCTGCTTCACTGCTCAGCTGATCAAATCTCTTCAGTGGTGGTGGTCTCAATAGAAATTTCTTGTCGGATCACCTTTTCAGATGCTTCGAAGCTAGATAGGTTGTTCAGATGTGCTCCCCAAACACCAGCGATTGTGGACACAACAGGAATCTACCCTGTAGATTAACCTACTAGAACTACAAGCATTGACAAATTGGTGTTACATTGGCGATCCTCCAATTTTCAGGTATTAGAGATTATTTTAATGATAGTTCACAGACTACTAATAGCAGGTCTGCAATCTCATATTTCAGTTCTTTCAACACCCTTGGATTTATACCATCCGGCCCAGGTGATTTGCTACTCTTCAGTTATCTAATAGTTATAATACATCTTCCCGTTGTATTGATATTTCCTTCAATTCTTCCGCACCTTTAAATACCACTTCAGTCATGGGTAACATCCCTACATCTTCCTCAGTAAAGACTGAAGCAAAGAATTCATTCAGTCTCTCCGCTATCGCCTTGTCGCCTCTTAGTGCTCCTTTAACCCCTTTATCATCTGATGGACCAACTGACTCTCACAGGTTTTTTGCTACGAATGTACTTGAAAGGGTCTTTACTTCGCGTTTTTGCTTCCGTAGCAAGCTTCTTCTCAAATTCTCCCTTTGCCTGCCTTATCAATGCCTTGCATTTGACTTGCCAGTTCTTGTGCTGTTTCCAGGTTTCATCGTTTGGCTCTTTTTTCCATTTCCTGAAAGATGCTTTTTTGGCAACAACAGCCTCTCTGACCTCACCTTTAAACCATGCTGGCAGTTTTTTGGACTTTCTTCCACTTTTCTTAAAGCATGGAATACAGCTGGTCTGGGCTTCCAAGATAGTATTTTTCAACAACAGCCAAGCCTGATGTACGTCTTTAACCTTTGCAACTGCTCCTTTTAGTTTTTTCTTAACTGTTTTCCTCATTTTATCATAGTCTCCCTTTCGAAAGTTAAAAGGTAGTACTGTGGATTTCCTTACTATCCCTCCTCCACTAATTAAATCAAAGGTGATCGTGCTATGATCACTATTGCCAAGTGGCCCCAACACCCTTATCTCTTGCACTAGATCTGGTGTTCCACTAAGGACTAGGTCTAATATGGCTTCCCCTCTGGTCGGTTCATGAACCAGCTGCTCCAAGAAGCAGTCATTTATTTCATCTAGGAACTTTATCTCCCTAGCATGTCCTGATGTGACACTGACCCAGTCGATACCGGGGTAGTTGAAATCACCCATTATTATTACTGTGCTGTAACTTTTGTTAGCTTCCTTGATTTCTTTGAGCATTTCATCATTCATTTGGTCATTCTGTCCAGGCGCTCGATAGTACACCCCCACTGCCATTGCCTTCCCCCTTTTACATGGAATTTCAATTCATATAGATTCTACAGCAGATTTTGCTTCCTGCAAAACTTTAATCCTTTCTGACTCAATGCCCTCTCTAACATAGAGAGAAACCCCTCCAGGAGATGGCTGCCTGGCTCTGTTGCACAGTGGGGACCCCACACACAGATCTTTTTGCCATTCCATAAAACATACAGCTTCCTCTCCTACTCAAGGCTTCTGTCTCTACACAGACAGGCTCAGGATCTTTTCCTTCTGCATTGGGAACATGAGCTGCTTTATACATTCCCTCCCTTCCTCTTGATACGCAAGATGCTTTTCAAGCTATGGGTCGACAGGGGCTCCATGATCCTCATAGCCCCCTTTGGTTTCGACAGCTGTGGTTTCCTTTGCTTCTTCGACTTTGCACAGACTCAACCTTTCAGCCTGGGATTTGTGCCCAGACTCCTCTATCAGGAGAAGGGGGTGCTCCTTATTCCCAGTCTTCACGCCCTACACCAGACAGCTTGGCTGCTCAAGGGATAGTGCTTGCTGGCCTTAACCTCCCACAAGCGGTCAAAGAAGTCCTTGCATCATGCAAGGATTCCACCAGGCAATCTTATGCCATCAAGTGACGTAGGCTTGCCCTCTGGTGCTGTCCAGAGGACATGACCCCTTTTCGTGCCCAGTGGAGTCCCTTCTACAATATCCCCTCCACTTATCTGTAGCAGGTCTTAAAACTAGATCAGTGAGAGTTCACCTTAGTGCCATTGCGGCCTCTCACAGACCACTGTATGGACAGCCTATCTTCTCACACCCCTTTAGTAGCACGCTTCATGCGGTGTCTGCACTGTCCAAGCCACCCATTAAGCTGCCTCCGGTGGCCTGGGATCTCAGTGTGGTTCTCACTCAACTTCTAAAATCTCCTTTCAAGCCTTTAGCCTCGCCCCAGAACACTTCCGTACCGTCTGTCAAGCACTGATAACCCCACTACTGGACTTCTGCAATCCGATATACCTTGGACTACCGAAACAAACCCTCAAACCACTCCAAATGGCACAAAACACAGCAGCACGAATCATATCAGGAACCGCACGACAGGAGCACATCACACCCACCTTAAAGGACTTACACTGGCTTCCAATCCATGCACGAATAAGATACAAAACAATCATAAACCTATTTAAGATAAAACAGCACACATCAGCAAACAGCCTGCACACCCTCATACAACCAGACACCAGTTCACGTCCCAGAAGAAAACACACACAACCGAGTCAGCACCCCAAGTGAATACAAACACACACGCAAGGACACAACAGACAGAGCACTCTCCATGGCCGCTCCAACAATATGGAACAATCTACCGGACGATCTAAGAGCTACTACAGACCTCAAGGACTTTAGAAAACAACTGAAAACCATGCTGTTCATAGAACACTATGGACACATCACATAACCTCAGAAAATGTATAACAGCACATGATACTGCCTAAATAATGAATGTATATGTTTTTTGCACCACTGTATATAGCCCACTCTGTACATAGCTCATACCAATCCAGCACACAATACAACACACACTCAACTTCACCCTCACTGCATGTATAACACACTCACTTTACTCGATTGTTTGCTGTGATACCACCTTGATTATTAAGATAAGGCGGTTTAGAAATACTGTTAATTAAATTAAATTAAAATTAAATTTAGTCACCACTTCACTGAAGTTTCTGTCTTGGAAGGCTATCTTCCTCATAGCCCTCACCTCAGTTCGCCTCATCAGTGAGCTGCAGGCTCTGGTGGCGGACCTGCCCTACACCCAGTTCCATCGTGACAAGGTGGTTCTGCAAATCCATCCTCATTTCCTTCCAAAGGTAGTCTCCTCCTTCCATTTAAACCAGTCTGTCATCTTACCGATTTTCTTCCCTAGACCACATGCATCTCGGGCTGAAGCAGCGCTGGCTTACTACTTGAATAAAACGAAGGGTCACAGAAGATTCTCTCAGTTATTTGTCTCCTTTGATCCTAGTAACCTAGGCCTACTGGTAACAAAACATACTTTATCCAGATGGATAGCAGATTGTATTTCTTTTGCTTATGCACAGGCAGGACTCTTTATGGGCAGTGACATGACCCTCTAAAATGTGTGAGCTATGGCAACCTCCATAGCCATTCTCAGTTCATTATCCATTGAGGAGATCTGTCAGGCATCTACCTGGTCCTCCATTTATACTTTTGCTGTGCACTGTTGTCTGGACAGAGACTCCCGATGGGATGTTGTTTGGCCAAGCTGTACTTCAGCACTTCTTATGGACTTAAACTCAACTCCTATCTTCTCCCGGACTTCTACAAGAGGCCAGATTTTCATTGGGGGAGTATCGTTCTTGGAATAGAGTCTAATAGCCCACAACTTTCCAGATCCTTCAGCTACAGCTTCTTAGCCTCAGGAACCATAGCTCTTCCTCTCCTCACCCCCCCCCCCCATTCTAATCTGATACCTGTGAGCTAGTAAATCCCTCGTGTGAAGACTGTATTCCTGTGTGTTACTGGAGACAGTGTAGTTACTCACCTGTAACAGGTGATCTCCAGGAACAGCAGGATCAGTCTTCACAACCTGCCCTCCTCCTCTAGGAGTTGTAGGGTTTGTTTATAGTTTTCTGTTCCTCTCAGATACAACCACAACTGAGGAGAGGAGTTGGGTAGGTGGGAAGGCAGGCCTGCAGGCGTGGTGGAGTACTCCCAAAGGCTTTCCCATTGGACGCTGGGGAACGTTCCCATGTGGACTCTGTCAGTGCCAAGGTCATCCATATGTGAAAACTGATTCCTACTCTTACTGGAGAACACCTGTTACAGGTGAGTAACTGTGCGTTCATTTCACTGGCACTACGCATAGGGGCAACTCTCCCCTTAGGGTCAGGCTTTTAATGTTCTGAATTTTCATTATTGACCTTTTCTCCTTTCTTTCCTCTTTCTTCTTTTTTTTTTTTTTTTAATCTCTTCCCCCTTCACCTCTTGCTCCCCCCCCCCTTTTATTCCCAGGTCCTTCTGCTTGGTTAGGGATTGTTTATAAACTAGCTGTCCTTTGCAACATCAGCCCTGAGGCAGACGTTAGCTGAAACATGTCAAGCATATGGTTCCAATTATGGACTATTCATTAATGAGAAACACACATGAATGTTGATGTTGTATTTGTATTTCATCTATGTTGCTGCTAACCTATAATTGGTTATTGTAAATGTTTTTATGTGAAGAATATGTATGTATCATTTGGTACAATCCAGCCAGTCCATTTCAGAACTTTTATGTTTGACTTCAGTTTTATTTATTGTTTCTTATTTATATTATCATTTTTATCACTATTTATTTTATATGTTTGTTTCTTTTTTTTGTTTGTGTTCATTGTATTTATTGTAATTAATGGATGTCTTGCTTCATATACTGAAAAGGAGTTGGTTCTCGGAATGTTGATTTACAAAAACATTGTTTTGGACAGTAACATTGTTTTCTTCTCTTCTAGGTGAAAAGCCAGAGCAGTTCAGATGAACCAGTGGAGGGCAGGCTTCCAAAAGTAACCTTCAAGCATGACACCTGGGGTGTTCTGAATCCCCCAAGCATCCCAAAAGGCAAGCTTTCGGCTGTCGAGGCACTGAGTGCACTAAGCAATCATAAATATTCACCAGCAACGTGGACTGCAGAAAGGATAGCAGAAGAGTACAGCCTGGAGCTGAAGGACACCAAGTCTCTGTTAGAATTCTTCATCCCATTTGAAGTGAAAATCATTCCTCCAGAAGATGCAAAACAAATAAAATCTGTATGAAGAGAAGGGAAGCTTGCTGCCTGCCTGATGTTTTGTTAGTGGTTTGATCTGACTCTTGCAAGTTAGGAGTTTATTTATATTTATGAAAAGGCCGCAGGCTTTTTATTTTTTAGAAACCATAAAGAAGGCTACATATTTTTGTTTCATGTAGTAACAGAAACTGTCAAGAGCAGGTGAAATTCATATGTTGTGGTGGTCCAGAACGAATCTGGTATAAGCAAGAGACATACAATCCATGGATATGTGAAAAATACCAGTATGTATACGTGGTCCTTTCAAATAGGAGAAAAAATGTAAACTCTTATTCCTCTTTGTAAGATGGTTCTTGTTTTGCCACTAGAGGTCGCACACTGCATTTTTTTTTTACTGTCTCTGAAAGCAAGTGATTAAAGTCATAAGCTCAGTCATTCTTCTGTGTAATTAACTTTGAGGTGTGTTATGTGCTGTATTTTCCCACTGAGTTAGAAATAATTTACAAGTAAATTTACTAGATTCTGTGCTGCCTGTGTTTGTAGGAAGGAAGCATTTTCTCCGCAAAGATGAATATCCTGATGAGAGAAATGGGTTGGGTGCCTAATGGCACTGCAAAAAGAGGTGCTGAAACTCCAGGTGCTTGCAAAGAAGGCCATTTAGGAAGAGATGGGTGACAGAGGAAGGGGAATTCATTAAACAGAGTGAAAGCCAGGACAGAAAAATAATCTTTCTTCCACCTGTCTCCTTATAAAGGGGTACTGTGCTGGTAGTGTTTCAAAAGCTGTAAGTGCCTTTTAAAACACATGTTTTGGAGTTTTAACTCATGCTGGTGCTGAAGTTTGTGTATTCCAGGTGCCACCAGGACTGATGATATACATATATCTAAACTGTTCAATTATCTCACCTAAATACTATCCTATCAAAGAGATAACTAATGTTTTTCATATATACCCTAAAAAAGGAAAAACAATTTGTCGGATCGTTTGCCTTGAGAGCAAACTTTCCCTCTCTCGAAGCAAACCCTCCTTTTTTTCTTCAAATTAAGAGTGCACTCATCCTTTTACCTTACACAGAGACAAAATTATAAAATTAGTCTGTCACCCATAACGAATAGAATAGTCTGTACTTAGCTCAAGTCTGACGTGATCCAATCTCCCTTCTTTTTTTTTTATTATTTATTTAAGCATTTTTGAAATTTCATGAAATTACAGAAACAGGATAATCCAAAACAGTCAATATACAATCCGAAATCAACAAGGAATCAAATTCACAACCACATCAAGAGAGAAAAATACAGTAATATAAAGAAGAAAGCAAACAGTGAGAAAAAAAGGAGTATTACCTCCAAAATAGGGAGCAAAATAAACTGTCAATTCCTCCACCAAATTCTGTGGCATTGGGGGCTGTATTTTTTTTTAAGTTCCCCTGCCGCTGCATTATTACCCTGGAGGGACGCACCTATGTGTATACGGATGTGAAATCCTTGCAACAGTTCTTAGGTGTGAAAGAGGCTGATCCAATCTCCCTTCTATGAATCTGCTCAACTACCTAAAGAGCAGCAGATCTCCTCTGGAGTATGGACTCCTCTCGGATAAAAAGCTAGCTTTCACGGAGTCTTGCGCCTACTATTTCGATCAGTCTTGTTCTATTCACCCCCCACGGGCTTATAATTTCAGGATTCCAATGGGACTTCTTCCAGAGATGTATAAATGAAATTTGTACACAATATCGTGGTTCAGACCATGAATCTCCTGGTCCTTCTTCATGCAATACACGTCTGAATGAACAACTAATCCCATTGAGTCTTAAAGGCTGCCTCATTCCTACACATGGGTTATTATTGGCTGTCTGAAATTTCAAGTGACAGGTTGAGACCAGACGGTGACACTGATTGTAAACGATATATCCAGGATTGTTCCTTGAATTGCAAACTCTTCAAGCGATCCCCTCCTTGAATCCGATTAGGAATAAAATCAATAACACAGGTACACTAAAAAAATTTTTTTTAAACTGCCTCTGTTTCGATTGATTTTTACGTTTTTTGGTGCGCTGAATCCAAATCTGGTAACCAATTTGCTCCATCACGTACAGATTTTTTGCTACATTGGGTTAGCAGTTTGAGGTGAACGTTTCAGATTGAGTGCGATCGAGATAAAAGTTTCTTGGATGAATTCTTTATACTAATTGTTTAGTAGTTATTCAAATAAGAATAAAGAAAATTGTAACAAGGCAGCACATAAGAATAGAGTAATGTCAACAAACACACTGATGGTAGCAAAATTGTCTGCACTTAAAACAGCCACATGTGCACAAACATTGAGCATATAAGAGCGAGGTTAGACGCAAAGCAAAGAAATGTGCAAAAAATGTTGTACAGGTATGTATGTAAGAATAGAATACGCAAACCGCACCATTGCAATACATGAAAACAAACACCCGATGGTGTGAAAATAAAATTCTAATAAATGAGATCCGACACTGTGGTAATAACTAGCAAATTTTTATTTCAAAGTTTAGTAAAAACACGATATTTGTCAACACAGTTTAGATTTTAAAGTCATTCTTGGGTCAATCAATCTCCTGGTGGGCCTGTTTCTTCTTCCCCCGAATGCTTCTCTTGGTGCGCTGCTTGGCGTATTTTTCAGCTGGGGTTTCCCGCAGCAGCAACCAGCAGAAATCAGCCATCATAGTGGTGTTCCATCTTCCTTGGTACCTTCTCTCTGCGTCCTTGATGTCCTGGTGAAACCTTTCACCTTGTTCTTCACTGTACGCCCCCAAGTTTTTGGGAAAGTAGTTCACATGGGAGTGCAAGAAATGGACTTTCAGGCTCATGTTACAGCCTTGTTCTTTGAAGGCATTGAGCATCCTGGCAACAATATCCTTATAGTTCTCATCCCGCCTGTTCCCCAAGAATTTGAGAACAACATCCTTGGAGGAATCCCAGGCTTCTTTTTCCTTCTCAGACATCGTTTCAGCGAATGCTCCATCTGAAATGAGTTTCCTTATATCAGGGCCAACAAACACTCCTTCCTTTAGCTTTGCTTCAGAAAGTCGGGGGAACTTTGAGCAAAGGTACCGAAAGCACTCACCATCTTTTGGAAGGGACTTGATGAATTGCTTAATGAGACCCAACTTAATGTGGAGAGGTGGTAATAGAATTTTATCACGAGGTACCAAGCTCTCATGAAGAACATTTTTCTCACTGGGTCTCAAATACTCCCGAATTGGCCAGTCTTTTTCCCCCCAGTGTAGGTCGCGGGCCCGGCTATCCCACAAGCAAAGGAAGCAGGGATATTTGGTGAAACCGGATTGCAGCCCTAATAGCATGGATAGAATTTTAAAGTCTCCACAAATCATCCACTTATGCTCATCATAACGAATCTTCTGAAGAATCAGGGCCAAATTCTCGTATTTTTCTTGGAGAATAACAGAGTGAGCAATAGGAACTGAAGCGAATGTGTTGCCATTATGAAGAAGAACACCTTTTATGCTGTCTTTTGACGAATCAATGAACAGCCGCCATTCAGCAGGATCATACTTGAGTTTAAACTTTTCCATCACTCCGTATATATCGTTGCAAAATACCAAATCTTCCTCTTTGCTGAAATACTTCAAAAATTGTGTCTTGCGGTTGCGGTACCAATAAAAAGTTGTTCCTGGTGATCAGAACCGTCCACACAAATATGATCCAAAGATTTTGGTGGTTCAGGCACAGGTACTTCGTTGCTATGAGGCATAGGCCTAATTGCTGAGGGAAGGTTGGGGTAACTTATTACGTTCTTATTTTTTAAGTTGTATCCCTTCACAATGCAAGAGCAAAAATAGCAGTCACTGTTGTGGTCTCTTTGTTCACGCCACATCATAGGTATTCCGAAACAAAATGCTTGTTTTTTACCTTTCATCCATAAGCGTAGATCTTCCTCACATGTCTTGCACACTTTGTGAGGAGCCCACGGTTTGTCTTGATCGCCTAACTTCAAACCGAAATAGGCGAAATATACTTTTTTAATAAATGCAGAAATGTTCCTCTGCTGCTTTTTCACAGTATATTCCCCACAAATAAAACAAAAACTGTCCGGAGAGTTGACGCAACCTCTGGCTCTGTGAGCCATCACAAATACACAGCACTGCAAACTACAACTGTAGTGAACCACTTCGGAATAAAGCTGGATTACGACTGAGCAAACAAAAGGTAATAATGAACTTGCAAGAAACTGAAATTTGACAGGAACGTTCATGTCGCAACCACCGTGTTTGAGCGAGCGAGCGAACGAGGCGAGGCAAACAGGAAAGAACATGCGCCAGCGCGAGTACTGGATTTAGCCCCCCGCCTCCCAATTGTCCTGTTAATGTATAAAATGAATATAAAACACTCTAAAATATCATGAGGGAGTGTTTCTAGTTAGTTAACCATTACAACCTCTATTTTGGGCCAAGAAAATAAACTGCAGTCGGCTAAAAAGAAATTATGTGAACATTCCTTATATGGGTAAGAAATCTAATTTTGCAAGAAAGCGTGACGTGATGGAACATTTTGGCTATTTTTCCTGGATTCAGCACCCCAAAATCTATAGGAATCAGTTGCAAAACTGGAGGCAGTTTTTTGGTAGTGTACCTGTGTAATTCGCCATTTAAGGTCCTGAAATGTGTGATTAAATTCTAAGCAATGAGATGCTTATGATCGTGTGTACCTGACCAGAGAAAAAAAAAGATGTCATCCAAAAAGCGAGTCCAATGAGTAATCTGAGAAAACCAAATAGAAGGATATAATAAATCTCCAGGAACAAGCAGGAATGAGTCTTCACATGTGGGTATGTCGGCGCCGACGGAGCCCGCACGGAAATGCTCCCCAGCATCCAATCAGAAAGCCTTTGGGAGCATCCCCCGTGCCTGCACGGTGACTTCCCACCCTTCCAACAGTTTCTCCCCAGTTGGGTTTCATAGCTGAGACAGAAGGAGAGAAGAGGAAGGGAAAAAATAGATACAACTCCTAGGGGAGGTGGGTGGGTTGTGAAGACTAATTCCTGCTGTTCCGGAGATCACCTGTTACAGGTAACTGTGCTATCTCCAGTAACAAGCAGGAATGAGTCTTCACATATGGGGACTCCCTAGCTGAGGGGCCAGGGGAGATCCCATAAAATGCGTATGCATGGAGCAGGACGGCAAGATAAAAAATAAAAAAGGAATTATTTCTCTAAGGAAAGAGAAGAATGAAGCACCGTCGGAACCGGTATCGACGGGGAAGACCGCCATGACCACACAAAACAAGAAAATAAAGAATATAAAGAAAATAGTTTCTGCGGTTACAGGAGGTACGTCCTGTTGGCTCTGCGGAAAAACGAAAACTGTTGAGAGACTGTTGGAAGGGCGGGAAGTCACCGTGCTCTGCGTTGTGCTAGTTCATTAAATTTTTAATGATGCTTGCAGTCTTAGATTCTCTGTTCAACTCCTACCCCCTGTCCCTCAGGGGCTGCTGGGGATCCAGGTTGGGAAATGCCGTCCTGCTCCATGCATATGCATTTTATGGGATCTCCCCTGACCCCTCAGCTAGGGAGTCCCCATATGTGAAGACTCATTCCTGCTTGTTCCTGGAGATAGCACAGTTACCTGTAACAGGTGATCTCCGGAACAGCAGGAATTAGTCTTCACAACCCACCCGCCTCCCCTAGGAGTTGTATCTGTTTTTTTCCTTTCCTCTTCTCTCCTTCTGTCTCAGCTATGAAACCCAACTGGGGAGAGACTGTTGGAAGGGTGGGAAGTCACCGTGCAGGCACGGGGGATGCTCCCAAAGGCTTTCTGATTGGCTGCTGGGGAGCATTTCCGTGCGGGCTCCATCGGCGCCGATGTACCCACATGTGAAGACTAATTCCTGCTGTTCCGGAGATCACCTGTTACAGGTAAGTAACTGTGCTTTCCTGTTCAAATTGTGCCATAAATAAAGTTGCACTGTGGCACCCATCGCTATGCCTTGAATTTGCAAATAAAAGTGATCTTCAAATAGAAAAATATTATTTTTCAAAACAAGTCTCGGAATATATAAAATAAACTCCTTTGGTAACCGAGCTGGTAATTGCAATGATAAATTAGCTGCCATATTTAGAGCTGCTTCTTGATCAATATTAGTGTATAAAGTAGTAAAGTCCATGGTGACTAATATCATTGAAGAGACATCTACGTTTAACTGTTGGAATTTCAAAAGGAAATGAAATGAATCCTTAAAGGAAGGGATCTGATAGATCAAAGAACGCAAAAAGACATCACAAAATTGTGATAAGGGTTCTAGAATGGATCCTCTACATGAGACTGTCGGGCGACCCGGAGGGTTCTTTAAATCTTTATGTATTTTAGGTACCATATATAAACTTGGCATCGCTGGATGCTTTTTATTTAAAAATTCAAATTCATGATGAGTAATCCATGTGGAATCCAAAGCTTGTAATGTATATTGTTTAATCAAAGAACTTAATGATGGAGACTGGTCCTGTGGTAAAATTTGATAGTATTTAGAATCTGATACATGGGTTAACACTGACTGAATATATCGTAATTTATCTTGTATGACAATAGCTCCTCCCTTATCTGCTCTGTGTATGCTGATTGAAGCTCGCTCATGTAAAGCTCGTAGGTTCGAACGCTATGTGGTAGATAAATTTGAAAAAGTTGAAATAGAGCTCTCTCCCATCGATTTCACATCTTGTAAAACTAAATTTTGAAATGTGGAAATTACAGGGTCAGAATTGATGAGCATATGTTTCTATCAAACCTGGAGCTATGAGCTGGTACTAGTGCCACATATACTAGTTCCAAAAACAGGGTTTCAAAATACCAGTGGGTTTTCTCAGCTGGTAATATGGCTCTAGGAGCAATCTGCTCCAGTCAGCAGGGGGGTGCAAGAGCAGGGCTTTGGGGCTGAGAAGGCTGCAGCAAAGGTGAATATTGAGGAAAATGGCGAGGGCTGAGAGATGCATATGAGCAGAGTGAAAGTGCTGTATGCTGGAGGTAGATAGACATCAGCACTTGGCTAGTTATGGAGGGAGGTGGCATGGAGATGAAAGAGAAAAGCACAAGGGGTGCATGAGCAATAAAGTAAGGAGTGTGCACTTACCATGTACCCTACCACTCTCCGTTCTCTCTTAGTAGTCGGGCCAAAGGCTAGCCCCAACACCATCCCCTAGCTTTTGAAGATATGAGGTAAGGGGCAGGTGGAGGCTCGCTGTTAGGAAGGTATGGGGGTGATAATGGTAGTAGTGGTCAAAATACAGTCTTTGAATGGAGGGAGGTGGAATCCGTTCTTGGGCCATGGAAGGGGGATAGTAACTATGGTAGACTGAAGGCCAAGGGTGATGGTTGGAGGCTCATAGAGAGGGAGAGAAGGGTAAGTGTGGGTTGTGAATGTAATAGAGATGGTTTGTGAAGGGAATGAGCTCTGGAAACATGCTTGGAGAGGGGGGTTGAAAGAGTACAGTGAATAAGCAGTGGGAGCAGACCTGGGCAAGTTGGGAGCAAAGTGTTGGGGTCCCATGCTGTTATGTTACTGTAATTTGCACAAAAGAAAATGTTGCATCATTGGGTAGTATCTTATTTAAATGTTTCTTTTAAATTTGTTAACTCAAAGGCAGGCTATATAATGATTTTGATAAATGAGATATGCAGAAATGTTCTAAATATAAAAATATTTAAAATTTTAAAAAAACCATATTTTTAGCACACAGATGCCTTGGGAGTAAACACACTTGTTGACCTTTATAGAGAATAAATGTATTGTCTTGCTGATGGTTTGCTTTATCATGGTACAATTTCAACTAATGCACAGTCGCAGCTATGCCAGTCTATCATACCCTGCAGAAAGTTTAATAGCCATCCAAGTTTGTTTAATTGAAATCTCCCATCTGTGAGCCAGAATGTTCATACATTCATTCACTTCCTCTCCCAAGCTTTGTATCTTTTCTTCTGCTTCATCTGGCTACATTTCTATTTCTTTTTCCTTTTCTTGACTGCTTTACAGAACAGCATTTCTATGAATACTCACCAAATTATATGGAAGATATGATGCATTCTGAATAGAAAACGTGCACAAGTTGAACTTTATAAAGGAACCTGACTCATGAACAGAATAGCGCACTGCTAATGGATTTCCAAGTATTGATGCCCTATTACGCAAGCTCCTTTTACAGGTACTGTACCATGCTTTTCAACAGAGCCTGGTTATGGGTTAGCCTGAGACAGGGTCACATGCAACCAAGAAATTTTGCTGATTTTGTGTCTGATAAATGTTTAGCACATCTGGCTCTATGACTGGTGATTGACACACTGGGTCTCTGTCTAGGTGATCTAACTCTGCTTCACCAAGGGGGTCCCTTTGTGATTTTGGGGTCCTGGGCAGTTGCCAGGCTTGCTAATCCAAATCCTGCTTCCAAACCGTCCCTCCAGTCCAGTCATATGGATTGTGCTCCCCAACCAGCAAGTGGAGACTGAGCATATTCATCTTTGCTGCTAACACCTACTGAGGATACTGCACATGTGGAGCCTGGCCAGTATTGCTCAGTCTCCAGCAGGTGGGAGAGCTCCCTGGGTATCTGGACTGTCCTGCAGGGATCTACAGTAGAAGCCTGTGTGGGTCTGGAACACTTGGTACAATTGAGTCGGTAGATTTTCCCTTTTGAGACTATCTACTCTTGTTTTGAAAAGAAAAGATACCGGAAGACAGAGGCAGAGAGGCAGCAAGCAGAGCCATAGACAGAGTAAGATTCTACAGCTCTTCACTGGGTTTGTAGGCGGCTCCATGGTAATAGAAGGCCACCTGGTTTGATCTTCTGGGTGGAAGAGAGAGGGTTCTCCTCACCCTGGCTTGCTGCCTCAAGACAGAGAGTGCTGCAAATCGCTCCTGTGCAGTGATGGCCTCTCCTGCAGTGTGGTGCACACTTGGAGAGACCAGGTTCCTCCCTCCATTTTTGTTCTCTGCCTAAAGCGGCTGTGGTTTGAGTGTGCATACTGTGTGTGTGTGTGTGCGTGCGTGTGTGCATCTCCCTCCCTCGTTACTGGGAGCCTCGGGGAAGGGAATTCCTCTTCAGCAGGGCTCTTTGTAGGTGTACTTCAGCAGCGTTTGGGGGGTAACCTTCATTGGCAGGCTTCATCTTTGGCAGCAGCCACATGGATGGTTTGCCTAAGCTCATTTGCATGACCTGCATGGTGCACCGGGGCACAGTGTGAGCGGCCGGTCTCTGCCGCCTGTGCTCCAAGGAGAGCAGGATGGCAGAGCACAGGCCCTGCAGGTGGAGGATCCGGTTGCTATCTCCTCAGAGGCCTCTTCCTTGGCTAGTTTTGGCACCAAATTTGGCCATTTTGGATGATGCAGAAGGTGGGAGATATGCAGGGAGCTCAGCAAAGAGCACCAGGAAAAAGGCTAAAGCCAAGAAGCACCATTGTTCAGAAGAGCCAGGAGGTTTGGAGTCTGGGATGCCCTTTTATTCTGAATTTGTCCTCCTTTTGCACAAAGCATTTTGTTTGAAGTAGGGCCAGGCTAAGAAAAGGGCCTGGCAAAGTCAGGTGGCGCTGAGGAGAAACTACGGGCCCTGGTGGATGTTAGGGAGGCCCCGCTGGAGAAGCGGAGATGGGAATCCCTCGAGTTGGTTCGTTTGTCAGTACTGGACTCCCCTGGGTCCCCTGCCTCAGCCGAGGTGGTGGAAGGGTCCAAGGAGGATTGGGGGGGGGGGGGGTGAGTATTTTGGCCCTGGGACTGACACGGAGCAGTCTTTAGGTAACAAACCCACTGTGGTGTGGCTTTTTCAGAGGGAGGAGCTGGTGACTCTTTATTTCCCACTTCTTGGGGACCCTGAACATGTCAGCAGGCCCATCGGCAGATGAGCTTATGCTGGAGGCCTCGTTGCTTCTTCGGGGGCTTTGCTCTCCGAAGGACTTTTTCTCAGTGCACAAGGCTATCAAACAGATGATTGATGCTGAGTGGGAGATACCAAAAACTGGGGTGCAGAGGGGGTTCACACTATGTCTCACTTATACCCTCTCACCCCCAAGGAGAGGGAGTTACTCAAGTTTCCGAAGGTAGATGCTTTGGTGACAGCAGTCACCAAGAAGACCACCATTCTGGTGGAAGGTGGCATTGTGCTTCGGGATGTGCAGGATTGCAAGCTGGAAACCATGCTCAAGCAAGCCTTTGAGGTGAATGCCCTTATTCTGCAGACCTTCATTTGTGGCGTGTATGTGTCCCAGACTTATGTCCTCTGGGGCTAACTCAGACAAGATCCTGTTGGAATTGGAGGCAGCCTATTTGCCTGCCTTCTACGATCTGATTTGTGTGGCATTGAAGAGTATGGCCTCGGTGGTGGCCACCCAATGGCTTCTGTGGCTGCATAATTGATCAGCGGATGTCTCTTCCAAGGTATGCCTCACTAAGTTGCCCTTTCAGGGTAAACAGCTGTTTGGTGAAGCGCTCGAGAAGATGGATGAGTCCCTGAGGTCCTTGACCAAAGGCTGCCATGTACAGAAGGAGTGCAGGAAAGTCTCTGGAGTGGTGGCTCTCCTCCCTGATGTTGACAGTGGGCCTTCCCTTGGAGGCTCCTCAGTGGATGACAGTGACAACCAATGCCAGCCTCACTGGTTGGGGGGGGGGGGGCAAATTGGACCAGTTTGTGCAGGGTCGGTGGTCGGAGGAGGAAGTGGCCTGGTTCATCAACAAGTTGGAGCTCTGGGCGTTTGGGTGCTGTGTCACTTCAGTCATCTGTGAGGCCAGGCAGTGGCAGTGACCTAATCAATGGCAATGGCAGTGGTCTATATCAGTCGTCAGGGTGGCACAGTAAGCATGCTGATGATTGAGGTGGCACCATTACTTCAGTGGGCAGAGGAGACCCTCCTGGCGCTGATGGTGGCACATGTTGCGGGCAAGGAGAATGTCCATGTGGATTTTCTGAGCTACTGGTGAGTGGACCCTAGTGGACTGATAGGCGTTGGGGCTAGCCCATCATGGATCTGATGGGCTCAACTGCCATTACCAAGGCGAGCAGTTTTCTTCAGCAGGTAGCACAAACACATCAGAGGGCCTTGAGGCGCTCGTGCAGCCATGGCCCACAGGCAGTCTCCTGTTCGTTTTTCCTCCTTGACCTCTCATTGGTGGTAATTTTTGCAGGATTGGGCAGCACTGGGGGTCGGTGATCCTGATTGCCTTGGACTGGCCGAGGAGGCCATGGTATGTGGTCTTTATCTGGCTACAGGCAGGGGTCCCATGGTGGCCACCGGTGCTGGGTGGGTTGCTCATGCAGGGACTGGTACTCATGCCTCAAGTAGATCGGTTCTCATTTATGGTCTGGCTCTTGAAAGGGTGAGTAATGAGGTTATTCTGTGGTGGTGCTGTCGACATTGCTCAAGGCCAGAAAGTGTTTCTCCTATGTCAGGGTCTGGAGGACTGGTGTGCAGACAGGGGCATCACCCCTCTCTCGTCCACTGTACCACAGGTATTGGCCTTCATGCAGGCCACTCTGGAAAAAGGCTTGGCGCTGGGCACATTGCAGGTGTCCTGGTGGTGGCCTTGGCTTGCTGTTAAGGAAGGTTTAAGGGAGTGTCTTTTTGGTGGACCATGCAGATGTTCGTTTTCTCAGAGCAGTGAAGCAGGTCTGGCTGCCACGGCAGACGGTGGTTACACCATGGGACCTGAACTTCGTCCTGTCGGCCCTAATGGGAGTTCATTTTGAGCCATTGTGAGAGGCCTCTTTGAAGGATCTCGCCATGAAAATGGTCTTTCTGGAGGCCATCTGCTCTGACAGATGCATTTCGGAGCTCCAGGCTGTGTCATGTCAGGAGCCATTTTTGGTGCTCTATCTGGAGAAAGTGGTGCTGTGTACTGTGCACTCCTTGCCAAAGGCAGCCGCCTCTTTTTTCATATGAACCAACCGGTCTCCCTCACCATCTTGCGCTTGAACGGGGCTTCGGAGGAGGACTGGCATTTAAGGTTGCTGGTAGAAAAACTGCCTATGATAACCAAAATTCAGCATGGTCAGCAAGCTATGTGGTGTGGAGAGGGAGCTTGAAGGGCTTATCTCTCCCCTTTTTTGTTCTCCTGGGGGTTCCATTCAGGTAATTGGGCTTTTGGGAATGTGCTGTTTTGGACCACCTTCTTTTGGCTTGACTTTTTCTTTGTGACTTCCATACTGATCAGGCTCTGGATGTGCAATGTCCTTAGTAGGTACTAGCAGCAAAGCTGGGTTGGAGGGGGGGGGGGGGTGGCACAATCCATATATAGGTACTAGACTGGAGGGATTCAAGGAAAGGCAATTAGCAGGTAAGGCCTTATTGCACCTTCTCCCATTGACACTCCTTGTGATGTTGGGCAAGTCACTTCATTGTCCAATGCCCCAGGTACAGCTTTCAGTATAAGTCCACTTGGACAGGGAAATAATGGTATATTGGTTTCTAATTTGCCTTGAGGTGGGATTTGAAAAAAAGTAAGGAATTAAAACTAAAATTCAAATCCAGACTTCAATTTGGCTGTTCTTCAGAGTGCTACTTACTTTACCCCCCCCCCCCCCAATTAGGTCACAGCCTAGAATACTACTACTAAGTTAAAGATATTTAGTGGGTCTGAAAGGAAACACTGTACTTTGATATATATTTATTGAAGGTGGTATAGAAATGCTCCGTGGACAAGCAGGAACTAAGTCCTCACATATGGGTGATGTCATACACAGAGCCCCTATGCAATTCTCCCCAGCTTCCAGTGGGAGCTGCTCCGCCCATGTGCACCTCCCTTCTTGCCTGCTGCGGTGCCATCTTCTCCAGTCTCCTTTTTTCTGCAGAGCTCATAGGATGTGTCCTGCATCAGCAGAAAAAAACATTTTCTCTTCTTCCTCCTGTGGGTGTTTTTTCTTAGTAATTTTCACTGCCTCTCGTTGGTTATTCATCTTCCAGCTGAGATTTTGTTTTCTCTTTTTTTTGTGATTTTTGGTGCTTTTCCTTTCCAGGCCTTTTTCCCTCCATTACAATTGAGGCCTTTGACCTTGCCGGTGCAGTCTTTTTGGACATGTCTAAGCCAGCAAGTGGCTTTAAAAAGTGCACAAAATGTGGCCACACCATTTCAGTCACAGATAGGCACAACTGGTGCCTGTAGTGCCTGAGGTCTGATCACCAGCCCGCTTCCTGCAACCTTTGCCTGCAGATGATGAGAAGGGCCCTGAAGGGCTGGGCAAAGTAGAAGGAATCTCTTTTCAGAATGTCTGATTCAGTATCTTCTGCTCCAGCATTGGCGACACCGTTGCAGAGTTCCACTGAGGTGTCAAATAAGCAGGATGCCTGGGTGTATTTGGGGGTGTATTCAATGCCTGACCTGAATTGAGGAAGGACCTGACACCAATCCTATTGGCGTCGAAAGGGGTGCCCAAGCATCGGGTCAAGCCCAAGGTGCATTGGTGTGATGTGTAAAATGAGGACAAGGAGTGGCCCGCCAAGCTTCTCCAGTAGGAGGAATCAACCCTCAGAATGGAGGAATCGACCCCCCACAACCCTGGAGGGCAGCCAGATGTCTCCCAATGAGCCTGTCATGGAGTCATTGTCAGAGGTATCCAAACTGGTAGCCAAAGTTGCAATTCCGGCCACAGTCCACTCTGAGGTGGTGATACTGGAAGAATGCCTGAGGACCCTCGAGACTCGCAGGCTTGGCGATGGCTTCAGTGGCATTGCAGCACTCCATTCAGCCCATCCTGGAGACCCATGTGCTGCTTGCAAAGGCAGGCGCATCGGCCGGGAGCTTGGAATTGATGCCGGTTCCCATAGTTATCTCCCTGTCAAGCGTATCTGGTTCTGATTTTCCACTCTTGCTCGGGCTGCAATGGGTCCTTTCACCCACAACCCCCTTTGCCTGACTAGAATAGGTGTGAGGATACCTGCTGCTACTTAAATTTCCTCTTGGAGTCTGAGTTTGAGGACTGGGAGACCAAGGAAGGTTTGACCATCTCAGACAGGAGGTCTGACCTTCCCTCTGATCCATCCCCTCCATACACATGGCATAAATTACCCCTGGAGAATATGTCCTTCCAGGACCTTGTAAAGGACATGGCCAAGGCCATACCATCCTTTCATGGGGCAGAAGGTGAGCCGAGGGTGGAGGGGCCTGAGTTTCTGCATTATCTCTCAGCACCCAAGGAGGCAATGACTGTGCCAGTGCACCATGTCCTGTAAAGGCTGCTGCAGGTTTTGGGAAAGACACCTCACGGTTCCCATCTTCAGCTGGCGGCTGGACTCTGTACTGTGTCCAGAAGGTGACAGGCTTTGATAAGCCTCAGCTACTGCACAACGCCATTGTGGTTGAGTCTGCCGTGAAGAGCACCAAGACTCACACCTCGATGCCCCCAGGGTGGGAGGCCAGGACCCTGGACTCCTTCGGAAGGAGGGGTTACCAGGGCTCCATGCTGGTGGCTCTGATTATCTGTGAACAAGCAGGAAGTCAGTCCTCACATATGGGTGACATCAGCGCCGATGGAGCCCTTGTGCAGAGCAAATCCCCCAGCTTTCAGAGAAAGCCTTTGGGAATTACATCACGCATGCGTGGTCTCCTTCCCACTGAAGGGTGCCATCTTGCTCAATCTCCTTTTTTCCGCGGAGCCCTCTGGACGTTGTCCTCGTGTCACTGTGGAAAAAGCTTAAAAAGTTTAAAAATTCTTTCTTTCCCTTACTGGATCCTCTTCCCGCCTTTGGCTCAGTACACCGGTATGGAGTCCGGCTTCATTTTTCGGTTTTTGTCCTTTGTGACTGGCGTTCACACACTTTTTCTTTTTCACTGGCAGCCCGAGTCTTTGACCTCGCAGGGCCCTTTTTCCCCTGATGGCTGCCAGTGGGTTTAAAAAGTGTGATCGGTGTTCAAAACTAATGTCCCTCACCGATACACATGACTGCTGTCTCCAGTGCCTCAGGCCTGACCACGACCCGGCGGTCTGTGGCCCGTGTAGGAAAATGTCCTCTAAGGCCCTGAGAAGCCACCAGCAGCAGCATGATAGGATTTTTCCTGAGTCGGTATCTTCATGAGCCCAGACCTCGTCTGAGGCCTCTTCATCTTGGGGGGGGGGGGGGAACACTCTGAGCATGAGCGTTGTAGGGGTTGTGCGGAGAGGGGATCTCCCTCTTGGGAACATTGAAGGAAGAAGAAATCCTCAAAGGCAGTGTTGTTGGATGGCTCTGAACGACCTGGTCCCTCCTGGGACCGGTCGTGGAGCCCCAAGCACCGGCCCGGATCCTTGGAAATGGAGCATCCAGCGAAGCTTCCTCGCTGGGAGATGGAGCAGCTGAGGCAGGTAACCACTGTCCTAGTTGAGGACTCCCCTCCAAGGGAACTTGGGTTGGGACTCGACCCGGTGGCTGCGGAGCCTTCTGGACTTGAGTTTAGAATGGTGGCCCTGGAGCGCAGTATGTCAGCCTTCATTGAGCAGCATCAGGCGCTGATTGACGGTCTGACCGGTTCTTCCGCCCCGACCACCGGGCCACCGATGTCCAAGTCAACCCCGGAGGCCGAGCCAATCCTCGAAACCATGAGGACTCGAGTAGATCCCTTGGCTGAGGTCCCTCTCAGCCTCCCGTTCGGGACCGATGTCATCGTCGTCGGGGCGGTCGAGGCTGGGCCCTCTGCTGGAGCCCATCAATTCCTCCTCGGAGGCATTGGGCTGGGAAACGGTGGAGGAGGAGTCACCGGATACCTGTTGACACAGGGACGTCCTGTCCGATTCCCTGGTGTCCGAACCTTGGAGAAGGTCCCCTCCGGAGGACACGAGGTTCTTGGACTTCGTGAGGGATATGTCCAAGGCTTTGGCATTCCCTACGGAGTCCAAGGAGGATCCTCGAGATCCTGCAGTATGAGGCTCCCCCTCGGGAGGCCCTTACTGTACCCATGCCTCCGATCCTGGAACAACTGATGCTCCGTATGTGGGAGACCCCCGCATCAGTGCCGGCGATCAGCAAGCAGATTGATTCGATGTATCGAGTCTGCCGGAGCCCTGGGGTTCAGAAGTAACAATTGCCGCACAACTCCATGGTTGTGCAATCGGCCATGTGCAGGCTGAAGAGCCAGAAGATGCACTCCTCGGTGCCTCCTGGCAGGGAGGCCCGCAACTTGGATGCCCTCGGCAAAAAGTGCTTCCAGGGTTCAATGCTGACTTGTCGAATCCAGGCCTACCAGCTGTACATGGGCATGTACCTTTAGAGACCTGGTGAAGGAACTCGCCGGGTTCTCGGCTGGTCTCTCCGAGAGGCCTTTGCAGCATTTCCAGAGCCTGTCCACTGGTGTCCATGAGTGCTTGAAGCTCATGGCTCGAGTGGCCTATCACGGGTTCGAGTCAGTGGCCCGGGTAGCTGCAGCTGGCATCGGTGCATGCCGCCAAGCATGGCTACAGTTGTCAGACCTCAAGCAATGGGTTCAGGACAAGTTTGGTCAATGTCCCATGCCAAGGAGAGAACCTCTTTGGCAAACCCATGACTGACAAGGCTGTGGAAATAGAGTCCGAGTACATGATGAGGACACGGCTCTCAAAGAAGACCTCTGCCCCTTCTCACAAGAAGGGCTTTGGTAAGAAGCCCTTTTACCCAAGGAAGGGTGCTGCTTACCAAAGCTACCCCTATTTTCAGGCCTCCCCCGCTCAAGCAGCAGGTCAAGGGACAGGGGCATGGCCCGTGTAAGCAGAAAGCCCCCAAACCCCAGGCTCCAGCCCCTCCTGGTAGTGGTTTTTGACTCGCAGCATGGCCCCTCTCCCCACAGGGGACAGGCAATGTAGAGGAGGATGGCTTGCCCTGTATGCCCACAGGTGGACAGCCTGGACCCACTGATGCCTGGGTCCTGCAGATAGTCCACCAGGACTATCTTCTTCATCTGGCACAGGGTGGCTGCCGATGCATTTCTGATATCATGGTCTGTAGGCCTCCTATATGCGTTTCCTCTGACGCTTCTGGTGGCCAAGACTCTATTCAAGATCCTCCAGGACAAGGCCTCTGTCATCCTGGTAGCCCCAAGGTGGCTGAGGCAATCCTGGTTCCCGCTTCTATTTCAGCTGGCGGTGGAGGCCCCCATTCCCCTGGGGTCCTCTCCAAACCTGTCACAGGAGAGGGGCACTCTCCTGCACCCCAATCTCAGCTCCCTCAACCTAATGCCATGGCTGCTGAAAGGGTAGTACTTGCACCACTCCTCCCAAAAAATGTTGAAGAGGTCTTGCTGGCCTCAAGGAGGCTGTCGACTAGATGGACCTATGCCTTCAGGTGGTGTATGTTTGTGTTGTGGTGCGAGGAGCAGGGTGTGGATCCTTGCTCCTGCCAGGTTGCGGTGGTTTTACAGTACCTTTTCCACCTTTCGGATTTGGGCCTTAAGTCCAACTCTGTCAGAGTTCACCTCAGTGCCCTTGCAGCAAAGCACTTCCCGGTAGAGGGGAAACCTCTCTCTGCTCATCCCTTGGTCTCTCGATTCTTGAGAGGCCTGCTTCTGCTGAAGCCTCAGGTTTGCTCTCTGGTGACCGAGTGGGATTTGAATGTGGTTTTAGGGCAGCTTACTCACTGCCCTTTTGAGCCGATGGCAATTTGCCATCTATGCTACCTTTCTTGAAAGGTGGTTTTCTTGGTAGCACTCATGTTGGCTCGGAGAGCGAGTGAGCTTTAGGCCCTTGTGTCAGACAGGCCTTACACAAGGTTCTATAAGAACAGGGTGGTGCTTTGCACGTGCCCCAAGTTCCTTCTGAAAATGGTCTCCTTGTTCCACCTCAACTAGGAGGTGGTGCTGCCTACCTCCCCCCCCCCCCCCCCCCCGGCTGCATGCCAGTCATGCAGAGACAGTACGGCATACCCTGGACTGTAAGAGGGTGTTGGCCTTCTATTTTCAGTGTACTCGGGGTCATAGAAGAGCTTCTCAGCTCTTTATGTCCTATGATCCCAGTAGGCTGGGGATGGCTGTTTCCAAACGTATGTTGTACACCTGGGTGATGGACTGTATTGCTTGGGCATACAGGGAAGCCAAGCTTCCAGTGGGGGATTGTGTTATGGCCCATTGGGTCAGGGCCATGGTGGCAGCAGTGGCTCATTTCTGCTGGCAGACATCTGCTGAGCCTCCACCTGGTCTTTGGGTCAGACCTTTGCAACTCATTACGGTCTGGATAGGGAGGCCTGACGGGGCAGTGCTTTTGGCCAGGCTGCATGCTGTAACCTTTTTGAGGTCTAGGCAAGTCCTGCCCTCTGACTCTTCTATGTCAGGCTACTGGAGTGCTACTCTCTGTTAGATTCCTATTATGGCTGCTTGCAGCTCTCATAGAGGGAGCCTATTTTTCAGCTATGGGTTCTCAGAAGTCTATACCTGGGGAATCCTATATGTGAGGATGGACTTCCTGCTTGTTCCTGGAGAAAGCGTAGTTACCTGTAACAGGTGTTCTCTGGGGACAGTAGGAATTGATCCTCATGACCCTCCCTCCTCCCCTTGGAGTTGCAGTCTTATCATGGTTTTTGTTAATTTTTGCCATCTTTTAGCTATGTCATTTGACTGAGGAAGATGGCACCCTTGGGCCAGAAGGGGATGGGATACACTCCAGGCTACTGAGAGAATGCCAAGAGGTTCTTGCAGGGCCATTAATGGATGTTTTTAATAGATCCTTGGAGAAAGGAGAAGTTCCACAGGAGTGGAGAAGGGCTGATGAGGTACCTCTTCACAAAAGTGGTAACAGGGAAGACGTGACAAACTATATAGGCCTTACCGTGGTGGCAGGAAAAGTAATGGAGGTGCTCCTGAAAGAGACAATAGTGGACTTTCTTGAAACCAATAGGATGCATGATATGAGGCACCATGGTTTTAACAAAGGACCATCATACCAAACAAATTTGATCGAGTTCTTTGACTGGGTGACCAGAGAACTGGATCAAGGGCATGTGATGGATGAGATTTACCTAGATTCCAGCAAAGCCTTTGATACTGTTCCCCATAGAAGGCTTATAAATAAACTGAACAGCCTGGAGATGGGTCCTGAGTTGGTGAACTGGATCAGAAATTGGTTGACTGACAGACAACAGAAGGTGGTGATAAATGGAACTCACTTGGATGAAAAGAAGATGATTATTGGCCTGCCTCAGGGATCAGTCCTGGAACCGGTACTGTTCAATATGTTTGTGAGCAATATTGCTGAGGGACTGAATGGAAATGTCTGCCTTTTTGCAGATGACACAAAAATTTGCAACAGAGTGGACATTTCTGAGGGAGTGGACAACATGAGAAAAGATGTAAAAACACTTGAAAAATAGCCCAGTGCTTGGCAGTTAAGATTTAATGTGAAGAAGTGCAGTGTCATGCACTTGGAAGGCAGAAATCCAAGGGAATTGTATGAAATAGAAGGCTGAGAGGTTGGTGTGCACAGACTAGGAAAGGGACCTAGGACTAATTGTTTCTGAGGATCTCAAGGTGGTGGTCAAAGGCAGAAGGATGCTGGGTTGCATACAGAGAGGAATTACCAGCATTGTACAAGTTACTGGTGAAACCTTACTTGGAATATTGTGTTCAGTTTTGGAGACCATATCTCGCAAAGAATATAAAAAAAGCTGGGAATGGTTCAGAGAATGGCAACCAAACTGATTTGGAGCCTGTTCCAGAAGATGTATTAGAAGAGACATGAAGACCTAAATATGTATATGCTAGAGGAGAGAAGGGACAGGGAAGATATGATTCAGACCTTTAAATACTTAAAGAGTATTAATGAACAAACAAACATTTTTCAAAGATGAGGAAGCTGTTAAACTAGAGGGTATAGCGTGAAACTGCAAGGCAACCTCAGGAAATACTTTTTCATTAAAAGAGTGGTGGATGCTTGCAATGACCTGCCGATGGAAACAGTGAGGGCAATTAAAGTGACTGAATTCAAAATGTCATGGGACAGACAAGTGGATCCCTTTATAGCAACAGGATAAAATCAAAATAAACTTAATTATCTTTTATATCTCAACAAATAGGGATGACCTGCATGGAGCGGTGACCTACATGATGCGGCAGGTGTACCTACTCTAGCCACCTTGCTGGGCAGACTGGATGGACCATGCCGGTCTTTATCTGCTATCATATATTATGTCACTATCTGGATTAGTTTGTTCTATGTGCAATATTTTGCACTTATCCATGTTAAATTTCATCTGACGTTCAGATGCCCAGTTCACTAGTCTTGTTAGGTCCACCTACAATTCTTCACAATCCATTGGTGATCTAGCAGCTCTGAATAATTTTATCTGCACATTTGATCACCTCGCTCATTTCCTTTTGTAGAGCGTTCATAAATATGTTACAAAGTGCCAGTCCTCGGTGCAGTCCTGGGGCATGAAACCATTTATCTTTCTCTATCGCGAACACTGATCATTTTGCCCCACTCTGTTTTCTATCTTTTAATCATTTTCCAATCTACAGTAAGACATTTTCTTTTATCTAATAACTTTTTTAATTTTCTCAGCACTCTCATGAGGGAATTTATCAAGCACCTTCTGAAAATGCAGATGCACTACACAGTTTTTTTCTTTAATCCTTATTCATAATTTCCATGTGTAAAATATGGCATTTACATATGCAAAAGGCAATTTTGGAAAGGTCTAAATTTACAAGTGGATGTCCAATACATAAAACTTGCAAGGGGATGTGATGGGAGCATGGTTAAGGCATGGTCTGGGTTAGTCAAACATTTACATATGTATACCCCATTTCAAATAATGAATGCACATGTAAGACCAAAATTGTCCATGTTGGGATTTACAGCTGCTCCCTAGCGCACATATGGGTCAATACAGAAAAACAGTGTGATCGTTAAGCACAGAAAATGCCACTTTTAAGCACAATTACCGCCACAACCAAATATAGAAAAGAGATGGACGCGCACGTGAACAGCAAAGGAAAACTAGGGCGCAATTAATGCAAGAGCCCAATTCAGGTAGGGGCATGTCTGGGGAATGTCTGGGCAGGCCAGATGGCCCCAAGCAAGATGGGCCCGTTTGGACCCAATTCTGGACTGCAGGAACATTTTGTAACAAAATCGGGTACGAGGATGGCCCAGCGTGCCCCTGCCACCTACGGGAATGTCCTCCCCGCAGGCGGCCCCGACTCCTGTGCCTTCAGCCCCTTTTTTCCCCACCACCCAACCCACGGCTGGCCTGCCGTGGCCTGGATCAGGCAGCATGGACCCCCCCCTGCACCCGGCCTTGGCTCCGGAGGGGATCCCCAGGCCCGATCGCTGGTTTCCCTTTGAGATGGAATAAGCAGCACGTCCCCACAGGCCTGGCAGGACATACAGGTCTGTGACCTGAATCGGCCCTGTATGTCCTGCCAGGCTGGCCCTCCCCCGTTCTGCCACGATCCTGCTGGCTGTCTCCGTCCTGATGCTCAGGACATACAGGGAGTGCTGGAGGGGGAATTAGGCCCGGATGGCTTGTGTGTCTGCACATCCCGCTGGAACATGCAGCCCTGCAACCTGTGTCCCAGAATTGGGACCCAAGAGTATTTACATGATAGGCAAATGAGCTGGCAGTATTAAAATGGCATGCTAATATTGTCTGTGCCCAATGCAAAGAAACACGTAGAGGAATTTGTAACCAGCCTTAGCACCAATATTTCTACACCTGGTCTTGAAATGGCTTAAATGTTTAGCGCGTGCCCCTGACAGTACTTTGATGGCATCGTGGGCTTTCCTTTATGCTTGGATCATCTGAGGTGAACTGTCAAACGTCCTCTCAGATGACCCAGGAATCAGGGAAAGCCCCAATGCCATCAAAATACTGTTGGGGGGGCCGGTGCCCCTGACAGAAAGCATATCGCTGGTGGCCAAGTGGCCCCCGATCCCCCCCACCCACCCACCCAACTAAAGGAATGCCTCATGACCCAATGGCCTGGAACCCCCCACTCACCCAACTAAAAATAATCCTGGTGGCTTAGCGGCCCCGATGCCCCCATTTGCCCAACTAAACACCATTTCTTCTTGGCTTTCCTCTAATTGCCTAGTGCTTAATGTTCAAAAAACTGCTGCAATCTGGTTCCCGCATACCTCTCCCGCCCCTTCGCTTGCCCCATCTCTTGCAGGTTCCCTCATTACTGTAGTCCCTACTCTTCACTATCTTGGAGTTTTCCTTGACAGTGCTCTTAGTTTTCATGATCACATCTCTCACGTCTCTCGGTGTTCCTTTCTGTGCCTCCGCCAAATTCGCGCCATTCGCCCCTTCCTGTCCACTCAGGCCATCACTACTTTGCTTCTCTCTTTGATCATCACCAGGCTAGATTTCTGTAATGTTGCTTTTGCCGGACTCCCCCAATATCAGAAATGCCGCCTCCAACTAATTCAGAATACAGCCGCTCGTATGATTTTTCACGCTTCACCATGGGACCATATTACTCCTTTGCTCCATCACCTCCATTGGCTGCCCATTGACTTTCGGATATCCTTTAAGGTTCTTATCTTAATTCACAAAGCCATTTATCTCTCTACACCTGCCTATCTCTCAGATCTGCTCTCTTACCATACACCTACACGCAGTCTCCGGTCCATTCACGTCAACCGCCTCCATCTTCCAGCACCCTCCAGAGCTCATCTACAATCCACCAGAAAATCAGCATTCTACTATTTAGGGCCTTCTCTCTGGAACTCCCTTCCCACCAACCTCCGTACAGAAGAATCCTATCCAAGGTTCCGCTCTCTCCTAAAAACTCATCTATTTTCTCTAGCTTTCCCCCCTTGAATTTTCCTCTCCTTGTCTTCTCTGTGTTGCTTTGCATGCTTTTTCTGCTTTTGTCTTTTTTTTTCCCCTCTCTACCAGCTATTGTAATTTCCTTTCCTTTTTCCTTTTCAACAAATTAATTTTATTTTTTGTAAACCGCTTCGATGTTATGGGGAGCGGTATATTAAATGTGAATAAACAATAAATAAGCCTGGTAGCCCAGAAGCCCTGATCCCTTCACCCCCCCCCCCAACTAAAAGTAAGCCTAGTGGCCCAGAGGCTTCAAACCCTCCACCCATCTAACTAAAAATAAGCCTGGTGGCCCAGCAACCCTAAACCCCCCACGCACCCAACTAAAATAAGGCCTGGTGGCCCAGCAGCCCCGAATTCACCAGCCCCCTCAAGTTACCTTCACAAAGGAGCAGGAGTGCAGCCCATGCACTCACACTCCTGTGCCGCCATAGTGAAAAACTTTCCCTCAGATGATCCAGGCATCGGGGAAAGCCCTCGATGCCATCAAAATATTGTTGGGGGCCGGTGCCCCAACAGAAAGCAAATCCATGGTGGCCCAGTGGCCTTGATCCCCCCCACCTGCCCAACTAAAAATAATCCTGGTGGCCCAATGGCCCCAATCCCCCCACCCACCCAACTAAAATAATTCCTGGTGGCCCAGATGTCCCGAACCCCCCACCCACCCAACTAAAATAATTCCTGGTAGCCCAGAGACCCCGAACCCCCCACCCACCCAACTAAAAATAATCCTGGTGGCCCAGTGGCCTTGATCCCTGAACTAACATACCAGCTGGTGGCCCAGTGGTGACAAATCCTATCTCCCCTCCTGGTATCTTCACAAAGGAGCAGGAGCACTACCCATGCACTACCACTCCTGCGCAACCATCTTGAAAAATGGTGGTACTTGGCCATGTGCATTGAATCCTGGGATGCACCGTATGGGGTCAAATTGCCATATAAAGCAATACTGTTGGGGTATATATGCAAATTAGCCAAGCGGTGCCCGTTTCTCTGGGAGAACATGCCAAACTTGCACCAACTTCTCGTGCCAATCCAAAAAACTAGCATGGTCTTTTACGTGTATATAACACCACTTTTATGTGCAAATAGCCGAATGCAGAAAAGATATGGATGCACCTGTAAAAAGCGAGGAAAAAAGTAGCACACTTGGAATGCCACACATATGTAAATATATTAAAATGATATGCAAATGAATTGGGTGTATTCAAATAACATGGTAATGAGGTCTGAGCCCGATGCAGAGAGATGCGTTAGAGATTACCCAATCAAACGTTAAGTTCAAAAGCATCATTATTTCTGCGCCTGGTGAGGAGGTGGCATTAAATTTTTATGCACCTCAAGACACACTTTTTCAATGTTATCTTGTGCTTGTTGGTGTATAAACTTTAGCGTTTTTGTCAACGTATAAACTTCAGCATTATAATCTTCTTTGTATTCATCAAAGTATAGAACTTCAGCGTTCAAGATGTCTTTTGCTGCTTATCATCTTGTCTCTCTGCTGCTTGCAACCAAAGAGAGGAGAACAATGGAGACCTGATAGAGAAGGATGCATCCCTCATCATAAGGCCCCACAGGCAGCACTGGATGGACTCCCAGACGGGTATGTAATGCGTAACTACTAGTTATGCAGACAAGTCATCTTGTCCTTGTAGGAAGACATTAAAGATGATATTGATCCAGTCACTGCTCGTGGGCATGCCATACCAGGACTGGTTAAGTTACTTGCTACCTTACATTTTTTGGACACTGGATCATTCCAAAATGTTGTCAGGCTGGCCCGTGGAATGGACCAGTCATCATTTTCAAGGCATTTCAAGCAGGTATTGCAGGCCTTGAAAAGTCATATTGCGGAGCATATCCAGCACCCAAAGCAGGAGGCAGAAAGGCAAGTGTTGAAGGCTGACTTTTTTAATATTATTGGAGTACCAAATGTGATCAGAGCAATAGACTGCACCCATGAAGCCCTAATACCTCCCACAGACAAACGGCATTCTGAAACAGGAAAAGCTTCCACTCAGTTATGTCCAAGTGGTGTGTGACGCACACATGAAGATCCTGAATGTGGTCTCCAAGTTCCCGGGCAGCTGTCATGATTCCTTTATCCTCTCCAACTCGGCACACGGCCGTAACTTTGAAGAGGGAAAATACAGTGAAGGTTGGCTCCTAGGTAAGTGTTGCATAGGTGTATTGAAACTTTGGGGATGGGGGAACAGCTGTACATTTCTGAATATTATATAAACCATTATATATTATGCTGTTATACTGTTGTATATGGTACCATTATATAAGCTGTTTTCTTCCTTTTTAATGCACAGGCGATGCTGGATACGGGTGTAAGTCCTGTGACAGAGCACACATTTGGGGGGGGGGGGGTGCATTGCAATACAAATCTGAAAAGGTTGGGGATATTGTTGCAGTGTGCTGTGTGCTGCACAACATAGCCCTCGAACACGGAATACCATGTGAAATAGGTCCTGATTTACCACTGGAACCTCACATCCTTGCCTCTGCTCAATGTGATGCAGCAAAGGGTAATCGGATACAGAGAGGACTTATAGAGGATTACTTTTCATGAATTTTGCATTTCTTGTAATGCCTGCTTGTTGTTCTTTAATAAATGTTTTTTGGTGAGATTACTGTTGATTATTATTGGAGTGGGTGCCATCAGACTATTACTGACCTCAGTTTTTGCTTCTGATATGGGGGGAGGGGGGATGACTGGCACACTGTGGGTGCCGGTGGGATGGGCAACATGACACTGGACTCTTTTTTTCAATCTGCCTTTTTTTTCCCATTTGATCATTTTATTAAGTATTTTGTACCATTACAAACATTGCTTAACGTATCAAACTACACAGAACATTTATGTATCAAACTTCCCACAACATTTATATTTATTAACAATTATATATTCTATTTATTAATTCATATATTACTCTAAATACTCTTTATATCATTCCCTTTCTAACCACCCTCTCCCACCCTCCCCGCTCATCCAACCTCATCCATTATTGAATTAATATCCTCTCCTTTCACCCAATCACCATTTATCCTTCCAGTAAAATTTTATTTAAATTTTGTATAAAATCCCTCTCATATTTTCTCTAGCACTCCCACTCATTCTTCCTTCCATTTTTCCAACCACTTACACACACTCTTCCATTGTTCCACAACTTTCTCACCTGTCCCCCGCCTCATCTCCATCAATCTATGCATCAAACGCATCTGTGCCACTCTCTTGAGATTTTGGAGTTGATATATAACATGACAGGATATTGAATACAAAGAAAGCCAGAGATTTGTTTACTCCATCAATTAGATGTAGACATTCCAAAGAGAGTTAATGGAGTGATACATCACTGTATAGTAGCTGCTAGAAATGAAATAGCACAACATTGGCAGGGGAAATCCATGCCACATAAGGCAGAATTTGTGAATCTGCCTTTTTTTAAATTTCTTTATAGCACTATACAGAATATAAAGTTGTGAGTGGGCGGGTACCAGTTTACTATAGCAGCCAAGTTCACTCGTTGCAAGCCTTTAAGGGATGTAAAAGATAGAAGAGTCAAGCTTTTATGTCCAATAACTTTTATTAATTTTAGTAAACACATGGAAGAAACAATAAGGGTATCCCCGAATAAAAGGTCCCGGCTGATAATACACAGTCATTTATACAAAGCAAACAATCCAAGCAAATGCCCCCACCCTCTCTAAACATGTGGAGCCCAATCCACAATAGAGCACGTCTGGGCCATTAGCACTGGATTCTGTACCACGGGAGCAAGAAGCTCCCACGGGTGCAGGAGCAGGCCCTTGGAGATGGCCCAGCCGGTGGGGACGTCCTCCACATGGTATCGCATATCCTGCACACCCCTGGACCCCAAATCCCTGCCACCCAAGTCAGATGGGACCCGCCACTCCGCCACTGGCCACAGTGTCCTGGCCTGCCAATCCGGGGGGGGGGGGTCGGCCACCACTTATTCCACTTCCAAGTTGAAATAAACAGGCTGTCCCCAAGATAACCCCTGGGCATACAGGGCTGTGAGCGGAATCGGCCCTGTACACCTAGAGGCCAGTCCTGCCCACACCCCTCCCACTATCCACCCCATCACGCCTCCATCTCCTGCAGCACGCACAGTGGCTCTGTACGTGCAGCGTGGGACAGAGGCAGAATACCAGCAAGATGTATAGCGGGGGTGGGTAAGATTTTACATCCGAGCATGCAGAAAAGTGGAAGAGTAGCCTAATGGTTAGAGCACTGAATGCTTCTAGAGTTTCCCGCCTCAGTCCATTCCTCTGCTAAATGACTCTGCATCATTAAGCCATGACTATCTATATGGACAAAAATATTTTTGTTTGTCAGTATGTCTTCTACCATTTTGCCTGCCACCAACATCAGGCTCATGGTCAATAGTTTCCTGGATCTCCCTCCCCCAAACCCTTGTTGTTGTTTTTTTAAAGTAAATCAGTTTTATTAGTTTAACATTAGACATGAACATAACAAAGCAAATAGGAAATAATATGCCTAGCACAAGACTGCTTAATTATCCAGTATATGGATCTAGAGGGGGGCGACCTGCACAAAGCTGCAGTTATAACCACTCTATCCACCTTGCTGAGCAGACTAGATGGACCATACTGATAGAAACATGACGGCAGAAAAAGACCACATGGCCTATCTAGTCTGCCCTTCCATATCAACTACTACAATAATCCCCTTTTTTCTTTTAGAGATCCTCTGTGTTTGTCTCATGCCCTCTGTGTTTGTTCCATGTCCTCTGTGTTTGTCCCATGGTCTTTATCTGCCGTCATATACTATGTTACAATGTTAATACAGTCCCAGAGCTATGAATATGCAGTATATTAGCTGGCAAGAGCCCAGATTTGAGACGCTTCAAAGGAAGATCTAGTTTTGTCAGCCACTAGCACTTCAAATGTATGAATTTAGCATAGGGTGTTCACATCACACGTGGACATTTAATAAAGCTTAAAGCAGCTTGGCAAGTTGTTAACATACAATAACAGTCCTTGATGCTTAGAGCTAGATTTACTGTTTGTTATTGTTAACGCATGCTATTTCTTCGCTATGCATGTTATTTTACTTTTATTCAGTGGGACCTAATTACTGATAATTCACATTAACTATATACCTGGGGGAATTATTTAGCAGGGGATTATATACCGCTTTTCACCGGGTCAAAGTGGTGTACATAGAACAAAAGAGCAGTAGTTAAATAGAACAATTAACTATGTACAGTGATAGCACATTTAACTGATACAATGAGTAGCTTAGAGGAACTGTTTAATGTTATATATTGTTCTGTGGGGTAGGGTATTGTGAGGTCAGGATGTTATATGTATACATCAGGTAGGTTTGGTGGGGGATTATTAGGGGACGTGTGGAGCCAGTGATTTTGTGGGGTGGGGTTAGGATATTGGGCTAAAATGCTCAGTGAATAAGTGAGTCTTTAGATGTTTGCGAAAGGTGTGGAGGTCAGTGATGTTTTGTATTGTAGCGTGTTCCATATGGATGGTGCGTAGAACTCAAAGGCTCTTCCACATGCTTGTTGGTTATGCTTTACTCTGGTGGGGGGGATGGTAAGTGGATGATCTTCTGGCTGGGGGGTTTTGAGTAGGGTGTGGAAATGTGTTGTGGGGCAGCAGTGGATGGCTTGTATATCAGAAGGAGGGTTTTGTATTCGATCCATCTAGGGAGTGGGAGCCCATGGAGCTGCTTGAGGATGGGTGTGATGTGATCGTGCTTTATAGCTCCCTGAAGGATGTGTGCTGTGGTGTGTAGAGTGGTGCAAAGCGGGAGTAGGGTGGAGGAATTCTGCACAAAAATTTAGAAAATTCTGCACGCGGTATTTTAAAATTCTGAAAAATTCTGCATGTTTTATTAGTAATTTTTTTGTGCAGAATTCCCCCATCATAAAGCCTAACTACTCCTTTAGACCTGAAATTCCCCCTGCCTTTTCCCTCTTCAGCTCTCTCACTCCAGTCACAGTTCTCTCCACAATCCCCAAGCATTCCTTGTCTTCCAGTTCTTTCCCTCTAGCCCCTCCACTCACCATCAACCCACCTCTAACCACCAGCCCCCCAACTCACCATCTACCCATATTCAACCACTAGCCCCCAACTCATCATCATCCAGTTTCAAGATACTAGCCTTCCCCACTCACCATCAGCCCATTGCAAGCCTCAGCCTCTCCTACCAGACTCTGCCCTTTATCAGATTCGCCATTCGATTTGTCCTCCAGTATCTCCTTTGCCCTGATGCCGACACTGACTCCGCCCCCTGACATCAGGTGAATTCCTCTTCCCATAAAATTCACACCATTTCAGCGTTTCACTTTTAACTAATTTCATTTTGCTTTACCTGTTTTTATTACTGCTATTGCTATTACTGTGCTGAACTGAATTGTATGCTTTGGTGCAGATTCCCATCCAATTTACCCTCCATTATCTTCTTTGCCTTGATGCCAATGCTGACTCCACCCCTGATGTCAGGTGACGTCCTCTTCTATTAAAATTCACACTATTGCGGCATTTCGCGTCCAAGGAATGCGTCCAAGAAGTAGGTCCTGCTTCTTGGGCACACTTCTCGGGGTGGCTTCTTTACATTGCTCTTGTTCAGGATCTCATTCTTCTTTGGCTGGCTGCTATCCCATGCCTGTGGACTCTTTCCTTTGCAACATAAGGTCTCTTTGATCCTCCAAATTTCACTGTTGCTCATATTCTGTATGTCTTCTCCCATACCTGTTCACTAGGGTCACTGTCCGGTGGCCCCCTTTAAGGATTCCAGCTTGCAATGGGCCTGGGTACTTGTTCCCTGCCAGCTTCCCTCTACCATTGCATCCCCTGCCCTGCTTTCCTCCTTGACCTTGCCTCCCCCCAACCTGATTTTGCCCCTTCACTCTCCCAATCTGTAGGTGGCACTTCTCAACTTCAGATTGGTCAGTGCCAAGTCTGCTCTTATTTTGGATCTTTTCACCCTTCATTCTTTAGATTTACTCTTCCTTACAGAGGCCTAGCTCAGGGAGGGTTAGGAAGCCTTTCTCTATCACTACTTACCACTTGGTTACCACTGCACTCTCCACCTCACATAGCTCTAGAGCCAGAGGAGGGATCACAGTTATATTTAAGGACTCCCTGAAGATCACTGAGCTCTCTTCCTTTCCCTTGCATTATCCTAAATCGCTGCACATATTCTTTCCTCCTTCCTACTCATTTCATGCCCGGCTCCTATATGCACCCCCTTCCTTGGATGCTGCTCTTTGGGACTCTTCTTACTTTGGTGGAATCGACAGCTGCTTTGAATCTCCTTATTCTGGGAGATTTTAACATTCACATTGATCAACTTCGCAGATGTAGGGACAAGTTTTTTCTTTCTCATATATCGGATCTATCACTTATTCAACATGTCCACATCCCCACCTATGTTGTTGGTCACACTGGATCTGTTACTCACCTCTGCATCCTCTTCACTCTGGTCTCTCTTGCCCTACATTGTCTTTCCCCTGGAAAGATCACCTTGGTATCATCTTTACCGTCGCACAGCATTTACCTTTTCAGGTCTCTTCCTCCGCTTCTTCCGACCCCCTCTTACTCTAGCATCATATCTCTGAGGACACGCTCCGTGCCTTTCCCCTCTAACTTTGAGTCGCTCTCTGTTGACACACAGACACTTGGAACACAAACTTTCATTCAACTCTAGATTCCCTTGCCTCACTGATCCCCAGACACCCTCCACGTAGAGTCTTGGTATCATTCTAGCCTCTCTCTCACCTGACAACAACTTTGCAAAGTGGAATGCTCCTGGCGTAGGCGCTGCTCTCCTGCCACTCTTACTAAGAACATAACATAAGAACATAAGATATGCCATACTGGGTCAGACCAAGGTCCATCAAGCCCAGTATTCTGTTTCCAACAGTGGCCAATCTAGGTCATATGTACCTAGCAGTTTCCCCAAGAGACACAAGTTCCACAATGCTTGTACTGGGTCAAGCATTGATATCTTCGGTCACTTCTTAATAATGGTTTATAGACCTTTCCTCCAGGAACTTGTCCAAACCTTTTTTAAACCCAGCTACACTAACAGCCTTTACTGCATCCTCCGGTAACAAATTCCAGAGTTTGATTACACATTGAGTGAAAAAATATTTTCTTTTATTAGTCTTAAATAGTTTACCCTGTAGCTTCATTGCATGTCCCCTAGTCTTTCTATATTCTGATAAGGTAAACAATCGATCTACGTTTACCCGTTCCACTCCGTTCATTAATTGATAGACTTCTATCATATCTCCCCTCAGCTGTCTCTTTTCCAGGTTAAAGAACCCTAACCTTTTTAGCCTTTCTTCATAGGAGTATCCTTCCATCCCCTTTAACATTTTGGTGGCTCTTCTCTGTACTTTTTCTAAAATCGCTATATCCTTTTTAAGATACGGTGACCAGAATTGCACACAATATTCAAGGTGCGGTCTCACCATGGAACAATATAGAGGCATTATAATATCTTTTGTTTTATTTTCCATTCCTTTCCTTATAATACCTAGCATTCTATTTGCTCTCTTGGCCGCCGCTGCACACTGGGCCGAGGGTTTTAACATGGTATCCACAATGACGCCTAAATCTTTTTCCTGGGTGGTGGTTCCTAATGTGGAACCTTGCATCGTGTAACCATAGTTTGGGTTGTTCTTCCCTAGGTGCATAACCTTGCACTTGTCCACATTAAATTTCATATGCCATTTTGATGCCCAGTCTTCCAATTTATCAAGATCCTCTTGCAATTTTTCACAATCCTCTTGGGTTTTAACAACTTTAAATAGTTTTGTGTCATCTGCAAATTTGATAACCTCACTCGTTATTCCACTTTCCAGGTCATTTATGAATATGTCAAAAAGCAGCGGACCCAGCACAGAACCCTGGGGTACACCTCTATTCACCTTTCTCCATTGGGAAAATTGGCCATTTAGCCCTACCCTCTGCTTCCTATCTTTTAACTAGTTCCTGATCCACAATAGTACACTGTCTCCTATCCCATGACTCTTTAGTTTTGCCAAAAGTCTCTGATGAGGGACCTTGTCAAAGGCTTTCTGAAAGTCCAGATACACAATATCAACCGACTCACCTTTGTCCTCCTGTTTATTCACTCCTTCAAAAAAACATAACAGATTAGTAAGACAAGATCTTCCTTGTCTAAAGCCATGTTGGCTGTCTCCCATTAGGTTGTGACTATCTACATGCTGAGTAATTTTATTCTTTATGATGGTTTCTACCATTTTTCCCGGTACTGACGTCAGGCTTACCGGTCTGTAGTTTCCCGGATCACCCCTGGAACCCTTTTTAAAAAATTGGTGTTACATTGGCGATCCTCCAATCTTCAGGTATTAGAGATGATTTTAATGATAGTTCACAGATTACTGATAGCAGTTCTGCAATCTCATATTTCAGTTCTTTCAATACCCTTGGATGTATACCATCCGGCCCAGGTGATTTGCTACTTTTCAGTTTATCTAATAGTTGTAAGACATCTTCCCGATGTATCGATATTTCCTTCAATTCTTCCGCACCTTTAAATACCACTTCAGTCATGGGTAACATCCCTACATCTTCCTCAGTAAAGACCGAAGCAAAGAATTCATTCAGTCTCTCCGCTATCGCCTTGTTGCCTCTTAGTGCTCCTTTAACCCCTTTATCATCTAATGGACCAACTGACTCTCTCACAGGTTTTTTGCTACGAATGTACTTGAAAAGGTCTTTATTTCGCGTTTTTGCTTCCGCAGCAAGCTTCTTCTCAAATTCTATCTTTGCCTGCCTTATCAATGCCTTGCATTTGACTTGCCAGTGCTTGTGCTGTTTCCAGGTTTCGTTGTTTGGCTCTTTTTTCCATTTCCTGAAAGATGCTTTTTTGGTAACAACAGCCTCTCTGACCTCACCTTTAAACCATGCTGGCAGTTTTTTGGACTTCCTTCCACTTTTCTTAAAGTGTGGAATACAGCTGGTCTGGGCTTCCAAGATACTATTTTTCAACAACACCCAAGCTTGATGTACGTCTTTAACCTTCGCAACTGCTCCTTTTAGTTTTTTCTTAACTGTTTTCCTCATTTTATCATAGTCTCCCTTTCGAAAGTTAAAAGGTAGTACTGTGGATTTCCTTACTATCCCTCCTCCACTAATTAAATCAAAGGCGATCATGCTATGATCACTATTGCCAAGTGGCCCCAACACCCTTATCTCTTGCACTAGATCTGGTGTTCCACTAAGGACTAGGTCTAATATGGCTTCCCCTCTGGTCGGTTCATGAACCAGCTGCTCCAAGAAGCAATCATTTATTTCATCTAGGAACTTTATCTCCCTAGCATGTCCTGACGTGACACTGACCCAGTCGATACCGGGGTAATTGAAATCACCCATTATTATTACTGCGCTGTAACTTTTGTTAGTTTCCTTGATTTCTTTGAGCATTTCATCATCCATTTGGTCATTCTGGCCAGGTGCTAGATAGTACACCCCCACTGCCATTGCCTTCCCCCTTTTATATGGAATTTCAATCCATATAGATTCTACAGCAGATTTTGTTTCCTGCAAAACTTTAATCCTTTCTGAGTCAATGCCCTCTCTAACATAGAGCGCAACCCCTCCACCAATTTGATCAGCTCTATCATTACGATATAGTTTGTACCCAGGTATCACAGTGTCCCACTGGTTGTCCTCCTTCCACCATGTCTCTGATATTCCAATCATATCTAACCTTTCATTTAGTGCTATATATTCTAACTCTCCCATCCTATTCTTTAGACTTCTAGCATTTGCATACAAGCATTTTAGAGAATGTATTTTATTCATGTTAATTTGGCTATTGTTAGACATGGGTAAATTGGGATCTTTAAGCTCTGTCTGCTCCATACTTGAGGGCATTTGGGCTACTTTACTCTTTTGTGGAACCTCTCTGCTTTTGGTAGTATCCTTCAAGGATACATTCTTCCGAACCATCCGCTCTTGGGCGACTGTTGGCTTTCCCCTAATATCTAGTTTAAAAGCTGCTCTATCTTCTTTTTAAAGGTTAATGCCAGCAGCCTGGTTCCATCCCGGTTAAGGTGAAGCCCATCCCTTCGGAAGAGCCCCTCCTTTCCCCAGAATGTTCCCCAGTTCCTAACAAATCCAAAACCCTCATCTCTGCACCATTGTCTCATCCACGCATTGAGACTCCGGAGCTCTGCCTGCCTTTTGGGTCCTGCGCATGGAACAGGAAGCATTTCGGAGAATGCTACCCTGGAAGTTCTGGATTTCAACTTCCTACCTAAAAGCCTAAATTTTGCCTCTAGAACCTCCCTACCACATTTTCCTATGTCATTGGTACCGACATGTACCAAGACAGCAGACTCCTCCCCAGCACTATCTAAGACCTTATCTAGGTGGCGCGTGAGGTCCACTACCTTCGCACCAAGCAGGCATGTTACTACTTTTTGTTATCTTCATACCGTCTATAAAAATTGCATAACATCTGCCAAAAAGAATTATTATAACAAGCTAATTTCTAACTCTATAGCTCTCAAAAACTCTGCACCAAAGTTTCTCATTTATGCACCCTCCGCGTTCTACTCCCCCCTGGATGCCCCCTCTGCTGAACAGTTAGCTCAGTTTTTCCATGATAAGGTTCTGTTACTTCAATGTTGATTCTATGATATGTCTTACCCACACTTCTCTCCAATAGATTCTTCCCTTCCCTTATCTATTGACTCCCTGTCTGCGAATCCAGCACTCACTCAAACTTAGTCCTCCTTCAATTCTATCCTTATACCGGTCCTCATAAAGACTATCTCATCCTCCTCCAAGATTACCTTTCCTTCTGACCCCATCCTTTCCTCCTGGATCCCAATAACTTTCCTGGCCTTTCTCCTTTGTATTCTTACTCTCTTCAACAATAATCTATCCTCCAGTACCTTCCCTCACTGTTGGAAATCTGCTTTGGTTTAGCCCTTGTTGAAAAATTCCTCCCTCGATCCTTCCATCTCTGCACACTATTAGTCTCTAATCTTCCTTTCCTTTCTAAAGTCTTAGAAGCTTGAAGTTCAGTCTTGAGTACACTAATTTTCTTTACCCCAGGCAGTCAGGTTTCCGTGCAGGTCATAGCATGGAAACCATCCTTCTTTCAGTTCTTAATGAAACTTAGGAGTCACTGGATAATGGTAACATTTCTCTGGCTATCTCACAGGATCTTTCTTCCACCTTTGATCTTGTCAGTCACCCCCTTCTTCTGTCACGTCTGCAAGCTGCCGGTGTTCACGGATCTGTTCTCCATTAGTTTCATTAATGATTTTTCTAATTGTGAAACTTCCCACGTCATACACATTATCCAGTGTCCGTGCAAGAAGCTTTACGTGGGGAAGACTATACGTAATATTCGGGTTAGAATTATAGAACACAGAAGTGCGATTAAAAAAGGTAGTATTGAAAAACCTCTTGTTGAACATTGGATTGAGCAGGCACATAAGATATCGGACATAAAATTTTTTGTTATCAAAAAAGTTAAGTTGAACTGGAGGGGTGGTGATATCAACAGAATTATAATGCAATTAGAACAGCGGTATATTTTTATGTTAGACTCTAGGGCTCCTAAGGGACTTAATTTGAACCAAGATTTTTCGGTTTTTCTTTGATGCATTTAGGCATTTATTTGTTTACAACATATATGTTTCTTAACTTTGTTATCATGGTTTTATATTGTCATTGTATATATAATCTTATTTATTTAAGTGTTATTTAAAGTTCATTTCTTTCTTTCTTGGTGCTTTTAATTCTGTGGTTTTTAATTTTGCTAGCATTGTTTTTTTGTATTTATTTATATGGTCAATTTAGGTCCATTTGTCCATTCTGTTTTTTGGCTGACCCCCCCTGGTGTTTCGCCGGTTTTTTACTGTGCTGGAAGATCTTTCCTGTTTTAGTACTACATGGCTCTTTTTTTCCCTTGTGACCATAATTCTTGGTGTAGAGATACAAATTTGGATTTATGGTTTGTACTTGGAGCAATATAAGCAGCCTTTTTATTGTGTTGTCATCCTTTTTTTTGTGTTTGTTTTGAATTATTCATATAGGGATTGAGATATGCGATTTACTCATTTGTGACCATCTCTTGTTTTTAGCGAGAAACATATGATTGAAATCATGGTATTTTTCAGTCCCCCTTTTTTTTAGTCCCGTTCAAGCCAATTGTGCAATTTTTTTGAGTCATGATTCCTTCGTTCAGTCAAAGGTGCTTTTTGGAACGATGGTTCAGGTTAAGGTGCTATGTATATGACATCACTATCCTATTCTTTTTGTGCCGGTTTCTTATAGTTTTTAAACAGTAGGTTGGATCCTTTTATGGAAGCACGATGTGTCTTCAGTTACAGCACTTAACAGTAAAGTTTTTTGTGATTGAGATATGCGATTTATTCTTTTGCGACCATCCTTTGTTTTTTAGCGAGAAACGTATGGTTGTATCATGTTTTTTTTCAGTTCCCCTTTTTAGTCCTGTTTGAGCCAAATGTGCAGTGTTTTGAGATATTCCACTTTATTAGTCATGTTTTTTTCATTTTAGTAAAAGGTGTTTTTTGGATCTATCGTTTGGGTTAAGGTGCAATGTATGACGTCATTACCCGATTTCTTTTTATACTCTGCACATGCGCCGGCGTCTTTTACAATTTTCAAACAGCAGTTTGGATCTCTTTATGGAAGCGCGATGTGTCTTTAGTTACAGCACCTAACAGTGAAGTTTTTCCTGATGTGTCCTTCACAGTGAGTTAATATGATTTATAGTTCAACTGAGCGGGGCTTATGGTTTTTTCCTTGTGACATTGAGTCGGTCTAAATTATGTAACAATGGTTCATTTGTTTTCCCCTAGTTTTTGGATGATAGCTTGACTGCCGTGTAAGTAAGATATACTTTCCTATAGCTTTTTAAATTACTCATTTGGTAATTTTGGTGGAATGTCTTCATTTATGTGGCTAGTAGTTGTATATGGTGGGGTGTTTTAAACCTTTATAAGGGTTTGATGTTGCTTTTGGTCCCCCCCCCCCCTCCACGGTTTTAAAATACATTTTTGTTCATGGACTTTCTGGTAGAGTCTTCATTATGCCTTGTCATCATATATTTAAAAGTCTTTTGTGTATGTGGAGGTTCGACTTCCGTCAGACTCACTCCTTTTTCCTTTTATTTATAGATTTTAGCTACAGGAATTTATGATATTGGTATGTTTTTCATTGCCAATTTCCTGTCTGGTTTGTAGATTATGTTTTTAATTAAATTATTTATTATGTTTATATGTATGTATACTCTTAAGTGGTTTTAATTTACATGTGTATACAATTTTAGGTTCTCGTAATGGTTTGGTTGTTTTTAACATATCTGTTTAATTAATTTGTACTATGTACTTTTGGCTTTGTTATTCTTCTTTTCTTGTTTAGTGATCAAGTATAGCGTTCCAACATTTTAGTTTTTTTCTATATGGTTTTTATGAGTTTTAATATTTATTTGTGCATAATTGTTGTTTGTTTATTGTTTTTTACAATTGATCTATATTTATATTTTTATGAGTGTAAATGAATAATGTTGTGTTATTATTTTTATTTGCCTCATTGTTCTTGTTTTTAGTTTGCCTTCACCCCTGATGAAGTATATACGAAACACGGCCTGTGTCGGGTTGTGTCACCAGTTGCCCACCCTGGGTCCTAGGGCTAGCAGAGAGGGTTCAGCTGATGACTATCCTAAGCCAGGAAGTGGGGGTAGTGCAGGCGTAGTAGTACACTGGCCCTCTGGGTAATGGAGTCTGTCAGACGGCTGCCTAGGGTGAGAACTTACACAATCTTGACGATGCATATATTCATATGATTCTTGCAAGGTATTGTGGGTATTGTAGTTCATTCACTCCCAAACACAGCTGATGACAATAATTTGAGTTGTGAAACCAAGTGGTAAGATCAATAAAATACTTCTTTTATTGATGGGGTTTAATTCACCCAGCACATGTATGCTTGATAGCACTATAAATGAGGTTACTTGCTTGCAGTGTTTAAAATGGATAACAAAAAGTCACAAAGTAAACCAGAAAACAACCTTCAGCTTGTCAGGCAATTAGCTAATGTTTTCTTAGCAAATAATTACCAAATACAAAGGCACAAAGAAAAGAATAAACTTTGCTGGTTAGGTTAACTTCTGCTTATTTTCCACGCAGATCTCAGCAGTGATTCTCCCTTGCTCACCCACACAATCAGGTGCAGCCCTAATTACTATCAATGGACCAGCTGAAAGCCTTTAGCTGGCTGGCTGCTACTGTGTGAGCCCAAATCCTGCTTTAAGAGCTGTTTGCAGTGGAAATAAAGAACAAAGTTAGGTTTCTTTGTGATGGCTGATGTGTTTGCTCAGAGAAAGCTAGCAATAGCATTTAGATAGAGAACAGTCCATATAAACTGTACTTTCATCTGCTGTATCAATCAGCATAGGGTCATTATCATACATTGGCACAGACGAGTCTTTCATTAAGGCACTATCATGAGAATGCTCATTCCCTTGCTGCCATTCTCTATTATAGATAGGGTCTGGATCAGTGTTCATACCTGAGCCTCTCCTGCTATCATTATTCCTCTCTGTATAGCCTGGCCAATATGTAACCCAATTCTGATGTCCAGCCTTCCAATCTTGATCCCTGGACACTGGATCTCCTCTCACATACCTTCTGGCCTTGGTCTGAAAGTCCCTTCCACATGCAGTCTTCTCTCTTCCAGGTAGCCACTGGTGATTCCTATCTCTGCCACTCCATTCCTCTGGCTGAATCCAGTCCAATGGACTCTGCTGGCTTTTGGAATACCTCCCAGTATGAGTACTGCCTTGGAATCTCCCAGACCTTCCAATGGCCTTTCTTCTCTTCCTTCCAGAGAGTTTCCTTCTCTCTCTATCTGCTTGGCTTGGCTTCTGTTTCTCCAGGTGATACTGGTGCTTGTAGCCGTTGCTGAAGCTCTCCCTCAAGCTCTTTCTGTGGCTTTTGCTGAAGCTGTTCTTGAAGTTTTCCCTGAAGCTGTTATCTGAAGAATAATCTCTATTCTTATTCTTTCCTAATGTGTGCTGCTCCCTAACACAGCGCAGCTGTCTTGAATCAGGCCCTGCCCTTTGAGATGAGTGCTTAGGGATTACCTCATAGCTCTCTTGATTGCACACACATTTTCTCACTTCAGCCCCTCTCATGGCTGCTGGAAACCTGGTGCATTCTGGGACTGGTAGTCTTTTATGTGAAAACTCTGTTTTCTTGCTTCTACCAGAACTGACAGGTTGCTTGTTCAGAGTCACATCATCTTTTCTATAGCTCCTACCTGAGCTATGATAAGCTTCCTTATCACAAGTCCCAAACACCTCACAGGCAAAGGAATTGAGGTAACAGAGTGGTAAGGTCAAAATAAGGTTTTATTTCCCCGTCCCGGGGTTTTGGGTAAACACAAATGAACTCAGGACAAAACCATATGTCTGGTATAAAGAAATAGTAACTCAGGAACTGCAGAAAAATGACATCTTTTTCTTCCAGCTTTTAAATACACAGTCCTTTACATAGGAAACAGTAAAGGCTTCTTTTTCAATGGCAGTAATGCTCACTTTGCTTTCTCCAGCTATACCATTAGCTTCAAACATTCAATTCAGCAAAGTGTTTCCATATTATCTGCAATGGTTAACGTACAATCCATGGGTACATCGTTTATGCCTTCATCTGTGTATTCAACCTGCATATCCTCCAGCCTATCCCCCGCTGGATACATAGGAACGCATTCACACAGGGTTCTCAAAACATTCTCTTTAGCCTTAAGAGAATTCTGGAAAGCTTTATTGTCCCAGAGAAAACTATTAGGCTTAGTTTTCTCCCTGTTCCTCTTATAGGAACTACCTTCTGGCTTCTGCCTGCAAGGCTTACTGAGTAGTGCTCTTTCACTATTAGGAAAGTTCAGAGGTTTGTACCTTTCTCTCTCGTGAGCTTCTGGACACACCAAGCTGGCTCCCTGCGTGGCTTCTCCCTCCAGCTGCCTTCCTCCCAAGGCTTTAACTGAGAGAAGCTTTCCTGCAGACTGTGGGTTTTAACTCTCGATACCTTTTCAGCTTGAGCTTTCTTTGTTCCTCTGTCTGTTCCAATGTTTTCTCCTGTTCTAGCTCTGCTGCAGGAATTCACAGCTGCTCCGTCAGAACTCCTCCCGGATCCTAATCCAGATCCTGAGCTTGCTCCCCAGCTTGAACTTCCTCTCCAGCCTGAACTCGAATCAGCACCTGAACCAGAGCCTGAGCTTGAGCTCCCTCCTGAGCTGAAGCTTGCGCTTCCACCTGAGCTTGAGCTAGAGCTAGCTCTGCTTTCTAATGAGTGCTTTTTATCTTCCACAGTGCTTAGCTTCACCCCTCCTCCACCCAGGTGAATCCTATTGCACTCAGGGCACGGGGCTTGTTTGCAGCTTGGGCGGGGCTGCTGCACTCATGGCTGGGTTTGTTTACATCTCCCTTGGCAACCTGTAGCCATGTGCATTGCCTGGCTGTCAGAATCTGACCTGTTTTCTTCAGTTTCCTCTGACTGCACAGCAAGGGACGGATCTTCCCCATCACAGTTGGCATTACGTATCAATAAAAATCTTTTATAAAATTCCTATTCCTTGGCTTTTGTCCATGTTCTCTGACTGGACTCTTCCAAGATATTCAAATTTGCAACGAGATGAGTGGAAGGCATTGATGACTCTAAGATCTAATCCTGATATAGTAATTCGCAATGCGGACAAAGGAGGATCGATAGTTATACTATCTATACATTATTATCATCAGCAAGTGCTGTCACATCTTTCTGATGTTAAGTATTATTTGCCGTTGGCTCAGGATCCTTTAAAAGATTTACAACAGAGAATCGCACGATTGGTCACACAGGCTAAGGATATGGGACAATTAACTGTCAAAGAAGCTAAATTTTTGACACCCAAGCACCCAAAAATACCAGTGTTTTATATGGTCCCTAAGGTGCATAAATCTATCATAGCTCCTCCATGTAGGCCTATTGTTTCCTGTCGGGACTCGGTTTTAGAACCTTTATCTAAGTTTTGTGACCGATTTTTACAGAGGTCAGCATGTTTAGTGAGATCCTCTTTACGGGATACTTCACATTTTTTGACTTTGTTATCTCAATGCACGTTTTCTTTTTCTTCAGTTTGGTTGGTTACGATAGATGTGACGGCTCTTTATACTAATATAGATCAGACTGAAGCATTGCAAATTATAGAATCATCTTCATTGACATTGCCAGATCGGATTCCTAAAACATTATTTTTGGAATTTCTTTCCTTGGTGCTCACTAATAATTATTTTTTATATGACAAACAATTTTTTCAACAAATTTATGGTATAGCAATGGGCGCTACAGTCGCCTCCTCTATTGCGACCATTTATTTAGCAGCATTTGAGGAAGAATTTCTTTATAATTCTGATTGGTTTAAGAACATACCATTCTGGGTTCGTTTCCTTGATGATATTTTCTTTGTTTGGGCAGCGGATAAGCCATCACTATTACTGTTTTTAGAGTGGCTTAATACCGGGAAGATAAATATCAGTTTTACAGCGAAGTATGATTACAAAACCATTGATTTTTTGGATGTCCGTTTGTATAAATCGGGTCATACCCTTTGTTCAACTTTATATCGCAAACCTGTGCAACAGAATACTTTATTACAATTTCAAAGCTTTCATCCGGGCCCTCTTAGAAGGGTTCTTCCACTTGGACAATTTTTTCGTATAAAACGAAACTGTACTACTAAGGAGGAATTCATGATACATGCAAAGGATTTATGTCAACGTTTATTACATCGAGGTTATCCTGCACAAGTTATTAAAAAAGCTTATAAAATAGCTATATATGCACATCGTGATTGGTTATTACATTCTGCTATTCGGAAGGATACTCCACCTATTGGAGGGACTCAAGTCTCTGGTTTGTCATCTACGTTAGATACATTTAGTAAAACTGATGATAATAATAAGAAAATCATTGGAGTTTTACCATATATGATTGGATCTTCACAAGTAGTGGCTATTTTACGTAAATACTGGCACATTTTGCAACTTGACCCTAGTTTTCAACAGGATTTTATGATTGCTTATCAGAGGAGTGCTAACATCAGGGATTTGGTGGTGCACTCGATGGTGGATATTGAACATCAAGGGGAACCACGGTGGATGTGGGACATTTTTCTTGTCTATCTTCCCGCTGTCAATATTGCTTACAATCGCAAACTGGCACCACGTGGACACATAATTCCACTGGACGAACATTTTATTTAAAATGGCATACAGATTGTACTTCATCCTTTGTGGTGTATGTTCTCACATGTCCTTGTGGACTTCATTATATAGGTCGCACGATACGTCCAATAAAAAAACGTCTATCAGAGCACAAATCTCGCATTCATACAAAAACGCTCACAGCCCCCTTAGTAGCTCATTGCCTCCAAATTAATCATGTATTTACGGACTTTTCCTGGTGTGTATTGGATCATGTACCTGATGGCCCTCGGAGGGGAGATCGGGAACAAGATTTACAAATCCTGGAACAACGTTGGATTTTTTTTATTGAAATCAGTTACCCCAAATGGTCTCAATCAAGAATTAGATTGGTGGAGTATTTTACCCACCTGATATTGATTGTTTTTCATAGATACTAGACTTGGGTATAAAACAGCTGATTGCTATGACTGACGTCAGATGCCATTTTCAGGAAGGACGTTCTTTGAACAAGCAATGGTTCTTTTTGGTAAAAAGAAGCTGGGAGAATTACCATGATAAAAGAAGATTATTCTAATACCATCTGAAGCAGGGTCGGAGGATCCGAAACACAGCGCTGGGTTATGGAGTTCTGAAGAATGTTTTCTCAACAAATTCTGTTTAGAGGAATGTTTAGAAGAAAGTTTTCTCAACGGAGAACTGCTGTATAAGTGAAGATTCTTTCCATCGGGATCTCTTCTTGAAAAACTGCAGGACCCAACTGCCAGCTAAGTTTAATCTTGATTAATCAAGTTATTAAGAATTTCGGTTCTTTGCCTTGGTGAGATGGCACTCTCACTATAACCAAATAGTGATATGGCACAGCTATGTATCCACAAAGAGCTATTATAATGTCTGCCTCCAGTGATGTGGATGCAATCTCTGTCTGGAGATGCCAATCACTGAGCAAAATGCTGTGTGTCAATGCTGAGTATCCTAAGGCAGGGTGCTCATGGTTGCTTTAAGCACATGTCGTGTGTGCTGACCAGCGGACCAATCGCAGCTGGTTTGTGCATGGCTGACACAGCCTAGTGAAGGGCATCAAGGGCAGTCTCAGCAATGGTTTGGGCAGCAATGGTTCATGGCCTACTCACTGGAGTCATGGTAGGACAGTAGCAGTAGCCCCACGCCAGCCTATGTACCCCCACTGCAGTGGAAGTCCATGGCATCAGCATATTGACACTGGGCACTAACCTACCACTGTTATTGGAGGGTTAGTGTCCAAAATGGGCAGAACACAGGGCTGAACTGTTGCTGTCGCCTACAGCATGCAGGAAAGAAGGAGAAAAAGCATGACACACTGCAGACAATACCTACCACACACTAGCAGTGATGTAGACCTGGAGCATGGCCAGCAGAGACCATCTCTAACAGTGCAGGTTCAATGGACCAGGTGCTGGGCACCCATCCTCACCCTCAGGATGACAGCTGAAATTGCTCTGCAGCACGGCTTGCAGTTGTTATGTACATGTAGCAGACGCAGTCAGTGCGTCTTGCTGTGGTGATGTGCTGGAGCAGTGCACTCTCCATTGGTTCATCAGCTGCAGACTGCTGTTTTGCATGTGCAGTGCCACATGGGTAATGGAGGGCCCAATCTATATGGCACACACAGCAAAGTTTGATCAGAGGCCTGCAGGCTCTATGCATCTGTGTAGTGCTGTGTGGAGGTGTAACCTACTGGTTGGTACAATTCCTCCATAGGCAAAGGTCCAAGGTTTGATTCCCACTTATTCATTTTGTGCCTGGGTGCTACTCAGATCACTTGCCCACCTGCAGACAATCATTCTTCTACATTTCTATGCATTATGGTCACACGTTGGGTAGCCCAACATGACATTCCCCATCATGATCATCTGAGAGCATGGCTTTAGTGGCTCTGCCGTGGCCCATTGCCGTGGGTCAGTGATGTATACGCAGCAGATGTCTGGGACAACTGGTATGGATACGTTTTCTATTGTGCCATCATTCTGACCTCCCAGTTTTACGTAAAGAGGACATATCTCATACATTCAGGCACATAACACTCCTTGCATAGCCATACCCTGCACAGTTTGCCATCATTACTTGCTCCATATGAGGCAAATAGGTTCAACTTGCCCCTTTCTATCATGCCACTTTGTTGGGTGTATTGTCTTTCAGTTGCACAGGCTGAGGCACCAGTTCCACCCACACAAATGGTGTTTCAGGTACCCCATGGCACAGTTACTTTCAGATCACACACACCAAATGCTTTTTGCCAATAAGATCCCATACATCCACCCACCACACACATTGCAAACTCTCTGCTTGGCAAATCCATGGCACAGCCCTGCACCCACCATTTGGCCATCAGAAGGATTCATGTATTTGCCAGTAAGCTGCCCCACCATAGCCATCAATGGTCACTGGCAGCAGTTAGCCAGATCATGCACACCTCTCCTGTGACTGCTCCACATGAGCACTCATGGACAATCCTTACTTTACTGCCTACATCCGGAACATGCTGCCTCCACCCAGACACTGTCCTGGCCTATGGAATGCCACACTGACAGTACTTCTGGATACATGCCCACACTTCACAGACACTGTAATATAGCTTACAGTACGATGTTGGCTTTCAGGAGCACCTAGGACTGCATGCCTGTCACAGCGCCCCCCCCCCCCCCTCCGCTGCAACCTCTCCACTGACTCCACTGCTGCCAACACCCACCCATGACACTGCCAACATCCACACTGAGCAGCATCACTAGGCCTGCTGTTAGGTCAAACATACTCATCACACATACTTCCACATAGCCAGGCATCAGGTGAATCAGCTCCATCAGCTACCATCTGTCTTTGCATCCATATCTTCTCCAATGGCTTCCCTGACCCCCCTTTCAGTGGCTTTCCTGCATTAAGATGCATGCTTAACACCTTACTGCTTCCTGTTCTGTTACCACACATTGTGTCCAATACCGCCCTTAATGCCGGAACGCCTTCAACACGCTCACCACACTTACTGCACAGAAACCACTTATCACTGCCCTTACCGCACGTTAACAGGAGCTCCCTTACCACCATTTAGTAAACATACCCCCTAGACTCAAACTTAACTCTTCTAGATTTCAGACAGACTGTTCTCCATGAAGTCATGACACCATATGGACCACTGAGTATGACCAAAAAACAGCTTCCTTCCTACATCTTCCTTCTTCCACCTCAATCCAATCCTCTGAAAATGCAGTTTGAGGGATCAGTAAGGAAAGGTAGAGAGAAGCACTTTATTATTTTTTTAACAAGAGTGCAGAATGTGCTGCAGTTATGTTATGGTGCCATGTTTTTATCACTATTATATATTGGCAAACTAAAAACAGCTGGAAATTTAGTGATTGATAGCTCATATTGTCACATTGTGCAATCTTGTTTTATCTTTGTTATATATTTTTTCATTATATAGGAGAATGTTTGAAGAATACTTGAAAATGACAAGTGCTTTTCTTTTGCTTTTATGATTTTAAGAGACGAGAACATTTATTTGTTTTTAAATAGTAATATTTTATGTTTTTTATGGTGGTATGATATATTAACATTTTTTAAAATAATTTATGCAACTCCAAAGAGCAAAAAATCTGGGAGAAAAAAGCAATCCTAGCCTGTGTCCCCACATAACTCTGCACTGAAGGGGTTATACAGATAGCAAGAAATAACTCCAACATGATCCATCACTTGATCAACCTTGACCATGTTCCTTTCTTATCCTAGGGCTGCTGTTAGGATGTAGAAAAAAGAAACAAGAATTATTGCCTACAGAGAAAGATTCATAATTACTATCTGCTGTGAGGAATAAAGAGAACTAATGAATGTGAAGAGAGAAAGGCCTGAACTTTTGAAGTACAAACAGAACTTAGGGAACAGAAGCAGGACCATGGGAAAAACAATGCACTGAAACTGGGCTCCCAGCAAGCTTCCAGCTACTTCCAAGCCATTACCAAATCATAGTCAGGACATACTGCTGCAATACAAACCGACTTCCAAATCGAAATGTGATGCTTTTCATGGTGTTGTCCAGGAAATACCAGGTCATAATTTTAGAATTTAGGAACTGATGCTTTTGCTGTCCTCCCTCGCACTTCTGGTCTAAGTTAATTGCTTTCTTCTAACAGTGCATCTTCTATTCACCAGCCTTCTGTAATCCATTGGCATGCACAGTTAATACTGTAGATGCTGCCAAATACTGAAAAGCTTTCATTTCAAACAAAATGAAATAAAGATGCTCCAGGTGCTACATTTCATTCTCGGTCTTAAACTGGAGCAGCCACAGACCCCTATGAAACATGTAAAACAGTTTCCCTAGATTATCCCCTCTCCTTCATCTTCCACCCCGGAAAATAATTCTATTGCCAGTTTTTGGTGCCATCTTTGAACATTGCTGTAGCTTTTCTTTCAAACTGCAGGTCATTAAAGCCTTTCAAATATTTATTGGAAAGTCTAAAATTAAGAATTGTAAGATTTTTCCATTTGTAAAGCATGAACCACACGCCCCCTCAGGACACACTTAAATATAGTGATTGATTGACTTTAATCCTCCTCAAAGAAGCAAGGATGAAATATCCGTTGCTTTTTCTTCTTTCCTCCCTGCCTACCTAACTCTGGTATTATAACTGTCAAATTAAGTTATACATTCTTCAAGATGGGGCCCTGAGTAGCAACAGAATGAGAGACTGACCATTAACAGAACCATTGAAATATTGTTCACAGAATCAAAATTTAGCAGCAATTAATTAGAAAATGTACATTTTACATTCAGTGTTTCAAAGATGCACACAATGATGCATGCTGAATTTTCAATGATGTTCTTTGCATACCTTCTCTCACTCCCATCTCCTATCCTTCTCACACATACACACACATTCCCAGCTATTTCCTCTCCCAGCCAATCCTCCTTGACCCTCTTCAGCCTTCTCACCTATGCCTGGTGGGGAGGGGGGGGGGAATTCTATGCAAAACTTCTTATGTGTCTTATTCCTCTTGTGCAAGCTATTGATGATGCTCCTGACCGCTTTCTCTGCTCTCCCAATCCCTTCCCTCTGGGGCAGAATAGTTGAGTTTGCTAAATACACATCCTTCCAACAGCCCCAGCTTTCATATAGCAATATGGGTCTATTTAGTTGTCTCTTAGTTCCTCTTCCAAGATCTCTCAACTACCTTCATAGTCTGCTATGGAAGAATGTCTCCTTTGTTCCTTTTAAGGTAGGATTACTTAAATACCATGAAATCATGGCAGAGTAACTCTTGCAACTGTTGGACCTGATGGAGCATGGTTTTGAAGCATTAATTTTGATCCCTGAAGCAGAAAGATAAGTGGTATGCCTTTCAAAACATAACGCTATGTCAGGAAGCTTTTAAGAGTTGAAGTAAATTTTAACTGGAACTGAAAGTCAAATGAAATGTGAAATATAATGAAAAATACCTGTATATGTTAAAAAAAAGGACTGATTAGATTTGATCATTAACTCTGCTATATTGTTAAATGCTCTTGTTTTGATGGTCTGCAAAACTTTTTAAACTTATGTTGTGTGTATATATATATATAGAGCTCTAGTTGTGATAATCTGATAAGTCTTTAAAAAATAGACATACCTTCATCTATGATTTATAGACATAAAAATAGACATACCTTCATCTATGATTTAAGGGCCCAATTTTCTTCTGGGTGGGCTATGTACCATGAATCCTCTATATTAGTTTGTCAAGATGTAAATAGTTACCCAATATGTAAATAGTTACCCAGGTTTGACCCAAGTTCATGTACCGATTCATTGTAAACACAGCTACAGAAATGTGTAGGTTTTGATGTTCTATGTAAACCGCACTGATGCGGAATAGCGCGGTATATAAGAGAAGGTAAATAAATAAATAAATAAAAATAAATAAACTACGGCACATAGCCCTGCCCTCTCACCTTTAACTCCAGATATTCAATGCCACACTGACGGCATTGAATATCTAGGTTGTGCGCCAAGGGGTCAACACCGCAGAGCCTAACCATGTACCAGCGATATTGGACCTCTACACGGTTAGTGGTCCACAGCTAGAAGTAGGCAAGCCAAAAGCTGGCCTAGTTTTATCCACAGACCACTAACCGTGTAGCGGTCCAATATCACCTCTACAAGGTTAACGGCAGTCACCACCTCCACTGTGCCCTGTAATACCCCCAACATGCCCTAATGCTAACCATATAGCATCGTGGCATGTAGGGGACATAGTTTGGGATATTAAATGGCACTAACGGTGTAGGTGCCATTTAATATCCTCCAGGACTGACAGGGCTGCCCACGACACCTCAGCCCGCTCCTGCTGCCCAATCGAGGCAGCCCGGATCATTTCAAAAGGAGCGCCGGCCCCATCGCCCACCCTCTCCGGCCTAACAGCTCTCTCAGGAGGGAGAAGGCTGCTGACACCTCCAGGGCCGCCCACGACGCCTCAGCCCGCTCCTGCTGCCCAATCGGGGCAGCCCGGATCATTTCAAAAGGAGCACCAGCCCCATCACACACCCTCTCCGGCCTAGCAGCTCTCCCAGGAGGGAGAAGGCTGCCGACACCTCCAGGGCCGCCCACGACGCCTCAGCCCGCTCTTGCTGCCCAATCGGGGCAGCCCGGAGCATTTCAAAAGGAGCACCGCAAGGCTCACCTGCGCCTGAGGGCCTCGCCAGAGGGCCCCCTGGCGTGGCCCTTAGGTGTGAGCCCCTCCGTACCCGGAACATATCCAACCCAGCAGGCCCAGACCATTAAACCTGACATCCTCGAAGGATCGCTCCACTGCCTCCATAGCGGATACATCTCTACCGAGCAAAAATGAAGAACACGCTCTGGACCACGAGGTAGACCATTGATTTAAAATGACTCTCCCTCCTACAATCCTATAATCAAACTGAACCCTGATCTGCTATCTTGAGCCCTTGTAACCCATATTGCCTCTACAGGAGCTCCCTGTATACTCCTCCTACCCAATGAACACCCTGTTGTAATGTTGTTTGCCAATCCCTAAAAACCTCCCTCGCCAGTCCTACCTGATCTCTCATAGTGCTGATACTTTGCATATACATTGCTATTACATGATTATGCCCTGACTGTTTCACTGCTGATACATTGCTGTTACATTGATACATTGATGATACATCGTTGTTACATTGCTGATATATTGCTGATATATTGCTGCCCCATCTGATACAGTGTTAATACATTGTTGTTACATGTTCTGTCCTAACTAGCTCACCGCTGTTACACTGTTACACCATCCACCCCCACAACATTGTCCTAAAACTGCCTTTAGTGTTTGATCTCTGTAACCCTTTACCTAGACTTGCCGGCTCCGTGCCTAGAGTAAGTTTCCTACATAGGCCACCCTGAAAATGCACCCAATTCTGGCTCTAACCCTTATCCTCCTTACCTCCTGGTCCCCCAATCTATCGCATGCCTTTAACCTTGGCACCAGTCACATCCCGATACTCTACAATAATGGGAGAAAATGGTCCGAAATCCCCCACCACCCCACGCCAAGAACCAATACGTCCCATCCTCACCTACTACACATCCCCTTGCAGAACCTTAAGAAGAACCAATCCAAAAAACACAATTACCAACACTTACTCAAATGTGCACTTATAAATGCCAGATACATACGCTCGAAATGGCCTGTAACCAATGACCTGATCTCCCATCATGACCTCGATATCCTAATGATAACTGAATAAATATTCTGTTCTATGTAATTATCTCTTGTATATAGTTTACCCCGGTTCTCCAAGTTTGTACTCCTGTTCGATGTAAACCAAACAGCTTGTTGTTATGGTCTTTATGTTATAATGTAAACCGCGCTGATGCCGAATAGTGCGGTATATAAGAACTTGTAATAAAATAAATAAAATAAATAAATAAATAAACTGAGACATGGCTATCCGATTGTGACAACGTTCTCATCAACCAGATGTCAGCACCAGGTTTCTCTATCTACGCCTGCCATAGGACCAACCAGAAGGGAGGCGGTACACTCATCCTTGCCAAATCCGAGCTTCAATTCAAACTAAGCGACGCCTCCAGCACAACTCACCTAGACATGCTCACCATAGAAAACGAACACTGCACAATCAACCTACTGTACTGAGCACCAACATCTTCACCAGATGACCTTCCAACAATAATTGACCTTGCCTGTAACTCAAATAACCCACGCTCCCCAAGTTGGTTAATAGGAGATTTTAACCTGCCTTCCCTGCATGATGCACATTCATCGGCCTTCCTTGAAGCAATGCACGACCTGGGCTACGAGCAACTCGTCGACTCCCCTACCCACAATAAGGGGAGCAAACTTGACCTGATCTTTGCTCCCCAGACCGCTATCAACTCAACCCATCACCTTGTGATCTCAATAACTCCAGTACCCTGGTCTGACCATAACCTACTCACATTTCACATACCCACCAACTACTACAGCAATAGCTGTAACAAAGCACTGGCCCCTCCTAGAACCACAACAACACACTTTTGGCCACTCGCTAAGGACGAAGTCCTTGAGAAGGTCTTACCTCTCCTCACCAATACATCCCTTGAACGAGATGTATTGGTATCCAACTGGGATAACGCTCTCAGAACCGCCGCCTTCCTCCCAACCTCTAGCAAGAAACCAAAGAAACGTGAACATGCACCATGGTACTCTGAAGACCTGAGAGCATCGCTCCTCCACCTCCGCAAACTCGAGAGACAGTGGCACCAAACCCGGACCCCCGAGGCACTCTGTGCATACTCCTCACACCTACAAACACATTGAGCAAAAACGATGGAAAAAAGAAAACATTACCATTCAGATATACTGAAGCGGTCGATGAACAAACCACATGACCTGTTCAATATTGTGAAATCCTTAACAGGTGACCCAGCACTTGTTCAACCACCCATGCCCCAGCCACAGGACTACTCTAACTATCTACAGTCGAAAATGATCCAGACTAACATGAATACAACCTCTACAACCCTCTCCACCCCACACGAAACCTCCCATCCAGCCCCTTTGCTTAGGTTCTGTGAGGTATCCAATAAAGAGATCCAAGACATCATCTCCTCTATCAACCTCACCACTGCTCCCAATGACCCCTGCCCAGCCAGCTGGATTAAAGAGTTGCGCCATGACCTCAGTCCCGCCTTAAGCAGAATTCTGAACCAATCCTTCTCAACAGGATCCTTCCCACAAAGCTTAAAGCATACATCAATCCGTCCACTGTTGAAGAACAGCAGACTCGACCCTTCTAAAGTCGAATCTTTCAGACCAATCTCGAGCATCCCCCTGCTTGCCAAAATCATTGAGAAGGTAGTCCAGTGACAGATTCAACAGCACATTGACACTGAAGCACCACTTGACCCATCCCAACACGGCTTTAGGGAAGCACATGGTGTTGACACTATCCTCACAACCCTCTTTAACAACCTAGTCACAGTAATTGACAACATCCACCAAGGATTCGTTCTTATCTTTATGGACATCGCTGCCGCTTTTGACTCTGTGAACCATGAGATACTACTACTCCGTCTCAAGGAAAAAGGGATACAAGGCTCAGCACTATCATGGTGTAAATCTTATCTGGCCAACAGATGGCAACAAGTCAGAACAGGCTCCACCACCTCAGAGCCATTTCCACTGAAACAAGGTGTGCCTCAGGGTTCGTCCCTATCTGCACTGATGTTTAACATCTACATGCAGCCAATCTGTGCCCTAATCCGCTCTTTCAATGTTCAATGTCTTGCCTGTGCAGATGACATCCTGATGTACATTCCATTCAAGATCGATCATCCAGACTTCTCACCAATATTAAGATGCTTCAATGCAGTCGCAGACTGGCTCCTATCACAGAACTTATGGATTAACCACAGCAAAACTGATGTCCTATTTGTTACAAGGAATCAGAAGTTCACACCACCTTCCTCCTTACAAGTCAACAATGCCGAGTTGAAAACCAAACCCACAATTCGTTACCTAGGCATTGCACTAGACCAGCGGCTCGACATGTCAACTCATGTGAAAAACACCACGAAAGCAATATACCATAAGATCCGGACTCTACGACATCTCCGCCCCTTACTTGACTTCACCGACTACTGAACAATCTTCCAAGCCTTGGTACTGCCACATCTCGACTTTGCTAATATCATCCTCCATGGTCTTCCTCAGTCAACACTAAACCCACTATGACTCGCCATGAACTCAGCTGCGAGGGTGCTTATAGGATTATCGAAGTCAGTTCACATAACGCCAGTCCTGATGAACCTCCACTGGTTACCTCTGCAGATTAGAACCCAATACAAGGTTCTAGTCCTGACCTTCAAAGCCCTAAAGAACCAGCCTCCCACGCCCATCAGTAAACTTATCCACTGCATGCTAACCAACAGAAACAGGAGATCCACATTGATGAATACGCTCGAAGTCCCGAAGATACTGACAAAATGCACGAAGACAACTGCCAGCAGGGCTTTCTCCATATTCGCACCCAGGGCCTGGAATGCCCTCCCTACCAAAATCCGAGCCATCACAAATCTAACGTTATTTAGAAAAGCCCTCAAAACACCACCTCTTCCTGAAACATTACCCAGAAACTAATTCTGGAAAACACATAGCCATTCCCCCTCCCTACCCAAACCCCCCCATTGCTCAGCCACCCAAGGAGAATGGTTAATCAGTTCTCCCACTGCCCCCACCCCTGACTCTTGAACATATGCCATGGTAAAGACCCGTACATTCTCGGATTCCCTTATAGGTCTCTGATAAACTTCCTACATAAAAGTGTACTATATTTGTAATTAGTTCCCCCCGTTACTTCCATGTTTTACTTCCCTGTTCATTGTACTCAGTGTTCCTGTGGCATTGTAGTATGTTTTGTTCAACTGTACACCGCATTGATTATAATAGCGCGGTATATAAGAAATGTAAATAAATAAAATAAATAATAGGTGCCATCGAATATCCCCGTTTAAGGCATTTACATGGTTTACTTGGCTGTAAACCATGTAAATGCCTTTCAAATATCGGGCCCTACGTTCTTTTCTTGATAGAAATATGGCTGAAGGATTTTGTAAGCCTGCCCCATCAATTTTAGCTGTCTTTACAAGGATGGATTAGGCAAGAGGCAGAGGTGTGGCCTGCCTCCTTCCTCTCCAGTGCGAATATCACAAATGCCACCAGGCCATCTTCATTTCTTTATACTTTATACTTCATTATACTTGCTCTTTGTGCTTATAACTCCAGCTTTTCTCTATATTTCTATGTACTACTACTTCTTATTATTTGTATAGCACTACAAGAAGTATGCAGTGCTGTATATGCTGCTGATCCTACCGCCCTTTCCCAGCAACTTCTGCTTCTCTAGTTGAATTATTTATTTATTTATTATTTATTACAATCTCTTTTATACCACGCTATTCGGCATCAGTGCGGTTTACATGAAACATAAATTCACCAGAAAAAGCTGTTCTGTGTTTACAGAGAACAGGTAATCGGAACTTGGATAACATAGGGGTAACTATTGACATACAGGCGTCAAGACAGTACATATTACACAGAGCTCAGAAATCATGGATAGCTTCCTGGGAAGGTTGGTGTAGCTAGCTGGGAATGTTGGTGTAGCTACATTCGCTGGGGGTGGTGGCTTGACGCGTTGTTTTCCGGGTAGTATTTGAGGAAGAGCTGATGCTTGAGTGCCTTCCTAAACTGGGTTAAGTTAGTGATTGCCCGGATACTAGGTGGTAGTGCGTTCCAGCATCTTGGAGCACAGAATCTGAAGGCCCTGTTTGCTGTAGCTATGGTGCACTGTGTTAATGCTTTTGGAATTATTAGTGTATTAATTGATGCAGATCTTCTGGATCTATTTGGGGGAATGGTGTGGATGAGCTCTGTTAGTGAGGAGGGGGAGAGCCCATTGATGGCCTTGAAGGTCAGCAATAAGGTTTTGAAAGCAAGCCTGCCATGTATAGGGAGCCAAATGGAGCTGTTTGAGGATGGGCATCACTTGGTCGCTCCTAGAGGCTCCGTGAAGAACTCTCACCGCGGCATTCATCGCAAGCTGTAGAGGGTTCAGGGTGGATTGTGGGAGGCCTTGTAAGATAGCATTAGCATAGTCAAAGTGTGGTATAATCAATGCCCGGTAGATTGTCCAGAAAGCCTCTGGTTCTAGCAGGGAGCGTAAATATCTGAGCGTCCGGATCTTGTAGTAGACTGCTCTTATTGTGTTTCTTATATGCGCCTTCATGTCTAGGCGCTGGTCTAGTGTGACACCAAGGTATTGGATTGTGGACTTTGTTTGTAGTTCTGCTTCCTTAACCTTTAAGTGAGGTGGCGGGGTGAAATTTTGGTTCCTCGTAATGAAGAGTACCTCCGTTTTCTTGTGTTGAATTTGGAGGTTTTGAGACTGGAGACAGTCGGATACCGCGTTAAAGCAGTCTGTCGTGGGGAGAGGTCCAATTTCTCCCTGATATGATCCCTGATATCAAAATTACATTCTTCTACTACAAATCTTTTGATTGTAGGTAATTTCCATATCCATCCTGACTCCCTTTCTCATTCCCTTGGAGTTTCTGAAAACTGATGAGATTTCGGCCTCATCCAGTTTGTCCAGGTTCCTACGCATGCTGCAGGTCATACACTGGATCTTGTCCTCACCTCCCTTTTTCCTTTGAGTCACCCTCTCTCCTGGTCCAACCATAATTTAATTTATTTTCATTTGGCTTCTCTTACTAAATCAACTCCCCCCTCTGTGACTTGTGTTGGGAACCTAAAAAAAATGTAGATTTAGAACTTCTGCGCAGATCCTGTGATTCCTTTTCTACAAATTTTGCTTTGCTTACTATAGAGGAACAGACCAACTTCTAGAATCTGACATTTCTCAGGTGTCAAACATGGTAGCCCCTCTCATATGTCTTTGTAGCAGTGGTGTAAATTCCACCCAAGCAACACCTGCAATGCAGTGGGCCCCAAGTAGGAAGGGGACCCATGCGGTGACGTAGCAACTTACTTTAATTTGTTTGCCCTGCTGCCTCTGCTTTGGGCCCTATGGCTGTTACTTCCTATGCTGAAGTCTCATGATAACAGCCGCACTGTGACACTTCGACCTGAAAGGAACACCTGCCAGGCCCGAAGAAGAGGCAGCAGGGCAAACAAATTAAAGTTTGCCGCACCAGGGAGGGTATGACAATGAGAAGCCCTCAGCAAAATTTTGGTTGGGGCCCCTCATTAGTACTTTCACCACTGCTTTGAAGAGGAATGTCATGGATTGGTCCTGTTCATTATCTTTGTAAGTGATATTGATCAAGGGTTAAAAGGAAAGGTTTGCCTTTTAGTGGTAGTGGCTGACACAAAGATTTGCAACAGAGTGGACACCTCAAAGGGAGAAGACAACATGAGCAAGGTCTACATAAATTAGAAGAATGGTCAAATATTTGGCAGTTAAGATTTTAGTGTGAAGAAGTGCAGAGTGATGTTTATGTTTATTCATACATTTGCCGAGAAGCGTCACAGCGGTTTACAATACAACACTTATGTTACGGAAAATATGAAAAGAACGTCATTTATAAGATAGGACAGAGTAGGATAGACAAAGAAATAGGAAAGATAGGAGAGAAAGGAACAGCAGATTACCTTCACAAACTACCGGCATGACAAAAAAATCCAAAGGAGCAATTTGCAACAGGGGGCGAGAGGTTGGTGTGCATGGACCAGGAGAGGGATCATGGAGTGATTAGTATCTAAGGATCTCAGGGTGGCAAAACAATGTGACAAGGTGATGATCAAATAGGAATTATTAGATGTGGTCTATGGTTCTGGGATGCAAAATCAGCAAGTCCACCCCACAAATCCCAGTATTATCAGGCTAAAGAATAATTTCAAAAATTATTAGTAGGGAGGAGTAGCCTAGTGGTTGGGGCAAGGTACTTCAGGCCGGAAGGTCAGGGGTTCAAATCCCACTAGAGGACAGCAACCTTGGGCCGGAGGGACTGGGATTTCTAGTCCCACAGATGCTCCTTGTGGTCTTGGGCAAGCCACTTAACCCTCCATTGCCCATGTTCCCTGTAAGTATTAGTGTATGTGTCTCATATCCCTGCGTGTTAAATGCATCCCCCAATTGTGTTGTGACCGCTTTGATTGAAGGATAAGGCAGTATACAAAACTGTCTAAATAAATAAAATAAAATAAAAAATAAATTTTATGTCAGACTATGCAATAATCACTGCATATCATAAATACTAAAGTATATTTTAATATATTTATATAGCACAGACTTTTTTTCAAATCACTATAAAAAAAGAGTTCTATCTTAAATGTTCCATTTAATGTAAATATTTGTGTCTACTAAAGCCAGCTGTGTCCCAAAAATTTATCTTGCTCAATAAACCAACATAGCGCTATATTTCGGATGATAAAAATACATCCTGCTTCAAGGTTATAGGAACTTGTCTGAACACTTGTACAGGAGATAATTCTTCTTCCAGTCAATAAATCCAAGCTTTTTCAGTATCACTTATTCTTCATTACTTATCCACACTTGTACTACTACAGTTTGCTGTCTGACAGGGTTTATGTGGGAAATCTAAGTTGGTGGCTGCAGCAAGAGGCAGGCCCACATGGAATGGGGCAAGGTGAGACACATCTTGGACCAGATGACCAAACTCAAGAATACAGAGCTGCACCTGAGAGCAATGTGAGAGCCTACCAGAGGCAGAAGAATAAGAGAACTGTGATCTTTAATCCTCCACTTCTATAACACTGTACATAGTTTTTCCCCTGTTTTTCCAAGTTTGTATCCCATGTTTTATTGTAAACCCAATGTAACTGCTACATTGTTTTATGTTCTGTTCCACTGTAAACCGCACTGATTGTAATAGCGCGGTATATAAGAGATGCAAATAAATAAATAAAATAAATAAATAAATAACTGGCCATGCAAGTTTGCAAAGCCATTGTGAGGACTGTGGGCATTGAGGAGGGGGTTTTGTGTTATATGAATGAAAGACAGCATATAAGAGCTTAGGGCCCCATGACCTTATTACTTGTTTTCACAAATATGCTACTAAGTCTAACATAGTAATATTGTGGAAGAGCTTTCGGGTAAGGTTTGCCTCTTTGCGGATGTTACCAAAATCTGCAACAGAGTAGACACCCAGGAAGGAATAGATAACATGAGGAGAGATCTAGCTAAGCTTCAGAAATGGTCACGAATTTGGCAGCTGAGATTTAATGCTAAAAAATGTAGGGTCATGCATTTGGATTGCAAAAGTCCAAGAGAGAGGCACAGTGTAGGGGGCAAAGTACTTCTTTCCATGAAAGAAGAGCAGGACCTGGGCATGATTGTTTCTGATGATCTTAAAATCAATAAACAGGTAGAAAAGGCAACAGCAAAAGCCAGGAGGCTGCTTAGGTTCATAGGAGAGGAATGGCAAGCAGAAAAAAGGGAGGTGATAGTGCCTCTGTATAAGTTTCTGCTGCGACCTCATTTGGAGTATTGTGTGCAATTCTGGAGACCACACCTTCAAAAGGATATAACCAGTGCAGATGGTGGCTATTAAAATGGTCAGTGGTCTTCATTATAAACCATATGGAGACAGACTTAAAGATCTTAATATGTATACGTTAGAGGAAAGGTGGGATAGAGGAGATACGATAGAGACATTTAAATACCTCTGTGGCATAAATGTATGAGAGCCTTTTTCAACTGAAAGTAAGCTCTGCAATGAGGGGGGCATAGGATGAGGGTGAAAGGGGATAGACTCAGGAGAATATGTGGAAATATTTCTTTACAAAAAGAGCGGTAGATGTATAGAATAGTCTCCCAGTGGAGATAGTAGACAGTATCTGAATTCAAGAAAGCATAAGATAAACCGCGCTGATCACAAATAGTGCGGTATATAAGAATTGTAAATTAATAAAAATAAATAAACACAGAATATCTCTAAAGGAAACAAAGGGACTATAGTACAGTATTTGATATGGAAGGGCAGACTAGATAGGCCATATGGTCTTTTTCTGCTGACATGTTTCTATAGTTGTGATGTGTACTGTGATTTTTAATTAGTCTACTATCATAAAGAGAAAACATAACACATATTTACCACCTTGTTTTAATTACTTAATTCACTTCAGAGAATGAAGTTGTATAATTTACTATTCTTGGTTCACCTTCTTTATTTTATTTTTCCTTTTACTCTTTTTAATCTTTCTTTTTATGCTATTTTGTTTTTTCCCTTTAATCCAGTGGTTCTCATTACGGACATCATGAAAATCTGACTGGTTTGCGTCCTCGAGGACCAGAATTGGAGACCCCTGGTCTAAGTCAAAACAAGTTTGATTAAAGCAGTGAATACGCATGCAATAGATCTGCATACAATGAAGCAGTGCATGCAAATCTATCTCATGCATATTCATTGTGGATATCCTGAAAACCTGACTGGCCTGGGGGTCCCAGAGGACTGTGTTGAGAACCATTGCCTTAATCAAACAAACTTGATTTGACTTAGACCAGGGGTCTCCAATTCTGGTCCTGGAGGACCACAAACCAGTCAGATTTTCAGGATGTCCCTAATGAATATGTATGAGCTAAATTTGAATACAATGGGAGCAGCGCATGCAAATATATCTCATGCATATTCATTAGGGTCATCCTGAAAATCTGACTGTTTTATGGCCCTCCAGGACCGGAATTGGAGACCCCTGACTTAGACAAGCAATTCAATTTTCTCTTTTTCTTTTCTTTTTCAGCAAAGCAGCTCGCTTGTATCTTTCCTTTAAACAGCTTTATTATTTTTCTTTAATCTTAGTCACATCACACAAATTCAAACAAATATCTAAATACAACAAAGCATGGAAGATCTTCCCATTCATTCACATCAATTACAAATAAGATACAATCAGGAGAATATGTGCTTAATCACTCTTCCAGAGTTCCCATATGCAATTATAAGAAGCTTTGGGAGGCACTATTTCTCAATATCTGCATTCTTACACATAGAATGAAATCAGCAGACACATTCTCTTAACCGGGATAAGTTCAGACCCATAATCTAGACAACAAAAGACAAGTAAAGGATTAGTTAATCACTTTTGGATTTTCTCCTCTTCCATCACGATTGTCAAATCCAGGATCTCTGTAAAATAATCTCTCATAAAATCATAATCATGTAAAACTCAATGTTACTTGTATGCATTGTAGTATGTTCTTGTTCATTGTACACCGCACTGATTGTAATAGCGCGGTATAAAAGAATTGTTAAATAAATAAATAAATAAATAAAATGTAGATTTATTTCTCACTAATACTGCGCCAATTGAAAGCAGAAGTTGTTCTTTTTATATATACTTTACCTTTGTATCAGCTCTTCCTGAAAACTCTTTTTTTAACTTTTTAAAAATAACTTCCCTAACAGGCTTGTGCTTAATCTAACAAGAAAATCTTGAGCAACTGTGACAATCTTTCTCTCTGCTCTAAACGATACAATCATGCCAAGCTGCCCTGTGCTGGAAACCTCCAAGTTATTACTGCAGTGTACAGCATATTCCTCTTTCCAATCCACTAAATCAGAGAATCTACTTTATACTACAGTTAACCCACATAGACAGCAGGAGAAAAACCACTATCTGTACAAGCACACTATTGCTGCAAATCAATCACAGAATCTCCCTTTATATATTCATTAAACTGACACATCACTTCACATTACTAAACAATCTTTACCAGTTTATTGTCTATCAGAAATATTTCTTTTGAATTATATCTCACTTCCTACCATGCCTTCTATTCACTTGCTCATACCACCTACTACATGCATTGACTTTCCATAACATACTAATCTTTACAGACTAAGGGGTATGGTTACTAAATGGCGCTGTGAGCTAGCAGGCAGTATCACAACCCGGAAGCGGATAATACAGTACAGAGTGCCCATGATGCCGGTATGATCAGCTGTGGTACAAGAGGGGTTTTCTGATTCCTGAGATGGGGGGGGGGCATGGTGTTATGTGCCTCATGCCCTAGGTATTCCATTGTCAGGTGTCTCCAGCAATGGTGGGAACGTCTAGACAGAGAATATGGCATACTGGGTGCAAACATGGCTCCATCACGGTCAGGGACCTGTTTGCAGCAGTGGCAAATGCAGGTCACATGTACCTGTCAGCAGGCCTGTCCCATGGGATTCTGCTGGCCTGGCCAGCAACCATGCGTGCCCTCTCCCTCCCCCTCCCCCTTCCAGTCCTGGATCACTGAGATACACATGGAAATCTCTGACCTGCCAACCTTTATTCCAACCTATTACTGTCTACTTAATGTCATGGGACATGCATATCGAATGAACAGATGTTAACATGCTGTGTGGCACACCAAACAGACTCCTAAATAGCTATGAGCCATTCACATGTCTATGTGCTGCACAACAGCCACATCCTATATGTAGGTCTCCAATCTCAACACCTCCATGAAGCACATAGCATGCATGCACATTCTAGAGCAGATGTGAGGGATTGTGGCATTCTACATTGGGTGATATGTAGCGTATTGGTGCTCAAGATGTGAGGTGCATCCTGGTAAATACTGGTGAAGGCCTAAAAAAGGCAGACATAGACCAAATTGGAACCAATTTTGCAGCCCTGATTACTGCCACATTGCTTAGTGCCCGTTTGTCTGGTCTGACACCAGGGTGAGTGTGCATGGCCTCCCCCGCGGGGCAGGCTGGTCTTGGACAGACCTCATGGGTCATGAGTGAGGAATGCATTTGGAGTATGTGCAAAGTTCCTGTCTTGTGGTGTACAACAGCTCACATGGGGAGGCACACACTGCACATTAGGTGCCTCAGGGATTGGTGCCACAATGCAGCCCAGCAGAGCTCTGTTTGCAACAGCTGTTTGACTTGGGAGGTACAGTGGGGGGCAGGGCTGCTACTACTACTTCTACTACACAAGTGAATAGTGCTACAAGGTATACACATGTAAGAGAAAGTCCCTGCTCATCAGAGCTTACAATAGTCAGGACAAACAGCATAGCAGCTGAGGACACGGATATATATCAAGGGGAATGGTACAGACACACATAGGAGTCTAAGCAGATCAAGATCCAAAGGTGGTCCCAAGGAAGTGAACTTTCAGCCTGGTTCTGAAATGGGCCTAAGATGCAGCCTGATACACAGACTCTGCTAATATGTCCCATGCATACAGAGCAGCAAGGTGCCAAGATCACAGTCTGGAGTTGCCAGTAGATGGGGAGGACACAGATAGCAGGGATTTGCCAGATGAGCAGAGATCCCATTGAGGGCTGTGGGGAGACATAAGGGGGCCAGGTAGTGAGGTGCAGAGGAATGAGTGCACTTATAGGTTAGTAGGAGAGGTTTGACCCGGATACAGGAGCAGATAGGGAGCCAGTAAGGGAACATGGGATGAGCGGTTATATGAACATATCATGGCTGGTGGATATTAGCCATGCAGCTGAGTTTTGAAAAGACTGAGGGGAAGAGATATGATTCTGTTAGACCAGCAAGAAGGAGGTTGCAATAGTCAAGACGGGAGGTGACTAAAGAGTGGATATGTGTCTTTGTGCTGTGTATAGAAAGGAAAAGATTAATTTTGCCAATGTTATGGAGAGAGGACCAACAGGTTTTAACTATCTATTGGATGTGTGCAGAGGGGGAGAGAGTGGAGTCAAAGATGACCCCAATGTTGCGAGCTTAGGAAACAGGGAGGTGTATAGTGTTATCCACAGAGATGAGGAAGGGAGGAGGTAAGATTAGGGGGACAGACAAGAAGCTCAGTTTGGGCCATGTTCAGTTTCAAATGGCAGTAAGACATCCAGGCAGCAATGTCAGATAAGCAGGCAGAGATCTGGGCTTGGATTGCCAGAGAGATTTCAGGTGTGGAGAGGTTGTCCTAAGAGTCATCAGCATAAAGATTCTAAAGGACACCATGGGAGGAGATAAGTGCACCAAAAGACTGGGTACCCTTGGGGTACAGCAACTGAGAGCAGGATAGCAGCAGTGAACAATCCAGCAGCACAAATGAAGAATGCATGATGGGGGCGACAAGACGAGGACCACTATAGTACAGAGCCCTTGAAACCAAGCGAGGACAAGGTAACAAGAAGGTAGTGATCAACAGTGCCAAAAGCAGTAGAGAGGTCAAGCTGGATGTGGACTGAGTGTGGTCCCTTGGATTTATGCTGGAACTGGTCACTGGGAATTTTGGCAAGAGCTGTTTCAGTAGAATGTGAGGGATGAGAATCAGATTGCAGTGGATCATGACAGGCTTAGGAAGAGAGAAAGTCAAGGCAATAGCAGTGAATCACACGCTCATGTTGATTACAAATGAGGGGGAGGGGAGATGGGTCAAGTATTAGAAGGACAGGTAGGGTCAGGTGAGGGTTTCTTGAGGAGAGATGTGAACACAACATGCTTGAAGGCGGCAGGTTCAGTTGCAGTGGAGAGCGAAAGGTTGAGGATATGGAAGGGATGACAGTGGAAGAGATGGTGCTTAGGAGATAGGTGGGAATAGAATCAGAGGAGCAGGTAGTGAGTTTGGAGGGGGAAAGAAGATGTGTGATTTCCTCCTCTGTGATCTCAGAAAAGGAACACAAGGTGGCAGAGGTTGAGGGGGAGTTGGAAGTGAAGGGGGGAAGAGAGGGTGGAGTTGACTTAGTGGGGGATTGGTGTGTAATTTTATGGACTTTGTCATGGAAATAGCTAAGATTTGGGCAGAGAGGGAGGAACAGTCAGAGGTGGAGAGTTGAGAGTTATAAAGAGACGATGATGGTCAGAGGCAAGAGAAATAGTCAGGTAGACATAATAATCTTGTTTGTTGTGTGCTATGGCTGACTGGGAAGAGGCAGGCATGATTTTGTAGTGTTGAGAGTCCACATGAGTACAGGATTTGAGCAAGGTGCACTCTGCTGCACAGGCACAGGAACGTAGACAGCGGGTAGCCAAAAACAGCCAGGGCTGGGGTGCACTATGCCTCACAGGACATGGCATGGGCAGAGCAAGAGCACTCAGAGCAGAGGAGAGTGCAGTGTTATAGTAAGTTACTGCCTCATCCACAGACTCAGATGAGATAGTTGGGGAGAGAAGTGATGTGACAGTGGTGGAGAGAGTTGATGGGTTGATAGCATGACAGTTTCTAATGAGGTTGGAGGGACTGGGCAAACTTTAGGCAGGGGGTGCTTAAAAGTGATGCTCAACATGTGATGGTCAGATCAGCACAGAGCTGAGGTACAGGGGTTTGTGGGTAAACAACTGCAGAGGAGGCCAAGGTGAAGGCAGTGGCCATGCTGATGAGTGGGGGCAGTGGAAGAAAGCTGGAAGTTAGGTGTGGATGTAGGGAAAGGAGCTTTGATGCACAGGGATCAGAGGGATTATCAGCACAAGGGTTAAAATTCCCAAGAATAAGGAATGGAGAAGATGAACCCAGAAAGACGGAAAGCCACAAGTCACAGTCAATGAGAAAGGTGGAAATGGACTTGTCAGGGGGTCAATACATACCAGCTACCCAGAGAGGAAGTGGAATAAAAAGGCAGATGGAGTGGACTTCAGAGGGAGAGGGTGAGACTGAGGTAGGAGGAGGGGTTGAAATTGGCAGGGATGAGAGGATAGAGACCCAACACCAGCATCACAGCTAGTGGGATGAGGCATGTAGGAATACTGTTAGCAACCATTACCGAGGGCAGCAACTGATGCTGAGTCTTCAGGGAGGAGCCAGGTCTTAGTTAGAGCAAGAGAGGCTAAAAAGGATAGGGCTCTTCAACCTGGAAGAGAGACGGCTGAGGGGAGATATAATAGAGATTTATAAATTAATAAATGGAGTGGAATGGGTAAATGTAGATCAATTGTTTACACCATGAAAATACAGAAAGACTAGGGGACATGCAATGAAGCTATAGTGTAACTGCTTTATAATCATCTTAATCAGCATGTCATGTATTCAATGCAATAGTTGTGGTGCCTTCATTCTAAGAAGAATCATTTGGAGCCTAAGAGCTTGTCCTATATGTCTCAGGTTATCTGCCATGCATAAAGAATTGATTTTATTAAGGGAAGAATTAGCTGCAATTAAATACACCTCCTCCAGGATACAAACTGAAAAAAATCCACCACCACTCCCAGAAAGAATCAAGCAACCCAGGAACAAATGGATCACAGTGGGCTCTGGTAGGGTGCAACCTGTAACTAGGAGCCACCCTTGCCTTCAAGAGATATCCCTGCATAATGCCTTCTCTACTTTGGGAAATTCAAGTGTCCAATCAGTGGAAACTGAAGTGCCCTTAAACGAGAAAGTTAATGTCCAATCTATTGATAATGCCCTGTATATAAAGAAAACTGACACAAAAGAGGAAACTACTACTACTTGGAGATTCCATCATCAAAGGCACCAACTTGGGAACACAGTTCAAAGGGGAGAATATGGTCAAATGCCTCCCAGGCTCTTCAGCCAGCAGGAATACAAAGCAAATTGCTGCCATAGTTAGTGCAGAAAGTAAGCGCTCCAAAATTGATGTTATCATCCACTTGGGTACAAATGACCTGGCTAGAAACAGTGCCTCTACAGTTCAGAAGGATTTCCAGATTCTGGGAGAGAAACTCAAACCCACTGCTAACACTATATAATTCTCAGAAGTTTTACCTGTTCTTGGTAAGAGGGCAGAAAGGTTGCGTCGCATAATCAACTTTAATACATGGCTCCAAACCTGGTGCAAACAAGAAGGATTTAGATATATAGGCAACTGGGGAAATAGATGGAACAACAAGAGGGTATACTGTGTTGATGGACTACATCTCTCTGCTGCAGGGAAAAGGAAAAATTCAGGCATTATGTGGACAGGCATTTCAACTAAGGAAAGGTGGTGACGGATGGAAAAGAACAAGTTTAGGACGTGTGACGCTGCAGCAGTGCTGGGAGCTATAGAAACAGACGGTGACCCGGTGGAAGGTCCAGGTACTGCACCTAAAAGCAAGATATTCCCTTCTCAGCACAAGATGGACATAGTCAGCCAACACAACTCACCTCGGGGGAGGGGAGAAGCAGAGTTGCTGATTGGGCACGCCCTAGCTGGAGGCGGGCTCCCCAGAGCAGAAACAGCTTGTTAAACCGGAAGAAGGAAGAGGGTTGGACGTTCAGAAGCAGTTGGAGCTTCAGAAGCAGTTGGAGACTGAGAGAAGGAACCAACCGAGGAGGTGGAAGGAAATACTGGAACCAGATGAAGCAGGTGTGTGCTTTAGAGATGAAGTAGCCTTGGATGCCAGAGCCTTTGAATGTGAAGGAGAAACGTTCCCCAGCTGCAATTCCAGGAGAAGGCGTGTAAAGCCAAGAAGCAGGTACCAAGGAGACTCAGTGCACAGCAGAACCTTCTGGGAGAAGGAGAAGGGCGTGGCACTGAGAGACCCAAGGGTAAAGCCTAGGCTTTTGGAGCAGAGAGCTGATCAATGGAATGAATGGCAGACGGCTGAAAAACATCCTGATATTCCTCAGCACAAGGTACAGGGTACTTTTAATACTGATAACAGCTTTTATGAGAAGGCAGACTGTGTGAGTGCATATTTTAAAACCCAGGAAAAGCCCAGGTTTTATGAGAGCAGTTGACTACAGCCAGAAGCTTGTTCAGTTAAACCCTGTTTGTCTCCTCAAACTGCTGACAAGATTAACAAGCAAGCTAGCTATAAGGACCTAGCAGAGATATTTGCCAGAGACATTTGCCAGAAAGTGTCAGGAAGCTCTAAGTTTGATTTGTTGCCTACAAATGCTTCACCTGCAAGGGAATTGATTTACCCAGCACTTGCTGACAGAGACAAGTGGGGGAGGGGTAACTCCAGTGCAGTGAATGAGCAGAGTAACCAAGCTGAAGCACTCCTGAGAGACTTTAAAGCGTTTCTAGAGGAACGTAATATTCCTGGACCTAGGATAGTTGAACCAGTACAGAGTCCAGAAGCACCAGTACCATTGGCTCATCCCTTACAGACGCAGGATTTGAGTCAGCCAATGGACTGCTCGACGTGCCTTGTAGATAAGTAATGATAGTCAAGCAAAGCTTGTGTGGTCATTCACTATAAAGTGAAAAACTGTACATTGTCAAAGTTCCTTACCTGAAGAGCTTATGAGAAAGATAAGAATAAGCGAATACAGAAGTTGGATACAGTGCAGGAACTTTATTGTTTGCCTTTGGTTTAAATGTTTTCTAAGACAGCTCACATGACTGGAATGTGAAGGGCTGTGAAAAGGACTGTTTTGAAACACAGTGTTGGAAAAGCCTATCTTTTCTTTGTTCTTGTTTTGGCTGTAAAAATACTTTGCCTTTACGCCTGTTCCAATTCCACCACGGAGCGGGAGAAATAAAATCCTTATAAAATAAATATTCTTTATACCTGTCTTGTCACTCAACCACCGCAACTACAATTCAACCTCAAGGCACACCCCTCCTTAAACCCTCAAGGTCAAGGGGTGGGTGCATGGTTATAGACGTCACTCCCAGCAAAAACATAATAGCATTGGAAACAGCCACAGTATTAACCCACACATCAGTGCCAAGTGGGAAGAGGCATGTAAAACGAACTCCATAAAAAATATAGGCAAGCCAGTCAACAAATGATGGAAAGCAATGTGCACAAATGCTCAAAGTCTAGCCAACAAGGTTCCTGACCTGGAAGCCCTAATGGTGGAAATGAACTTGAACATTGTGGCCATTACAGAAGGTGAAATTAGACTTACCTGCTAATTGTTGATCCTGGAGTAGACCCAGTCTAGTCCCGGACCTCTGAGTTGTCCACCTCATTCAGCAGATTGGAGACTGAGGAACCTCCTTCTTTTTGTGATGTCATCCATATATCCCTCTGGGATCCGCCTTCCTCCATCAGTACCCTATTGACAAAGCAGACTCACCAGAGCAACAAGTAAGTCTCAACCTCACTTTCACCTCATAAGGTGCAACTTCCCAACTCTAGCCACTCCCCAAAACGAACTGTATAACAATAGATCACCCAAAGAACTGTTAACAACTAAACGTGCCGAGGCTGTCCTCTCATCCGCTCGAACGCCAACCTGAAAGATGATCATAAGTTCCCCGGGGAGATAGTCCCCTTCTCAACTCTTCTTACCTGTCATCTTCAAGACACTCAGACTGTGCTTTGTACACCCTCGACACTGGGACGGGACTTGGGACTAGACTGGGTCTACTCCAGGAACAACAATTAGCAGGTAAGTCTAATTTCACCTTCCTGATCGTATCCCCAGTCTAGTCCTGGACCTCTGAGTAAGTACCAGAGCAGTAAATCTAACGGAAGGGCCCCGCTACACCAGCCTGAAGCACCGCCGAACCGAAACAAGCATCCCTTGCTGACTGAACATCTAGCCGGTAGTGCTTTACAAACGAATTCAAGGATGACCACGTGGCCCCCTTGCAAATCTATACCGGCGGCACCAACCGAACTTCCGCCCACGAGGTCACCTGGGCTCTAGTGGAATGGGCCCACAGCCCTTCCGGTACTGGCTTGCCTCTCAACAAATAAGCAGACGCAATCGCCTCCTTAATCCATCTAGCGATGGAAGCCTTTGACGCCACCTCACCCCTTCTAGGTCCTGCAAAGAGGACAAACAACCTCTCGGATCTACGAAAGCCTCGCAGTACGCTGTAGATACTTTTTCAATACCCTTTGGAAGTCTAACTTCCTCTTTACCAGCCCTGCCGAGTCTGAACTGAACACTGACAAAGAGATGTCCTGATTCAAGTGAAACGGTGACACAACCTTCGGCAAGAACGCCGAAACTGTTCTCAAGACTACTTTTGAATCAAAAAAGGAGAGATAGGGTTCCTTGCAGGACAATGCTTGCAGCTCCGAAATCCATCTCGCAGAACAGATGGCCACCAGGAACACTACATTCAAAGTGAGATCTTTCACCGAAGCCCTACTCAGTGACTCAAACGGCTCCCTTTCCAAAGCCTCCAGCACCAGCGGGAGCTGCCATTTGGGCACCGGGCGCCTACTTGGTGGTCCCAAGAGCGATACCGCCCTCAGAAAATGCTTGACATCCAAATGGTCCCCAATGGAACGGCCAGCAATCCTACCTCTGTAACATGACAAGGCTGCAACCTGCACCCTAAGCGAAGCCGCAGCTAGCCCCTTGCCAAAGCCGTCCTGCAGAAACTCCAAGATCTGTGAGATAGACGCCCTAAGCGCCTCCGAGTCCCTCTCTCTACACCACGCCTCAAAAACTCTCCAAACTCGGACATACGCTAAAGACGTAGACCTCTTCCTGGCCTTCAACAGCGTGGAGATCACCGCTGCCGAGTAACCTCTCGACCTCAACCGAGCCCTTTCAATAGCCAAGCCGTAAGCGAGAACCAATCCACGTGAGGCATGAGAAGAGGGCCCTGCGATAACAGGCCCGGGTGGACTGGGAGCCGCCACGGCCGTGCTACCAGGAGCCTGAACAGATCCGCATACCAAGGCCGTCGAGGCCAGTCTGGTGCAATTAAGATCACCTGCCCCCTGAATCTCTCTATCCGTTGGACCACCCTGCCTATTAGCATCCACGGAGGAAAGACATACAGGAGCTGATCCTCCGGCCAAGACTGAATGAGAACATCGAGGGCTTCCGACATCCGTTCCCTTCTTCTGCTGTAGAAGCGACTGGCTTTTGCCGACTGAAAGGTAGCCATCAGGTCCATCACCGGCGTGCCCCAACGGCGCACTAGCATGTCGAACATCTCCTGATGAAGGACCCACTCCCCCGGGTCCACCTTTACTCGACTGAGGAAGTCGGCCTCCACATTGTCCACCCCTGCAACGTGTGCTGCCGACACTGCTAGGAGATTCTCCTCGGCCCAGCCGCACAGGCTCTCTGCTTCGGCCTCCAGTGACATACTGCTGGTTCCCCCTTGCCGATTTATGTAGGCCACCGTGGTTGCGTTGTCGGAAAACACTCATACCGCTGTCCTGAAGAGGTACGCCTGAAAGCTCTGTAGAGCCAGTGACACTGCTCTCAACTCCAACCTGTTGATCGACCAAGTCCTCTCCTGGGCGCTCCACTGCCCCTGCGTGAACTGTCCCTGGCAGTGGGCCCCCCAGCCCAGGAGACTGGCATCCGTCGTTAAAGCTACCCAATCGGGCACCTCTAGTGGTTTCCCGCTCTCTAGAGAACTGGGAACCAACCACCAGCGAAGTGCTACTCGTGTCTCCTCCGGACAGAAGAGTCTCCGTGACAGTGTATCCCGCTGATGAGACCAGCGCCGGAGGAGTGCTCTTTGCAAGGGTCTCATGTGCGCTCTCGCCCACGGCACCAAATCTATGGCTGCCGCCATGGTGCCCAGCAGCTGCAGGTATTGCCACGCTGTGGGCTCCTTTCTCCGTAGGAATCTCCGGACCAATGTCCTTAACCTTCGCGCCCTCCGCTGGGGGAGAAACACCTGTCCAGCCTCTGTGTCGAACCGAGCCCCTAAGTATTCGATGCTCTGAGAAGGCACTAACTGGCTCTTTGCCCGGTTGACCACCCAACCCAGGCTCTCTAGAAAACTCACTACCCTGGACGTAGCTCGTTCGCTCTCGCTCCGCGACTTCGCTCGAATCAACCAATCGTCTAGGTAAGGGTGCACCAGAATGCCATCCCTGCGCAAGGCTGCAGCAACCACCACCATGACCTTTGTAAACGTGCGTGGAGCCGTCGCCAGACCAAACGGCAAGGCTCAGAACTGAAAATGACCGAAGGGAACCGCAAAGCAGAGATATTTGTGATGCTCCTGCCGAATGGGGATGTGGAGATACGCCTCTGACAGGTCCAGGGAGGTGAGGAATTCTCCCCTCCGAACCGCCACAATTACCGAACGCAGGGTCTCCATGTGAAAGTGGGCCACATGGAGACAACGATTCACTCCCTTGAGATCCAGAATGGGACGAAAACCTCCATCCTTCTTCGGTACTACGAAATATATGGAGTATCGACCGCAGCCATATTGGTCTCGGGGGACCGGCTCTATTGCCCTGAGGTCTAGGAGCCTTCTTACAGTCTCCCGCCCCGCCACGCACTTGGTCGAGGCCCTGCAGGGAGACTGAACAAAAGCGTCGCGCACTGGCCGCTGAAGTTCCAGAGCATAGCCCTCTCGGATAACCTCTAGAACCCACTGATCTGAGATGATTTGGACCCAGGCGGCATAGAACTCCTGCAACCACCCTCCTACGGGAACTAGTACTGTTCAATGTATTTGTAAGTGATATTGCTGAAGGACTGAATGGAAAAGTCTGTCTTTTTGTAAATGACATGAAAATTTGCAACCAAGTGGACTCCCCAGAGGGAGTGGATAATATGAGGAAAGATCTACAAAAGCTGGAAGAATGGTCTAATGCTTGGCAGTTAAGATTTAATGTGAAGAAATGCATTGTCATGCCCTTGGGAAGCAGACATCTAAGGGAATTGTATGTGATAGGGGGTGAGAGGTTGGTGTGCACGGACTAGGAGAAGAACCTCGGAGTGATTGTTTCTGAGGATCTTGAGGTGGCGAAACTGTGTAACAAAGCGGTGGCAAAAGCCAGAAGGGTTGCATACAGAGAGGAATTACCAGCAGAAAAGAAGAGGTACTAATGCCACTGTATAAGTCGCTGGTGAGGCCTCACTTGGAATATTGTGTCCAGTTTTGAAGACCATATCTCGCAAAGGATATAAAAAGACTGGAAACGGTTCAGAGGAAGGCGACCAAAATGATTTGGAGCCTGCGTCAGAAGACTTATGAGAAGAGACTTGAAGACCTAAATATGTACACTCTGGAGGAGAGGAGGGGAGATATGTTTCAGACCTTTAAATTCTTAAAGAGTATAAACAAACAAAAAAACCTCTTCCAAAGACAGGGAAGCTGTCAAATTAGAGGTCATAACATGAAGCTGCAAGGGGGTAAACTGAAAGGCAATGTCAGGAAATACTTTTTCACTGAAAGGGTGGTGGATGTTTGGAATGCCCTCCCGATGGAAGTGGTGGAGGCAAATACAGTGACAGAATTCAAAATGGCATGGGACAAAAACAGTGGATCCCTTTATAGCAACAGGATAAAATCAAAATAAACATAGATATCTCTTATATCTCAACAAATAGGGGTGACTTACACGGAGCGGTGGGTACACCCCTAAACAAAGGCATGGGGAGGGGTGACCTGCATGGAGCGGCAGGGGCACCTACTCTTACGGCCTTGCTGGGCAGACTAGATGGACCATACTGGTCTTTATCTGCCATTACATGCTATGTTACTATATAACCTATTTAAGACTAATAAGAGAAAATATTTTTTCACTCAACATGTAATCAAACTCTGAAATTCCTTTACTGGAGGATGTAGTAAACACTGTTAGTGTAGCCAGGTTTAAAAAAGATTTGGACAAGCTCCCCCTTCCTCCCCGAGCCCGCCAATCACGATCCAGGCCCAACGGCTTAAGAACCGCCGTTGCTGGGGCGCGCCTGTGCCTTGCGGGCCCGCGCCTGAGGGCCTCGCCAGAGGGCCCTTTGGCGTTGGTCCGTGGCATTTGTATCTGGAGTCCTTATTGATGTATTGATGTCCTACATATATATCAGGGTAACTTGCTGTTCCGTGTCCTTCTCTTCCTCTAATCTGTTTGACTGTCTCTGTCCTCTACTCTGTCCTATCTTATAAATGGCATTCTTTTCTTGTTTCCCTAAATGATCTAGTATTGTAAACCGCTCTAATGCCTTTGGGTCTGAGCGGTATATCAAATTCAATAAACATAAACATTATTAAAAGGGACCCGGGAAATCCACTGCTTGCCCCAATACAAGCATTGTGAAACCTGTGTCTTTTGGGAAAACTGCTAGGTACTTGAGACCTAGATTGGCCACTGTTGGAAACAGGATACTAGGCTTGATCGACCTTGGTCTGACCCAGTATGGCATATCTTATGTTCTTAAAGTGTAGAGCATTAGAGATGAGGAGACCATGAAAAACAGCATGCTTATTTGAGATGGAGTGTGCATCCAGAAGGCACAAGAGAATAGGGTGAAGAGGGGGCACGCAGAGGAATGTGAATAAGAATTGTGGAGTTGCATTGATATCTCCAGATGACAGAAGGAGAGGTAACAGAGGAGTGCAGGGTACAGAGGAGACAGTACAGCAGTAGTAGCGAGGGTGAAGTTGTTTCAGAGAAAGAGGAGATGGCTGAATGAGAGGGAGAGGATGGTGAGGCTAATGAGCTGATGACAGGGTAGATGACAAGATAGTGGGAGAGGTGAGGATGGTGGTGAGGGTATGATAGGGAGGGTGGTTTGCCCTCACATTTGGCTTGTTCATTGCACCAGGGATGAATACTGCTGTTGTGTGTCTGTCATGCAGTTGTGCTAATGAGTGTCCAGTGCAGGCCGTGATGCATGTGTACCACTGCAGGAAAGCCCTGGGTGTGGTTTCTAACTTGTTCCTGCCAGGTTGTTTGGAGGCCAGAGCCTACCTCCTTGCTGACAGGGACCTGTGGTCTAGTGTGTTGTTGAGTGCAATGTGTCCAAGCATGTTGAGCTGTGGCTGAGTGGTTGTTCAGTAAGGCACATCGCTGGGTTCAGATCCCACCTGTGGTCTTAGCCATATCACTACACCCTCTATTATCTCAGTGGGAGGGCCGGCCAATATATTTCTGATTCCATTGCTAGGAATACCCAGGAGCTGCAGGGTCATCAAGGGTCTGTATTTCTTACTAGATATCAGTAGTACCGACCGCCAGCTATAGCAGGCACACATAGCAGTCGGTCGCCGCTACCAGTGTTTAGTAAGAACCGTTGTCTGTTCTCTGCGTTGTGCACATTAGTTCATAATGGCTGCAAGGCAATAGCTGATGGACACATCACGTCCATAAGTCCATGTGAGACTGTGTGGGGGGTAAATGTGGGAAGCAGTTTGACATTGGCAGTGAAGGGTGCACATATCATCCACGGTGATGTCCAAGGGTGCCATGCTATGGCCTGCCTGCAGAGGTGATGTGCACAACAGGGCTGCAGAATACTTAACAGGCGGCACCACTACCGGCAGTTCGTCAAGGTATCCCATTGTACAGCCGATGTGTGCCCTTACAGCAATACAGACCCTAGCGACCCTGCGGCTCCTGGGTATTCCTGGCAGTTAGATCATAAATATATTGGCCGGTCCTTCCACAAAACTAATAGGGTGCAATGACATGGTCACAGGTGAGATTTGAACCCAGGGCTGCACCTTACTGAGCCACTGTTCTAACCACTCATCCACAGCTCCACATGCTTTGCTAAAGAACACAGTAAACAGATGCCAGCTATTACCCCATGCCGGCGACCGCCCACTGTGTGTCTAGCAGGATGATATGGTACTTCTGACCTGGACTTGCCACTGATGGAAACAGGATACTGGGCCTGATGGACCCTTAGTCTGACCCAATATGGCATATCTTATGTTCTTGTGGAATAGAATAAATTAATTACCTGTGGATCTCAAGGAGGCCCTGGGCTCCAGCGACAGGCAGCTGTATTAATTTTGTGAAGAAGTGAGAGCGGAAGCTGATGAGTCTGGGTAAAAGCCATCAGTGCTAAGGGGAGCCAGGCTGAGGGAAAGGCCATGGAGCCCAAATGGAGGGTGGTACTAAAGGCCAGATTTAGAGAGGGACTGAGCTTAGATGTCAAGATGGGATGCAGGGCACAAGCAGCATTTGGGTGGTACATTTAAAAATAAAAAAGAAAAAGGTTGTGACCATGGCAGAATAGCAGCTGAGGGGCTGAGATGTGAACAGCTTTAGGCCATTCTGAAATTTAAAGGAGCCACAACAGTGTAGATCAAGCCATGATTAAATTAAGCAGCAACAGGGATTTCCCCAATAAGAAGGGGGGGGGGGGAGAAGGAGGAGTGAAGAAGCAGAGAGTTTTGGCAGGGCTGGAAGAAGTGAGAGATGCAGGCAGTCCAAATGTTTAAAAGGCCAGAGCCTGTTTAAAGAGAGGCAGCTTTATAAAATAAGGACAGCTGCCTGTGTATATGTGGGAAAAAAGACTATTAGGCACTGAATATTGGCTGGGGAGGCAAGAGAGAATGGCCTGCTCCCTTCAAGCTACACTTCAAGCAATTCATCTACAGGGACAACAAAGTCAGCTAGCAGACTTTCTCAGTAGACTGCTGGATCCCCATGAATAGTCTCTCAACACAGGTTTGTGATGATCGGCTTGATTAGACTGCAAGCTCTTATGAGCAGGGACTGTCTTACATCTATATGTACAGCGCTGCATATGCCTTGTAATGCTATACAAATGATTATTAGCTAGGAGGTTCTTCTCCACCCATGCAAACAGGAGAGCCATCTTCAGGGCTACCATGGCACTCCTCGTGCTGCCTTGCCGATTGAAATAAGCCACCGCTATGGCGATCTGAAAACACTTGAACTGCCCGGTCCTCTATCAGGGGCTGGAATGCAGAAGAGCCAATCTGATGGCCCTCACCTCAAGGCAGTTAATGGACCACACTGCTTCCCTGTGGTTCCAACAGCCCTGGGCCATTCGGTCTTAGCAATGACTCCTCAGCCCAAAAGACTGACATCCATGAGAAATTGTCCAGAGGCATGCCCTTCCTCAGATGACAGGGCTGCGGCCACCACCACAAGTTGGCCTTCACCATCATTGGGAGTAAGAGCCTGAGCTAGCACTCCTGAACACTCAGAGACCACAGAGTCAGTAAGAACCATTGGAGTGGCTGCATGCAAGCATGTGCCCATGGCACTATTTCATTGTTGCCACCATCAATCCGAGGAGCTGAAGAGAATCCCAGAATCTGGGAGCCTGCTGCGAACAGAACAAAATGCCAGACAATGCAATAGCTTTTTGACTTTCTCCTCTGGCAGGAAGACCCTGCCCACTTGAGTATCGAAATGTGCTCCCAGGATCTCCAGGGACTGAGAAGGCATCAACTGACTTTTTCTCAGATTGATTCCCTAGCCAAAGATTCCCAAAAAAGACAGCACTGGGGTTGCTACCCGAGACAACTCTGAAGAAGAATGGGCTAGTTGTCCAGATATAGGTGTACACAAATTCCTTGGGGCAGTGGCACAGTCACCACCAACATGACCGTGAGGAACATCCTTGGGGCAGTGAAGAGTTTGAATGGGAGGGCAGTGAACTGAAAGGGAGTGCCAAGCACGGCAAAATGCAGTCACTTCTGCTAATCCTCCCAGATTACGATATGAAAATATGCTGTGCTGGAATCACTGATTGCAGTTTCTATCCAGAAGCACAGACCACATCAGTGTGCACTGACACCCTTGAGGTCCAGAGTGAGACAAAATTATCCATCCTTTTCTTTTTTTTTTTTTGGTTGGGCCTCATGAAATACATGGATTATCTGCCCTTGCCCCGATTGTCTGGGGAAATGGACACCACTGCCAACAGAAGCAGCAACTTGCCCAAGATGATTCGAACAGCTGTTCTTTTGTTTGTGGAACCACAGGGGGAGATAATGAACGCGTGCGGGATTGGCTCTTGGCATTCTAGGACATATTCATACTGAATGGTGTCTAGCACCCAGCAATCCTTGGTGACCTGGGCCCATCCCTGAGAAAAGAGGCGGTTTGCCTCAACTGGAGGAATCAGGGACAGGGCCCTCAAACCTTCATTGTGCAGCCCAGAAGGGACCCCCTCTGGATGGGCCCAGGCGTTCCCTAAAAGGGCTGAAAACAAGTCTGAAATCTGGGAGCAGAGGTGAAGAAGGCAATGGGAGTCCCAAGACTCCCGGGAGTCCAACCTGCGCATCTGCGGGGAGCAGACAGAGGTTGACAGCTCGCTTCACAGGCCCCTTGGACCTGTTCTCCGGAAGGTGGTAAGGTACAGAGAAGATCCACCAAAATGGTAATGGGAAGGAAGGATACTCCTTTGAAGAGAGGCCAAAAAGGTTAGGGCTCTTCAACCTGGAAAAGAGACGGCTGAGGGGAGATATGATAGATGTCTATAAATTAATGAATGGAGTGGAACGGGTAAATGTTGATCGATTGTTTACGTCATCAGAATATAAAAAGACTAGGGGGCATGCAATGAAGCTGCAGGGTAACCTACTTAAGACTAATAAGAGAAAATATTTTTTTCACTCAACAAGTAATCAAACTCTGGAATTTGTTACCGGAGGATGTAGTAAAAGTTGAGTTTAGCTGTGTTTAAAAAAGGTTTGGACAAGTTCCTGGAGGAAAGGTCCATAAACCATTATTAAGAATGGACACAGGATATCACTGCTTGACCCAATACAAGCATTGAGGAACCTGTGTCTTTTGGGGAAACTGCTAGGTACTTATGACCTACATTGGCCACTGTTGGAAACAGGATACTGGGCTTGATGGACCTTGGTCTGACCCAGTATGGCATATCTTATGTTCTTACGGTTTTGTCTCACCCAGATCCTTCACCAGCTACTCCAAAATGCCCCAGTGGGCCAACTGGGCATTGTGAGATGTGTCCGTTGCCCAGTATCAGAGTCAAATCGAATGTCATGCCACCGTTGACAGCCACTAAACATACCAGGTCATATATAGTACCAGAAAGGAAGGCCATAGCAGACTCCAAAAGAGGGGCAGTATCATCTGGCAGGAGAGACTGAATCCACTGGAGTAGGAATCAGGTCTGCACAGACCACCTACTGAAGAATGGCAGCTGCCGTGGCGAACTGGTTCTTCAACGCCTAATCCACCCTTTGGTCCAGAGAATCTTTTAAGGATGATCTGCCTTCCTCAGGAATGGTAGTCCATCTGGTAACCACTATGACCTGCGCATCCACCTTGGGAATATCAGACCACACAACGCACTCCTTTTCCAGGAGAGCGTACATCTGTTTATACAGCAGATCTAGTGCAAGAGATAAGGGTGTTGGAGCCACTTGGCAATAGTGATCATAGCAGGATCGCCTTTGATTTAATTAGTGGAGGAGGGATAGTAAGGAAATCCACAGTACTACATTTTAACTTTCGAAAAGGGAGACTATGATAAAATGAGGAAAACAGTTAAGAAAAAATGAAAAGGAGCAGTTGCGAAGGTTAAAGACGTACATCAAGCTTGGGTGTTGTTGAAAAATACTATCTTGGAAGCCCAGACCAGCTGTATTCCACGCTTTAAGGAAAGTGGAAGGAAGTCCAAAAAACTGCCAGCATGGTTTAAAGGTGAGGTCAGAGAGGCTGTTGTTGCCAAAAAAGCATCTTTCAGGAAATGGAAAAAAGAGCCAAACGACGAAACCTGGAAACAGCACAAGCACTGGCAAGTCAAATGCAAGGCATTGATAAGGCAGGCAAAGAGAGAATTTGAGAAGAAGCTTGCTGCGGAAGCAAAAACGCGAAATAAAGACCTTTTCAAGTACATTCGTAGCAAAAAACCTGTGAGAGAGTCAGTTGGTCCATTAGATGATAAAGGGGTTAAAGGAGCACTAAGAGGCGACAAGGCGATAGCGGAGAGACTGAATGAATTCTTTGCTTCGGTCTTTACGGAGGAAGATGTAGGGATGTTACCCATGACTGAAGTGGTATTTAAAGGTGCGGAAGAATTGAAGGAAATATCGATACATCGGGAAGATGTCTTACAACTATTAGATAAACTGAAGAGTAGTAAATCACCTGGGCCGGATGGTATACATCCAAGGGTGTTGAAAGAACTGAAATATGAGATTGCAGAACTGCTATCAGTAATCTGTGAACTATCATTAAAATCATCTCTAATACCTGAAGATTGGAAGATCGCCAATGTAACACCAATTTTTAAAAAGGGTTCCAGGGGTGATCCGGGAAACTACAGACCGGTGAGCCTGACGTCAGTACCGGGAAAAATGGTAGAAACCATCATAAAGAATAAAATTACTCAGCATGTAGATAGTCACAAACTAATGGGAGACAGCCAACATGGCTTTAGACAAGGAAGATCTTGTCTTACTAATCTGTTATGTTTTTTTGAAGGAGTGAATAAACAGGTGGACAAAGGTGAGTCGGTTGATATTGTGTATCTGGACTTTCAGAAAGCCTTTGACAAAGTCCCTCATCAGAGACTTTTGGCAAAACTAAAGAGTCATGGGATAGGAGGCAATGTACTATTGTGGATCAGGAACTGGTTAAAAGATAGAAAGCAGAGGGTAGGGCTAAATGGCCAATTTTCCCAATGGAGAATGGTGAATAGTGGTGTACCCCAGGGATCTGTGCTGGGTCCGCTGCTTTTTTGACATATTCATAAATGACCTGGAAAGTGGAATAACGAGTGAGGTTATCAAATTTGCAGATGACACAAAACTATTTAAAGTTGTTAAAACCCAAGAGAATTGTGAAAAATTGCAAGAGGATCTTGATAAATTGGAAGACTGGGCATCAAAATGGCAGATGAAATTTAATGTGGACAAGTGCAAGGTTATGCACCTAGGGAAGAACAACCCAAACTATGGTTACACGATGCAAGGTTCCACATTAGGAACCACCACCCAGGAAAAAGATTTAGGCGTCATTGTGGATACCATGTTAAAACCCTCGGCCCAGTGTGCAGCGGCGGCCAAGAGAGCAAATAGAATGCTAGGTATGATAAGGAAAGGAATGGAAAATAAAACAAAAGATATTATAATGCCTCTATATCGTTCCATGGTGAGACCGCACCTTGAATATTGTGTGCAATTCTGGTCGCCGTATCTTAAAAAGGATATAGCGATTTTAGAAAAGGTTCAGAGAAGAGCCACCAAAATGGTAAAGGGGATGGAAGGATACTCCTATGAAGAAAGGCTAAAAAGGTTAGGGCTCTTTACCCTGGAAAAGAGACGGCTGAGGGGAGATATGATAGAAGTCTATAAATTAATGAACGGAGTGGAACGGGTAAACGTAGATCGATTGTTTACCTTATCAGAATATAGAAAGACTAGGGGACATGCAATGAAGCTACCGGGTAAACTATTTAAGACTAATAAAAGAAAATATTTTTTCACTCAACATGTAATCAAACTCTGGAATTTGCTACCGGAGGATGTAGTAAAGGCTGTTAGTGTAGCTGGGTTTAAAAAAGGTTTGGACAAATTCCTGGAGGAAAGGTCCTTAAACCATTATTAAGAAGTGACCGAAGATATCAATGCTTGACCCAGTACAAGCATTGTGGAACTTGTGTCTCTTGGGGAAACTGCTAGGTACATATGACCTAGATTGGCCACTGTTGGAAACAGAATACTGGGCTTGATGGACCTTGGTCTGACCCAGTATGGCATATCTTATGTTCTTATGTTCTTACACCTTAGTCGGGAAGTTGGGAGAACCCCACTCTGACCAGGTACCTTGATCACCTCCTAGAGTGGAAAGAATGTAGTGAATTTTGCATCCCTTGCAGGAATGGATGAACCTTCAGCCCCTGCTTTGTGTCTGGAGCATCCGCTTAGTCCAAGGTGGATAAGACCCTGATAATCAACGTCGCCAGTTCCCCCTTCCTGAACAGGTAGATAACACCAGCCTCTTCATAACTCTCTGAAGGTGAGAGCACTTTGTCACCCACAGCAGAGCCCAAGTAGTAGACAGGTCTCAGCTGCTCCACATCTCCAGGAGGCAACCTTCGCCGGGGATGCTTAGCCAGAGGCAACGAAAACAAGGCTTTCACTCTCAGCCTGCCCCTCACAAGACTGCATTTGGGGGCACCCAGAGGCCGCATGGTATAAATTTTCATACCAAAAAGACCAGACCTGTAGTCAAAAGGAATAGAGATCCGGGGAGGACAATCCAGGCTCTGGAAGCTTTTCTCTTGGAAATGACCACGCAACAACAGAGGACATAGCTGCTGCCCAACTCATACAGGAAGTGTCAACAGTTGGTAGCCAGAACCTCCAGCCAGCTGGTCATTCTTACTCACAGCGCCATCTGCCACCTCTTGCCCTGGGGCAGGCAAGGCCGGACCAACTGCATCCACCTGCTGAGAGGGGGGGAAATGGCTCTCCAGGGACAATTCTGAATTTGCCATGCAAGACGAGCAGAGTCCAGAAGGCGTACCTCGCTTGTCACAAGTCAATGTTTCCTGGAAGAACACATAAAGAGTTAAGGCTGTGGCGGTCGTAAGGTGCGCATTAACAGTGCTCATACAGCAATGTGTGAAAATGAGCACTTGGGTAGGAACACGCATTGGAGCCGCTTGGGCAAAACGTGTACTAGAACCTTCTGGAATCTTTGGGAGAGAGCAGGGGGGACAGAAGAGAAGGGAGGGGCATTGAGGTTGTGCGAGGCTGCTGAAATCTTCTAAATCCTTCCTTTTTGTCTGGCTGCTCAACAGGCTCTAATTATGATATGAGCAAGGAGCTGAATCAATTTTCCCTCCTCCTGTGGCTACTGAAAATACCGCAGCCTAGTGGAGCCTCCCAGGTTGCACCAAAGTGAGTCACCCTCAAGGTGGTTGCTCACAAGTGTTTAAATCAATCTTTTCCTCTCAATTATTCTGATTTTCTTCAGAGTGGAGAAAATCCACCCACCATCTGCTGTAGACTAAGAAATACTGAAGAGTCCCCTGATGGCTGAGGTGGATAGAGGCATGGGAGTGATGCCATTGGTTTATTTCTTTAATTTATTTAACAGTTTTTTTATACCGCTTTATCATTTTAATCAAAGCGGTTTACATTTTAACTTAAACTTGGTAAACGTACATTAAACAGGGACATTGAGAACTTGGATTTTTCTGAGCAATGGCGGGTTCTTTGTCTCCACTGATCTGCTGGTAGGGGAACAACATCCACTTGTCTGGACTGATCTAGCAGGGTGATATGGAACTCAGCTTTCCCTTATTTCTGAGTGTGTGTTTTTGTGTGTAAGGGCCTTGTTGCAGCTGCTTCAATATCTATGTACCCATTTTTCCGTAATTCCCCATTTTGAAATCAATTAAGTGTTCTTTATCTATGCAGCACCTAGGGCCGCTGCAAGGATCAGAGGTGCCCTAGGGACGTCCTCAACCCTGTGGCCTTCCTACCACCACTGCTGCCCCTCTCCAAGACCTGCAGTGGCGGCAATGGCACTGAAACCATAACAGAGTGTTTACCTGATCTTCCTGGAGCTGCATCATGGCCTCTATTGTCCTGCCACTTCCACCCCCTTCAGACATGGACTTCTGGTTTACATTCCCCCATGCAACCGGAAGTCTGCATCCGAAGGGGTGGAAGGAGCAAGTCATAGAGGGCAGGGACCACAATGCAGGTAAGGGCTGAATTGCTGTTTTAATGTCATTGCCGCCTCTGCAGATCCCAGAGAAGGATGGCAGTGGCGGTAATGGAGTGTCCCGAGGGCCAGTCCAAGGGGTTCTGCCGCCCCAGGCAGCAGCCCCAACCGTGCTGCCTTCCCCTTCCAAGCTGAGCCATGTAGCCACCTCTCTCTGCTGATTTCATTGGGGGGTTGGCAGAGAGGGGAAGGCTTGTCGCGGCGCAGCAGGCCATGTGTGTCAAAGCACATGGCCTGCTGTGAGTGCCATGCTGCCCACAGGGGTCTGCTGCTCTAGGCGGCCACCTAGCCCGCCTAGTGGACAGGCCAGTACTGGGCAGCCTTGTACTGTCAGCACTCTAGGCAACCACTTAGTTCGTGTATTGGGTTTCATTGGCCCTGGCAGCACCCTGCTGCACAGTCCATTTGCTTTTGTAACTAGCTCTCCTTTAAAGCAATATCAGGCACCTGTCTTGCTCTCATTCCCTTTTATTGTAAGGACTCCTTGCTCCCTTTCCCACTTCATTTTATTTTTTTTCTTGCCTTGCTGTTTTATTTTATTGCAAGCCTCCTTGCGCACTGGCCTAAACAACCCCCTCCGCGGCAAACGGCCGAATAGAGCGCCGGCTCCCGTAGCCGCTGCTCAGTGTCTCCATAGCAACGGAAGTTAAAGGGACCGCGCGCCCAGACCAGAGCCGTGCGCCTGTTCCTCTAACGGCAGTTCCGCGGCTCCTTTAACAGGTCCGGCAGCCTCCCCCCCTTCCCTTTCCGGCTCGCGGTCCCCTATTCATCTCTCAGTTAGTGGTTCACTTTGCTGCTCACCCCGCTGCACAGTTCGGGTTTTTTTTTCTTCTTTAGAGGGTTCGCCACCGCGCAAGTCTAGTTCTTCGAGCCCGGCCGTTGACGGAAGCTGCGGGAAGAAAGGGGCGCGAGCTGTGCCGCCACCGCAGGATTCGGAGAAGGCTCGAGGGCGCAACTGTCCGGCGCGCGCCCGCCGCGGTGACTCGAGGAGAGACCGAGCCGACATGTAGCGAAAGCGCCTTTTCCTCTTAAGGTGGCGCGGAAGGGGAAGTCGCTGGCGCCCGCTCCTTAAGGTGGCGCGGTGGCATCCCGGAGGAAGATGAGGAGAAGCCAGCGAGTTCCCGGAGCCGGACGGCGCGACCGGAGAGGTGAGGGGCCCACGCTGGCGCACGAAGCCGCCGAGAAAAGATGGAGGAGGGCGGGGAGCGGCAGCCATTGACGGGGTGCAGGGGGAGGGGAGAGAGCCGGGTGGTCGAGGAGGAGGGAAAGTTCAATAAAGCGGGGAGGGCTGCGGATCATTCGCGCCCCCTCGCCCCGGCCTTTCGGTCAGGACTGATCGCCAGCTTCCTAGGGGTTGTCAGGATGCATAGAGAATTGTGTAGGAGTGAACAAAGTATCTTCTCTCTCCGTCCATCTGCCACTAGCAGACGTTCAGTGAAGCTGAAATTTCGGAAAGAGTTCCCAGAACGGGCGGGGGCCACCTCTTTAGGAGGAGCAGTGCTAAGTGTCGCCCCCTTCCCTGGCAGCCAGGGGCCACTGCGATGAACTCTAATACAATCATGGCCCGGTGGGATTTTCCCCTCATTCCAAGTGCCCGGAGTAAGGACCGGGATCGGCGCTCACTAGTGCGTGCAGAGCACCCTGCGACTGGCACATCTGTAGATCAATACAGCGAGCACGACACTAGCTTCTAGAATAAAACACTATGCAGAAAGGGGGATAGAGAGAGAGAGAGAGAGGGGGGGGGGGATCCAGGGTAATTTAACCTGCTGTGGGGTACCTCTTTGCTGCGAGATCTGATTTTTATGCCGATGTACGTTTTTTTAAATGTTTGTTCCCCTGTGTTATTGCAGACAGTAAATGCTGTTTTGGTGATTGCATTCTTTCCTGCTTAGTACATTAAACTGCCTTGATCAACTGTATTCATTTTCCTGCTACTACAATGATACCTTAAAATGATTTTGTTAATTTTGTATGTGCAGTCAAAATTATGGCAGCTTGTTATGGCCTCTCTGCACTCAACATTTTGAAATCTTTCCTGAATCCATTCTCTCCATGCCTCAGCTGGTTTTCTTCTGTGCGGCAAGGCAGTGGCTGCATGTGGCTCTGATGAAGCCCAGCAAGCAGCACAACATTCTGATTGATTTGAGTAAATATTTATTTTGCTTCTTTATCTCCTAGAGAACACAAGTATCCTTACCAGCCCCAGAGCTGGAGTCTCTCCTGAGACCTAACCCTTTACATTAATCCGTGTTCCGCATTGGTTTTAAGAATATTAAACTTTGGAACTTGTTGCTGGAGGATGTGGTAAAAGCAGATAGGGGAAGGGGATTTAGCTCTGGCCTTTCACATAAATTTAAGAAAAGTTGCCGAGTGGAGGAGTAGCCTAAAAACCACAAAACAAAAAAAATCCTATTGTACATGAATGTACTTTCCTGTACCTGAGGCAATGGGGGGGGGGTTAAGTGATTTGGCCAAGATTACAAGGAGCTTTAATCCCTGCTTTAACCCTTAGGCTCCTCTCACTGTATCAGGGCTTAAAAGGGTTTGGACAAGTTACTGGAAAAGAAATCAAGTGGGTTTTTTTTTCTTATTAAAAGGAGAACTGGGGGAAGCCATTACTTATCCCTGGAGTTAAGTAAGATGGAATATGGCTATTTTTTTGGGATCCTGTCAGATACCTGTGACCTGGATTGGCTACTGCTGGAAACAGGATGTTGGGGTTGATGGACCTTTGGTCTGACTCAGTATGGCAACTTTTGCACAAAGGAGGCAGCGTAGGAAGGGGAAGGAGATACTGTGTGCAATGTGTTTGCTGCATAAGCAGAGCCTTGATATTCATGTCCTATATGCTGCCTGTTAATTTCCACACTCTAGGGCTCATGGTATATTTAGGGAGACAAAAAGCATGTGTGACTACATGTGCTCACAAAGGAGCAACTACTGGTAGCTCTTGTTGCTGCAGTGTGCTGAGAGGAGAATCCATGAGCTGGCTTGATTTGCATCGGCCTGTGCTGATTTTTTTTCCATGGTACAGTGATTGGGAAATAGACGTTCCTGACTTTGCCTTGCAGTTTCATGTTATGCCCTCTAGTTTTACAGCTTCCCCATCTTTGAAAAAGGTTTGTTTGTTCATTAATACTCTAAGGGTGGTATTCTGTCCTGGACGTCCATGCCCCTGTGCACCTGATTGGAATCAAACTCACAGGGGCAGACGCAATTCTGATCCCATGAGGCATGTCTAGCTTTGTGGGATCAGAATTGCGACTAGGCTTGTACGTGCAGGCCTGGGACCCAATCCTGGTCAGCCTGCAAGTACAGGCCTCTACCCGGCTAACCCAGTCAAGGCTCCTGAATGGAGCCATGGCTTTCAGTTGTCATGGCACCACGGCTCCATTCAGGAGCCGTGATTCCCGGCCGCTGACAACTTAATGCATTCCCTGTAGCCTGACCCCCGATCTGGCCTCCCAAGGCCAGGGTCGGGCTGCGGGGAATCTCCTGCGTCCCCTCCACTCTTTGATGCGCACCGGGCCTGTTGTCTCCCCCCATCTAGGGGGACTTATTCCACCTCTGAGGAGGAATAAGTTCACCGTCCCATCTGCCGGCCCCAGGCGTACAGGGCTAACAGCTGAATCGATCCTGTACGTCCGGGGCCGCAGACCGCCCATAGCCTGCCCTGTCTCTCTGCCTCCACGCCACCCCTTTCCTGCCCTGGTCTAGCTTCCCCGTACAAACTCCCTGTTCATACGGGGAGGTTAGTCGGGGTTGGCAGGGGGGCCCGAATAGCAGGGATGGATGTCCCAACAGGACGCTATTTGCAGGACAGAATGACCTATAAATATTTAAAGGTCTGAATCATATCTTCCCTATACCTCCTCTCTAGCATATACATATTTAGATCTTCAAATCTCTTCTCATACGTCTTCTGGCGCAGGCTCCAAATTATTTTGGTCGCCTTTCTCTGAATCGTTTCCAGTCTTTTTATATCCTTTGTAAGATATGGTCTCCAAAACTGGACACAATATTCCAAGTGAGGCCTCACCAGTGACCTATACAGTGACATCAGTACCTCCTCCTTTCTGCTGATAATTCCTCTCTGTATGCAACCCATCATCCTTCTGGCTTTGGCCACTGCCTTGTCACACTGTTTCGCTACCTTGAGAGCCTCAGAAACAATCACTTCAAGGTCCTTCTCCTGATCTATGCACACCAACCTCTCGCCTCCTATTGCATACAATTCCCTTCGATTTCTGCATCCCAAGTATATGACGCTGCAGTACTTCACATTAAATCTTAACTGCCAAGCACTAGACCATTCTTCCAGTGTTTTTAGATCTTTCCTCATGTTGTCCACTCCCTCAGAAATGTCCACTGTGTTGCAAATTGTGGCTCCTTGTGCTCTTGGGTAAGTCACATTACCTTACGTACAAACTTTCAGGCTGATGCAGAAAGACTAATGTGCCCTTTGCATGCAGGTAACACAAATTCTGCCACGCCAAATGCAGAAAAGAGACTGACACGTGTATAAACAGCAAAGGAAAAGTATGCGCACACAGTAACACAAGCATATTTAAATAATATGCAAATAAGCTGTGCATATTAAAATGGAATAAGGTCTGCACCCAATGCCGAGAAATGTGTAGAGGATTATGCAGCCAGCAGGAGCGTCAGTATCTCTATTTCTGGTCTGAGGTGGCTTAATAGTCTTGTGCTTGTAGGGAAAGGCTGTTACAGTTTGTTAGCCCTCCAGTAATAGGAAAATACCATCTAAGAAGCCAAGGCTGAAGTCGCGTGATATTAGCTGCGTACACATTTTTGTAGCACACCAATAGCACGAGGCTTCAACACCAGTATGCAGCAGAGGACATGTATGCAAATGAGCTGTGGGCAAAACATCAGCATAAAGTTGAAAGGAGGGAAGTCAAGATATGCACAAACGAGAGACATGCTATAAGTGGCCGAATACACATACATGTCGAATGCTCATGTTATACGCACAGGACATACAGGTTCCTTTGGCACTCACCCCATAATAACCAATACTATTTTGCCCAAAAACATTTTTTTTATGTAATCACAACGAAGACCTAAAATAAAAGATGAATAATATAAGTGAGTGCAAAATATGCGCAAGGATAAGAGGAAAAAAAACATTTCTTCTGTAATGCCAAATTTTTGCTTATATGCTGAAAAAATGCACACAGAAAATCTTCACGTCAAAAGTTCACCAATACGTATACTAAAACTTGCCTTGAACTTCTGAGAAAAGGCATGAGCTAAATCCAATTAACTCTCCCTCTCATCCTGCAGGTAAAAGCATGTGCTAATGGTTCTGTGCCTTTGCTTGGCTCACAGGATTTATTGTTTTGTTTTGACTGTATTTTTTTTTTCTGCCCTTTTGAAATTGCCATCCCAGACAGCCATCTAGTCTGCATAATGGTTAAGCCCTCCCTGCTTGTAGTGCTGGCTGGGCCACACAACCCAAGGCGCTTAGGTGAGCTTGATGGCAGTAGGGAGTTCTCCTAGGACAAGCAGGATGAGTCAGCCACACTTGGTGGTGACATCATCCAACGGCGCCGAGACGGAAGTACTCTCCATAGCTCAGAAGGGCTTTCCAGCCCTTCTGAGCATGGGCCAACTGGCCCCACCCCTTGCCCGCCCCTAGCTAGCCAGTTTCAGTTCTTCCGCCTTGCCAGCAAGACGGATTTTGTCTACTCTCCACCATATCTAACATAAGAAAGTCTAATTTTCTTTTAATCGTAGATTATAGACAGTTTACTTACTTCCATTAATGTTTCCAGCTTCTTCATAGCTGTTCCGGGTCCTGCACCCAGTACCAGCAGCTTGCCACGAGGTGCTCTTGGTCTCAACTCAGCCCAGGACGAGCCAAACAGGCCTCCGTTCCCGGCTAGCGTTCTGCGTCGCTCTTCCCAACCGCAGAGGATCCCAGAGAGAGAGGAACGCTTGCAGAAGGTAGCCCTGGTAGCAGCCGGAAAGAAATAAGGATGGTAAAGATGTGGGCAGCTCCCAGGCAGCAGTAGCCCACGGCAGCCCAGGACGTGCCAAATAGGCCTCCGTTCCCGGCTAGCATTCTCCTCGCTCTTCCAGTGGCAGAAGACCTCAAGGAAAAGAATTCTCACAGAAGGTATCTCTTACGGCGGGCCGGGACACGCCTAAGGCCTCCGTCCCCGGCCAGCCTCCTGTGTCCCTCCGGTATGGCTGTTGCAGAAGGGCGCGCTGCACAATCGCAACTGCAGCTCTCGGCGGCTCTGAGTGTGCCCTCTACCTCCACTCACAGACTCTGCTGCTGGATCGGATTGGGACATCGCTGTGGCCTCTGCCGACCCCCCCTGACAGCTCTAGCGCTCCCTCCGGGGGCCTCTGCTCACAGCCCCGCGTCTCTCCCGGGGTTCTGCCGCCTGCTCAGCCCTGCAGCTCCGGCCTCGTAGCTTCCATGGCGGCGGCCATCTTGCAGACGACGTCACAGCTCCAGGCTCCTCCCCTTCGGCGCTATTGGTCTGTGCCGATCCAATCGTCTTCAGAGAAAGCAGGAGCTGCTCATTAGAGACACTCCCCTCGCTGACAGCCCGTTCGGTGCCGAAGCATCAACGGGGATCGTGCCGGCTCAGCGCCGAAGCATCAATGGGGATCGTGCCGGCTCGGCGCCAAAGCATCAACGCGGCGCAGAGCCATCGGCGAGGATCGTGCCGGCTTCTGGACGAAGCGACAGCAGCTGTTAAGGACAGCAATGACACGGTAGCTGCAGTGGGCCCAACCACCGCTACAAGCAGCAGGAGCTCTGTCCTCTGCGCTGCAGCTACGCTTGCTATCACCGACTCCTTGCACCAATAGCATCTGGTCTGGCTGTGGAGGAGATCTTCAGGCTGAGACTCACCGCCCGCACGATCAAGGCTGGGAGGTGAAACGGAGCCCAGCAGCTTCCTCCATATGACTGGCCTGGGAGCCTCCCAGTGGAGAGAGGACGTCCCCTTTTCTCTTGTGAAAGAGGTCTATGAGATGGAGTGGAGGAATAGCCTAATGGTTAAAGTAACTGCCAAGAACCCAGAAAATCAAGTGTTCAAGTCCCACTGGCACTCCTTGTGACCTTGGGCAAGTCACCTTTCCCTCCACTGCCTCAGAAGCAGCATGTGACCAGGAAGAGATGCAGTGCACAGGTTGATGCAGCCCTCCTCACACAGCTTCAGGAGCAGGCTGCCTCCACAGCCTTAAGTTTTTTGCGCGGGACTCCATGCAATCTTGCTTGCGTTTTGCATGGGTCGGCTCTGGCACTATTCCTCCCTCCGACTGCGAATGGAGGCTCTGCACGCCATACCTTCAGAATGCGCCCTACGCTGAAGAAGGTTCTTTGTTCATGAGTTTTATAACACTTCAACAGCCCAAAATCGAACAGGCGAAGCACTCTGGGCTACCACCGCCCCATGCCCCAAGACTCCTTGGATGCCTGCTCCAAGAGCCGCAAGTTCAAAACCGCCTGCAACTTCTGCCAGATCCTGTTGAGAGGACCCTACCAGGGGTGAGCCGCGCCGTGGCGCAGAGCATCATCGAGTCAGCAGGCCACAGTGTGGTGCAGTGCACACAGACAGTGTGTTCAGGGGTAGAAGGTCACAGGTTCAAGTTCCAGCTGTGGCTCCAGCCAACTCACCCCCATATTCCACATTGGGCAGAGTGACCCTCTTCCTCACCCGTTGGGGCCTCCCAGCCCTTGCGGGGAAGAGCCTAGCTGCTCAGCTCAGCAGTAGGTGCTTGACTGCCCTTATTCTCACTGCTCCATGGACAACCCCATACCAACTAGAGGCTCTTCCGGTCTGTTGCCTGCACCTTAGCTCCTCAGCATTCACCAGACTCCAAACCTAAGTGGCTGATCACGCTCCTTTTTTCCTACATGGAGGTGTAGCTGAGACACTGACTTTATAGGAGGGAGCCAAAGGTTTTGTCCCTACCTTCTCTTTAGAGACCACTCCTGTGGCAGCAGTGGGTCTAGAAGAGAGGTGTAGCACAATGGTTAATACATTGACTACTGAACCAAGGGTCATGAGTTCAATTCCCCGATGGGGTTAATGAGTAATGCTGTCTGAGGCATTCCCCTTAAGCATGGCCCCTGCCTAAAAAAAAAAAAAAAAAAAAAAAATTTTCTTGGGGACGCAAGTCTCCCCATGGGCAGTGGCCAGGTAGTTTTGGCCAGCGCCGCCCTCTGGCTGGGCAACATCTGCAGATTGTGCCTCCTCCAGCTGGAGCGGTAAACCATAAACAGATCTCTTGACCCTCCATAGGTCTACCTCCATCAGGTCCTTCCAAGATTTTTCCTTGAGCCCATGGCTCACGGTACATACCACACGAGGGCTAACATTACCCCACAGAGTGCCGCTTGTACAACCGTGGCAACAGCTGGTGCAGTACACGCATCCAGCGTGTTCAGAGGCAGGAGGTCACAGGCTCAAGTCTCAGTCCTGGCTTCCTCAAAGCAGGTCCATATCTATATATAGATTTACCACAGTCCATTGCAAGGGAAATGCTCACAGCCCACTGGCTAGTGCATGAGCTCCGGAACCTGCCTACCAATTATGCAGGCACATACAGAGGAAGATGTTCATGGTTCACGGGTTAGTACATGCGCTTCGGCAACTACCCGCCGCAAATGGCCCAGGAAAACATCCTCTGCTCCTAAGGGTAAGGCAATGGTGGTCATCCAAGGAGAGGGTCGGCAGTCTGACACACCCAGCGACACTGGTTCAGCTGCAGTGAACCCACTGTCAGGCCACCCGCTTCTTTTGGCCTGTGCCTCGTGCCCCCCCCCCCATCCTGCCTGGATATCCTCGCATTCGCCTGGACTCCTCGCATCCTGTACAGCTCAGTCCATGCCACATACCCGCATCGTGGTGGCAGCGACTCGGTGTTCACTCTACCACAGTTACATGGGTCCTGGTGCAACCCACCTGACATACGAGGTAGGTAGGCATTACCCACCATCAGTTGGGGTCCCACAGTCCGGTTCAGATATTCCTTCCACTTCTCAAAGTCACAGCACTGCATCTTCCGCCAACAGCCTTCAGGCCAGCCCTGGAATCTGGGGTGACGGCCCTGCCGCCACCATCTGGAGCCCTTGCCGTATCCAAGAACCAGGCCGCCCATTCGCCATGAGCTCCCTGGTGAACCACCTCAAGACCCATGCAGCCCATAACGGAGAATACACCACTTTCATCATCTTCATGGCGATGGTCACCTTCTCCACCCTGCGGGGAGCACCTGACCCATTAAACTCGGTGGCACTGTACCTTACGTCATGAAGGCAGAAAGGTGGACTGTCAGGCTCATGGAAAGCCTGAGACCCCAGTCTAGATCTCCTATGATCTACCCAGGGGCAACCTGCCTCAGCGTGCACAACGGCGGGCGTCCTGACCAGCGGGCGCGGGGTCAAGTCACAGGTCCAAGACCCTCCGTGGACCATGTCGTGGAGTTACCACAGTGCTACGATGCCTGCGGCTCGGCACCCCAGGGCCTGGACAGGGGGAAACGGATGCTCCTGGCAGTCCTTCCTCTTTGGGATCATGCAGGGACTCAACCCGTAGGCATTCTCCTTCTCTGAGCCTCATCACAAATAGATCCGCATGCTGACTGCCCAGCACCAGATCTGCATGCTGACTGTCCAGTTCCAGAGCCCGACCCTGTTAGCACCGGACACTGTTGACAGGCTGTACTCCAGACCTCAGCCGGTGATCTTTTACTTACCAAACCAAGACTGAATGGCTGCTGTGGCACACACGGGTGAACAGCAGTCTCCACAAGCCGTTGCTCTTGACAGCCCTCAGCCGTCCAGGGCATGTGGGCCTGGAATAGATCTCCAACATGCCCGGGATCTGCCCGGTCCCAGTGGACTACACCCCTGGGAGTCTGCCGTTTGAAGGCGGGGCTTAGTGGTTGGTGCAGCAGTCTACTACCCTGCTATGGGGTCCAAACCCCACTGGCACTTCCAAAAAAAAAAAAAAGCAGCTGCCTGGATATACAAGCGCCCAAGCCTCGCCAAATACTGGCTAAGGCTCAGCTGCAGGCAAGAGCCAAGCAAACGCACAGCGGTACGCATGCCGGGCATTCCTCCCCAGAGGTCCTCCCTGCGTCCTGCACACCAGCAAGACCTTGCAACTTGGACTATCGCATCACCCATGCACAAATCACCATCGGTAATGGCGCACCGTGCGGAGAGGTACGAGGTCGTAAGGCCGTGAGTCCCTTTCGACCAAACAGCCCAACATTCTGGACTGCAACCTTTCCGCCACCTCCGCAAACCGCCAGCTTGGAACTGACGTACACACACTGCAACATTAGGGCTCAACCTCTACCACTATTATAGCATAGCCGATACCGCCTTGCTATCCCGCCGCGCAAATTCACTTCACTGGCATTGACCGTATAGTACAATCTCCAGGAACAAGCAGGAATAAGTCCTCACATATGGGTACGTCGGTACCGACGGAGCCCGTGCGGGAAAGCTCCCCAGCTTCTTAGAATAGAAGCTTTTGGGACCTCCCACTGCACATGCGCACTGCCTTCCCGCCTTCCTGAACAGCTCTCCTCAGTTTCTCTTTTTCCGCGGAGCCAGCAGGTCGTGTTCCTGTCACCGCTGAAGAAATTGTTATTTTATTTGTTTCTTTAGATTCCCCATACCGATACCGGTATCGCCGGTCTTTTCTTTCTTTCTTTAAAAAATTATAATTCTTTTTTCTTATTTTTTAGCTTTTTGGTCACTTCAGAGAGGCCTCTCGGCCTACTCAATTTCTCCTCATGGAGAAGCCAGCCCCTGGATTTAAGAAGTGTTCCAAATGTAATGCTGTTATTTCAGTCACAGACACCCATGACTGGTGTCTGAAATGTTTGGGGCCTGACCATTCCATACCGGACTGCCCATCTTGCTCCCACATGTCTAAACGTGGGCTGCAGAACCGGGCCAACAAATTCCATGTGCTGTTTGCTTCAGAGAATACAGCATCACAGTCATCCAGGTCTTCTTCTCCGGATGGATCTCAGGTAACCAAACCTTCTGTGGGTAAGTCCTCAAAGAGCAAATCTCCTTCAAAGCATCGAGAGGCTCTTAGCTTAGAACTTGAGGACCCTGCCCCAGCCAAACAACCCCGGCGGGAAGTCCAACTTCCAAAAACGCCAATTCAGGGGTCTCAGGTTGATATCGATGCTACGGCCTCGACAGATCACCTGTTAGCCTGCTCTGGGGTACCGGGTCACTCCGGTACCGACATCCAGGCAGCTATGGCGTCCATGGGCGATACTGTACAGTCCATGCAGCAAGCCGTCATGGCTTTCATTAAAGCTGCAACGCCATCGGTTCCGCTTTCAGCGGTTCCGGGCCCGATACCGGTATCGTCCGCCATGCCGGTATCGAGGCCGTCCACCTCTAAACGCAAGTCAGTACCGTATGGGCTTTCGCTCCATACCGGTTCCATACCCGATACGCCCGATATCGATACCGATCGGTACGCGTATCGTGCGTTAGAGGAAAGCACCGATTCCTCTGAGGATTTTCACTCCTCTGATGATTCTGCTGAGTTTTCACTCAACTTACCTGAGGAGCCCTCTTCTCCTAAAAGGAGAATGTCCCCTCCAGAGGATTTGTCCTTCCAGGACTTTGTTTTAGATATGGCTACAGCCCTTTCTATTACCACATCCTCTGAAAAGGAACCCAGATCCAAAAAACTGGATATTTTGGGATACTCAAAGACCCCTAAGGAGGCAGTTACCCTGCCTATCCATGAAATCCTTCAAGAACAACTGATGGATTTCTGGGAAAATCCTTTGACTTTGTCTCCTTATTCCCGTAGGTTGGACACCATGTATAGGGTCCCTCCTTCTCCTGGTTTCCAAAAGACTCAATTGCCCCACCACTCTATTGTGGTGAAGTCTGCAATGAAGAAGATTAGGAGTACCAAAAGGCACTCTTCCACCCCTCCAGGACGGGAATGTAAGACTTTGGACTCTTTTGGTAGGAAAATTTTCCAGGCTAGTATGCTTATAGCCAGGATTAATTCCTACAGTCTCTATATGGGCATGTTCCTGGAGGAACTTGCCAAAAAGGTGCGGCATTTTGCCCCCTTTATCCCTGAGGATAAAAAGCAGGGATTCCTTTCCCTAGTGAAACAACTCTTAGAGGTTTCTAAGTTCTCTAATAGGGCAGCATATGATTCCTTTGAGGGAGCCAGTAGGGCTTCGGGCATTGCTATTGCAGCCCGACGTCTTGCTTGGCTCCAGGCCTCTGATCTGGAACCTTGGGTTCTAGATGGCTTACGGAATCTGCCCTGTACAGGTGAGAACTTATTTGGGGAAGAGTGGCAAATCAAAGCCACCCAGATGGATGCTGAAAATGCCACCTTGGAAAGACTTTCAAAGTCCACTTCAATTCCTACTAAGAAAAAGTCTTTTAAAAGGCCTTACTATAAGAAGGCCAGAGTTGCTTCAAATACTGGCCAGCAGTCTTCTCAACCTCGCTATACTGCTAAGCGTCAGCAATCCAAACAAGCACGAGCTAAGCCTGCAGCAGCTACTGTAGCTCAGCAGGCTCCAACCCCTCAGGGGTTTTGACTTGCTCCTAGGGAACTTGCCACTTCTGGTTCTAACACAACCAGAACCTCTCACCATACCCGGAAGGTTGGTTCACTTTGCTCCCAGATGGGAACAAATCACAACAGAACAATGGACCCTCTCTATCATTCGAGAGGGTTACAAACTTCATTTCTCCAGCCTTCCTCCCCATCATATGGTGAGACCATTCAATTCTCCCCCATCTCTCCTAACCCTGTTGGGTCAAGAGGTTTCCTCTCTTCTTGCCCAAGGGGCCATAGAAGAGGTTCCTCTTCCTCAACAAGGGTCCGGTTTCTACTCCCCTTATTTTCTCATTCCAAAGAAGACAGGGGGATTCAGACCAATCCTAGATCTGAGAGAATTGAACAAATTTCTCTTCAAGGAGAAATTCAAAATGCTGTCTCTCGGCATTCTCCTTCCTTACCTCCAGGGTCAGGACTGGCTTTGTTCTCTAGACCTACAGGATGCGTATACACATATACTCATCCATCCATCCCACAGAAAGTATCTTCGCTTTCTGTTTCAGGGAAAACATTTCCAATACAGAGTACTCCCCTTCGGTCTAGCCTCTGCTCCAAGAGTATTCACAAAATGCATGGCAGTCGTAGCCGCATTTCTAAGAGGCATGGGAATCTTTGTCTTCCCATATCTGGACGACTGGCTCATCCGAGCTCCAACTCAGTCACAGGCCCAGATTTCCCTGGACCACACAAGGAGCCTTTTGCAGTATCTGGGACTGGTAGTAAACCTTCCCAAGTCCCAACTCATCCCTACTCAATCTCTAGAATTCATAGGGGCCCAGTTGGACACCATCACTGCAAGGGCCTACCTTCCACATGTTCGAGGCCAGCGCCTCCTGAGTTTGGCCTCCCAAGCTCAGTCCAGCACTCACTTGACAGCCAGGGAAATGCTACGCCTACTGGGTCATATGGCCTCCACAGTGCATGTGGTGCCCTATGCTCGTCTTCATATGAGAGCAGCTCAATGGACCCTGGCCACTCAGTGGACTCAGGCTTCAGGAGCGCTCTCAGACCAAATACAAACCTCCGATCGTCTGTTTTGGTCCCTCCACTGGTGGACTTCCACCAAGAATCTGTTGTTGGGGGCTCCATTTCAACCATTGCTACCCCAAGCAACCCTCACAACAGATGCCTCCCAAACAGGGTGGGGAGCTCATCTGCAAACTCTCTCCACTCAGGGCACTTGGTCTCTACAGGAGACCACCCTTCATATCAATCTTCTGGAACTGCGAGCAATTTACCTTGCCCTCAAGGTCTTCCACTCCCTCCTAGCCAACCTCACTGTCCTAGTTCAGACGGACAATCAGGTGGCCATGTTTTACATAAACAAACAAGGAGGGACGGGCTCTCTGTCGCTTTGCAACGAAGCTCTAAGACTATGGGCCTTCGCCAGAGAGCATCAGATTCACCTGCTAGCAGTGTATCTCCCAGGAGTTCAAAACTCTCGGGCAGACAGGCTCAGTCGAGTTCTGCTGCCACACGAATGGTCCCTACATTTGGACCAAATAAACCGAATCTTTCAGGAATGGGGGACCCCGGACATAGACCTCTTTGCAAGTCCGTGGAATGCCAAACTTCCCCGGTTCTGTTCCAGAACTCCGTGTCAGGGAGCTCAGGCTACGGACGCCTTTCTCCTGAATTGGAATCAGGCATTCCTATATGCCTTTCCACCCATTCCTTTGATTCCCAAGACTCTGTTCAAACTCCAGAGGGATCATGGAACTATGATCCTCATAGCTCCACGCTGGCCACGCCAAGTGTGGTTCCCTCTACTTCTACAGCTCTCCCAGGGATCCTACTTGGATCTGGGAGCTGCGCCAGACCTCCTGTCTCAGGAGGAGGGGACTTTGTGGCACCCAAACCCCAAATCCCTTCACCTCAGTGCTTGGTTACTGAAGGCTTAAGCCTTCAAGACTTTCATCTTTCCCAACCAGTGAAAGATATCCTTTCTGCCTCTAGGAAACCCTCTACCAGGCGTTCCTATGCTTTCAAATGGAAACGTTTTTCCATTTGGTGTGCTCAGCAGGGTCTTGACCCTCTGGCACTTCCTTTGAATTCTCTTCTTGATTATCTCCTGCATCTATCCAATGCAGGCCTCAAGACGAATTCGGTAAGAGTCCATTTAAGTGCTATTGCAGCATCCTTGAAACATATAAATGGACAACCTATCTCCTCTCATCCTCTTGTTGCAAGATTCATGAGAGGCCTGACTCTCACTAAACCTCCCATCAGACCACCCCCGGTCGCATGGGATTTGAATCTAGTGCTCGGTCAACTTATGAAGCCACCTTTTGAGCCAATGTTTTCCACCTCCTTGAAATTTCTTTCCTGGAAGGTCATCTTCCTCATTGCAGTCACTTCGGCTCGCCGCATCAGTGAGCTGCAGGCTTTAGTGGCTAATCCACCTTACACAAGATTTCATCATGATAAGGTGGTCCTTAGGACGAATCCCCACTTTATGCCTAAAGTGGTCTCGCCTTTTCATCTTAATCAAGAGGTATATCTACCTGTCTTTTTTCCAGCTCCTCATGCATCCAATGCAGAGAGGAACCTTCATACTCTGGATTGTAAAAGAGCTCTCGCTTTTTACCTTAATAGGACTCAGCCACATCGAAAGTCTTCTCAACTTTTTGTGGCCTTTGATCCTTCCCATTTGGGACTTCCAGTCTCCAAGCGTACACTTTCCAATTGGATTGCTCAGTGTATTTCTTTTGCTTACCAGAGCAAAAACATTTCTCTGGAAGGCCATGTCACTGCTCACAATGTGAGGGCCATGGCAACTTCTATGGCTCATCTGCACTCTGTTTCCATAGATCAGATCTGTCGAGCCGCTACCTGGGCCTCGGTTCATACCTTCACAGCCCATTACTGTTTGGACAAGGACTCCCGCCGGGATGCCTTGTTTGGCCAGGCTGTCCTCAAGCACCTGTTCCATTCCTAAACAACTCCTGCCCACCTTCCCAGAATGGATGCCTGAGATCCATACGAAGATGGCGAACCTTTACAGGGGATCCCATGCATCTAAGCTAGGGAGTCCCCATATGTGAGGACTTATTCCTGCTTGTTCCTGGAGATAGCACAGTTACTTACCTGTAACAGGTGATCTCTGGGAACAGCAGGAATTAGTCCTCACAACCCACCCACCTCCCCTAGGAGTTGTATCTTTTATCTATCTATCTTCCTGTCCTCTCTCTGTTGACTCAGCTATAAACTCGAAACTGAGGAGAGCTGTTCAGGAAGGCGGGAAGGCAGTGCGCATGTGCAGTGGGAGGTCCCAAAAGCTTCTATTCTAAGAAGCTGGGGAGCTTTCCCGCACGGGCTCCGTCGGTACCGACGTACCCATATGTGAGGACTAATTCCTGCTGTTCCCAGAGATCACCTGTTACAGGTAAGTAACTGTGCTGTGTAATTGGCCTGATGAGACCAGTCACGTCCATTATCCTGCTCCAACACTGGCCAATCTAATCAAGCCTGCCCAACAGCAAGTTCCCCAATGCCGGCTATCTCTTAGCCTTCTACACGGTTTGCAACCGTCTCCAGTAACAAGTTCCGGAGTTGGCTACAGATTAACAAATAGGTAGATACGTAGGGCGAAAGAGACGCCCCCTATTATTCTCTCGTGCCCTCGACTGGTTTTCCTCTTCATGCCAGCGACTGATGCAGCGCTTGCCAGCGTCTGTGCAGCGCAGGCCAGCAACTGAAATAGCGCTTGCCAGCGACTGATGCGGCGCTTCTTCATTGCAGTTCCTCCCGCACCACTACTGCTCGATGTCCGCGTTGCGTTGCTCCCGCACCACCGCTACTCGACGGACTGGCATCTCTGCTACCGTGCAGAGGCGCCCTTTATCTACAACCGCAAATGCAGGCCATCGTACAGTGCCCGGGAACTGCACGCTGCTCCTGCACCTGCTCCCTTTATGTTCACGCAGGCCTCTATAGGCCCTGCAAGCTTAGATTACAGCAGGCCTGTATGTTCCCAGAACGCTACGTCTGCACATAGGTGCATTCCCTCTACTTGCCTTTTAGGCCTCTGCACTCTTGTTGCAACATGCAACGCGCTGTCATGCCTGACCTGACGAATGGTCTCGGCCTTCCCCCATCCCCCACAGCACGTGGCAGCTTGGGAGGCACCAAGTGTGGCTGACTCATCCTGCTTGTCCTAGGAGAAAACGGAGTTACTTACCTGTAACTGGAGTTCTCCGGGGACAGCAGGATAAGTCAGCCACACATACCCACCCACCTCCCTTGTGATGGGGTCGGCCTCCGTCCAGTACCCGCCTCCTAGCGGCAAAAGGCTCAGCTAGTGACGTACTGGCTAGCTAGGGGCGGGCAAGGGGTGGGGCCAGTTGGCCCATGCTCAGAAGGGCTGGAAAGCCCTTCTGAGCTATGGAGAGTACTTCCGTCTCGGCGCCGTCGGATGACGTCACCACCAAGTGTGGCTGACTTATCCTGCTGTCCCCGGAGAACTCCAGTTACAGGTAAGTAACTCCGTTTTCCTTATCGGTCCTCCAGTTTAGTCCTCCACCTCTGGGTAGTGCACTTCCTCCTGCAGCATGGAGACTGGACCATTCAGAATCTTGTCCTCACTGGATGTACCCTGCTGGAGATCCCATCAGCCACAGTATGTCCAGTCTCCATGCAGCAGGAGGATGTTGTGAGCCTAGGGCTGGGCTCACTTAAGGACTAAATAGGCAGCACTGTCCTTAGTTTTTGACAATTTATTTTCTCCCTTTAACTTACATTGGTTTCTTTCTTTTTTCTTAGGGTGATGTTCCTTTAAGGAAAAAAAAACAAACACACATATTCAGAGGAGCCAGTATTGCTGCTGCACTTCTGTCCCTCTCCCACTCTATTTTTCATTTTCACAGGCAGGCAGCATCAGATCTCTCCTCCTAGGCTGTACGGGGAGAGATCTGTCATTTAGCACTTTCTGGCACGTGGCTCCCTTATTACCGGTGCTGAGTGGCTTAGAGCAGAGAGTAGCTCACAGAGACCGACTGAACAGCTCTCGCCATGGACGTCGCTCACGGAGGAGCTGAGCGACGTCGAGGCTTGTAGAGCTGTCTCCCGGGGGTAAGTCAGCCAGTTTATGAAGGGCTTCAGAGCAGTCGGGGAACGCGGTGTGCTACAGTTCTTGCCGGTGTGTTTCGTGCCGTTTTAGTTTAAGCGGTGTTGGATACCGGTATTTGCAGGGGCTGCGCTACCGTTTCCTCCAACGTGGAACAGCAAATGGAGGGTAGAGCAGCCCAGGAGTCCCTAGGATATGTGGCTAGTGCTGAGGGGGAACAATCTCTGGGGGCCCCGGCAGGGTCCCTCCCGGCTACTCCGGCGGGGCCTTCGCACGTTTAACCAGTGAGAACTGCCGAGGCGTCTTTGGGGGATTTTTCCCCAGACTTTGTCATTATCATGCATCAGGACTTTCGCTTAGGAAGGCTGGGAGAGTTGCCAGAGGCCCTTTCGCTTGGGGCGCCTCTGCAGTCACCCAAGGGGGAGGACACGAGTGGAGACCCCCCCCCCCCAAGCCTGCAAAGAGGCCTCAGTGCACTGACATGGAACAGACAGATCTGGAATGGCAGGAGGTAGACGACGTTGAAGTTGATCCCAAGTACGGTGTAGAGGAGTTGGAAGAAGGGGAGATTCCGGAGCCAGAGGATCAGGCGAGAATCATATGGGTTTTTCGCAAGGATGAACTTATGGCGCTGATTAGAGTCCCTCCAAACGCTTAATCTAGCTACAGCTCAGCCTGCAGAGGAAGAGGGGATTGAAGATCCCCTCATTCAAGCTGTGAGAGAGTCTCGGATGGTGTTCCCGGTCCACAGGGTAGTAGAGTGAGTGGGATCATCCTGAATCGGGATTGAAAGGGATCCGAACAGTGAACTGGCTTTACCCTTGGCAGACAAGGACAAGGAAAAGTTTCATTTCCTGCGGGTTGACGCGGCTGTGTCGGCAGTGACTAAAAAGATGACTATTCCAGTGGAAGGTAGTGCGGCCTTAAAGGATGCACAGGACAGAAAGGTGGATGGTTTATTGAAACAGGCATTCGAGGCCGATGCGTTATCCTTACAAGCCTCTATCTGTGGCGCCTTGGTGGCAAGGGTCTATCTGCGGTGGTCCCAGCACTTAAGGCAGGACACTCGCCTGGATCAGCAGAGTTTGCTTGAGGTGACTCGGCTTGAATCCGGTTCAGCATATTTGGCAGATTTGATTTGATCAGAGCGTTAGCGAATAGTATGGCTTCCCTGGTGGCCACCCGGAGGTCCATTTGGCTGAGGAATTGGGTGGCTGACGGGTCATCTAAGTCCCGTCTCAGCAAGCTCCCCTTCAAGGGCAAGTTGTTGTTTGGAGAGGATCTGGATAAATTAGTGAAGGATTTGGGAGAATCCAAGGGAGGCAAACTGCTGGAAGGTAAGCAGGGGAGGCCCTTTCTGTCTGCTCGTGGCCAGTTTAGAGATTTCAGAAGATTTCGGTCTTCATGTTTGGGAGGCTTCCAGCGCGGCAGGTTTGCCTCTAGAGCACAAGGATTTTGTGGATTTCGCGGGGCAGGCAGAGGTTTTGCAGCAGCCTCCTCCTCATCCTCCGTCTTTAACCGAAAACCTCTGAAATGAGGCGGACCCCGGTAAGAAGCCAACAGATAGGGGGCCGGCCTCGGGAGTTTCTTCCTGCCTGGGTCCAAGTAATATCAGATTAGTAGGTGTTGGAGATAGTTCGAGAAGGTTATGCGCTGGAGTTGTCTTGTCCGCTTCGGGACTCCTTTGTATTGTCACCCAGCAAAGGGTGGCAAAAAGCTCTGGCGATCCGCCTGGCGTTAGATCATCTGTTACAGTTGGGAGCGGTCGTCCCCTTTCCGATGTCAGACCTAGGGATAGGTCACTACTCCATTTATTTCGTGGTGCCAAAGAAAGATGGATCTCTCTGGCCTATTCTGGATCTCAAAGGAGTGAATTGTTGCCTTCGGGTACCTCATTTCCGCATGGAAACCCTGAAGTCAGTCATAGTGGCGGTGCGTCAAGGAGAGTGTTTGACTTCACTCGATCTCACGGAGGCCTACTTGCACATTCCGATCAGGGAAGCTCATCAGAAGTTGCTAAGGTTCGCGTTCGTGTGGGGCCATTATCAGTTCCAAGCATTGCCGTTCGGATTGGCTACGGCTCCACGCACATTCATCAAGATTATGGTGGTGGTGGCGGCAGCGTTATGAAAAGAGGGCATTCTAGTCCGCCCTTATCTTGATGATTGGTTAATTCGGGCAAAGTCCAAGGTCGAGAGCTTGCAGGCCACGGACAGAGTGGTGAAGGTTCTACAAAGTCTCGGCTGGGTGGTCAATGCGAAAAAGAGTCACTTAGATCTGTCAGACTCTCGAATATCTAGAAGTTCGTTTCGACACTTCAAGAGGTTTGGTATTTTTTGCCAGATCACCGGGCGCAAGTCCTACGCAAGATTGTGCGCAGGTTCTTGGGGATCCCGGCACCGTCAGCGTGGTGGTACCTATGACTGCTGGGGACCATGGCGGCAACCTTGGAGGTGGTGCCGTGGGCCAGGTTTCATATGCGACCATTACAAAGGGCATTGCTGCGCCACTGGTCGAACCAGATGGACTCGCTGAACAAACGCCTTCCCTGCCCGATGCGGGTCAGACGGGCCCTGCGGTGGTGGCTGTCCCCGGGTTCCCTGCAGGCGGGCATGTTAGAACAACCAGTTTGGTTCCCACTGATGTCGGATGCGAGTCTGGCGGGCTGGGGAGCCCATTGTGGAGGTCAGTTCGCGCAAGAGATCTGGACTTGCCAGGAAGCTTCTTGTTCGATCAACCTCCTCAAGCTTCAGGCAGTGTTCCTGGTGCTGCAGGCATTCGAGAGTTCAGTGAAGGGTCGAGCTGTAAGAGTTCTCTCGGACAATTCGGCAATGGTGGCATACATTAATCGACAAGGCGGAACGGAAAGTATGGCCATGGAGGAAGAGGCAGAGGCATTGTTCCTATGGATAGAACCTCATCTGCAGGCCATTTCAGCAGCGCATATCGTAGGGAAGGACAATGTGATGGCAGATTTTCTCAGCAGGGTGTGGGTGGACGCCAGAGAGTGGGAGCTTCATCAGCAGCTGTTCGTGCAAATTGTCTGCAGATGGGGCCGCCAATAATGGATCTCGTGGCGACCTTTCAATCAGCAAAAATGGGTCGTTTTTTTCAGCAGGCGGAGGGAAAGGATGTCTGAAGGCATCGATGCCCTCATTCAACCCTGGCCGGCGTTGGGTCTCCTGTATGTCTTTCCTCCATGGGCGCTTATAGGTCGAGTGGTTCAGCGCATTGAGGTGCACTGCGGCAGGGTACTGTTGGTGGCCCCGGACTGGCCAAGGCGCCCGTGGTATTCAGATCTAGTTCGCCTGCTCAATGGAGAGCCTTGGAGACTACCGATTATCTGTGGATCTACTGATTTCAGGGTCCTCTGCGAATGCCTCTGGTGGATCGATTTTTTGCTTACGGTATGGCCATTGAAAGGGCACGGTTAAAAAGGAAAGGTTATACGGCAGCGGTCATTGCCACTCTGCTTCGAGCAAAAAAGAAATCCACATCTCTCGCATATGTGAACGTGTGGCGTAATTTTGAGGACTGGTGTTTCTGGCAGCAGATCCGTGTGGCGACTGCTTCCGTTCCAGTGGTACTCAGTTTTTTGCAAGACGGTTTTGAGAAAGGGTTGGCCGCAAGTTCCTTGAAGGTCCAATTGGCAGCTCTCTCTTGTTTATAGGGGCAAGGTTCGGGGAGTAGCCCTGGGTTTGCACGCAGATGTGCAGCATTTCCTTAAGGCAGTGTTCAGACTTCGGCCCTCGCACAGGGTTTTAGTGCCGCCGTGGGATTTGAATCTGGTCTTGGAGACTTTAGCCAGGAAACCCTTTGAGCCCCTGAACCAGGTGTCTGTTAAGGACTTAACTTTGAAGATGGTCTTTCTGGTTGCTATCTGTTCAGCGAGGCGAGTTTCAGAGTTGCAGGCATTGTCGTGCAGGGAGCCATTCTTTGTCTTTCTCTAGAGACAAAATGGTGTTAAGACTGGTTCCATCCTTTCTGCCTAAGGTGGTCTCCCCGTTTTCATTTGAACCAGTCTGTATTCCTCCCAGTGTTCAACTCGGTAGCAGAGCACGCCACGGACCGTGGCTTGCATCGTCTGGATGTCCGAAGAGTATTGCGCCGATATCTGAAGGTTTCAGAAACCTTCCGTAAGTCGGAGCGTCTCTTCGTGTTGTTTGGGGGACCTCGCAAGGGGGAAGCGGCGGCAAAAGCTTCCATTTCCAGATGGATTAAGGAGGCAATTACGTCGGCATATATATTGCAAGGGCGTTTGGTGCTGGTAGGGTTGTGGGCACACTCTACTAGAGCACAGGTGACGTCTTGGGCGGAGCACAGCTTGGTACCGTCAGCGGAAATTTGTAGGGCGGCTACTTGGTCTTCCCTTCATGCTTTCAGCAAGCACTACCATCTGGACATGTTGGCAGCGAGTGATGCCAGCTTCGGATCGGCAGTGTTACGTGCTGGTTGGAAAGGTCCCTCCCAAGGATGACTGCTCTGATACATCCCAGAGGTGGAGGACCGATAAGAAAATAGAAATCACACTTACCTGATTAATTGTTGTTCCTTTAGGGACTCCAGTTTAGTCCTCATTCCCGGGAGAGAGTTTCTTTCAGAAGCACGCCGTGATTTGGAGAGGAGATGGCTTCCGGGCTTCAGAATATAGTATGGTTCATGCCTGGAACCTTTGCTCGTGCCAGTCTTTCTTTCATCTCTCTATCTCTTTCTCGTTCTCACTTGGCCTTCTTCTGTTTCTGTCACTTGTTCTGGGGTGATGGGGCAGAGGCCAAGTGTGGAATATTGGCTTCCTCGTTATCTTCTTGGGGGGGGGGGGGGGGTCAGGTTGATAGTTTTAGTTTAAAGTTTCTCCTTATTAGTTTTGCAGTTGATGTTAGACACTTTTCTTAGCTACTTGTTTGTTTCTCCTTTAAGTCTGCTTTGTCAATAGTTCACTGGGGCTGATGGGATCTCCAGCAGGATACATCCAGTGAGGACAAGATTCTGATTGGTCTAGTCTCCATGCTGCAGGAGGAGGTGCACTATCCAGAGGTGGAGGACTAAACTGGAGTCCATAAAGGAACAACAATTACCAGTTAAGTGTAATTTCTATATGTTATGCTCTTATTTTCTTGTAACTCTCATTTGCCATAATGGGTCAGAGCAATTGTCCATCAAACCCATAGTAACATAGTAAATGATGGCAGATAAATACCAGAGTGGTCTATCTAGTCTGCCCAGTAAGGTGGCTAGAGTTGTACTTGCCACTATGTGGTTGCCTCCTCTATTTATGAAGTTATTTGTTTGCTTTGTTAATGTCCTCTTGCCATATAAGGACGCCCTGTGTCTGTCCTACAGTGGTGTGCAAAAGTCTGGAATCACTTGTGAGTTTTGCGCTTTTTGTACTTTCTAACTTTTTTTTTTTTTTTTAAATCTTGCATTCCTTATCGTCACTCCAGTCCAGTCCCTTTTACTTCTGGGTTGCGCAACCCTTCCAGCAGCTTGGAGGCTGAGCCCATCATCGTTTTGATGATGGTGTGATATAAATACCACTGGCACGGGGGGCGGAGCCTGATGTCCAGCGGGATGGTCGCATAACGCTGAGGCTCCCGAGAGGCCTACTCAGAATACTGAACTAACACCTCACTAACTTAGAACTTCTACTCTGATCTTGCCGGGGCACATTGGTGAGATGGCGGGGACCAAACCAACGCGCCTGGAATTTGGATCTCCAGCGGCTTCTCACGGCAAACGCTCCAAAACTGAACCTCCGTCCCCGCAGAAGGGGCCGGCCTTGTGCGAGGGCCCCGAAATGCAGCAGGAAATCCTCGTAGAGATTAGAGGGGTCAAAAACCTTGTGCAGGCAAACGGTGAAGCACTCCGAGCGCTGCGGGAAGATTTTGGTGTGCTGCAAAGCAAGCTAGAAGGGCTTTCTTCGCGTCAGGACAAAATGGAGAGCATATTGGACTCCCATGCGGCCCGGTTGTCCAAACTCGACAAAGTTGAACGACAGGTGCAGGCCTTGCAGAAAGAGGTGGAAGATGGCAATAATAGAGCGCGCCGCAACAACATACGACTCGTGGGCATACCGGAGGGAGCGGAATCGGGAGACATGAAAGAGTTTTTATGCAAAATCCTCCCTTCCCTGCTCCAAATCACCTTTACCAAAGAGTTGGAGATTGATCGCGCTCATCGTGTACCCACCAGCATAACGCTCAACAGGAAGACCCCGCGGCCTATCATTTTTCGACTATTGAGATATCAACACGTGGAGCAAATTCTAAGTGCCTCTCGGGCAAAGGGCCATATGGAGTTCGAGAGCCACAAGATCTCCTTCTATCCCGACTTGGCTAAACCCACGGTCGACCGCCGAAAGCGCTTTCTGGAATTCCGGCCGAGGCTTCAACAACTACAAGCACGCTATGGCCTGATGTACCCGGCCAAGCTCCGAGTCACGCTTCACAATCAGACAAGAACATTTGAGGACCCTGATCTACTAGCGGAGTTTTTGGATTCCAAAGAAGCCGACTTGATGCGCTGACTTCCAGAATATTCCTGCAAGTCTCCTCATATCCGCTATACCTGCCATATTGGATCTGCCGCAGCCTGGCAAAGAGTCTGGCGTGGGCAGTCTGTGGCCTTACTCTTGATGGTATCTGTGACCCGACTCCATCTACCCACAGCAGCCTTGATGAGTATCAGAGACAGTGCTATTATGGACTCTGGTGTTTTTTTTTCTTTTTTTACATGTCTTTCTATTTCCTCTCTTGGGCCTCCTCCCGCAGACTTATGGTCGCCATATTCTTTGGGGGTTTTGCTTCTTCTCTAAGATACGTTGGTACATACTTTTCAATATGGGGTGTATTAGCCAGAATACTCGGTGATCATGATATTGTTGTACAGATTCTGCTTATGTTATATGTTATCAAGCGCCCTTACCTAAAATGTCTATTACCGATTGATGGCACCATGTAAGATTTTCTCATTGAACGTAAAAGGAATCAATAATCCGATAAAACGGAAGAAAATCCTAAGCTACCTCAGTCAGGAAGCAGCGGATCTGATTTTTCTCCAAGAAACGCATTTAAATTCGAAGGAAACGCTTAAACTCAATATTAAACCTTACATGGTGGCCGCCTATTCCCCAGCCGTTTCTAAGAAATGTGGGGTTGCCATACTGGTTAGGAAATCCTTGCATGCTACTGTTATTGCGACTAGCTCAGATACAGAAGGTAGATGGTCTAGAGTTCACCTCAAGATAGGTAGCCTTGAAGTTACATGTATATGCCTTTATGCTCCTAATGTTGATGACCCTGCCTTTTTTGCTGCCATTGCTCAGGTTGCGCAGGCTTCTGCTAATACTTCATTGATCATTGGGGGGGATTTCAATCTAGTCCTTGATCCCCTGATTGACAAACAGCCGCCTAGGATGAGTGGTCCCCCCAAGAGTCATGCCACGCTTACCTCCCTGATTAAGGATCTTGCTTTAGTTGATCTATGGAGGTTACTACACCCCAATGAGCTTGACTTCACCTTCTTCTCCTTTCCTCATAAATCTCAGTCTCGCATAGACTTCTTTCTAATCTCAAAACTGCTAGTTCCTCAGGTGGACACTGCAAAGATTCACTCCCAACATATTTCAGATCATGCTGCCATTTCCTTTCAATTAAACACTACTGTACCCCAGGGAAATTCGTGAGCCTGGTTCTTTGATAGAGCCCTGTTAACTCAGCCAGAGTTCCAGTCAGAAATTCGAGCAGCCATACAGGATTACTTCCATTTTAATCTACCCCAAGATACTACGAACTGGGCTTGGTGGGAGGGCTTCAAAGCGGCCATTCGGGCAACGATCACTAGCTATCAAATCCGCCTGCGGAAACAACGTAAACAGCAGCTGCTCATACTAGACCAACAAATAAAGGCAGGCGAACGAGTTCTAACTTCACGCACTGACCCATGTGTATTAATTCGATTACAGCGTCTCCGTTTTCAATATAATTCAATCCTCTCAACTGCAGCTTCTAAGAGTATTGAGCTTCAGCGAGGGACATATTATCGTGAAAATAACCGAGCCGGTCGACTCCTAGCCAATGCCTTGAAAGGTCAAAAAGAAGCCAAACGCGTTGCGGCCCTTCGAGCTCCACAGGGAGGGGGCATAGTGACCACAGACTCCGACATTGTAGAGCTCTTTCGGGATTTCTATACCCGCCTATATCAATCTGAATGTGAGTTCTCGTCAGAGACATTCGAGCGATTGCTTTCGGGCATTCAGCGGCCGACCCTCTCTGAAGATGATAGGGATGCGATGGATGAACCCTTCTCTACTTCAGAGATCCAATCTGCCCTAAAACGAACAGCCTCGGGCCGTGCCGCAGGGCCCGATGGTCTCCCGACCGAATTCTACAGAACGTTCAGTGCAGATTTAGTTCCCTATTTAAAACTCTATTTTACTGCCCTTGCGGTAGATACATCCTCTTTGGGATCCTTTTCTGCAGCCAATGTGGTTGTATTTGAGAAAGAAGGCAGAGACCCGCTACTGACCGCCAACTATCGTCCAATCTCCCTACTTAATGCCGACTATAAGATCTTCGCAACGATCTTGGCCACCCGGCTATCTGACATGATGGCTACCCTGATTCACCCCGACCAATGCGGTTTTATACCCGGCAGATCAACTGCTGACAATGCTCGGACCTTGTGCCATGTGCTATCTAGTGCTGCCAATCTCGATCATCCATGGGTGGGTCTTTCCCTGGATGCCGAAAAAGCCTTTGATCGTCTAGAATGGCCCTTCTTATTTGCAGTTCTCCGATGGTATGGCTTTGGAGAGGGCTTCCTCCGATATCTCCAAGTCATGTATACTCAACCCGTCGCCAGTATTTGTGTAAACGCCAACAAATCTCAGCCATTTAACCTCCAAAGAGGCACGCGTCAAGGTTGCCCCCTATCACCAATGCTGTTTGATCTCGCTCTTGAACCCCTAGCCCTCCTTATTAGACAGTCTGCACGTATTCGAGGTGTCCCCTTGAGTCATAGGGAGATTAAACTCTCTGCATATGCAGATGACCTTATGCTCTTCGTATCCCTCGATTCGGTTCCAGCTGTCTTGGATCTGATTGACGGATGCTCACAATTATCGGGCTATAAAATTAACTGGACCAAATCTGTAGCATTCCCACTGAACCGCTGGGTGCATGAGGCTGACATGCAGGCCTTTCCCTTCCTTTGGCAATCCCGCATGGTGAAGTATCTCGGGGTCCATTACTGTTCTCCTTTAGAAGACACTATCAGTTTTATTTATTTATTACAATTTCTTATATACCGCGCTATTTAGCATCAGTGCGGTTTACATTATAACATTAACGACCATAACAACAAGCTGTCAGGTTTACATCGAACAGGAGTATAAACTTGGAAAACAGGGCTAACTATATACATAATCTATTTACATTGGAAGGATAGATAAAAGTCAGATAATGCATGTAGGTCTTTTCTAACTAAATTGGGTCAATTCCTGGAGGGTATGTCTAGGATCAATTGCTGTCAGGTAAGTGTTGGAGGAACAAGTGGGTTTTGAGGGCCTTCCTGAACTGATATAGGCTGGCTATGGCCCTAATGTCAGGGGGTAGAGCATTCCAGCATTTGGGTACGTAACAGCTGAAAGTCCTGTTTGTGGTTGACAAGTTGTACTTTGTCGAAGCCTTTGGTATTGCAAGCAAGTTTACAGCTGTTGATCTTCTGGATCTGTTGGGAGGGACAAAGTGGATAAGATGAGTGAGTGAGGAGGCTGAAATACCTTTGATTGCTTTGAAAGCTAATAGAAGGGTTTTGAAGGTGATTCTCCCATTGATTGGTAGCCAGTGTAGCTGTTTGAGAATGGGGGTCACGTGGTCGTATCTGGATGCTCCGTAGAGGATCCTAGCTGCGGTGTTCATGGCCAACTGTAAGGGGGTTAATGTGGATTGGGGGAGACCTTGTAAGATGGCATTTGCAAAATCAAAGTGCGGCAGTATCAGCGCTTGATATATGGTTCGGAAGTCATCTGGGTCCAATAGGGAGCGTAGGTGCTTGAGAGAGCGTATTTTGAAGTAGACGGTGCCAAAGAGGTAGTCTCCAAAGTCCGTGAACTCACAAATCGTTGGTCTCCCTTATCTCTCACATGGTGGGGCCGCTTAGACACTGTGAAAATGATGATAGTCCCCAAAGTGAACTACATTTTAGAAATGCTGCCATGCTTACTTCCGTTACATACTTATAAAGATATTGAGGGCCTTCTCGTCCGTTATCTCTGGCAGGGCAAGCCACCAAGGATAGCTAAACATAAACTGCAGTCTGCAAAGGAACGAGGGGGTACCAGATTTCCTGATTTTCTTAGATATCATCAAGCCTTTCTACTTAAGCAAGGTGCCCGATGGCTAGATGCCTCAACAGACAGCCGACCAGTTTGGCTTGACATAGAAGAGGAGCTTAGTAGCCCAATTCTGTTGATCCATCTCCCCGGTATGTCCTATCAAGTAGACACCCGCCATCCACCAATGATTGTCGATACTCTTGCGGCCTTTAACACTCTCATTCTATCACTGGGCCCGAATGTATGTCCTCAGGACGGACTCCCGCTATGGAATAACCCCAGAATTCAAGTCCTAAATAGAACAATAGCCTGGAAACCCTGGTACTCCAGGGGGATCTGGACACCCCAACAGCTTTTCTCTGCAGCTCGTTGGAAAACCTTTTCTGATTTACAAAAGGAATTTGCGTTACCAGCGAAACACTACTTTCAATTAATACAGCTTCAACACTGCCTCAAAAGTGCTCGAATCATGCCGCCCTCTGCCCCTACTGAGGATGGGCTATTAGAGATAGTTCACTCCATTAGTAGTACACATGGGGTAGCCTCTAACTTTTATAAAATAATATGTCAGGGTACAGGCACGGACACTTTTAGAGCCCAACAAGCCTGGGAGCGCGAACTGCAAACCACTTTAACCCCTGTGCAATGGAGCGTTTTCTGGAGTAAAGTAGTGCGGGTTTCCCGGTCTGCCTCTGTTACCCAAACTCTCTTCTTCTTTGCACACAGATGCTTTTATACCCCAGAAAGAATAGCCAAATGGATCCCAAATGCTAGGGACCTGTGTTGGTCTTGCCATACTGCTGTGGGAACCTTCGCTCATGTTATTTATGAATGTCCTCAACTACAGGTCTATTGGGGGCGGGTCTGGGGTCGTATTCAATCTATCTTACACTTTCATGAACCTCTCTCTTGGAAGGTCGTGGGACTCCGCTCTGTGGCGGAGGTCCCCTCTCTTCCTAAGAAGGGTCGCTTTCTCCTTGATTTCATGCTGGGTATAGCCATATGCTTAATCACGAGGAATTGGAAGGATAGCTCTCGACTTACTGTCAATGAATGGTGGAACCTCGTCTGCTTATATAGTAAATATGAGCAGATACCTCGGAGAGCTATTCCCCATGTCCAAACTCACTCTCGCTTGTCTAAATGGCAGATGCTTAATGATTACCGTATTTTTCGCACCATAAGACGCACCGGACCATAAGACGCACCTGGTTTTTAGAGGAGAAAAATAGGAAAAAAAATATTCTGAACCAAATACATCGTTTGTGAGAGAGGGTAGCCAGAGCTGCACACAATATTCAGAGTCCAGTCCTAAAGCCACTTATTCTTCTGGTGTTTGAGCAGTTCAAATGTTTGAGATACGGTAACAATCTTTTTCTGAACTTCAAAGGGTGTTTAACAGAATATACAGTTTTAATGCTTTTCAATCATCTTCTTCCTTTTTTATTTTTAAACTCTCAACTCTCAAGGGATCTCCAAAAGGTAATTCCTCACAAATCAAGGGAGCCCTCGCTAATTAGCTAAAAGATACTCCCCCCACTGAAGAAAATCCTTTCTGCCCAGCCCGACACTGCTATTATGCCTCCTGGACTGCGGCCAGACCTGTTTCGCGTTAAAAAATGATGACGGCTGCGAAGCACAAAATCTACTCGGGCCTCCTTACCTTAGCCGGACTTCCCCTCTCAACTCCTTCGCTTAGGCCAGGGGTCACCAACCTCCAGAGGGCCGCGGGCCACACAGCCGACTACCGGCAGACTCGCGGGCCGCACCCCCCCCCCGTGAAAAAAAAACCTGCTCATACCTGTACTTTGCTTATTCTATGTCAGCTCCCTCCCTTCTTCTGCAGCCGCGGCTCCCTGCCTCTTAGGGAACCGCGGCTGTGCTTGTAAACTCATCGTGGAGCCCTTCCTGTCTTGACGGGCTCCGTGCAGCATTGTCCTGCCTCCAAAGGAAGTTGTTTACCACTTCCTTTGGAGGCGGGACAATGCTGCACGGAGCCCGTCAAGACAGGAAGGGCTCCGCGATGAGTTTACAAGCACAGCCGCGGTTCCCTAAGAGGCAGGGAGCCGCGGCTACAGAAGAAGGGAGGGAGCTGACATGGAAGGAGTCGGTGAGTTTGCCTTGGCGGGCCGCACCGGGGTAGAGTCTCGCGGGCCGCACGGAGGGACCTCGCGGGCCGCAGGTCTGAGACTTCACTGCTCTAGCCTCCGCCGCAATCCAAACTGGGCAGGAGGCCTTAGGGGGTTTTGCGTCTTGCAAAATCCTCCCTCCGGAGAACCTCCGTGATCAGCCGTCTTGCGCTGACAGGCAGGGCATCTGTTCTTGCGCCGGCTGTGCACAGTTCTAGGGGCAAATACTACTTCGCGGTACTTATTCTTCCCTATGAAAAAGAGATGCTGTAATTTAAAGTGGCCATTAGATGGCAGCACACAATTTGTTTAGGATTAGCTATGCAGTCCCCAGGGACACGGAAGGTCCCGGGGGACCCGCTGCCGCTCTGCAACTTCTTCTATTCGCACCATAAGACGCAGGCACTTTTCCTCCCACTTTTTGGTGAAGAAAAAGTGCGTCTTATGGTCCGAAAAATACGGTATGTACAATCTGCTCATTGCTCCAACATGCCTGTATAATGCGCACTCATCATGTTTTAGATCACCGTTAGGTTCTGTAACACAATAATGTAAGTACACGCCCGCTTCGGGAATGCTTAGTTTTCTAGAGAAGAAGCAGGGGGGAGGGGGGTGGTAGGGGTTTATTTTGGTGTATGTATTACACGTTATGTATCTGTCTTTTAGCTGTATGTCTTCCTTTTCCTTTGTTGTTATAAAACGAAAATAAAGAATTAAAAAAAAAAAAAAAAAAAAAAATACCACTGGCACCACCCACAGGCACCAGTATTCTCAGCCTCCAAGCAGCTGGAGGGTTCCAGTAAGCCAGAGTGCTTACAGGAATTTATTTAATTTGAATTTAGTTTGAATCATTTTATTTCATTTCATTTCATATATCTTTAATTTTTGTAGCTATAGCTGTTGTTTAGTTTAGGGAGCTGTTCCTTTTATATTTCTAACTCCAAACCACCTCCTCCCCCCCCCCCTACCTTCTCCTTCCCTTTATGCCCGCTCCTGCAGTGCTGAGAAGTCTTCCGGAGAGGTGAGGGGGACCGGAGGAGTCTTCCCTCTCGAGTTCAGCCTGCCGACGCTCCAGCGTTGTTCAGGGAGCCTGCACCGCCTCGCGCCGAAGCCCGGAAGGTGGCTGAGCACTTGAGGTGGCACCGCGGCTGTACCGGAGGTCTCCCCCGACTAGCGCCGAAGCCCACGGAGCAGCTGCGCGCGTTAGGCTGCGCCGAGGATTGGAAGCCTTTATAGCTCGACGGAGAGCTCGGCGGTCAGCTTCTTGCAAGGCTCACAGGCGCCGGCCCGGACTCCACGTGGCTGAGGCCTACCCACGTGGAGGGCGCTTGTTTTCCTCGCGCTGGGTTCACACGCTGGAGGAAGGACTACAAAACCGCAAGTATTTGAGTTTGGAAGCTTGCAGGTTTAATATTTTATACACGATTGAATTGTTAATCAGTTAAAGCAATCCCCCCCCCCCCCCTTTTTATTTCTGTTTTGGTTTAGAGGGATTGTGATTTTAGTCTTTACAGCTAGCAGTTGGGGGAGGGGAAGGTTCTCAGAGTTCCAAATTTTAATTTAATTTATTTAATTTTAATCTAATTTAATTTGGATCCTTTTATTATTTCTCTGTTTTTTATTATTCAGACATTGTTAATTGGTAAAAAAGGGGCATGATGGGCAAACCACGGTGTCTGTCCTGCGGCACTTGTAGGGGTACCACCTCTGAAGCTGGCGTCTGCAGGGGTTGCGCTGCAGAGGCGGCTTCAGTGGAACAAGAGATCCATTTGAATATGGCCCAAACCTTCCAAGGGTCTGGGGACCCCCAGGAGGGAGGAGGGGAATCTTTCTCCCCCTCCCTCAGCTTTGGACGTGCCGGCCTCCTCTCTGTCTCTGCCCTCCACTTCCGGGGGCGTGGAGGATGGCTGGGAGCATTTTTCTCCAGAATTTGTACTCCTTTTGCATAAAGCCTATTGTTTACGCCGGCAGGGGGCAGGAGAAGCAGTGGCAGCGAAGGAAAATGCTGTGGCCGGACCGGTGAGGGCCAGGACCCAGGACTCTGGGCCCCCACCTAAGCGTGCAAGGCTATTAAGCGAGGAGCCGTTCGCATCACAATCACAGGGCTCTCCCGAAGAGGAGGTCTCGGACAGAGAAGTAGGAGAGGAGGATGAAGAGCTGGAAGAGGGGGAGATTCCGGAGGAGGATCAACACCGCATACTTCGAGTGTTTCGCCGGAAGGAGCTCTCTGCATTAATAAATGAGTCGTTGAAGGTACTCAATATGGCCTCCGATACTCCAGCAGAGGAGGAAGCTTTGGAGGATCCCTTGATCCAGGCCGTCAGGAAGTCTCAGAAGGTGTTTCCATTACACAGGGTCGTGCGTCAGATGATCCAGGAGGAGTGGAACCAACCAGAATCGAGTTTGAGAGGGGTCCATTCTATGGCTCGCCTATACCCATTGCCGGAACCGGACAAGGATCTACTGAAGTCACCGAGGGTAGACGCAGCGGTGTCGGCAGTAACAAAGAAGACGACTATCCCGGTAGAGGGCAGCGCGGCTCTGAGGGATTCCCAGGATAGGAAATTAGATACACTCTTGAAGCAAGCCTTTGATGTTAGTGCACTCGCCTTACAGGCTTCGGTATCAGGGACTTGGGTGGCTCGGGCCTGCCTGAGGTGGTCCCAACAACTTCAGCTGGCAGACAGTCTCCCAGAAGACGCTAAAGCGTTTTCAGTTAGGCTGGAGTCCGGATCGGCCTATCTGGCGGATAGCCAGTACGACCTCATTAGGAGCCTGGCTAAGAATATGGCCTCCGTGGTAGCGGCCAGGCGTTATTTGTGGTTACGTAATTGGGCAGCAGATGCCTCTTCTAAGGCACGTCTGAGTCGCCTCCCCTTTAAGGGGAGGCTGTTGTTTGGGGAAGACTTGGAGAAGTTGGTTAAAGACCTTGGAGAGTCTAAAGGAGGCAGGCTTCCGGAAGACAGACCGAAGCAAGGCCGCTCTTCAGCTCCGCTGCGGAATCAGCCAAGGGATTACCGGAGATTCCGTCAGGCCAGATAAAACTCCTTTCTTAGGGGCCGTTACCCTGAAGCTCTGACCCCTAGAGGGGAGTTTCGCGGAGCAGGTATAGGTTTTGGGGCCGCCCCTCTTCCTCCTCAGGCCCCAGAAAACCGCAATGAGATTCCGGGGGTCCGGGTGGGATGCCTGCCGGTGGGGGTCGCTTGAGGCAGTTTCTTCCTGCCTGGTCCCAGTTCACATCCGATCAATGGGTCTTGGAAGTAATCCGAGATGGTTACGCCCTCGAATTCGCAAAGCGGGTACTTCCAGCCTTTATTCAATCTCCCTGCGGTCCACCGGAAAAGAAGGCGGCAATAGAGGTTACGCTGTCAAGGCTAATAGAGCTAGGGGCGGTGGTTCCCGTCCCGAAAGACCAATGCGGGTTCGGTCGATACTCAATTTATTTTGTGGTACCAAAGAAAGAGGGTTCCTTTTGTCCAATCCTGGACCTGAAGCAAATCAATCGCTGTCTCAGGGTACCTCACTTCCGAATGGAAACCCTGAAGTCGGTCATTGCGGCCGTAAGGCAAGGGGAGTTCTTGACTTCCTTGGACTTGATGGAAACATACTTGCATATCCCGGTCCGAAGCTCTCATCAGCAGTTCCTGAGATTCGCGGTACCAAGAGGTCATTTTCAGTTCCAAGCCCTACCCTTTGGTCTAGCAACAGCTCCCAGGATGTTCACCAAAGTGATGGTGGTGGTAGCTGCGGCTCTCCGAAAGGAGGGAATTTTGGTGCATCCCTACTTGGACGACTGGCTGATTCGGGTGAAGTCAGAAGCGGAGAGTCGTTCGGCTACAACCAGAGTGGTGGAATTCCTGGAGGAGTTGGGGTGGGTCATCAATCGGGTAAAGAGCAGGTTGATTCCCACGCAAGAGATCGAGTACCTCGGTGCGAGGTTCGACACCAGGAGAGGAAGAGTTTTCCTGTCAAAGCAGAGGTTAAGGGATCTGAGAGTCCTCATCTCACAGTTTCTACTAAGACGAAACCCCTCCGCCTGGCATTACCTTCAGTTGCTGGGTACCATGGCGGCTGCGATAGAGGTGGTACCGTGGGCCAGGGCACATATGCGACCTCTTCAGCGCGCCTTATTACGGCGTTGGTCCCATCAGTACCATCCTTTGACCATGAGGCTCTACTGTCCTCCTCTGGTCAGGAAGGCTCTTCTGTGGTGGAGGTGCCCAAAGAACTTAGGATGCGGGATGCCCCTCGATCCTCCCCAGTGGGTTTAGCTAACGACAGACGCAAGTTTAGCAGGCTGGGGGGCTCACTGCGAGGGCCAGTTCGCACGGGGCGTCTGGTCTCCGAGGGAGTCTCAGTGGTCAATCAACAGACTGGAACTACGAGCGGTAGCATTGGCACTCAGAGCTCTGGAGTCCTTAGTTCGGCAAAGGGCTGTCCGCGTCCTCTCCGACAATGTCACCACGGTGGCCTACATCAACCGTCAGGGGGGAACAAGCAGCCCTCCCCTGGAGAAGGATGCGGACAGCCTGTTGCAGTGGGCGGAAGCTCATTTAGTGGCTCTTTCGGTGCAGCACGTGGCCGGGGCGGAAAATGTAACAGCCGATTATCTTAGCAGGTTCAAGATAGACCAAGGAGAATGGGAGCTAGCGCAGGAGGTGTTCGATCAGGTGGTAGCTCTCTGGGGGATGCCGGTCATGGATCTCATGGCACGGTATGCAACGGCCAAAGCTAGCCGGTTTTTCAGTCGCAGGAAGGAGAGAATGTCCGAGGGTTTAGACGCCCTGGTCCAGAAGTGTCCCTCAGAGGGTCTCCTGTATGTGTTCCCGCCCTGGGCTCTCATAGGGAGGGTTCTGCGGCGAGTGGAGGCTCACCAAGGTTTGGTAATTCTTATAGCTCTGGATTGGCCTCGTCGCCCGTGGTATGCAGATCTGGTGCGACTTGCGACCGATCGGCCTTGGCGCCTTCCCTGCAGAGAGGACCTGCTTCGGCAGGGTCCGCTTCGGATGCCTCATGTGCATCGATTCTCGCTTATGGCCTGGCTATTGAGAGGGCGCGGCTCCTCAAGCGAGGTTACTCAGGTTCAGTGATTTTGACTCTATTGAGCGCACGAAAGCGCTCGACCTGTCTTTCCTATGTGAGAGTATGGCGCATATTTGAAGCTTGGTGCTCGGAACGTCAGAAGAGGCCTCTGGCAGCCTCGGTCCTGGAGGTTCTGGAATTTCTTCAAGCAGGGTTCGAGAAAGGTCTAGCTCCTAGTTCGTTGTGGGTACAGTTAGCGGCCATCTCTTGTTATAGGGGGAGAGTCCGGGGAAATTCATTAGGAGATCACGCGGATGTGAGTAGGTTCCTAAGAGCGGTCAGGAGGCTACGGCCCCGTTAAAGATCGGTGATCCCCCTTTGGGATCTCAACCTAGTGTTGAATGCCTTAACCAGGGAACCTTTCGAACCAGGAAGAAGTGCCTCCCTAAAGGACTTGACCCTAAAGACGGTATTTCTGGTAGCTATCTGCTCGGCTAGGCGTGTCTCGGAACTTCAAGCCCTGTCTTCTCGGCCTCCATTTCTTTCATTCTTTGAAGATAAGGTGGTCTTGCAGACATTCCCTTCCTTCTTGCCCAAGGTCATCTCTCCTTTTCATGTGAACAAGACAGTCTCACTTCCGTCCTTCGCCGGAGAAGGGCAAAAAGGGAAGGCCAGGAGGCTTCATCTCCTGGACGTGCGTAGAGTACTGAAGCGTTACCTCTCGCGCACGGTGTCTTTTCAAAAGTCTGAACGTTTATTCGTTCAATTTGGAGGGCCGCACAAGGGAGAGGCGGCTGCCAAGGCTTCCATCTCTAGGTGGATCAGAGAGGCTATCGCCTCCGCTTATATCCTGAAAGGAAGGCAGGTCCCAGTAGGTCTCTGCGTGCATTCAACGCGGGCGCAGGCGACTTCCTGGGCAGAGCACAGCTTGGTCCCGCCGCTGGACATTTGTAAAGCGGCTGCATGGTCTTCGCTGCATATTTTTACCAAGCACTACAGGCTGGACGTGCAGAGGACGGCAGATGCTAGGTTTGGGGATGCAGTGCTTCGGTCCGGGATGGCGAACCCCGCCCAGGGGTGAACTGCTCTGATACATCCCAGAAGTAAAAGGGACTGGACTGGAGTGACGATAAGGAAGAAGTAATTAGTCCTTACCTGCTAATTAGTGTTCCTGAAGGAACTCCAGTCCAGTCCCTGATCCCACCTGGGTTCGATGTTTGCAGTGGGCAATAGTCCTCTTCTTTCTTTTTTTTTTTTTTTTTTTAAAGAGGAAACGCAACGGACCGAAGTCAGAGGGCGGGGCGACCCGCTAGGAAGACAACGGGTGAAGGCGGTGGTGGACTCGGATAGACCACCTCCTTCCTCCCTTCCTTCCTGTCCTTCTCCCGTATCTTAAAAAAAAAAAAAAAAAATTTGGTGTGTAGTTTCTAGCGTTTTTTAGTTGTTAAAGAGCTATCTGTTAAATCTTCTTTTTCAGTAGATTACTGGTGCCTGTGGGTGGTACAAGTGGTATTTATACCACACCATCATTAAAACGATGATGGGCTCAGCCTCCAAGCTGCTGGAAGGGTTGCGCAACCCAGAAGTAAAAGGGACTGGACTGGAGTTCCTTCAGGAACACTAATAGCAGGTAAGGACTAATTACTTCTTAGCCCAGCATATTCATCTTTCTACCATGTTAAAAGGGATACATTTGGCTATTAGAGTTGACTTTTTTGCATTCCTTGCTTCCAATTTAATTACTTTACAAACACTGGGAGATAGCTACTGCGCTTTTTGTGGATCCTGCGTCAAAACTGGATTGAGATTATCCAATATGCACATGTTGTTTCTGACCAGGAGGCTGGTTTCACTAACCAGTCACAATGCAGATATCTAGTCAACAGTGCAGCTATAAAAATGCTCAGAATTTTTGAATTTCATACGCTTTCTGGATCGACCATGAAGATGACTCGGACCCTGACGTTGGAGGAGCGTGTTCGTGTGTCCTTTTATGAGTGAGGAAGGATTTGCAAGCTGTCAGCTAGGAAAGTTGGCTGCAGTCACAGTGCTGTTAAGATTGTACAGAAGAAAGAAATGGGTTCAGTGGTGGACAATCCTCGTTCAGGTTGTCCACGTGCATCAGCATCATGCCAGGACCGTGCACTACGACGCATTTCACTGACTAATCGCAAGTTGACCTCTCCGCAGCTACTTTGAGAGTGGTCAGACAAGAGTGAGGTTAGTGTCAGCTCGTCAACAGTTCGTCACCGGTGCCTGCAGTTTGGTCTCCAGGGCTGCAAAGCATGGAATAAGCCACTGATGACTGACATACAAAGGCACAACTGGATCGTGTGGGCTAGAAAGCACTCAACCTGGTCGACTGAAATGTGGGAAAAGGTGCTATTCAGCAATGAAAGCACCTTCTGCCTGTTTGGCAACCAGGCCCACACCTATGTGAGGAGATTTCCTGGAGAGGAATTCAAGCTTGTGTCTCAGCCTCACTGTGAAGCATCCTTTGAAAGTCATGGTCTGGGGCTGCATGGCTGCCAGTGGCGTTGTATGTCTTCACATTGTCAATGGAATGGTCAGCGGGGCCAAGTACATCGCCATGCTGCAAATGTGCATGGTGCCATCAGCACACCAATTGTTTCCTGGCCAGTTCCTGTTCCAAGATGACAATGCACCCTGCCATCGCTCCAGACAGGTGATCAGCTGGAAGCAGCGGAACAACATCATGTCAATGGACTAGCCTGCCCAGTCTCCAGATCTGAATCCAATCGAGAGCCTGTGGCACAAGGTGGCCTTGGAAATATCCAAGAGGCATCCGACATCAAAGCGTGAGCTGATTGTCACTCATTGCAGCTTGGAACCGTGTTGTCACCAACGATCACCTTGTCAGACTGGTTCATTCAATGCTGACAAGGTGCAGCCAGGTGCAGTCAAGAACAAAGGGTGGCCCATCAAATACTGAGGAAACCAAAAAAGCAGGCACAAAGGAGACTGGCGAATGTTCAAATCGGGTATACCCCTTTATTAGCCCCTTACGCGTTTCGGCTCAAAAGCCTTCTTCAGGGGGTCTTATTAGAGGATGCAAACCTAAAAAAAAACCCCCAATAGATAAACATTATTAAAACATAATAAACGAAACCATAAAAAATTTAAATACCAGCGTGGCGTGATCTATAAAATATAAAACATATAAAACTATAATAAATTTAATCATAACCATAAAGCCTAGAGATAAAAAAAACTCCTGTACATGCATAACAATACATAAATATACCATGTATATTGTACAGGAGTTTATACATGGTATATTTATGTATTGTTATGCATGTACAGGAGTTTTTTTATCTCTAGGTTTTATGGTTATGATTAAATTTATTATTTGAACATTCGCCAGTCTCCTTTGTGCCTGCTTTTTCGGTTTCCTCAGTAGTGTGCAGGTACTTACGCTCTCTTTGGTTATCCATCAAATACTGAGCCATCACTGACACACAAAAATGGCCTTTTTCAAGGCCACATACATTAATTTGAAGGAAACCTGGCGTGCATCCATAATATTTTAAAGCATACTTACAATAATATATCATTAGCCAACGATGTACATTACGTGATTTTCACAGAAAACACAGGTCTGTGACTAAAAAGCTGTTTGTTTTCATCTAATTTCCATGTATTTTGGTGTGCTGAAAACAAATAAAATATTGAAAAAACTCCTAGACGTCATGATTTACCACAACATGCAAAATTGTCTTCAAATTTATCACATTTTTTCAAATTACTATTAATTAATTCAAATTACTATTAATTAATTCACATAAGTGCATTTAAGATATAAAATGCCAAAAAAACCTTAAAGGGGTTTTCCGAGTTATGTAAAAAAAAATATAGCACTGTAAATCTGATGGTCAGCAATATATACATAAGCTAAGCAAGTTTTAAGTCCGTGCTTCTAATGGTAGAAGGGGTTAATCTTTCCTGAAGAATCCAGTGGGAGGGAGACACAGGGCAGATAGCAGCAGCTCCGGTCAGTGCAGGGGGGCGTGGCCAGCATTGTGACGTCTCGTGTAAAGAGACAAAGCTGCTCTCTCCTGCATGCCACACTTGTGCACGAATCATCATCAGGTTCTTGGTTCTAGGCTGTTCACACTTTTTCATCGCAATTCGTGTTAGCTCGTCATTCTTCAACCGTTATGTTATGGCTCCGCGAAAGTGTATGAATTCGCCAGACAGTTTCTGTTTCATCTGTAGTGAATATACAGTGTTGAAGCAACAGCAGAATATTACAGACTTTGTGAAAAAATTATACTTTGCATACTTTGGACTAAAAATTGGAGATCAAGATAAAGTCTGGGCGCCTCATAAAGTGTGCAAACGGTGTGTTGAGGACCTCCGAAACTGGTTCAAGGGTAAGAAAAAATCTTTCCATTATGGGATTCCTATGGTATGGCGAGAGCAAAAGAATCATAGTGACGACTGTTACTTTTGTTCATGCGATATGAAAGGGTTTAATTCCAAATGGAAGCATTCCATTTCATACCCCAATCTTCACTCGGCAATTCGTCCCATCCCCCATGGCACAGATATACCAGTACCCAAGCCCCCTGCTACCTTGGAAGCGATACCTAGCTCCGATGAAGGTGAAGTCATACCTAAACCAGATGACGAATCAAGTTCTGACTTTGAAGATGATACAAGACCAATTGTTTTCTCAGGAGGAGATGAATGATTTGGTAAGAGACTTGAATCATCCCAAAGATGCCGTTGAGTTACTCAGATCAAGGCTGAAAAGCAGGAATTTATTGTTGCCAGGAGTGTCATCTTCATGGTTCAGACATCGTGAAAAGGAGTTCGTTCCTTACTTCGCCCAGGAAGACAAGTTGGTTTATTGCATCGATTTCGAAGGTCTGATGGGTCAATTTAAAATCCAATATGATTCAGAGCAATGGCGTCTTTTTATAGATTCTTCAAAAAGAAGTCTCATAGCAGTTTTACTCCACAATGGTTTTTACGCTTCCATACCTGTAGGTCATTCCGTACACTTGAAGGAAACCTACGAGAACTTGGAATTGGTTCTTCGTAAACTTAAATATGAAGACCATAGTTGGCAAGTGTGTGGGAACTTGAAGGTCTTGTGCCTGCTGCTCGGGCAACAAGCTGGGTATACCAAATATCCTTGTTTTCTGTGTCTATGGGACAGTCGAGACCGACAAAATCACTGGACCAAGAAGAGTTGGCAGCCGAGGGTGCTAACAGTCGGTGAAAAAAATGTCCTCCGAGAAACTTTGGTACCTTCCCATAAAGTTCTTCTACCACTTCTTCACATAAAATTGGGATTGATGAAGCAATTCGTAAAATCACTTCCAAGAAAAGGAGAATGCTTCAAATACTTGGTCACCAAGTTTCCTGGAATGTCGGAAGCAAAATTGAAGGAAGGTGTGTTCGTCGGACCAGACATTAGAAGGCTTATAGTTGATCAAGAGTTTGTCAATACCATGATGGATCCTCAAAAAGAAGGGTGGATTGCATTTAAAGAAGTCGTACAGAAATTTTTAGGCAATAACAAAGATCGTCACTACAAAAAGATCGTCGGACGAATGCTGAAAGCATTTCAAGCTTTAGTTTGCCTGATGAGTTTGAAAGTGCATTTCCTCCAGTCCCACCTTGACTACTTTCCTGAAAATTTGGGAGCTGTGAGTGAGGAACAAGGTGAACGATTCCACCAAGACATTATTAAAGAGATGGAAAGGAGATACCAGGGAAAATGGAGCATTACAATGATGGCAGACTACTGTTGGATGCTTCAGAGAGACATTCCAGATGCTACTTACAAGCGTAAATGTACCAAGAGGAGCCTCACAAGGAAGAAGAATCGAGTTTAGTGTGTGTAGGTGAGCTCATTTCAGTTCAAAAAAGGATTTTCATGAAAATATTGTAATAAAACTTAAATTTTATAAGTCTATTTCCATTTATTTTGAGGTATTGCCTTATTTTATTTATTTATTTATTTATTTAACAAGTTTTTTATACCGCCTTTTCCTTCAATCAAAGCGGTCACAAGAAATACAAGGTATAAACAAGGGAAACAAACAGTATAGACATGACAACATAGTAGTCTAGTGGTTGGGACAAGGTACTTCAGGCCGGAAGGTCGGCGGTTCAAATCCCACTAGAGGACAGCAACCTTGGGCCGGAAGGACTGGGGTTTCTAGTCCCACAGATGCTCCTTGTGGTCTTGGGCAAGCCACTTAACCCTCCATTGCCCATGTTCCCTGTAAGTATTAGTGTATGTGTCTCAAAATCCCCATGTGTTAAATGTATCCCCCACTTGTGTTGTGACCGCTTTGATTGAAGGATAAGGCGGTATATAAATACCATTAAATAAATAAATAAATAAATAAATAAATACATAAATTTAACATAGTTACCTAAATTGTCAGGAAACGTGATGTCCTATGACAAAATGGAGGTCATTTTCGGATTCAGCGCACCAAAAAACAAAGATTATGTGGAATAACCAAAACAGCTCTCGAAAAAAGTTTTTTTGCAGACCTGTAAAATCTATCAACAGGACAACTATGGGGAACAAACTCGGAAAATAAGGGCCAAACCCAATACTAAAAGTTGTCCCTAATATCCAAATCTATCACTTATCATGAGATACATAGAAAAAACCAGTGGGAGGAAAAAGAAATTAAGATATAAGGTCACAAAGTTGAAAAAACATCAAATTTGTAAGTGATTCCAGACTTTTGCACACCACTGTAAGTCTTTTTTGAACGCAGCCACCATTTTAGCTCCCATCACCTCCATCAGGAGGGCATTCCAAGCATCCACCACTCTTTCTGTGAAAAGTATTTCCTGATGAAGCTGCAAGGAGGTCAACTTTAAAAGCAACATTTTACGTCCTCTAGTTCTACAGTTTCCCTGTCTTTGAAAAAAGGTTAGTTTGTTCATTAATACCCTTTAAGTATTTAAAGATCTGTTTTCTCCTAGGACAAGCAGGATGAGTCAGCCACAATAGGTGACGTCATCTGACGGCGCTGAGACGGAAGTACTACTCTCTGTAGCTTCTGAGCATGGGCCACCCAGGACACCCCCTGGGTCTGCCCTTAGCCAGTCACTCTATATTCTTCCGCCTTGCCAACAAGACGGACTTTCCTACACTCTCTTCATCAAACATCTAATTTCACGAAAACAGCAACTTTCAGCAATTTTGCAAAGACAGAAACTTCAATCAACTTCTGTTTATGCCCAAACCGGGTTTTTTTTTTTTAATACTTTATTTAAGACCACCATAAAATCCAGACACATATCAACAGACGGCACCACGGGGAGGGTTTACTCTTCACCCCCCCGGGAGCCAACAGACAGATAATACAATAGGTGGGCATTTTACATTATATCCCAACCCCCCTCCTCCCATCCCCCACCCCTCACCCACCAACCCACCCTCACTCCATTACCAACTTCAAATCCAATTATCGTCAAGCACTGTAAAGCAGCTACCGCCTACCCACTGCTTAGGTCCTCCCTCACTCAACTCCCCCCTTGAAGGGTGGCATTACGGCTGTGGGGCCCTAGCTGCTGGATATATGGTTCCCACACCGACAGAAAAACTGTCCAACGTTTGGCACTGCCCCGCGCCAACCAGCGCTCCATTAGCATTAATTGATGGAAGTTATTCCGCCATTCACTAAAAGTGGGCAGTTGGCGTTCCCGCCACAACCGAAGAATCGGCCCTTTACCCACCAGACAGGCCTTCCGCACAAGCAAACTCTCGCCAGCTTTCACAGGTCCAGGGGTCAGCAACTGATCGAGTGCTACAAATAGGCCCGTCCAATGAAGCCTTCGCTGAAGCAGCATGCCAAGGAATCTGCATATCCTAGCCCAATATGCCCGTATTCCCGGACAACCCCACCACATGTGTAGGAGAGTAGCCAAGGGCCCCGAACAGCGTGGGCAGGAGCCATCCGTGTCCAGCCGACTGCGCAGTGCCCGCCTTGGTGAAAAATGAGCCCTAGTCGCGCACTTAAATTGGATCTCACGCCAACGCGCTCCTTGTACTAGTCGGCTAATCCATTTCAATGCCGTCAGTACCAATCCCGGCTGTACGTCTACACCCAATTCAGTCGCCCATGCTCTCTCGACTCCACTATAATCAGGGAGGGAGCGATAACGCTCTAAACTACGTTTCAAGGTGGAGATCGACGGCGGGCGCTCCTCTCCCAACCGAAAAAATTCCAAAATATGGGCTGAGCGGTCAGCCTGCAGCGCTACGCGCGGCAGTGCAGCCACATAGTGGGAGAGTTGTATGTAGGCAAAACAATGCGTATCGGGAAGATCGTATTCCCGACTGAGCGTTCGGAATGATTTACAGTTTCCCGCTTGGTCCACCAAATGCCCTATCAACCGGATGCCACGCGTCCACCAGTCCCGAAACACCGCGGTCTCGGACCCTGGAGTGAAGTGGGCATTGCCCTGTAGCGGCAACCAACAAGACACCTTCCACGTTTCCTGCCAATATTTGTTAAGTAGTTGCCATGTGCGTCGGGCCGAGTCCACTAACGGACTCTGCCGACTAGTAGCCGTGAAATCCGTGGATGTGCCATGCAAAAATGCTAGGAGAGTCGCAGGGGCCACCAAACATTCCTCTAAAGACCTAGGCGTGTATACTTCCGTCCCCCCGAGCCAATCCCCCAGATGTCTGGCTTGACAAGCCAATGTGTAAGTCTTCAGATCGGGGAGGCCCATACCGCCCTCTCGCCATTTTCCAAGCAGGCGATTCCATGCGACCCGCGCCCGCTGCCCCCGCCAAAGAAAACGCTTAAGCAATGCCTCCATTTTACACAAGTCCCGTCGACGCAACCAGACCGGTAGGGTCTGCAACCAGTACAGGATTCTGGGTAGAACTATCATTTGTACTGCCGCTATCCTCCCAGCCAGAGACAACGGGAGAGGTCCCCATGCACTTAGCTGCACCGCCAACTGCCGCAGTATCCGGTCTAGGTTACGTCGGTATAAATCCTGGGGATTCCCAGTCAATATTATGCCCAGATAGATAAATTCTTTGTCTGCCCACCGCAACGGGAAGGATCCCCTCCAAGAACTGCGAAAATGCCCCGAGACATCTACTGCTTCAGACTTATCTTGATTAATGCGCAAGCCTGCAATTGCTCCGAACCGCTGGAACTCGTCTAAGAGTGAAGGTAAGGAAGTGGTTGGAGACGTCAAATGGACTAACAAGTCGTCGGCGAAAGCCGAGATAAGGAAAGTTTGCGACCGCAGTCCCACTCCCTGTATCCCTTCCGAAGTTACGACGGTGCGAATCAGCGGGTCCAAGGAAAGAACAAATAGCAAGGGTGATAGAGGACAGCCCTGTCTTGTACCTCTACCCAACGTGAAGTCGTCCGAGATGAGGCCATTGCACAGTATGCCCGCGGTCGGTGAAATATACAGACTTTGCACCATGTTACGAAAATCTTCCCCAATGCCGTAGCGTGGTAGCAGCCTCCATAGGTAACTCCAGTCCACTCTATCAAAGGCCTTCTCTGCATCGAAGCTAATCAACAACGACGAAATATTATGAGCATGGACCCACTCCAAGGAGGCCAGAATCTTCCGAAGGTTTCGTACGGCATGACGGCCTTTCACAAAGCCCACTTGTGCGTCATGAATTAAATAGCCTAATACCCCCGCCAGGCGGTCAGCTAGAACTTTCGCCAAAAGTTTAAGATCGAAGTTTAGTAGGGAGATGGGTCGATATGAAGCTGCCTGCAGCGGGTCCTTACCCGGCTTCGGGATCAGGGTGATATATGCGTGATTACGCCCCCAGCCAAACGCCCCTTGCGCTGCCCTGGTGATAAAGACCTCTCGCAGGAGTGGGCTTACCCCGTCCCCTAGGATCTTATAGACTTCAGCCCCGAATCCATCTGGCCCCGGCGATTTATAGCACTGGGCTGCCGATATTGCGGATTGTATTTCCGGCACAGTAATAGGTGAGTCTAAAACCTCCCTCTGGGCTGAAGTGAGTTGAGGCAATTCCAGACCCTCAAGATAGTCCTGCAGCCCCTCCGGAGAATCAGCCACGGATGTATATAAGCTTTGAAAGAAGGTACGAAAAATCTCTGCGATTTCTTTATTCCCTTTATGCACACGTCCCTGGCCGTCTTTCAATGCCGCTACGTGGGCATGACTCCGTCGGGCCCGTAGACATCGTGCTAGCAACTTGCCAGGTTTGTCACCATAGCAATGCAAACGAAACCGATAAAACAAAACCGATTTCTTTGCTCGTTGATGTAAAAGCTCGTTAAGCTCGGTCTGGACTTCCCATAGCAACTTCTTATTGGACAACGTTGGCGTGTGGGCACATCGCCGCCGTATAGTAGTGACTCGGCGCTCAAGGAGTACAATACGTTCTGCCATCAGCCGGCGCCTTCTCGCGGTGTAGCCGATAATGTCCCCTCGAAGAACCACCTTTGCCGTTTCCCAGACTAATTCGGGGTCATCTGTATGAACCTGGTGATTGGCAAGAAATTCTGCCCATCTCTGGCGGATAAACTGGCGAAATTGCCCATCTGAATAAAGTTCTAAGGGGAATCTCCACAGGCGTGACCGATTTGTGTCCCACCCCCAGTGTAAGGCAAGCCACACCATCGCGTGGTCTGATATTTCGGAAGGACCAATCTGTGCATCCTCGGTGTGTGCGAACAAAATCCCTGAGATCATTACGTAGTCGATGCGGGCACTAGAACCATGCGCTCGTGATTGATGGGTATAGTCCCTCTCAGAGGGGTGCAGGACTCGCCAAGGATCAAGTAAACCCAATCTCTGGCAGAACCGCGACAACGTCTGGGAGGGCGCTATTCTCTCCCATCCGCCCCCTCTCTTAGAAGTATCCAAGTCCACATCTAGGACTCCATTAAAGTCCCCACCCAAAATCACCGGACACTCCGGAAGCTGCTCCACCCTTGATGCCAGACCATTGAAAAAACCCGGGTCAGCCACATTGGGGCCATAGAGATTTCCCAGAATCACCGGTTTACCGTCTAAATGACCATAAATCAACAGGGATCTACCAGTATTGTCATCAAGGACCGTCTCCTCTACGAATCGTATGCGTTTATGAATTAAAATCGCTACTCCTCCTTTATGCCCCTGGGCAGGGGACCCCCACACTTGGCCCACCCAGTTCCGACAGAGTTTGCTATGTTCAACAGCCGTCTGGTGGGTCTCTTGAAGGAGCGCAATGTCACACTTATGCCCGGCAAGTGCTTGCAATACCTTATGCCTCTTGATAGGGTTTCCCAGCCCACATACATTCCACGTGATTATTTTCAAAGCGCCGGGGCAGTGCCAAAGTGCCACCACAGAATCACTACCAAGTACTGCAGAGGAATACCCCCAGCCTGGTATCCCTCCCCGTCTATGGGTAGGCAATCATCCCAATTAATAACATTCAATGGAGCGTGTCCCCACCCCTCCCCCTGCCCCTCCCTCCTCCTCCCCCTCCCATCCCTCCCCCCCACCCCCCCATCCCCCCTCTCCTCCCAGGTCCCCCGTCCAGCCATAGCCTGGACTACTTCCTGTGGCAAGCGGGCTCGCCCCTCCAACACTTCTCCCTCCCAACAAGAAAGTTAAAGAGTAAAGAGAGACATAAAGTCTCTACTGCAAACCCCTGTATCGGGGCTCCCACACCCGGCGCTATCGCCCTCCACCCGTCTGCTCTCATAGGTCTCTGCACTCCCCCCCCCCCCCCCAGGTGACCTCCCATCTCCCCCGCCCTCCCCCCTCGTCGAACACCTGTATCTCGGCTTTATCGAGTCCAATCCTCTCTACTCCGCTGACTGCCCCCTTACCTCAAGTCGTAACCCCCCCTGTAAAGATAAAGAAGGGGAGGGAGGGGGGGGGAGGGTCAAGCAGGAACATAGGGCCAGAGACATTGCAATAAAGGAAATAACCAGGGAGCCAACAAGGCAGCAGCAATTATAACAAAGCAACCATTGCAACAAAATAACAAGGATACAATGTCTCCCCTAGCAGGAGAAATGTTACCAAGGTAATGAAACGCTGTATCCCAGTCTAGCACACTACATGAAAGGCTAAGCCAAGAGTTCTCCCATGGTAGTGGAAGCTGCGGGGAGGCCGTCCAGGGCCAGTCAGCCCTCGGGGGCTCCAGTTCTCCCTGCTACACTTGGGGGGGTACACCCCACTTCCAGACAGTCATGTAGCAGTTAGGAAGTCGTTTGATCTGGCAGAGAGTTCAGGAAGGTAGCCGCCTCTTCCAAGGTCGCTAGAATGCGAGTGTGGCCTTGGTGATCGACCCGCAGCCGAGCTGGGTAGAGGAGTGAGAAGCGAATGCCGCGGTTAAACAGCTGGGTACAGATCCCCGAAAAAGCCCTGCGCTGTTGACTGACGAGGATCGAGTAGTCCTGAAACACTAAGATCGGCTCGGTATCCTGTTGATTCCGCCGTCGGCCCCTTGCCGCTTTGAGCACCTCCTCTTTCTGTCTGTAGTCGAGAAAGCGGGCAATGACTGCACGTGGTTTCCTAGCCTGCTCTCTTCGCTGTCCCAGCCGGTGTACCCTCTCTATTTTGAGTGATTCTCCTCCCAAACTCGGCAGGAGGCTCCCAATCCATGATTGTAAATATTCAAGTAGGGCACTGTCCGCGACACTTTCAGGAACACCGATGAATCGCAGGTTTTTTCTCCTACCTCGGTTCTCCAGTTCATCGAGTTTATCCCCTTGCTGCTTCACCAAGGTCTCTAGAGCAGCCACTTTGGCCACCATCGAGTGTTGCGTATCTTCCACATCGGACACCCTTGTCTCCACTTGCTCCAGACGCTCTTCCACCATCGTGAAGCGTTGTCCAAGCGATTGAATTTGCTCCACCAAATCCTGGAAGCGTGTGCTGAGCGCCTGCACCACAGCGGCACTAACCTCGGCCACCAGGTCTGGCGGGGTACCCGGTTTCGGGCTAGATGGTGAGCCTTCTGCCGTTTTTTTCCCTCCGCAGGGCGGGGTCTCTCTTTTCGCGGAGCCTTAGATGCCATCGGGTCAGCTATGTTATATGCACTTCGTCCCTCGTAGGGCACCTCTCCCGTGGAACAGCAGAGGTATGGCTGTGCAGTTACAAATCCCCGCTGTAAGAGAGTTGACTCGCTGTAGTGGAGGTGTCTGCCCAGACCAGGCAGGGACAGCCGCGGGACTGTAGACTGTAGACCCAGTACCCCAGGAGGAATCTAGTAGATAGGGCAGTAAAGGAAAGTCCTACCACACTTTGGCGCTCCTTCTCCTAGACACCAGTGCTCGCTGTTGTCAGGCAGGGGGGCCGACGGTCTCCTCGCCGCTCAAGGCCCTGCAAAGAGGATGGGGAGCGCTGTGTCCCAACGAAAGAGGTGTCGGATCTCCTTTGCTTGCGGCAGTGATCCGAAGCAGTCCCAGGCCTCCACTCCGCTGGAAAGACAGTGCCCCCTGAAGAAACAACCAACCGCGGGAGCGGGGGAAAGGATTGGGGCGCTCAAGGGTATCTGGTGCTCTTCCCCCCAGTCCGGTTGAAACCGAGCAGTTATTAGTCTCACCTCTCCTGTGAGTTCAGCCCTCCGTAAGCGTGGCGTTTCCAGTTGTGGCGGGGAACTATCCGAGCGCTCCACGTCCCGCTTCTCAACAGAAGAGGTCGCCTGCCCGGGCCGCTGGAGGATGCCGCCGGCCTGCTCCCGCCGGAGCTAGGCCACCACGTGTTGACTGGGACAAAGGCTGGCAGGAGCTGGGATGCTCGATCGTGCCTCCGGCTGACTTGGTGTGAAGCCCACGTTCGTCCCCGTTCCGGTATGGGAGATTGCCGGTCTTTTCGTGCCCTCAGACACCAGATCCCGCACAAAGAGAACCTCCAATGGCGGTGGGGGAAGTGCCCGAGTGACCCGCGCACAGACCCCGCTTCGCTGAACTCTCCTCTCCAGCCCGGCAAGGATGGCTGCGAATCACCTCGGCGGCCGAGGGTTGAAGCCCCGTCAGGGGAGAAGCAGCGGCGGTGATAGTGAGGGAGTTTTTAGCAGGATTTATAGCTGTTTCATGGGGGCGATCGCCCGGAGCTGATCGGGAGCCGGCCGATCAGCTCATTGCCCAGACCGGAAGTCCCAAACCGGGTTTTAAAAAATGTCCTACCTGCTCCAGAAAGATGAACTCCACAGACACCCATGCCTGTTGCTTGAGATGCCTCGGAGTGTCGCACAGGGTGGAGGACTGCACTCACTGCGCAAGAATGTCCCCCCTCCCCCCTCCCATGCCAGGAAGTTCAGAAAACATGCCCTCCAGAATCTTCTTCAAGAGGTAGGAACTTCAACGCTGCAAGCTCTTGCTGACCACGTGGCCGCCAATGCTACCCCCGATGCTCTTCCGATGCAGCCAACCTCCTCCGCTGCTCCGGATGTGCCCTCCCTGGCCTCCATCCACAGCCGCGATGCTCCTGCCCCCCCACTCCGAACTTCTGACTCTTCCTGCAGCTTCTTTTCAGCCTCTGGCTTCCCTGGCACACCCTCTGCAGACAACGTGGGAGCTCCAGGGCATGCAGGCAGCCATCTTGCCTTCCTTCTCCACCTCTGGCTCCGTCCCCCGTGGTGCCATTGGTCGGCGCCATGGCAACGAGACCTCCCCTGACTCCGCTCTCCGTGGCGCCATTGGACAGCGCCACGACAATGGGACTGCATCACCTGGCAGCCCAGGACACTCCCCCCTGCACTGGCAAGCCTCTCCGTAGGCGTGGAGACACCCGCGCCGACGTAGCAGAGGTTCTGGAAGATGGCGCAGGCACAGGAGGAGGCACTCAAAGGGCAGTTCTCTCAGCAGCAGCCCAGCCCAGCCCCAAAGAGACATTGCAGGCACAGAAGCAGCAGCTCCAGCAGCAGACATGCTCACAAGAGGTACTACAGGCATCGGAGCAGGGACAAACACAGATCCTTCCACATCAGTTCACCCTCCAGCAGCCCCTCCTATGTTCTTCCCCCCTCCTTTGACTCAGAACCCGAGGAGGGTGGGAAGATTGCCATCCAGACCCCCATGCTGCTTGAGGCACTGGACAAAGTGCAACTCCCGGACATAACGCAAATTTCAAACTTTCTCTCCAGCCTCTTTGACCAATGGGCAAAAAATCAAGCACCTACCTCTACTTCATCGGATCCGAAGGTCCCTACCTCACTAGCCGCGTCCACAGAGCCTACATCTACAGAGACGGCTCTCCTATTCTCCTGTAACGCTGCTGTCCCGGCTGTCCCTGGGTCACCTACGACTGCGGAAACCTCGGGGCTCGATTTAGCACCCGCACCGACAGATCCCGCCACCAGCATCCCAGAGGACCTCACTTATCCCAGATTTCTCTGCAAACTGGCATCAGCAATGGATCTCCCTACTACCGGACAGCCCTCAGACCAGCGTCCAAAAACCCAAGCAGCGTGGAAATTCCTCTAGACCCCGAGAGCCCCTGCAACGATTCCGGTGCATCTCCTGCTGCAGGAGAACCTCCTCCAGCTTTGGCAAAGCCCCAGCTCTGGACCCCCCTCAACGCACAAACTGGACTTAACGTACCAAGTCCAATCCGCGCCAGGATTCGACAAGACCCAACTCTCACACCAATCCATCGTGGTGGAGTCCGCCTTAAGCACTCAAAGTCCACGCGGACACATTCCAACAACCCCCCAGGCAGAGATCTTAAGCTTCTCGACGATATTGGCAAGAAGACTTTCCAAGGTGCCATGCTCAGCGCAAGAATCTCTGCTCACCAACTACAGCACACCCTCTACCAGGACGTCTTCCTAGGGCGTTTGAAGGACATTATCTCAGCCCAGCCACAGGACAGTCAGTGTTCCACCAATACCTCTTTAGCAGACCTACAAGAATGCATGAAGCACCAAGTGCGAGCATCCTTCGATTCCTTTGATGCGGCCGCACGCACAGCTGGGACTGCTATCTCTGCCTGCAGACTCGCCTGGCTCCGGGCCTCCGGTCTCAGAGAAGATACCCATGACCGCATCGCTGACACCCCATTTACTGGCGACTCTCTGTTCGGAGACAGGGTCAGTGATACCATCTCCATTATAAAGGACAACTTCTCCACACTTTAGACCCTCGCCGACGAGGGCTTTGAGCGCAACAACCGCAAGAGCTCCTACCAGCAGAGACAGTACCACACTTCAAAACTGCAATACACTACGTACCGGAAGTGGCAACAGCCACAGTACAAGTCACAACAGCAGCATTCCTCCTACTGCAATAAGCCCCACCAGCGCGACCGGAGACAGCAAAAGGCCCCCCAAGCTGGGCCAACGAAACAAAGCCAGCCTTTTTGACAAACAATGCATAGCCTGCCCTCTCCCCCACGGGGCTGGCTCGCCACCTTCCTCCCGGAATGGGAGTCCATCACAACAGACAAGTGGGTACTACAAATAATCAGGAGCGGGTACCGCATCAGGTTCCACTCTACTCCGTGGCAACGCAAACCCCCCCCCCCCCCAAGAGAGGGCAGACCCTGCATTGCTCAAAGGTCTGCCTCAAGAAATAGCCTCCCTCTTGACTTCCAAAGCAATCGAGCCTGGGCCACCGGAGGAAATTTACACTAGCTTCTACTCCAGATACTTTATGGTTCCCAAGAAGTTGGGTGGTTCATGTCCCATCCTCGACCTGCGCAAACTCAACAAATTTATAGTCAAGGAAAAGTTCCATATGCATTCCCTTGGGTTCATCCTCCCCCCTCATCCAGAAGGGGGAGTGGCTCTCATCCCTGGGCCTAATGGATGCCTACACCCACATCAGCATCCAAAAGGACCACCGCAAGTTCCTCCGCTTCCAGATCCAGGGGAGACACTTCCAGTACAAGGTTCTCCCCTTCGGCCTCTCTCCGGCACCAAGAGTTTTCACCAAATGTGTCATTGTGGCGGCTGCTCACCTACGCAAGCAGGGCATATGCGTCTTCCCATACCTGGACGACTGGCTGATTTCAGCGCCATCCCTACGGGAAGCCACAACGTTGACGCGGCGGACCATTGCCCTCCTATTATCTCTTGGCTTCCTGATCAACTACCAAAAGTCGCACCCGCGACCCACGCAATGCCTCGAGTTCATCGGAGCTATAATAGACACCAAAGCCTCACAGGCGTTTCTGCCTCCCCCTTGAAGGGACGATGCCATCCGCCTGATAAAACAAGTCTCGGAGACTGATCACACGCACGCAAGGACACTCCTACGCCTTTTGGGACACATGGCAGCCTCTACCCAGGTCGTACTCCTGGCGAAGCTACACATGCGCCACTTGCAATGGCACCTGAGATCATACTGGAACCAGCACTCAGTCCCTCAGCTCCTCCATCCGCATGGACACCGCTGTCAAAGCATCTCTCCTCTGGTGGACCTGCAAGAGGAATATGGCACAGGGACTCCCACTAAGGCAGCCCCCAACTCAGCCGTCCATAACCACGGATGCCTCCCCGTCTGGCTGGGGGGCGCACTGCATTCATCTCAGCACCCAGGGAGCGTGGACGGCACGGGAGCGGAATCAACACATCAACCTCCTGGAACTCAGGGCGATCCGACATGCCCTCAAGGCCTTCCGTAGTCAGACCCACAGAAAACCACATCCTCCTTCGGACGGACAACCAGGTGGCCATGTTCTATATCAACAAATGGGGGTACAGGCTCACGTGCACTCTGCAGGGAGGCTCTGAAGATATGGATCTTCGCCCTGCACAACTGGTGCCACATCCAGGCTTCCTACCTGCCAGGGCTCCAGAACGAGCTAGCAGACCGCCTCAGCCGACAGCTCAGCCCACACGAATGGGTACTCAACGGTCAAGTGACCCTCACCATCTTCCAGTGATGGGGTCAACCACAGATAGATCTCTTTGCCATGGAAGAGAACGCCAAATGCAACCTCTTCTGCTCCAAACGGCCGTCCTCCTGCAGCACCGCCCCGGATGCATTTGACGTGCTCTGGGGGGACTGGTCACTGGTGTATGCCTTCCCACCTTTTCCACTGATACCACTGACCCTGTAATGGATCATTTCGGACAGGGCACAGGCCATCCTCATAGCCCCCCTTTGGCCCCGCCAGGGATGGTTTCCGCTCCTCAGCCGCTTGGCACAGGAAGCACCTCTTCGCCTTCCCCTACTGCTGGAACTCATCTCTCAGGACGATGGCAACACCCTGCACCCCAATCTACAGACCCTGTCCTTGGCAGCATGGAGGCTGAACGGGTCACTCTAACACCACTCCACCTCCCGCCAGAGGTCGTGCAGGTGGTGCTTGCAGCACGCCGTCCGTCTACTAGGAAGTCGTACGGCTTGAAGTGGCGACGCATCTCCTCCTGGTGCTCCGCCATGCAGCTCAATCCTTTTCTCCTGCCCCATGTTGCAGGTGCTGCAATATCTGACAGAACTCACCCAGAAGGGTTTGCAACCTCAGCCAGTACGAGTTCACCTGGCCGCGATCACAGCTTTTCATGACTGCTGTGGTGACACATCCATCGCGGCCCAACCTATCGTTGCTCGGTTCATGAGAGGACTCACCAACCTGTACCCTCCGCGCAAGGACCCGATCCCCCACTGGGACCTCAACGCCGTCCTCGGCCAACTCACGCTTCCCTCTTTTGATCCCTTGACTACAGCGGACATGAAACACGTCTCCTGGAAAGCTCTGTTCCTGGTCGCCATCACATCAGCCCGACGAATCGGTGAGTTGCAGGCATTGGTGACGCACCCACCCTACACACAGATCACCAACGACAGAGCCATCCTCCGGACGCATCCCAAATTTGTGCCGAAGGTACAAGAGATAAAGAGAGATAAAGAGAAGATTTAATAGAACGGAGAGACCCCCACAACAGCGGGGACAAGAAAATAAGATAAGCTTGTTTCACTAGAAATCATAAATACATGAATGGGTTGAAATATATGAACGGGTTGAAACACGAGTGGTGCATTTAACAAATTACTTATAAGAAACAAAAACAAAAAAAAGACAGCTTCCCTGTAGTCATTGATGCTAATCAGCGCTATCTGGTTTCACTAGTATATGTGATCAAGAGCGCGATGTTGGTCTGAGACTACATAGCGGAAGGTTGAGTCTGTACAAGAGTAACATCACAGTTTCTTCTCAACACAGCCGGAAGTTAAGGTGGAGTGAATTATTGAGATTTGAACCGAAGGTGGTCTCGGCATTTCACATGAACCAGTCCATAGAGCTGCCTAGTTTCCTCCCAGAACCCCACTCCACTGCAGAGGAACAGAGACTACACACCTTGGACTGCGTCAGAGCTCTCTGCATCTACCTCCAACGGACTGCGCCTCACCGCTCGGGCATGCAGCTCTTCGTCTCCTGCTTGCTGCTGTCTCCTGTTGCTCTCCTGTCATTCAAATTGAGAGATCCCGCCTCCCAGACGTGACGCGGCCACGTGTAATGCGTCCACGTCAGTTTCCAGGTACCTCCCAGCATTTAAGAATCCCAGGGGTGGCGTTCTGCGCCGAAGGAGCGCACACAAGGAGCAGGATGTGCTCCTTGGGGCGACCTGTGCCATCGGTCCACCCGTTCTCACCTCCTCTCTCTCGCATTCCTGGCAATGCTGCTCCTTTCTTACAGCCCTTCATCTCTCCTATCCGCGTCTCCTTTAGCTGACTCAGGTCTGTCAGTTCTGCTCAGTATGACCGCTATTCCTGTTTTTTGGGGCCACCCCCCACCTCTCTGTGTCTCAACACCATCAGGTTTCATTACACGCAACCCACACAACCTTCTCCCTTGTCATTCATACCAGTTTTTCCCAACCCTTCCCACTATACCCCCCTCGGCCGCTGCAATAGTAACTCTTTCATTTGCCCTCCTAAACTGTCGATCCCTTCGCGTAAAGACTCATCTAGCTCACGATCTTCTGACTCAGCACTCCTTAGATGCATTGTTTTATTACAGAATCTTGGCTCCGTGAGGGGGAAGATGCCCTCCTCCACCAATGCCTTCTTCCAGGCTACTCTGCTTTCCACACAACCCGTCTGTCGATCTGGCGGTGGTGTGGCACTGATCTACAGATCCTCCCTCTTTCTCACTCGTCTCGCCCCCCCCCCCGCCTATCCTGAATCTCTCCTAGTTCGCTCAGACTCTCCCACCCCAATTTATTTTCTTCTCCTTTATCCCCCCCCCCCTCATTGCGCTCAGACCTCTGGGACTCCCTCCTACTTTCTTTATCTGACTCCGTTCTTCTTTCCTCACACCTGGTTATCCTGGGTGACTTCAATGTGCACCTGGACTCCCAAACGAGACCGCATGATAAGGGTTCTTGTCTCACTTTTCTCTGATTTATGCCTCACTCAACATGTAGTCTGCCCAACTCATACTTCTGGCCGTACGCTGGATCGTATCCTTACTCCTGAGTTCTCTCCCTACCTCCCCTCCTGTATCCAGACTATCCCCCTCCCTTGGTCTGATCATCGGTGTTTACTATTCTCTTTCCCCTTTCCGTCTCTGCCTCCTAAAAAATCCAGGCCACAACCCTCAGCTTCTTCCTCTCAGACTCTCAAACGTCATATTACCCCCACGCTCTGCAATCTTTCCCCATGGCCAGCTCCCTTTTTCCTTCAGAGTTTTCTCCCTCTCTGTGGACCAGCAGGCGGATTCCTGGTCCTCTGTTCTCTCTCCTACCCTCAACACTCTAGCCCCACTTCATCCTATCTCCCCTCGTTCTCCTTCTCACCACCCTTGTTACCATCCCGGCCTATATTTACATCGTACTCATCTTCGCTGCGCAGAATGCCTGTGGCAAAAGAAACCCTCCGTTGCTTCCGACACTGCATTCTGTCAGGCACACCTTCCCTACCGTTCTATGATATCCTCTGTCAAGCAATCATACTACTCTCAACTTATAGCCTCTTCCTCAAACTCCTCTAGGCATCTCTATCAGATCCTCAAATCCCTCTCCTCTACTTCCACTTCCACCTTTCTGTCTCCACCTCCCCTTTCCACTCCCAGTCCCATGACTCTTGCCTCTTTTTTTTTTTTTTTTTTTTCACGGACAAAGTCCGATCCCTTCGTTCCTCTTTTCCCATTTGCTGCCCTCCTGATCCCCCGCCTCCCCACCCCCTTCCCATACCTTTCCGCACATTTGGCGCTCATTCTTGCCTATCACCTCCCCAGAACTTACCAAAGCTATCTCCTCCTCCCACCAGACTACCTGTCCCCTTGACCCCCCTCCCTTCCTCCTGGCTGCTTAACCCGTCACTCACGCTTATCCCATATGCTCTTACTATCATTAACTCCAGCCTCACCTCCAATGACTTCCCCACTAGTTGGAAGCATGCCATAGTATGCCCTCTACTAAAAAAACCCCTACTCCTGACCCAGCCGTTCCCGCCAACTGGCATCCAGTTGCTAACCTTCCATTTCTCTCCAAAATCCTCAAAGCATTTTTTTTCGCAACTTGCCACCCAGCTCGATTCTACCTTTTCATTTCACCCACGGCAATTGGGATTCGAGCCGGCCACAGCACCGAAACTATCCTTGTAGCACTGCTTTCAGAAATTCACCGTGCTCACGACCGTGGTGATCTCTCTCTCGCTGTCTCCCTGGATCTCTCCTTTGTTTTTGATGTTGTTGATCATCGCACTCTTCTTGCACACCTGTCTGATTTGGGTATTTGTGGCAGTTTTACAGTGGTTTCGCTCTTTTCTCTCCTCCTGCTCTTTTGCTGTCCACCTAGGCTCTGATGCCTCACCCTTTTTCCCATTACTCTGTGGTGTCCCTCAGGGCTCTATCCTTGCCCCCTTACTCTTTTTAACGTTTTTTCTTGCTCCCCTTGCCTTGCTTATTCAACAAGCTGGAATTTCTGCCTATATCTATGCTGACGACATTCTCCTGTTTCACCATACCTCCTCCTCCTCTCCTGATCTCGCACCACTTAACACCTGTCTTGCCTCAGTCGCTTCCTGGTTTGACCAAAATTTCCTTCATGTCAACCCCGCTAAATCCTCCACCATCTGGTTTTCCTTCAGTGTTTCCTCTCCTGATCTATCCCCTGTTATGTTCACTCGCCCTATCCCCCTGGTCTCCACTCTTCGGTACCTCGGTGTCACCCTGGACTCCTCCCTCTCTTTTTGCCAACATATTTCCTTAGTGGTGCATTCCTCTTTCTTTCACCTTTGTCGAATTAGGGAGAAACGACCGAATAGCCCTATCTCTGCTGTTAACACCCTCGTCTTGTCACTCGTAATCACTCTCTTGGACTACTGTAACGCTATTTTCATGGGTCTCCCCGGTTATCAGCTTCGACGTCTCCAGTTGGTTCAGAACACAGCTGCTCGCCTTATCACTCGCTCCCCTGCTCACTCCCAGGTCACTCCCTGCCTTCTCTCGCTTCACTGGTTTCCGATCAAGGTTAGATTCATTTATAAACTTCTCATTCTCAACACATAGGGCTCTACACACCAGCACTCCACAGTACCTGGCTGACACTATTCACCTCCAACCAGCCCCGTGTCTCCTTCGTTCTGCACATGGTAACCGTCTCTTCCTCCCCTCCCCTTTTCAGGCCCACCTCAAACTCACCCGTCATTCTGCGTTTTTCTTCCTAAGCCCCGCCCTTTGGAACTCCCACACTCTCTGCACACCGAATCATCTTTCCCCTGTTTTAAAGCTCTTCTCAAAATGCACCTCTTCTACCAGGCCTACGATCTCCCTGTTCCTGCCGATGGCCTCGCCTCCCATAGCTGCGCCCCCCACCCCTCATAACATAGTACCCCTACAACCAGGCCACCCCATTCCTTTCCCTCCATGTTGCTTTGTTTTTGTCTAAAATAGTTTAACCTCTGGTTCTGTCCCTGTTCTTTGTTTCAGTCTGCTTTATCTATCCCTGTCCTATTTGCTGATGGCGTTCCTTTCTGGCTTTAATTTTCAGTGGCCAATATACTTTTTTTTTTTTTTTTTAAATTGTACACCGCCCTGACGCTCCAACATGGGCGGTATATCAAACCTCACAAATAAAGATAAAGACCCCAACAAACCCGGGCATCCTGTCTCCAAACGGGCCCTGTTCCTCTGGATCTCGGCCTGCATCGTCTTCTGCCTTGGGCGGGCGGGAGCTGAGTCTGCACCTCCAGTCAACGCGCACCAGCTACGGGCAATGGCCTCCTCCATTGCCAACCTGCGATCCGTCCCAGTCGCGGATATCTGCAAAGCTGCCACATGGTCATCACCCCATAAGTTCTAGAGACACTATTGCCGCGACCTCTCCAGCGAAGACCTTGCTTTTGGTCGGGCAGTCTTGACCTCAGCGGACCGGCGCTGCCTGTAGCATGGTCTGATCCGCATCTGTGGTTGTGATGCCCAGCAGTACCTGCACTGATGTGAGCACTGTCACTTGCTCTGTGTTTTGCACATTGTTCTGCACCTTGTTTTGCACTGTTGAACCTGTTTACATTGTTACTTGCACGGTGTTTTGCATACTGACTATTGTCCTCTGTGCATCGGCTACCGCCAGCTCTAATAAAGCAGGCATATTGTTCTTGGTCACCGCCTGGTCTCCTCCTTGATCTCCCTTGTACCACAGCTCCACATAGCTAGGGAGGCACCTATTGTGGCTGACTCATCCTGCTTGTCCTAGGAGAAAACGAGGTTACTTACCTGTAACAGGAGTTCTCCGTGGACAGCAGGATAAGTCAGCCACACATCCCACCCTCCTCCCCTGCAAGGTGCCAGTCTAAATCCCACGGGTGCACGCCCCTAGCAGTTGACAGCTAGTAACTCAGTGGCTGGCTAGGGGCGGACCCGTGGGGGGTGGCCTGGGTGGCCCATGCTCAGAAGGGCAAAGCCCGTCTGAGCTATAGAGAGTAGTATTTCCGTCTCGGCGCCGTCGGATGACATCTATTGTGGCTGACTTATCCTGCTGTCCACGGAGAACTCCTGTTACAGGTAAGTAACCTCGTTATCTCCCCTGTCCCTCCTCTCTTCTAGGGTATATATTTTTAGGTCTTCAGGTCTTGTCTTATACATGTTCCGCAGCGTTAGACCAACCATTAGGCAAACAAGGCAGTCGCCTAAGGTGACAAGCTCCTGGAGAGCAGCAAAGAGCCAGGGCATTGAAAGCTAAACAATAAATGTTGATAGCCAAGGGGGGGGGGGAGGGGTTAAAGCTTAAGATATGCCTAGGGCAGCAACACCTTAAATCAGCTATGGGGCCAGCCCTAGTCTTCTGGCGCAGGCTCCATATCATTTTGGTTCCTTCTGAGCCATTTCAAGTGTGTTTATATCCTTTGCAGGGACAGTCTCCAAAAGTGAAGACTGCTCCAAATGAGGCCTCGCCGATGACTTGTACAGGGGCACTAATAACTCCTCCTTCCTGCTGGTTTATTCCTCTCTGTATGCAGTTTAGCATACCTCTGGCTTTGACCACTACCTTCTCACACTGCTTCGCCATCTTCATATCCTCAGACAGTCACTCCGAGATCCCTCTCCTGGTCCATACTCGCCAGCCTCTCAACCTCTATCACATGTACAAAATCCTGTTTCCAGCAATGTCCAATACAAGTCACAAGTAACTGGCAGGATCCCAGAAGGTAGACAGATCATGCTGCTAATCCCAGGAATAAGCAGTGGCTTTCCTCCAGTCATAGTAACATAGTAAATGACGGCAGATAAAGACCCGCATGGTCCATCTAGTCTGCCCAGCAAGATGGCAAGAGTAGGTGCACCTGTCACTCTGTGCAGGCCACCCCTCCCCATGTCTTTGTTTAGGGGTAAACCCACCACTCCATGTAGGACACCCCTATTTGTTGAGACGTTATATGGTTCAGAAGTTAGATGGTACCGTTTTATTTTGTTTTTATCGTATTGCTGTAAAGGGATCCACTGTGTTTGTCCCATGCTGTTTTGAATTCCGTCACCGTGTTTGCCCCCACCACTTCCTTCGGGAGGGTATTCCAAGCATCCACCACCCTTTCAGTGAAAACATATTTCCTGATATTGCCCTTCAATTTACCACCTTGCAGCTTCATGTTATGCCCTCTAGTTTTAGTCTTTGGAAGAGGTTTGTTTGTTCATCATTTCTCTTTAAGTATTTAAAGGTCTGAATCATATCTCCCCTGTCCCTCCTCTCCTCCAAAGTGTACATATTTAGGTCTTCAAGTCTCTTCTCATAAGGCTTCTGACGCACGCTCCAAATCATTTTGGTCGCTTTCCTCTGAACAGTTTCCAGTCTTTTTACATCTTTTGCAAGATATGGTCTCCAAAACTGAACACAGTATTCCAAGTGAGCCCTCACCAGTGACTTATACAGTGGCATAAGTACCTCTTCCTTTCTGCTGGTAATCCCTCTCTGTATGCAGCCCAACATCCTCCTGGCTTTTGCCACCGCCTTGTCGCACTGTTTTGCCACCTTGAGATCATCAGAGATAATCACACCAAGGTCTTTCTCCTGAACCATGCATACCAACCTCTCGCCCCCTATCGTGTACATTTCCCTTGGATTTCTGCTACCCAAGTGCATGACACTGCACTTTTCACATTAAATCATAGTTGCCAAGCATTAGACCAGTCTTCCAGCTTTTGTAGATCTTTCCTCATGTTAACCACTCCCTCAGGGGAGTCCACTCTGTTGCAAATTTTTGTGTCGTCTGCAAAAAGACAGACTTTTCCATTCAGTCCTTCAGCAATATCACTCACAAATACATTGAACAGTGCCGGACCCAGGACCGAACCCTGGGGCACCCGCTAATTACCTTCCTCTCATCCGAGTGAGCTCCATGTACAATCACCTTCTGTCGTCTGTCAATCAACCAATTTCTAATCCAGTTTACCATCTTGGGACCCATCCCCAAGCTACTGAGTTTGTTGACAAGCCTCCTATGAGGAACAGTATCAAAGGCTTTGCTGAAATCCAGGTAGATGACATCCATCGCAAGCCCCTGATCTAGTTCCTTGGTCACCCAGTCAAAGAACTCAATCAGATTTGTTTGGCAAGACCGTCCTTCGGTAAAACCATGTTGCCTCGGATCTTGCATCCTGTTGGTTTTGAGAAAGTTCACTGTTCGCTGTTTCAGGAGCGCCTCCATTACTTTTCCCGCCACCGAGGTAAGGCTCATGGGCTTGTAGTTTGACACTTCTTCCCTGTAACCACTTTTGTGTAGAGGTACGACATCAGCCATTCTCCAGTCCTGAGGAACCTCTCCTGTTTCCCAGGATCTGTTGAAGACATCCTCTAACGGTCCTGCAAGAACCTCTCTGAGCTCTTTCAGTATCCTAGGATGTATCCCATCCGGTCCCATGGCTTTGTTCACTTTCAGTTTAGCAAGTTGTTCTAACACCTCGTCTTCTGTGAATGGTGTGGTATCTACTTCATTCCCATTTTTATATTTGGGAGTCACAGCTGGTCCATCTCCAGGATCTTCTTTAGTAAAAACAGAGCAGAAGTATTTATTTAGCAATTCCGCTTTTTCAGTGTCACTTTCCACGAGTCCTTTCCCAGCACTTCTGAGTCCTGCAATTCCAACTCTGATCTTCTTCCTTTCCCGAATATACCTGAAGAAAGTTTTGTTGCTACCCTTAACACCTTTAGCCATCCTTTCCTCTGCCTTTGATTTTGCTATCCTTATTACTCTTTTAGACTCTTTGAGTTGGATCCTGTATTCATTTCTGTCCATTTTAATAATGGTTTGTGGACTTTACCTCCAGAAACGTTTCCTAATATATTTTAAATGTAGTTACACTAACTGCTTTTACTACATTGTCTGGCAACAAATTCCAGAGCTTATTTATATACTGAGTGAAAAAATATTTTTTTTCCAATTAATCTACTACTTTGTAGCTTCATTGCATATCCCCTAGTCTTTGTACCTTTTTTGAAGGGGTAAACGGATTTCTCATTTACTCATTCCACTCTATTCATTTTATACGCCTGTCACGTCTCCTTGGGACACCTGCGAGAAGTCATTTCAACCATTGTGCAATGGTGTTGCACACTGTTTAGATTCATGTGTACTTTGGGTACAGAGTCTGAGTTAGAGCACTTGTGGACTTCGGAAATACTTGTGATGTTCTGAAAATTGCCCCCAATTCCTCTTAATTACTTTGTGTTTTCAACATTAGTATTGGCTCCGAAAGCAGGTATTACATAATTCATAATTTTGTAATTCTAGACTGCAAGGGTGCTTTATAGCTTCCGTATATATAGAATTTACTTCCTATTAAAACCGTTTAGAAAAGGATTACTACTACTGCTACTGAGCATTTGTATAGAGCTACAAGATGTATGCAGCGCTGCGTTATATGTCCTTAAGAAAAACTAAATATCCTGACTTAGTTTTATTAGGGAATCTCACGTATATGGAAGTTGGATGTGAGAATGAGTTTTTGATTTTCTCCCATGGAGCCATGTATTTTTATGGCAATTTTTTCTTTTATTTCTTCTTGTCCTGCATGCGTATTTGTTTTGAGCCTAGATAGCTTAGGCTGTCATGTGGCTTGTACATTATCTTGGCCAGCAGTGCTGTAAAGCTGATCAGTAAAGCTTTAAAATAAAATTAAACGTCCGATGTGGTAAGTTCTTTCCAAAAGAGCTTAACTAACCAGAGGCTGCTGGTCCTGATGACAATTTCCCACCTTTGTAGTTAGTGAATGTAGAAAGCAGAGTTCATCTCGCAGTTGGCTAATTTTGTTTTAAGCACAGTTGACACACATTTTTAGGGATGCATTGTTAGGTTCAGTCAGATGTGAATTTTTTTTTTGTAATTGTGATGTTTTGCATTTGTATTGCATCTGCATTGATATGCAGATCAAAGCAATAAGTTAACTCACTTAGCTGAGTTTGTTCCTGTTGAGTGACTAAAGGGTTTTCATCTTTTTTTTTTTTTTTTTTTTTTTTGTTGCACGTCAAGCTGTCACGGTGTGGATTTTGTGGCAGTATTATTCAAAATTGTAATTGGTGTTTTCAGGCTGTTATACTTTATATTTTGACTGACAAACAAATGATGTTGCAGGCTACACTGCTTTTCACAAATCTGCCACTATGGGCCCCCAATCAGTCGGGTTCTCAAGGTATCCACAGCGAACATACATGAGATCAATATGTGGAAGTAGAAATATAGACACAAAAATTGGGTGCAGTCCAAAATATTTTTGTATGTAGGGAGCTTGCTTCCTTTCATTTTTTTTTCTCCTTTGGATTTTATGATCTTGAAGTTTTTTGTTGTTTTTTTTGCTTTTTTGTGAAGTACTGTTTTTTTTTTCTATTTAAGGCTTGTATTATGATGAAAACAAGACAACTTTGTAAATATACTTTCTCAATATATGCTTATTGTAATTTATGAGTGTTGCATGTAAATTTACAAAGAGTTCATTGTAACATCTAAGTTCAATGTATTTGTTCTGTTTATTGTGAATCGCCCTTGATCCCTGGAAAGGGTGGTATAGACAACCTCATAAATAAAAATAAAATAACCTGTGCTACTGTTTTAGCGTGCACTAACATTAACACGTTATTTTACTGCAGGTCACATTTTATCCTCTGTTACTAATGTGTATTAATGGTGTTAACATGTGCTAACACAGTAGTACATGTTACTAACTATGGGCCATAATCATATCAATGTTCACCTAAGGATTTTTCATTTCTGCATGGAGACATTTGAGGTCAGTCATCCGAGCAGTCTGGGAAGGGGAGTTTGTCACATCCCTGGATTAGCAAAAGCCTATTTCCACATCTCCATTTGCTAGGATCAGCAGCGTTTCCTGCGTTTCTCTGTTTTTGGCTCCTACTTTGCTGCTCCTACCATTCAGTCTTTCCACTGGACTGAAAACATTCCCCAGAATATGGTTATGGCTGCTGCTGCTCTGCAGCATGAAGAGATTTGTATTCCTTACCAGGACGACTGGCTTCTATTAACCAGGTTGCATTCGGAGGCACTTCAGATATCGGCCTGAATGGTACAGTGTTTGGAGAGTCTGGGCTAGGTAATCAACTAGGACAAGAGCTACCTGGAGCTTACCCAGTCACTAGAGTACTTTGGGGCATGGTTGGACACTGCCTCAGGAAGGGTCTTACTACCTGAAAAGAAAGCGGAGAAGCTGCTGTATCTGTCATTTCGAAAGCAGTAGGCTCCCAAGATATGGGACTGTCTTCAGCTCCTAAGATCAATGGCAGCAATGATCAAGATGGTCTTCTGGGTGCGAGTGCACATGAGACCACTGTAAAGGTCCTTACTAGTCTCTCTTGTTATCAGCATTTCGTGATAAGGCTTCCTTTTCTTCCATCAGTGGCACAATGGTGGGAGCAGCCTAGTTATCTGCTAAAGGGCCTTCCCCCAGGACTATCACCAGTGGTTTCTCCTGACAACGGATGCCAGCCTATTTGGCTGAGGAGCCCATTGTGAGGGGCAGGCAGCTGAGAGTCGTTGGAACAAACGAGAGGTGGCTTGGCCCATCAACCGGCTGGAAGGCAAGAACCATTTACTCAGCTTTCTTGCATTTCCAGAGCTTAGTCCGAGGTAAGACGGTTTGAATCTTCTCAGACAATGCCACAGCAGTAGCCTATGTCAGTAGGCAAAGGGACACAAAGAATTCCAGAGTTTCCTGGGAAATGATTCTCCTGGGTGGAGTGGAATCTCCTGACCCTCCTGGCACAGCATATTGCGGGATCAGACAATCTGGATGTGGACTATCTCAGTCATCACTCCCTCAATCTCGGAGAGTGGGAATTGAGTCAAATAGCATTCCAGAGGATCCTGGACAGGTGGGTCGCCCCATGATAGATCTGATGGTGACCCGGACCAATGGCAAGGTGCAAATGTTATACAGCAGAACTTGCCTTGGTCAAGACTAAACTAAGGCATCCACACCTCTTTGTAGCAGCTGAAGATTTCCTTTGTGGCCTCTCGTAAGGCAAATGCTTTGTCTCGTAGAGTGCCATCACAGTCCAATACTTCTGTTGGCACCAGATTGGCTGAGGAGGCCTTGGTATGCAGATCTGGCGTGCTTCTGGAAGGGGCTCTGGCTCTGTGTGGCTCTTGAGACGGGGGCCAATGGTGTTAGATGATCCGGCTCCCTTCTCACTTTCAGCTTAGTTCTTGAGAGGCATTTAGCATGCAAGGGCTGTTCTTCTGCTGTGGGTTCCATGCTTGTGAAAATGTAAAGAAGCTCTCCTTGTCTTGCCTATGTGCATGTTTGCCTTTTTGAGCACTGGTGTTATCAGCATTGAGTCTTCCCTAGTGCTGGTTCTGCTTTCCTTTCTTTAGGATGGGTTTGACAAGGGTCTCTCCCTCAGCTCTCAGAAGGTACAGGTGGTGGTCTTGTCTTGTTTTAGAGGGCCTGTGGCAGGGCCTCACACCTGGATGTGGTCTGTTTCCTGTGGGGATTCAAACACATGCATCTTCTCCAGTGATTGGTTGTCCCTTCATGGGATCTTACTTTGGTTCTTCGGGCCTTGATGGCTGAGATGTTTTAGCCCTTGAGGGCTCTGCTCAAGGATTTGTCTTTTTAAGGCTGTTTTATTTTTAGTTGTGGTCATATCAGAGAGATGTATCTCAAAGTTGCCGGCCTTGTCATGCCAAGATCCTTATTTGTCTTTTTCAGAAGAGACTGTATTCATGCCCTATTCCTTCCTTCCTTTCTTGCCCATAGTGGCATCCTTTCATGTCAATCAGATGGTCTGTTTGCTTTTATTCCCAGATGAACAGTGCCGGGGGAAAGATAAGGACCTTAGCCTGGTGGACGTTAGGAGGGTGTTTCTCCAGTACTGGAAGGTCACAAAGTCCCTCCCTCTGGAAGTTGGACAGACTTATTGTCCTTTTTGCAGGTCCACATAATGGCATTGTGGTCACAAAATCTACCTTGGTCTGCTGGATAATGGAGACGATAGGACATGCAGTGGCCAAGTCCTCAATTTTCCATTGGCTCAAAGAGGCCATTGGCTTAGCATACTTTTTGGCTGGGAAGTGGGTTCCAGATTGAATCAAGGCTCACACCACTAAGTCAAGGCCCCCTCGTGGGCAGAGTCTGCCTTGGTGTCTCCAGACTCTGACTACCTTCATGAAGCACTACAAGCTGATGATGGTGCCTTTGGCAAGGCTGTTCTGGCCAGAGCATCGTCCCACTGTGTGTTCTGACTGCTTGGATATGTCCCATTTTTGTGGACTGGCCTAGCAGGATAAGGAAGAGAAATATTTAATTATACCTGATGATTGCCTTTACTTGAATTTTGCTAGTCCAGTCCTAGGTGACTTCTACTGATTGGAAAGTCCTGCTGCCTTTAGATTTCATTGTTGCTACGCTTGATGAAGATTCAGTTATGGTAAGAGAATGAAATACTTACTTATTCTGATGGCTGAATGCTATTTTTGTTAATTGTATCTGAGTTTTATCTCAGAGTTTGTCTTGCTTACTGCTTGGAAAGTGTTTCACTGGCATCTCTCTGCTGTTCCAGTGATTATATCTCCTGATGACATAATTGAAAGATGCTCAAGTCTGCTTCCACTTGTCTGGACTGGTCTAGCAGGATTCAAGGAAAGGAAATTATCAGTTACGAGTTAATTTCTCCTTGGTCTGACAGCAGTCTTACACTCTGAATGGGATGCCTCGGGGAAGCGTTGGATTGGATGATAGTCGTCGTCGACTATTCCTCATTCCTCAGCTTGAAGGATTAAAAAGCTCGCTGTCCGGGTCAGTCTGTTCAGGGGCACTGGCCCCCACAGGAAGGCTCCTGTTTGATCAGCTGCCTTGTGGGCAAAGCTGTCTACATGTTCTCAGACAATGCCATGGCTGTGGTTTATGTCAACAAGGAAGGTGGCATTTGCAGTGTTGCAGTGGCTGTTGAGATGGCAGAGCTGTGTCATTGGGCAGAGGTGCATCTTAATTACTCTGTCAGTGGCCCACATAGCAGTTGTTGACAGTGTGCAGGCTGATGGCATGCATTAGAACACCATGAATTTTGGTGAGTGGGAGTTAAGCTGTCATGCATTGGACCTCATAGTGAAGAGGTGGAACCTTCTAGTATTCGGTTTGATAGCCACCCAGGAGAGAAATTTCAGTAGCAGGCAGGATCTGCGGGCGGTGAGTTTTGGATGCCCTCCTTCAGCTGTGGCCACATGGGAAGACTCTTGAATGTCTTTCCCTTCCCGCAGTGACCCTGGTGAGCCGCCATCTTCACAGAATTTGGTCTCACTCAAGCTTTGTGAGTCTGGTGGTGCCGGACTGGCCTCACAGGGCATAGTACTTGAATCTTTTGAGCCTGTTGGCAGGCTCCCCTCTCTTACTTCCTCAGGAGAGGGGCCTTTATATGGCAAGAACCCCTGTTGAAGGATCTCGTTCCATTCTTGCTTACGGCCTGGACCTTTGAGAGGCGTATGCTGTCAAAGAAGGGCAGCTCTGGAGTAGACGTGAACACCCTTTTCAAGGTCCAGAGGCCTCAACTACTTTTGGCCTGAGTGACATCTGAATGGTCTTTGAGTGGTGGTGTTCCTCTCAAGCCCTGAGGACCAGGAAGGTAGACATAGTCATGGTTTTGCTCTTTCTGAAGTCTGATTCAGACCAGAAGTTGGCCCTGAACTTTCTCAAGGTTTAGGTGGTGGCCTTAGTATGCTGCCAGGGTGTATTCAAGGAACGTCCTTAGCAGTGCACCCCAATATTTCCTGCTTCTCACGGGAGTGAAGCAGATCTGTCTAGTTGTTCCTCAGAGGAGTGTGTGTGTATGTCTCTATCTTTCTTTCCCTCTAGTGTTTTGAGGGTGCTAAAAGGCCCCCTTTTTAAGCTCATTTGGAAGGCCTCTCTCAGGGCAGCATACAAGGCAAAAAAGGCATACTTCTCCAAGCTCCTACAACGCTCCCTTAAAAGGCGCAGAGAGCTATTTGATGTAATTAAGACAATGATTAAAAATCCCACACAACAAGAAGAAGACAGACCTTACACCGCAGCTTATGGCAGACTATTTCCAGAGCCAAGCCCGCTCACAGAATACTGATACCAGCACAAACCACAAACATGCAAGCCACAACCACAAATGAATCAAAATCACCTGGGACTCATTCTTAACCACATCGCAAAACAACTGGAACAAATTATCATAAACATCAACACCACCACATTCCCACTTGACTCCTACCCGGTGGGCTGGATTAAAAAAGCAAGAGCGGAATTGATCCCTACAATACTCAATATGGTTACTCTATTGCACCTCCAAGGGTACATGCCAGCAGAACTGAAGGTAGCTTCCATCTGCCCACTACTGAAACGGGCAGACCTTGACAAAAACTATCCAGACTCCTAAAGGCCCATCACCAGCTTACCATTCCTGGCCAAAATAATTGAAACAGTCATACAAAATCAACTCCAAGACCATATCGATGCTCACTTCCCACTTGACCCACAACAAGTATTTCGACCCCAGCATGGGGTTGAAATTTTAACTGCCCTCACTGACAATCTAATAAGAGGCACAGACAAACCTCAAAAAAATGATTTCTACTCATCTTTCCCGATATCAAGGCAGCATTTTGACTCCATCCCACACAACAGAACCCTACAATGACTACAAGACATAGAATTGAATGGAACCACTTTAAAGTGGTTCCAATCCTACCTTACTGAATGTCACAACCAAGTTAGAATGGGCACCAAAAAATCATCACCATTCGCACTATTTATTTATTTAGACAGTTTTGTATACCGCCTTATCCTTCAATCAAAGCGGTCACAACACAATTGGGGGATACATTTAACACGTGGGGATATGAGACACATACACTAATACTTACAGGGAACATGGGCAATGGAGGGTTAAGTGGCTTGCCCAAGACCACAAGGAGCATCTATGGGACTAGAAACCCCAGTCCTTCCGGCCCAAGGTTGCTGTCCTCTAGTGGGATTTGAACCCCCGACCTTCCGGCCTGAAGTACCGTGCCCCAACCACTAGAGCAAGGAGTCCATCAAGGATCCGCCCTATCATCCTTGCTCTTCAACATCTTCCTCCAACTATTATGCACAATCGTACGGGCAGATAATATACTATACCACATTTTATGTTGATTATGTAATGAGATATACACCATTCTCAACCAATAACCCCATAACTGCACCCATTGAAAAATGTTTGTGCCATCACAAACTGACTCTCCAAACTTAAACCTCAAAAAGACAGAGGTGTTATACATCACCAAAAACAACAACTTCATACCGCCCTCTACCATAACCATTGCCAGAACACAGCTGCAAGTCAAACAAGAGGTTTGCTATTTAGGGGTCACACTTGATCAAGGCCTGACCCTCATTCCTCACATCAAGAACATCATGAAATCCATCTGTCACAAACTCAAATCAGTACAATGCCTAAAGCCTCTGCTTAACCCCTACTACTTCATTTCAGTATTTCAAGTGCTTCTCTTTCCACATCTCAATTACTGTAACCTCATCTTCCAAGGACTGCCAAAATGCACTCTATACCTGCTACAACTTACCCAAAACACAGCGGCAAGGATCCTATGCAATATCTCCAGAGCTGAACATATCAACCCAGTACTTTAAACGCTTACATTGGCTACCCATAGAGGAAAGTATAAAATATAAAGCCCTACTTGCCGTCTTCAAGATCAACCATGACCTGTCAATCTACCTACAGTTCCTCATTGAGAAAACACCAAACAGATCCAGGAGAACACATACCTTTTCAATACACTATACACACCATTAACAATCAGCAAGACCAACCATACAACATCCAAGAGAGCCTTCTCCCTGTTTGCCCCAACCCTCTGGAATGCTCTGCCAGATAACCTACTTGCTATGGATGACATGAAGAAAACTGAAAACTCGCCTCTTCTTGGAAATTTTTACTGACCAACTTAACCAGTCAGATTTAATGCTCCTCTCACACTGTAAACAGAAGTCCCCCCCTCCCCATTTACCCAATTTCCCCACCCCCCCTTCCATAGGCCCCATGCTTACTCATACATATTTGAAAGAATGGATCACAGTTCAGTGTCATGATGTTCTACTGTTAACCCACAACCTATATTATTTTGGAAGGTTCTATGTAAATTGCTTAGAGATCAGCGGTATAGAAAAACCGCTAAGCAGATTTATTTATTTCTCTTTTTTTTTTTTTCCCCTCTAGTGTTTCGAAGACGCTGAAAGGCCCCCTTTTCAAGACCTTTGGGACAATCTCTCTCAGGGATTTGACCCTTTTGTGGTTTTCCTTGTGGCTATTGTATCTGTCAGATAGATGTTGGAGCTGCAGGGAGCTTGCTTGGCTCTTTTTTTTTTTTATCTCGGCTACGTCCTTTTCTTTACACGCCATGTTTTATTTTTATTTATTTGAGTGGTTTATACACCGCCTAATCTTGAAACGAAGGTGATTTACAGCAAAACTAAATAACCTGAATGTTTCATGGTGCATTTTATCTTTTCTCCAAAAGGTGTTGCCTCCCTTTTAAGAATATAAGATATGCCATACTGGGTCAAACTAAGATCCATCAAGCGCAGTATCCTGTTTCCAAAAGTGGCCAGTCTAGGTCTCAAGTACCTAATAGTTTCCCCGAAAGACACAGGTTCCACAATGCTTGTAATGGGTCAAGCTGTGGATATCCTGGGTCCCCTTTAACAGCTACACTAACAGCTCTTACTACATCCTCCGGTAACAAATTCCAGAGTTTGATTACATGTTGATTGAAAAAATATTTTCTCTTATTAGTCTTAAATAGATTACCCTGTAGCTTCATTGCATGTCCCCTAGTCTTTCTATATTTTGATGGCATAAACAGTGGATCTACGTTCCACTCCGTTTATTAATTTATAGACCTCGATCTTATCTCCCCTCAGCTGTCTCTTTTTCAGATTGAAGAACCCTAACCTTTTTAGCCTCTCTTCATAGGGGTATCCTTCCATCCCTTTTACCATTTTGGTGGCTCTTCTCTGTACCTTTTCTAATAATGCTATATCCTTTTTAAGATACGGTGATCAGAATTGCACACAATATTCAAGGTACAGTCGCACCATGGAATGATACAGAGGCATTGTAATATCCTTTGTTTTTTTCTCCATTCCTTTCCTTATGATACCTAGCTTTCTATTTGCTCTCTTGGCCACCGCTGCACACTGGGCGGAGGGTTTCAACATGTTATCCACGTGGAACCTTGCATTGTGTAACTGTAGTTTGGGTTGTTCTTTCCTAGGTGCATAACTTTGCACTTGTCCACATTAAATTTCAACTGCCATTTGGATGCCCAATCTTCCAGTTTATCAAGATCCTCTTGCAATTTTTCACAATCCTTTTAACAACTTGTAATTTTATGTCATCTGCAAATTTGATTACCTCACTCGTTATTCTCATTTCCAGGTCATTTACGAATATATTAAAAAAACAGCGGACCCAGCACAGATCCCTGGGGTATTCCACTATTCATTCTCCATTGGGAAAATTTGGCCATTTCGCCCTACCCTCTGCTTTCTATCTTTTTAACCAGTTCCTGATCCACAATAGTACATTGCCTCCCATGACTTCTTCATAACCAGACTGTAATCCTGCCTTCCTTCTCAGAGGAATGCCTTTGGGCAGACCTCTCTTTGTCTGGGAAACATGAGAGTGTTAGCGAGATACCTAGAGATGAAAGATTTGCTCTTTTCAGCAGCCCAAGGAAGGGAGAAGCAGTGGCCAAGTCCTTAATTGCTCATTGGATTAAGGAGGCTATTAGTTCACCCTGTTTTCTGTGTAGAAAGTGTGTGCAGGAGAGGTTTTGAGGTTTGTTCCATTAGAGCGTAAGCTGCCTCCTTGGAGTTCACTTTGGTGTCCTGGAGGACATCTGTACGGTGGCTACTTGATCATCTCTGAGCACCTTTGTGAAACATTACAGGCTGTATATGGGAATCGGAGCAGACGGTCCCGTTTGGCAGGACAGTTCTGTTCAGAGTGCAATCTTTCTCTCACACTGGGTTCTGACTTGGATATGTCCCACTTGTCTGGACTGGACTAGCAGGATAAGGAAGTAAAATATTTATATACCTGATAATTTTCTTTTCTTAAATCCTGCTAGATCAGTCAGTTACCCACCCAGGAAGACTAGCCCTACAGATTTGGGAGTCCTGTTGCTTCTTGATTACTTGTCAGACACTGAAACTGTCAGTCAATTATAGTAAAAGCCAAACATTTTATTTATTTATTTGTGCGCTTTTCTATACCGCCCCTTCCAGAGATCAGGGGCAGTTTAAACATTAAATTACATAATTAGTTATGTGCTCAAAATGTTCTATCATATAAAGAACATATTAAACTATTTACATAGGTTGGGAAAATTATTCATTATTTATCAATGATAGTACAGTATGGAAAACTATAAAAGGCAGACCCCCCCCCCCAAAAAAAAAAACTATTACAATAACTATTATGGAAAATACTAAAAGTATGGAGTTCTATAATATGCAGAAGGACTATTTACAAACAGCCATTAAAGTCTGACTATCATTCAGTGGGGATAGTGTAATGGGGTTGTCAGTGAGAGCATACATTGGAGAGTGAGTCTTGGGTTAGGTCGGGTAGACTTGTGTGTGTTGAGTCGTGTATTCTTGTGAAATTTGTTCGAGTGTGGGTTGTAAATTGTGATAGTGTTGGGTGAAAAGGTATGTTTTAAGTTCCTTCCTGAAAGAAATAAGGTCTTTAATCTCTCTCAGGCTGTATGGTAGTTTGTTCCATTGACTAGGTGCATAAAAAGAGAAAGCAGTATTGGTTGTTACCTGCTTCAATTTTCTCATAGAGTCAGGAAATAGAAGCATGTTGAGGTTTGCTCTTCTGTTTTCTGAGGGGGTCTGGATTAGTGTTGATAGATGTGACGGGGCTAGTTCATTAATGAGCTTAAAAATAGTGACTAGTGTTTTATATTGAATCCTACTGGCAACAGGTAGCCAGTGGAGAGCGTATAGAATTGGGGAGATGTGGTCGGATAGTTTGGCTTTAAAAATAATCCAAGCAGTAACATTCTGGGCCCTTTGAAGAATGCACAGATTCTTCTTAGATGTACCTTGGAGTAATCCATTACAGAAATCTAAATGTGGCATTATAAGGGCCTGCTATAGTAAATCCAGCATGAACCCAACCGGAATCACCAGTAAATCATAAACCTAAGTATCCCGATAATAAATAACTCCCAGTGTTAGAAATAATTTTTGGCGGAGATAAATTCAACAAAGCGCTCTGTATAATAACAAGGCACCGCTGTGATGTTCTCCTTTTATTAATATATTTAAAATGTTACTTAGCTTCAGTAACGAGTAGTGTCCATGATGCCATAAAAAAGTGAAGGACTGTCAACACAGCGCTCGTTTCGGGTACAAAATATACATCGTTGCCAATATTTACAAGTGGACGTCCTGAAGCAGGGTTTCTAAAATATTTTGTACCCGAAACGAGCGCTGTGTTGACAGTCCTTCACTTTTTTATGGCATCATGGACACTACTCGTTACTGAAGCTAAGTAACATTTTAAATATATTAATAAAAGGAGAACATCACAGCGGTGCCTTGTTATTATACAGAGCGCTTTGTTGAATTTATCTCCGACAAAAATTATTTCTAACACTGGGAGTTATTTATTATCGGGATACTTAGGTTTATGATTATAAGGGCCTGGACAACTGTTCTGAAATCCCCAATGTCAATGAGGGGTCTGAGTTGCTGAAATGGTTCTGAGTTATGGTGGTTGTGTTCCAAGTTATGGTGGTTTAATACTATTTTTTTTCTTAAACACCCCACCCCACCCTGAGTTCTTTAGTCTTGCTTCTGTTTCAGAATTGTTATACTGGCTTCTCTCAATGTTGAACCAGTAGATATACTATTGGTGACAAAACTGAAAGTTGCTCTAGCCTGCCTTCACCTGCTGGCTGAGGAGCATAATCCACTCATCTGGATTAGTCTAGCACAGAGGTTCCCAACAAAGTCCTCAGGACATACCTAGCCAGTCAGATTTTCAGAATAACCACAATGAATATGCATGAGAGAAACTTGCATGCACTGCCTCCATTGAATGCAAAATTTCTCTTATACCTGACTGGCTAGGAATATCCTGAGGACTGGGTTGAGAAACGCTGGTCTAGCAGAATTCAAGGAAAGAAAATTTCAGATATGTAAATGTCTTCATAAAATTACCCCCTTTTCCTTATCGTCTCTCCAGTCCAGCCCCTTTCCTCTGGGTTGTGCTCCTCTTCCAGCAGCTTGGAGGCTGAGCCTATCATTGATTTGATGATGCTATGGTATAAATACCACTGGCACCGCCCACTAGCACCAGTAAGCTCAGCCTCCAAGCAGCTGGAAGGTAGCAGTAAGCCAGAGCTCAGGGCTTACCGAAGAGATAGTTAGGCCTTAGGGGGACAGTTAGGGGTCCTCTGCCTAGGTTTTTTCCCTGTGGTGGAGTTTTCTTTGGTTTATTTGAACTTGGATTATTTTCCTTTAATTTAATTTAATTATACTAGTTTAGTTTCTTCTTCCTCTTGGTTTGAGGACAGGGGTTCTCCCCCCCCCCCCACCCCGCGGTGCAGTTGTCCCTTGGAGGGCAAAAGAGGAGGAGGTTTGCTGCGGCCACATCGGGGAAGGAAATTTGGGGAGAGCTAGCCAGCCTGTCAGGGGCCTTGCTCCTGCCTGTTCTGCCTCATGCCGAAGCCCTGTCTGGTGGCTGAGCGCGGGGCAGGTGACCTACCGGTGCTGCTGCGGAGGAAAGATTCCCAACGTTAAAGCCTGGCGCCAGAGGAGACAGGCGAGTGAAGCGGAGCACAGCCGCATGGCGTTTTGCTCCTCGCAGCTGCTGGCGGTAGGGACCTGCGTGGCCTACTCCTGCACGTGGAGCAGCAGCAGGAGGTAGGTGTCTGGCTGTTTTTATTCATGCGTTTTCGCGCGCGCTTAAGGAGGAGACAGTTGAAGTTGCTGAAAGTGTAATTTCGAAGCGAGAGGACCTTTTGCTGCCAATCGCTAGTGTTTAAAAAAAAAAAAAAGGGTGTTGCCATTTATTTATATTTATTTATTTTAAGTGTAGTTTTGAAGGGGGGGGGGGGCGGCAGGCATAAAAGTCTTATTCTGTGCAGTTTCTGGAATCAGTCAGAGCACTGCACCATGCTGGGTAGGCCGCGGTGTCTGGTCTGCGGCACCCGACGGGGCATGGGGGTCAGAAGCAGGGGTCTGCAGGGGCTGTGCTGCAGAGGCTGCTTCAGTGGAGCAGGAAATGCAAGTGGGGTTATCCCAGGAGCAGCGGACGTCCGACTCCCAGGGGTCAGGGGATCCCCTGGAGGTGGGGAGTGAACGGACCTCTTCTCTCTCTTAGCCGTGGATCTGCTGGGGCCTTTTTTGTCACAGCCTACCCCTTCCATGTCCTCCGGAGAAGGGGGAGGCTGGGGGGACTTCTCCCCTGAATTTGTTTTACTGCTGCATAAGGCTTTTTGTATGCATCAGCAAGGAACGGGAGGCCCTCCTGCGTCGCAGGTATGCGGGCCTTCCAGACAGGAGATGGACAAGGATCAGGAGGCCGGCATCCCGCCTAAGCAGGCGAGGTTGCTGAATGAGGAGAACATCACGTCCCCTCTGTCTGAGGCTCAGGAAGGGGAGATGAAGAGGAACTCGAAGAGGGAGAGATTCCGGAGGAGGAACAAGCCCGGATAGTACGAGTTTTTTTGTCGGGAGGAAATCACAGCATTGATTACTGAATCACTGAAGGTGCTCAATATGGCGGCTGACGCTCCAGCGGACAAGGAGGTTTTAGAAGACCCATTGATCCAGGCCGTCAGGAAATCCCAGAAGGTATTTCCGGTGCACAGAGTAGTGTGTCAGATGATTCAGGAGGAATGGAATCAGCCAGAAGCCAGTTTAAGGGAGGTACAATCTATGACTTGTTTGTACCCCTTGCCGGAGATGGACGAGGAATTGCTGCGCTCTCCCAGAGTGGATGCAGCTGTGGCGGCAGTCACAAAGGACGACTATCCCGGTCGAGAGCAGTGCGGCTCTGAAGGATGCCCAGGATAGAAAACTGGATATGTTGCTGAAGCAAGCCTTTGATGTTAGTGCCCTCGCCCTACAGGCTTCGGTGTCGGGTGCTTGGGTGGCAAGAGCCTGAGGTGGTCGCAGCAGCTTCAGATAGCGGCAGTGTGAGCGCAGAATGTAAGAAGAGATCTAAAGCAGCATAATGCACAAATGACTGTGCTAATGACAGCACACAGTGCATTTAAATGGATGGTAATAAATCTCTTAGCTATCTAAAACAGATGCAGAAAACTACACAGAAAACCAGAAGGCTGAGCTTAATGCTAGGATTCTAACACAGGGTCTAAGGAGACATTAAGGGTTAACCAATAAGTCTAAGCCTGGAGGAGTACCCAAGAGATCAAGGTTTGATTCCCACTGGCACACCTTGTGATCTTGGTCTGTGGTCTGTGGTCAGTGCTAGTGAGGAATTTGTTTGTTTCATGAGCATACAGCAAGTGCTGGGGGGGGGGGGAACAGCAGGGGGAGGTGTGCTGGAATGAAGTTACACATGTGCTAGAATGCTATCTGGTGCATAAACATCATTCTGTACAGAAGTTTTGCTCTTAAACAACAGTGTTATTGTGAACAGTAGTTCTGTGCCGAATAATATTGCTGTATGTCCTAGATAGCAAACCAGCGCATTCGCAAACGTACTGCTTTTTTTTTGTGTTCAAGATATAGGTGCTGCTACTTGCGCATGTACCTGACTTGCTCTCACTTTTTTAGAACACAGTTTTTGGGCACTGCTCATTTGCATGCTGAGCAAAACTTCTGTATTAATCGTGCATTAGAAAGCCTTGCACTAGAACTTTAGTGCTGTGTTCTAGCGTACTGTTCACTGAGGCCCCAGTCTTTTTTTTTTTTTTTTTGAATGAAAAGGGCTTGATGTTTAAGAAAAAAAAAACCTTCAACCATTATAGATTTTACTTAGTGATTGCATCATTTCAGCTCTGTTACCACTATTGTTTATATTAAAGTACATTGATAAGATATAAACAGTCAGCTGAGAGAGAGAGGAGGAGGAAGAATGTGTGTGTGCTGGGGTGGGGGCAAAACGTTCTTAGTATGGAGAAAATAAAAGGTGCAAACATCCTTTTTTTAGTTTTTGTAATTCATAACAAATGGTATTTTTATCCACCGAAGCATTAATAGAGGCAGAATACGGCGTAGGCAATCTGCCCAGTTACTCTTGGCAACACTGCAGTAATACAGGCCAGTTGCCATAGACTTTATAAGATATGTCATCTTTGTCATTTATACTCTGCTAGCATGAGCAGGTGAGTGTAAACTTAACGGGGATATTTTCTGCTCATTATCTCTCCCTTTCCATGTCTTTCATGAGTGGAGGAGTAGCCTAGTGGTTAGAACACTGGCTTGGTAACCAAGCAACCAGGGTTCGATTCCCACTAGCACTCCTTGTGGCCTTGGGCAAGTCACTTAACCCTCCATTGCCTCGGAAGAAAGGCCTGGCAATCTACTTCCGGTGACACTGCCAAGAAAACCCAGGAGCTTCTGGGTCGCCAGGAGTCAGGACTGACTCGAAGGCACACATTGCATTTATTCCACGTCTAACCATAAAGGGTTTTTTTTGTAATTGCCTGTGTAGCCTACTAGACAGACATGGCCATGAGGGTCCGCCTTTCTGCTGGAACATCTAATATGCTAGACCAGTCAGACGAGTAGTTTATGCCCTCTCACCAGCAGGTGGAGGTAGACTTGAGAAACTTGGTGTGATGTCATCAGGAGGTTTCCTTTTCGTCCCTCCAGTTCAGTCCTGCACCGCTGGGTAGTGTTCCTCTTCCTGCGGCATGGAGACTGGGCATGTCAGAAGTCTGATACATCTACCGGTGGCACCTCCCACCAGCTTCCAGTGTGTCCATTCTCCATGCAGCAGGAGGTTGTGAGCCTACGATTTAGGCTCAACATGAGGAACACATAAGGAGAATTAGTTTGTAGATATTTAAATTTGGGAATATTTTATTTTCGGGTATGCAATACCTTTATTTTCATTGAGGTATTAGTTTAAAAAAAAAAAGGCAGGGAAGGGGGCAGTGGAGGGGATTCCTGCTCCACCTTCCCTTCATTTTTCTCTTCATTTAAGGCCCTATAGCACTCCCTGCCTTGTTGGGACAGTGGGGAGCTATTTGTGTTGCTCTGCTCTGCCTCCCGATTGAGTCTGCAGCGTCTGTGTGAGCTGTCCGATGTCGGCTGCAGTTTCTCTGCCTCGGGGGCTTGCCGGCATTGTGAAGGAAGAGCTACTGGCAGGAATCCAGGTATTTGATTTCATTTTTTCTCCGGATCTTGGGGGAACATAGCAGAGGGCTGGTGAGGGTCTGTGGGGGGTTTTCTTCTGGCTGAGGCCTTCCCCCTCGTGTGGAGCCGGCTGCTCGATGTTCAAGCACCATTTTTTTAGCACTGCCGTTTTTTTCCCGTGGTTTTTGCAGGCAGTGTATTTTTTGTGTGCAGAGACTCTCTGAGGGTTCAGGACATATGGAGGTTAGCAAAAAAATTATTTTGGTGTTTGCTCCAAGCCTCTTTATTGCCTGTAATTAGGCATTTGAGGTTTTAAAGTAAAAAAAACAAACAACAAAAAACAGAACAAAACAAAAACAAAAAAACAGGGATTGGAGTAAGGTGTGTGTGTTTTTTTTGTTTGTTTGTTTGTTTTTTATTATTTATTTATGCAATTTACAATACATTAGAGAAGATGCTTAATAAAAAGCCTTACTCAAGAAACAGGGTTACACCAAGAAAATCAACATTTCACTATACAAAATGCTCATATAACAGAAATAGTAAAAGCAAAAAAAAAAAAAAAAGTGTTAACCCTCTCTAGTCCACAAAGGGAAGTGGGAGCATCACAGCAAAAAGAAATTAACATCGAAGCTCAAAAGAAACAGATCATAACCACATATCCAGCATTACCACTTAACAGGAGCACTAAGAGGGAGCAGGAGAAGCTTCCAAACGTCTGGAACTAATAAAGGTAACCAATTGCGCAGGGTCAAAAAAAACATAAGAAACTGAACAATACTTGATCAGACATTTACAAGGGTGTTTAAGGAAAAATAACCCCCCCAATTGCAAAACACCAGGTCGTAAAAGTAAAAAATCTCTACGACGCTTTTGAGTCTCCCTAGAGAGATCAGGATATATACGTACCGCTAAACCCCGGAATAGAATCTTCCTCTTCTTAAAGAAAAGTTTCAATATCCACTCTTTATCAGATATCAATGCAAATGTTACTAGCAAAGTTGAGGGATCTTGAGACTCTAAACCAGAATTTTCAATCAAATCTGTAACATTAAGGGAATCCCCTTGCACATTACCATCCCCTGAATTCCTCAACATAGGGACACGCTTAGCCTTAGAAATATAATAAGCATTAACCAAAGGTGGCATAAGGTTAGAAGAGACCCCCAAAATGTCGGAAAGATACTCTTTAAACATGTCCCTAGGAGATACAGATACTAATCTAGGAAAATTAATAACACGAAGATTATTACTACGCGAGAAATTTTCTAATTGTTCCAACTTAGAATTCACAATCAAATCCTTCTTTTGAGAGATATCTACATAATCTTCCAAAAGTTTTACTTTCTGCCGTTCTTCTTCTAACACCGTAGAAAGATTAGACACCCTCTCCTCCAAAACCGCAACTGTCCCCGAAGTCAAATTAACTTTCGATGATACAGATGTAATCTGCGGGAGCAATACTTCACCAAGAGAAACAACTGCGTTCCATATCGACTCCAGAGTGAAAGTCACAGGACGTTGAAGAACAAAGGTTCCATCCGGGGCAGCAGTTGGGGCACTCTCCATCCGCCGAACAGGCTGCAATAGTTCCAAGCGTGTAGAAGGAAGAACTTCTGCGTACAAACCTCCGACAGACAGCGACGAAGTTGGCAAAAAAACAGGAGGCTCCACTGGCCTCACTTCCAGGCTCCTGCGACACACCTTTCCCTGGGCCTCGCAAGGAAATCCCCTCTCCCAGTTCTCTTGGGGGGGATACCTCCAGGAAGCCTTCCGGCAACAGGCTAGGACGAGGAACCTTTGGCGCTGGGCTCACACCAGGGGAGAGAGATGACACAGAGGCCGATACCGAGCTCTCCGACTTCGGTAAATCGACCAGCCGGTCGTCTCCACCTGCAACAGCTGGACCCCGGGTTCATAGCCAGTGGTGGAGAAGCCTCGGATCTAGTGACGAGGATTGTAGAGGCTAATGCCTGCGCGACCGCAGTGCCTGGTGTGCGGAACCCGCAGAGGGACAGTTTCGGTCAACGGCGTGTGTCGTGGCTGTGCAACTGAAGCGGTGCAGATGGAGCAGGAGTTGCATGACCACAGTAAGGAAGAACCTCTCTCCAAACCCCCGGGGACCTGGAGGGGAGGAAGGGGGAAGAGGTTGGGCGAGAGGCTCCTCTCTCGCCGCAAGCGTCTGCATTGTCTCTGCCAGGTAAGAGCGCTCCTCTGGGGACGCTGGCCGCTGCTATGGAGGATTTTCCCCCAGATTTCGTCCTGCTGTTACATCAGGCTTTTTGCCTTTATAAGCAGGGGGCTGTGCCGGATGTCTCGTGGTTGAGTCCCGGGGTAGTTATGACAGTGGCACAGACAACCACAGCTTCGTAGGTGAGACCAATCAAACAGCCACGAGTGGTGGAACACCCAGACCCTTTCTTCGGAGTGTTTGGGTGACGATGAGTTGGAGGGGGAGTTGGACGGTCCGGGGGAGGATCTAGAGGAAGGTGAGATCCAAGAGCCTGAGAATCAGACCCAGATTATTTGGGTGTTTAGGAGAGAGGAGCTCCCTGCTCTGATCTCAGTCGCTATAGGCCCTTAACCTTTCCGTGACCGTGTCAGTAGAAGATAGTGTGGAAGATCCATTCATTCAGGTGGTGAGGAAATCCCAGGCAATGTTCCTGGTCCATAAGATGGTTAAGCAGATTCAGGATAAGTGGGACATGCCTGATAGCTCGACTCTATCCGTTATCTGACCAGGAACGAGAGATGTTTCGCTCTCCTAGGATAGATGCGGTGGTTTCAGTGGTTACGAAGAAGACTACCGTTCTGGTGGAAGGTAGCGCGGCCTTAAAGGATGGGCAAGACAGAAAGGTAGACTCGATGGTGAGGCAGGCCTTTGAGGCGAATGCTCTTGTGCTACAAGCCTCCATTTGTGGGGCATGGGTAGCGAGAGCTTGTCTTCGTTGGTCTCAGCATTCACAGGTGGTAGATATGTCGCAGGACCAGTTGCAGGACTTGTCCAGATTGGAGTCCAGGGCAGCCTATTTAGCAGACATGCATTATGACCTGATCAGGACTTTGGCGAATAGTATGTCTTCGTTGGTGGCGGTGCAAAGATATATTTGGCTGCGGAATTGGGCGGCCGATAGTTCCTCCAAGGCTTAGTAAGCTTCCTTTTAAAGGGAAGCTGCTTTTTGGTGAAGATTTGGACAAGCTGGTTAAAGACTTGGGAGAGTCCAAAGGCGGTCGGTTGCCTGAGGACAAGCTGAAGATGGGGAGGCCCGGAGCAATGTTGAGGGAGCCAGGCTTGCGGTTTTCGGGCTTCCCGTTTGGGATCGTTTCAAAGAGGGCAGTATCCCTTTCGTGGCCAAGGATTTAGAGGTTTCTGAGGAGCGGGCAGAGGGTTCACGAGCCCTCCGCCAGCCGGTTTCAAGAAGTCACAATGAAACGAGGGGGGCTCAGGCGGGGCTGCAACCCGTAGGAGGTCGGCTGTGGGAATTTTTGCCTGCCTGGGTTCAGACAACATCCGATCAATGGGTATTGGAGGTCATTCGAGAAGGCTGCGCTCTCAAGTTTGCTCGACCGGTTCGAGACTCTTGTTCTTTCTCCTTGCAGGGGGCGGAACAAGGAGTCGGCGATTTGGACAACTTTGTCACGTCTCAGACAGCTCGGGGCCGTGGTTCCGGTCCTTCAGACTCAATGCTGGTCAGGTCGGTACTCCGATTTATTTCGTGGTCCCAAAGGAGGACGGGGCCTTTCGTCCGATTCTGGATCACAAGGGTGTCAACCGTTGTCTGCGGGTAACCCATTTCTGTATGGAAACTCTAAGATCAGTAATGGTGGCAGTTCATCAAGGGGAGTTCTTGACTTCGCTCGATCTCACCGAGGCTTATGCACATCCCGATTCGAGCGGATCATCAAAGATTCTTGCGGTTTGCGGTTCTGTGGGGTCATTTTCAGTTCCAAGCACTACCATTGGGATTGGCAATGGCTCTGCGAACGTTTACCAAAGTGATGGTGGTGGTAGCGGCCTTTCTGCACAGGGAAGGTTTGCTCGTTCATCCTTACCTAGACGACTGGTTGACTTGGGTAAAGTCCCGAGCAGAGAGCGAAAAAGCAACGGCCAGAGTGGTGCAGTTCTTGCAGAGCCTTGGTTGGGTAGTCAATGCCTCCAAGAGTCGGTTGGTGCCGTTGCAGATGTTAGACTATCTGGGGATTCGGATCGACACAAGGGTCGGAGCGGTTTTCCTTCCGGAGCCTCGAGTTCTAGTGATACAGTCCTTAGTACTAGGTTTCTTGAAGCAGCGGGCGCCGACAGCCTGGCATTATCTTCGGGTGCTAGGTACCATGGTGGCTGCCCTCAAAGTGGTTCCTTGGGCTCAGGCGCACATGCGGCCTTTTCAGAGGTCTCTGCTTCGTCAGTGGTCACACCAGGAGGACCCAGCGATGACGGATGCCAGCCTGGCGGGCTGGGGAGCCCATTGCAAGGGACTCTATGCACAAGGCTTTTGGAACGTGGAGGAAGCTCAGTGGTCCATCAGTTGTCTGGAGTTACGGGCGATGGCTCTGGCTCTAAAAGCGTTTGAGTCGGTTTTGTTAGGGCGAGAAGTTCGAGTACTGTCTGACAACGCTTCCGCGGTGGTGTATCTCAACCGGCAAGGCAGAACGGGCAGCGTTGTGCTGGAGAAGGATGCAGTAGCTCTGTTCGGTTGGGTGGAGCCTCTGCTTCTGGCGCTGTCGGCGGCACATATAGCGGAAACGGACAATGTGATGGCGGATTACCTCAGTCAGGTTCGCGTGGACCCCGGGGAATGGGAGCTGAATCCAGAGGTATTCAGGTGGGGGATTCCAATGATGGATCTCATGGCAACTTGTCAGACGGCCAAAGCCAGCCGTTTCTTCAGCAGGAGAAGAGAAAGGATGTCCGAAGGAATCAATGCCTTGATTCAGCAGTGGCCATCACAGGGCCTTCTGTATGTATTTCCTCCCTGGGTGCTCATAGACCGGGTGATTCAGCGCATAGAGAAACATCTCGGAGCCGTGATTTCAATAGCGCCGGATTGGCCGCATCGTCTGTGGTATGTGGACCTGGTGAGGCTTCTCGACTGTCAACCGTGGCAATTGCCGATATTTGGGAGGATCTACTTCTGCAGGGACCTCTTCGGATGCCACAGGTAGCTCAGTTCTCGCTTACGGCTTGGCCATTGAAAGGGCTAGGTTGAGGAAGAAAGCTTATTCGTCAGCAGTGGTTGCTACCTTGGCTGTCGGCCAGAAAGCGTTCGACTTCCTTGGCTTATGTTCGCATTTGGCGTATCTTTGAAGGCTGGTGTGAAACTAGGCAGTTACGTCCTTCCTTAGTCTCGGTTCTGGAAGTGCTGAGTTTTCTTCAGGATAGCTTTGATAAGGGTTTGGTGGCCAGTTCTTTGAGATTACAGCTGGCTGCTATAGCTTATCGTTGCAAGGTTCAAGGTCGTGCCGTGGGCACTCGCCCAGATGTCTTGCGCTTTGAGAGCGGTATCATGTTTGCGGCCTCCTCGCCGTGTGTTGATTCCTCCGTGGGATCTCAATTTAGTGTTGGGAGCATTGACGAGATGGCCTTTTGAGCCTCTTGGTGAAGCCTCGGTTAAGGATCTGACTTTGAAAACGGTGTTTCTGGTGGCTATCTGTTCGGCACGGCGGGTTTCAGAGTTGCAGTCTTTATTTATTTATTTAGTATACATTTGTATACCGCTACTTCCAGTGATCAGCAGCGGTTTGATTACAGATTGGAAATTGTCAAATCATGACAGGAAATTTTTGAGGTATAAACACATTGATTAGACAGGAAAGCACAGCACACAGAGAACTATTTTACAGGGAACATGGGCTATGGAGGGTTAAGTGGCTTGCCCAAGACCACAAGGAGCACCTGTGGGACTAGAAACCCCAGTCCTTCCGGCCCAAGGTTGCTGTCCTCTAGTGGGATTTGAACCCCTGACCTTCCGGCCCGAAGTACCTTGCCCCAACCACTAGGCCACTCCTCCACTCCACTCCACTCCACTCTTTATCTTGTAGGGAACCTTTTCCTGGTGTTCTTCAAAGAAGGTAGTGTCGCCGTTTCATCTTAATCAGTCTGTAGCCTTACCTGTGTTGAAGTCAGCAGGTGAGAGGGGGGACTGACCGGAATTTACGGTTGCTGGACGTGAAGAGTGCTCCATTACTTGCAGGTTTCGGAGTCTTTTCGTAAGTCGGAGTGCTAGTTTGTTGTTTTTGGGGGCCCGCATAAAGGTGAAGCAGCCGCCAAGGCTTCCATTGCTAGGTGGATTAAGGAAGCGATAGCATCAGCTTTTCTTTTGCAAGACCATCAGGTGCCTTTGGAATTGAGAGCTCATTCAACAAGGGCACAGGCGACATAGTGGGCGGAACACAGCAGAGTTCTGGCAGTTGAAATCTGTAAGGCGGCTACGTGGTTCTCCTTGCACACTTTTAGTAAGCATTACCGTCTTGATGTGCAAGTGGCAGGGGATGCCTGTTTCGGGTCAGCAGTTTTGCGGTCCGGTTTATCAGGTCCCTCTCATTAGTGTACTGCTCTGCTACATCCCAGCGGTGCGGGACTGAACTGGAGGGACGAAAAGGAAAGAGAAATTAGACTTACCTGCTAGTTGTTGTTCCTTGAGGAACTTCAGTTCGGTACCGATTCCCACCCAAGTTGCTGATTCAGTCAGTGGTCTTGTGACATTGGAGTAGCCGGCCACGCAAAGAAAAGTCTAATGGTAAGTGTTTATTACCTGTTCTGTGGGGTAATTGACTGGTTGGCCATTCTGCTCCATGCTACCTTCTTTTGCCTTCTTTCATATGTTTCATATCTTTAATGCTGTTTCCTTGGAGAGGGGGGGGGGGGGGTGGAGCAGTTATCCTCTTCTCTCAAGGAGTTTATTTGAGAGGCAGCGAAGCCTCGAGTTTACAGTTCATATTGGTTATAACTACTTATGTATTGCTCCTTAGAGTTTGCTTTGTCAATAGGTCACTGGAAGCTGGTGGGAGGTGCCACCGGTAGATGTATCAGACTTCTGATATGCCCAGTCTCCATGCTGCAGGAAGAGGTACACTACCCAGCGGTGCAGGACTGAACTGGAGTTCCTCAAGGAAAACGGAGTTACTTACCTGTAACTGGAGTTCTCCGTGGACAGCAGGATAAGTCAGCCACAATTGGTGATGTCATCCGACGGCGCCGAGACGGAAGTACTCTCCATAGCTCAGAAGGGCTTTTCGCCCTTCTGAGCATGAGCCAACTGGCTCCACCCCCTGCCCGCCCCTAGCTAGCCAGTACGTCACTAGCTGAGCCTTTTGCAGCTAGGAGGCGGGCACCGGATGGAGGCTGACCCCATCCCAGGGGAGGTGGGCGGGTATGTGTGGCTGACTTATCCTGCTGTCCACGGAGAACTCCAGTTACAGGTAAGTAACTCCGTTTTCTCCTAGGACAAGCAGGATGAGTCAGCCACAATTGGTGCCTCCCAAGCTGCCATGTGCTGTGGGGGATGGGGACGGCCGAGACTCTTTTTCAGGTCTGGCATGACAGAATGTTGCCTGTTGCAACAAGGACATATAGGCCTAACATAGGCTTGTAGAGTCAATGCACCATAATAGGCCGAGCATAGACTTGTAGAGTCGAAGCACCATAGTGTTGCGAGGGCATATAGGCCTGCAGGGACCTAGGTCTGCAGGAACATAAGTGAAGCACGCATATGCCGAGGCAGCGTGCAGTGCCCATGCCCCCTACGATGGTCTGCAGATGCGAACGTGATTAAAGGGTGCCTCTGCGAGGTAGGAGAGCTGGCTGCCGGCCCATTGAGCAGCAGTGGTGCGGAGTAACTGCAACGGAGAGGCCGTTGCGTCGTCTGTTGGGGGCTTCAAAATTTAAGAAAGGCGTCTCTTCTCGCCTTGGTTGTTTATTCATTTGCCTATTCATTCACTATAAATGCATATATATATATTAATAATAATAAGAGATTTTTTTATTTTATTTTATTTTTTTTTGTGTGTCAACTCCGGAAGATGTTACTGGGGGGAGTTGTAACCCCATTCGCCTAGAAGGGTAAGAGATAGCCGGCATTGGGAACCTGTGCCATTGGGCAGGCGAGATTAGGTTGTCCAGTATTGGAAAGCCAGAGAAAGGACGTAACAGGCTTCGTTAGACCAATGCGGAGTACCGCCCGGTCTATGCCATCTGTGAGGCGAAGAGTGCGCCGGAAGGCGGCATCGGCTATGCTATAAGGGAGGTATGAGGTAGATCACTGATGTTGTAGCATCCATAAGTCAGCTCCGAGCCAGGCGGTCTGTGGAGGTGGCAGTCCAGATGTTAGGGCTGTCTGGTCGGCAAGGACTCACGACCTTACGACCCTATAGTTCTCGTGAGGTGCATCCTCACCGATAGTGTTTGGCGTACGGGTGATGTGATAGTTCAAATTGCCACTTCTTGGTGGCCGGATGCAGGGGGGCGTCTGGGATGAATGTGCATGCCTCTGCGCATGGCCTTGGTGTGGCTTGGGCTCTTGCCTGTAGCCTAGCCCTTGCCTGTATCCGGCGTGTCTTGCCCATGTAGCCGGGCCCTTGCCTGTAACCAGATGGCTGTGTTTTGTGGAAGAGACCGGGTGGCCGGGGTAGTGGACTGCTGCGCTAACCACTAGGCTACGCTTTCATCCGGTGGAGTCTTTAGGGATGTAGTCTGTTCGGACTGGGCAGATCCCGGGCATACCAGAGGTCTATCTCAGGAAACATGCGCTGTACAGCCGAGGGATGTCAAGAGCAACGGCTTTGTGGGGGCTGTTGTTCGTGCCTGTGAGTCACGTCAGCCGTTCAGGCTGGTGTAGGAGTAGAAGACCACAGGGTCAGGTCTGGATTGCGGCCTGTCAACGGGGACAGGAATAAACGGGGTCTGGCTCTGGTGCTGTACCGTCAGCATGCCGATCTGTTTGCGATGAGACCCAGAGAGGGAGGAGCCTACGGTTTGAGCTCCTGCATGGTCCCAAGAGGCGGGACTGCTGGGAGCATCCGTTTCCTCACCGTCTAGGCCTTGGGGTGCTGAGCCATAGGCATCGTTGCACTGCGGTAACTCCACAGCATGGTCCGCACGGTACTTGGACCTGTGACTGGATCCTGCGACCCGATGGTCAGGTACACCTGCCTTTGAGCACACTGAGGTAGGTAGGTCCCTGGGTATCTCATAAGGAAGATCCAGACTGGGGTCCCAGCCTGGCCATGAGACATCGGCTGGCCAAGAGCCTGACACTCCATCTTTCTGCCCAGTGCCACAGAGTTTAATGGACAGGTGTTTTCCGTGGGGCAGAGAAGATGCTCTGCGTCATGTACGGGAGGACAGCAAGGCTCAGAGGTAATGGGCGGCAGGCAGGTGGTGGTAGCAGGCCGTCGCTCCCAATCCAGGCCCGGCAAGAGAAGGCTGTTGGCAGAATAGGCAGCGCTGTTCATTTTGAGAAGTGCAAGGGGGGGGGGGGTCCCAACATGATTTGTGAGAGTGCGTACCTATGACATATGTGCGATGGGGTTGCACAGGGACCCATGCAATGAGGTAGATAGGGCACCGAGTCCGCTGCCACCATGTTGTGGGTATGCGGCATGGACTGAGTTGAGAGGGTACGAGGAGTCCAGGCAGGCAGGATAGGAGGCACGAGGCGCAGGAAGGTGGCCTGGCAGTAGGGCCACTGCTGCTGGGCCAGTGCATCTGGGTGTGAGGAGTTTGGGTGGATGCCCAACATAACTGCCCGTGTAGTAGATTGCTGGCCTCCTCCTTGTACAACCACAGTTGTCCTACCCTTAGGAGCAGAGGATGGTATCTTGAGCCATTCGTGGTAGGTAATTCCCAAAGCCCATGTCCCGATCAGTGGACTATGAGCATCTTCCTCTGTATGTTCCTGCAAGAAAGGTAAGTGGGTCCTGAAGCTTATGGATCAGTAAGTCAACCTGGTGCATGAAGATCTGGGACCAGGAAGATGATGGACTGCGGAAAAATATATATATATACGGAACTGTTTTGGGGCTTGAGCCTGGGCTCCCCTGCCCATGAACACACTGGATGTGTGTACTGCATCATGAGTCGCCACGCTTGTACCGAGTGGCGCCCTGTTGGGTGATATCAGCCCTGGTGTGGTATGTACCATGAACCATAGCCTTAGTGAGGGCCATGGAAGGACCTACTGTTGGGAACCACGATTTGTAGACAGGTTATAGGGTGTGGAGACAGGCCAAATGGAAGGTCGAGGGTCTAGTGTTCCAGCTGGAGATGTCGCAACCTGCAGCTCTCGCCCTGCTTGAGGGCGGCACTGGCCAAACTCAAGATCCGGTCTGTACCTTGTGGAGCGAAGAATGACTCCAGACCTGGACATTGCATCCCGGGGTAGAAAACTTTTGCCGCCTTTCAAAAAAAAAAAAAAGAGTCGTGGGACATGCTCTGCGGGATATACAGCTGGGGATAAAATAAATATGCCTCAGAATGCAATAATACACATAACAGGTAGTGCCTCCCACAGCCGCCTTCATTGGGCACAGTGGGGGATTGAACCCCTGATCCCTGCACCATTGGTTAGTGTCTTAACCATAGTACTGTGGCTATGTTCCTTTTGACCTTGGAATTAAACCTCCTTTATAATGACAGATATGTGAGCTGGGCCTCTATGAGGGCAGGAGTGGTGCGAGATGAGCCACGTGGGTTCAGAGTCTGGTGTATGCTGACGCGTGGTAAGGCGCAGGCATGGACCGGGAGAGCCTTGAGTTGGTTTGGGAACACCCATGGAGCAGTAGGCTTCAGGGCATCCAAGCACCTACTGCTGAGCTAAGCAGCTCGGCACTTCCTCAGCAAGGGGGTCCCTTTCTCATGGCCTCATCCAGTCATAAGGGTTGGGTGCAGGTCATCACATGCAGACCAGAGGTGGACTGTGGAGGATTGACCGCCTAGCCTAGCCTTCTCGAAGGCTCTAAGTGCTGGTGCAAAGCATGTAAAGCTGTACCGCAACTACGCAGTTGGCTCAGGGCATGATGCTGCTGGTCTCCCACCAGGAGAGGGTGGCAGGAGAGAGTGCCCCAGGCTTCCCGTTAGGCTTCCTATGATCAGATGGTGCCATGCATGGGGGACATTGCCGGCATGTAAGCTGTTGGTCACGGAGAGCCAAGCTGTCAGCCTCATAGGAGGTTTTATTGGATTGGCAGTAGCCCCAGCTGGGCTTGAACCTGTGATCTTCTGTTTTTACACACATTGTCTGTGTGCACTGCGCCACTGATGTTGCCACCGCAGATGGAGCCAGCAAGGCTTACGAGGTTTGGCTGACTTGCCTATGGAGGCTTTGTTCCAAGAACCAGGAGGCATGGTGGGGCATCGCTGGGGCTCCTTCACTTGGTTTGGAGATGGCCTGACAGACACCACACGCGTACCAAACCTTTAGTGGGATTGGGGGTCGCCGTCTAGCGCTCGGGTACGATTGTACGGGTTCTGCGGCTGATCAGGCTAAGGTGGCCGAGGTGGGCTGACCTCACGTAACTACAAGGTTGAGCAGAAGTCTTTGTCCGTCGATCGTTGCTTCCAGCTGCCCTGGTGTTTAATGCTTTCGTGGAGGATGGCATTTCGGCGCGGAGCTCATGCTGAGAGCGGCGTCTCAGTGTTGAAGCTTGGTGGGCTGTGTGATCAGCGGGGAGGCTTACTGGCGCCGATCCGGAAGGGTCCCAAGGCTCTGAGCTAGAAGGGCAGCCACCTGTTGTTGCCGCTTAAGTTACCATTGCTGCGCTGGCGTCCAGCGTCAGCGCGGTGACGGGGGCCAAAGGAAACTTGCTCAGCTAAGCGGCATCCGGAACCAAAACTCAGGGACTCCTGAGCTTTGAACTCACGCCGTCCAACGCACAGCAGCCTCAGAAGCCGCGGCTTGTGTACCCAAGTGTGTTGGGGGGTGTTTCCGTCAAGGAGGCCGTCAGCCGATGCAGAGGGGCTTAGCCAATGGCGCAGACGCTAGGACTGAGATTAGCCAATGGCGCCGAGGGGAGTAGGCTCGGCTCAGCCAATGGTGCCGAGGGGCGTGATCCGCTTAGCTCGGCTAGCCAATGGCGCCGAGCAAGGAGCACTGGGGCAGGCTGGGATGGCTGAATTCATCTCCGGGAGGGAGGTGGCTGGGCAAGATGGCCGCCCCCATAGTCCCCACATGTGAGGGGATGCGGAGCGGCAGCGGATCAAGTAAGGATATACAGGGACGGAGGCCTCACTCGGCACGTCCCAGGTGCAGTGGGGGTATCCGCTGAGCTCACTTAAGCATATCCTCAGGAATCCTTTCCTTCTTGAAGGAGACGACGGGGATCCTACGCGCAGAGAGAGAAAGAAGGTAAGGCTGGCTAGCCGGGGATGGAGGCCTGATAGGCACATCCTGGACTGCCGCACAGGCGATTGCCGCCTTGGAATCTTCATCCTCCAGCCCATTTCCCTGGAGTTCCTTGTAGGCCAGGAGTAGCGGTGGCAGCGACTCTCGACTAAGAGTGCTGCTTGAGCTAGTGTCCCCCGCTCCTCTTAACTCTGCTGCAGATCTGGGAACGGAGGCCTGTTAGAGGGCTAGCCGGGGACGGAGGCCTATTAGGCATGTCCTGGGCTGCCGCGCTGGCTGGCTTCATTTTGAGAGTCCTGGAGACCTTCCACTGTGGCTGCTCCCCGAAGGCATGAGCATGAGGGGGGGCCCCCATGATCCTGATCGCAGCGTGAAGATATTCTCCGCTGCCTAAAGAGAGAGAGGAACTGAAGAGAGCAGGTAAAATGACAATACGTACGTGTAGATGAGAATTCTGATGATTTAAGTTTGCTTAAGGATTGATTTCTGGTTGAGAGTAGCAAAGTCCGTTTTGCTGGCAAGGCGGAAGAACTAAAACTGGCTAGCTAGGGGCGGGCAGGGGGTGGAGCCAGTTGGCTCATGCTCAGAAGGGCGAAAAGCCCTTCTGAGCTATGGAGAGTACTTCCGTCTCGGCGTCGTCGGATGATGTCACCAATTGTGGCTGACTCATCCTGCTTGTCCTAGGAGAACAACAATTAGCAGGTAAGTCTAATTTCTCTATAATCACTTGTGCCATACTGAGAGAAGTCAGTAAGAATTTTCCAAGCAGGAGCTAAACTGAAAAAACTCAGAGAAATAATTCCAAAACAATTAGCTAAAAAACAATTGGAACAAGCTGAACTCTGAATTTGGCTCTCTTACCATATCTTACAGCTGATCAGGCTCAGCAACAGCTAAGTATTGAAAAGGCAGTAGGGGGGAAAAAAAAGAAAAGGCAGTAGGACTTCCCAACTTGCAACAATGTCTTCCAGGGTGAGTCCTGGACTGGTTTAGCAGGACTTAAGGAAAGGATATTAGATATGAACAAAATCTCTCCTTCCTTATGCTAGACCATTGCAGACAAGTGGGATTTACTCAGGTAGTCAGGATCTTGGTTGTGAAGAAGATTAAACCTTTGGCAAGGCTGTTTTTGGTCATGGCATCATCAGCATTTGCTCCCACATGCAACCAGTAGTGCTTCACAAAGATACTCAAGGAGGACCGGGTAGCTGCCCTACAGATGTCCTCTGGAGACACCAAGGCTGACCCAGCCCAGGAGGAGGCCTGCAATCTTGTTGAGTGAGCTTTAACTCTGTCCAGCATCTGCTTCCTGGCTAGAAGATACACCAAACTAATGGCCTCTGATCCAGCAAGAAATGGAGGATTTGACTGCTGCTTAACTTTCCTGGGGCCACTGACAAGCACAAATGGATGATCCAGTTGCCAAAAGGTATTAGTCGCTTCCGGATGCCAGAACAAAATAACTCTTCATATCTAGGAGATGCAGGAAGGGATCCGACCACAGATCATCCTCCGCAAAGAAGGGCAAGACTGCTTTCTGGTTTAGGTGAAAAGGGAAAAATCCCTTCAGAAGAAAAGATGGTTAGCAAGAAGACAAGTTCTCCGGGAGCAAGCAGGAAGTCAGTCCTCGCATATGGGTGATGGTACCGACGGAGCCCTCGCGGAAGCATCCCCCCAGTTTTCAAAGAAAGCCTTTGGGAGATACTACCATGCATATGTGGTCCCTTTCCCACCCAAGGGTGCCATCTTGCTCAGTCTCCTTTTTTCCATGGAGCCCTTCAGACATCCGTCTTAACTTGTCCCCGGAAAAAATGGATGTTTCTGCCTGAGTTCCATACTCTCCTCCAGTATTGCACCGGTACTCTTCCCGCCACCCGACCTCGCTGTCTCTGCATAGAGTTCGGGTTTATTTTGTAGTTTTTTCGTTTTTGCTGTCGTCGTGCCTTTTTATCCAACTGGCAGCCTGGCGGGTCTTTGACCTTGCGGGGGTACTTCTTTCCCCCATGGCTACCAATGGCTTCAGGAAGTGTGATCAGTGCACAAAAATTGTCTTTGACACACACGACTGCTGCCTTTGCTGCCTCAGGCCTGACCACGACCTTGCAGCATGCAGTCTCTGCATAAAGATGTCCAGCAAGGCCCTCAAGAGCCGCCAGCAGCAGCACGATAGGTGGGGGTTTTTTTTGTCCCTCCGTTGAGTCTCTGGTACCTCCGAAGGCCAGGGCTTGTCTGAAACCACAACATCTTGGGCAGGCCCCTTTGACCCCGAGCCCTACTGTGGTTCTTCAGAGAGGGGGTTTCCCTCAAGGGAACCCAGGAAGAAGAAGAGAACCTCGAAGGCGGCATCCCTGAATGGATTCGACAGGCTGGGTGTGCCCCGGGCCAGGTCCTGCAATCTGAGATGCTCGTCTGAGGGATCGGAGAGGGAGCGGCCTGCAAAGGTCCCCCAAAAGGACTCTACCTCGGACTGACCTAAGTTGCCAGACGCCATCCTCGTCGAGGACTCCCATTCAGGGGAACCGGTGTCAGGCCTGAGCCCCTCAATGATGGCTGCAGAGCCTTCTAGCCTAGAGTCCAGAATGGCAGCCCTGGAGCACAGTTTGTCTGCCTTCATGGACTAGCAGCAGGCTGTACTACCGTATGTCTCATCTCCTTCCAACACAATGTCTGGAGTTCAACGGGGCAAGGCTGGACACCCTCCAGTCAAAGGCCTTCCTACCTGGGGACCGGGCCGGCCACCTCAGGATCCTGGCAAGGGACAAACTGCACCAGCAACTCTTGTGCCTCCTCGGACACTTGGCCTCCACGGTCCACATCACCCCAGACGCCCACCTCCACATGAGGGCTGTGCAGTGGTATCTCTGGGACCAGTGGACTCGGGCCACGGGGCGCCTCTGGGACAAAGTCTCCGTGACCTGCCAGTTGCCGGACTCTCTGACATGGTGGCAGACCCCCAAATATCTTGAGGCAGGGATGCTTTTTCAGGCCCCAAGTCCGCTAAGGGTCCTAACCACGAATGCCTCCCTGCTCAATTGGGGAGCTGTTGGGGAACTCTCCAGGACTCCTTTCTCAGGAAAGGGGTTCTTCTGCACCCCAACTTGGGGTCCCTGTCACTGCGTGGCTGCTGAAAGGGTGACCCTAGCCCCTTCAGGTGAGGAAGAGGAGATCCTGCTGGCCTCTCGTAAAGTGGCTGCTTCTAGGAAAGCTTACACTCTGAAGTGGTGCAGGTTCTCAGCTTGGTCTGAGTACGGGACTGACCCGTTCTCCTGCTCGGTGGGACTGGTGTTATAGTACCTTCTCCATATCTCGCAATCTGAGCTCAAACTAACTCTGTCAGGGTACACCGCAGCGCTCTGGTGGCGCACCACCACCCGGTGGATGGCAAACCCCTCTCAGCCCAGCCATTGGTGACCCACTTTCTAAGGGATGTGCTCTTATCGAAGTCCCTGGTTCACCCACTGGCAACTAAGTGGGACCTTAATGTGGTATTGGGGCAGCTCACTCACCTGCCCTTTGAGACTCTGGCTACTTGCCACCTGTAATACCTCTCGTGGAAAGTGGCATTTCTGGTCACGCTCACCTTCACTCGCAGAGTTAGCGAGCTTCAGGTCTTAGTGGTGGAAGCACCTTATACCAGGTTCTACAAAAACAGGGTGATGCACTCACCCTAAATTTCTTCCGAAGGTGGTATTGTCCTTCCATCTCAACCAGGAAGTGGTACTTTTCACCTTCTTTCCGAGACTTCTCTCCAATAGAGGTGAGACTGTCCTTTACACTCTGGACTGTAAATAGGGCTTTGTCCTATCTCCAACGCACTCGAGGCCACCATAAAGCTGCTCAGCATTTCATCTCCTACAACCCCCGTAGACTGGGGGAGGCGGTGACCATCTGGGTGGTGGACTGTATCGCTCTTGCCTATGACCAGGCGGGGCTCCTGCTGGAAGGCTGAATCACAGCGTACCGTGTCAGGGCCATGGCAGCCTCTGTGGCAAACTTGCGCTCCATCCCAATGGTGGACATCTTTGCAGCCCATTACTGCCTGGAAAGAGTGTCCCGATGGGACAGTGCCTTTGGCCAGGCTGTGCTCCATAATGCTTTTGGGGTTTGGGCAACTCCTACCCTCCGACCCTTCTGTGTGCAGGCTACCGGAGTGCTGGTTTTCATCAGAGACAGGGGTCCTACTGTAGTCTGCAGACATGGACTCAATTGCTGCTGCTTGTGGCTCCCCTTGAGGGAGATTTGTATTTTTTCGCTATGGGTTTTCTGTAGCCTGTTCTTGGGGATTCCCATATGTGAGGACTGACTTCCTGCTGCTTCCCGGAGAAAGTGTAGTTACTTGCTTGTAACAGGTGTTCTCCAGAGACAGCAGGAATCGGTCCTCACAACCGTCCCTCCTCCCCTTGGAGTTGCTCCTGTACCATCTTTTATTTTTGCCGTCTTTTAGCTATGTCATCTGACTGAGCAAGATGGAACCCTTGGGCGGGAAGGGGACCACGCATGCGTGGTAGCATCTCCCAAAGGCTTTCTTTGAAAGCTGGAGGGATGCTTCCATGAGTGCTCAGTTGATGTTGACGTCATTCATAAGTAAGGACTGATTCCTGCTGTCCCTGGAGAACACCTGTTACAGGTGAGTAACTACGCTTTCTGGAGATCTGTAAAAGGGGCTCCCAGCAGGACAAAGTCAGTAGCTCTGAGATCCACCTGGCAGAAACAACCACCGTGAGAAAAATCGCCTTCAGAGTCAAATCCTTAAGAGTTGCCTTGCAAATAGACTCAAAAGGCACAACCTTCAACACCAATAAGAGACTCCACTGAGGGATGGTTGGGTGCACTGGAGTCCAAATGTGCTTAGCTGCCTTAAGGAAGGTGGGCTGACAAGGGCCCATCTTATACCTGCCCCCAGTAGCATGCCAAGGCCACCACCTGAACCTTGAGAGAGTTCAGGGCCCAAGCCCTGGTCCAGCCCTGCCTGCAAAAAAGCTAGCATGGCTGCAGCACTTAATTTTCTAGCCATTAGAGACTGAGAAACATACCAGCTTTCAATTCTTCCACACTATGGCATAGATTAAGGAGGCGGTAGCTCAATGGGCCTTGAGCAGAGTTTCAGTGACTGTGTCTGAGTAGCCATGCCTAGCTAGTCTGCCCCTCTCAAGAGCCAAGCTGTAAGCGAGAACAGTGCATGGTATTCCATTACCAGGGGTCCTTAACAAAGGAGTCCCTTCTTCTGTGGGAGCCGGTGTGGAGGTCCCACCAGAAGAGCCATCGTGTCTGCATACCATAGCCTGTGCAGCCAGTCCAGGGTGACAGAATCACTAGGCCCGGATGTGTATGGATCCTGCAGTGGAGGCAGCACACTAGAGGCCATGGGGAGCACCCCTTTTCAAGGCCACGCTTGAAACAGGGCATTCAAGCTTGTCGCCTGCAGGTCTTTGCAGTGACTGAAAAAGCTGCTGACCTTCGCATTATTGTGCTTGGCCATGAGATGGGGACCTCCCAGTATTTAATCTTCTCATTATGGGTTGGAAAGCATGAGGACTCTGCTCCCACTCTCCAGAATGCACTGTGTTCCAACAGAGAAAATAGGTTTGAATGTAGTCTACATTTGCTATGTGTGCCACTGACAGCCACTAGGTGCCCCTCTTCCTAATTGCACAGAGCAGCCAACACAAATGCCACCCTGGTACTCTGGGTCTCTCTCTCTGTTTCTTGACATAGGCTGCTACCATGGCGTTATCAGAAAAGACCTGGATTGCTTTGTCCTCCAAGGCCTGAAAGCCCTCCAGGGCCAAACTGATTGTTAGTTGATTGATGGTCCTCATGGGAAGCCTCCTGGCCTAACCTCCCTGCTTCATCTGCCCGAGGCAGTGTGCTCTGCAGCCTTTCAGGCTGGCAATGGTCATCGGCACCACCCAGTCCGGGGCTTCTAGTGGCAAGCTACACAACAAATGGCAGTCTTCCACCACCAAACTAGCTAATCCTTGATGACTTCTGGAAGGGGAAGGGCTAGGGCTTGCTCAAAGAGCTGTGAGCTTGGTGACGGTAGGGACAGAGGGTACACCTGAAGCAGCTGCATGTGCTTCCTGGCTGATGGAACCAATTCCAGGGTCGACGTCATGAATTCCTAGAAGCAGCAGATAGCAGCCAGCTCCTCTCAGGCAGGAGACTGACAAAACTTGGCTGGGTGTATAGCCTGAGCATCCTTTCTACTGTGAGGAACACTTGCCCTAGTAGGGTGTTGAAACATGCCCCCAAGTACTCCAATTTCTGCATGAGATCGAACATGCTCTTGGGGTAATTGATCATCAGCCTCAAATGTTCCACCCACTGGATCACCAGAGTTGTCATCCTCAGACCTCTACAGGGAATCTGACCAGATATGACAATCATCAAGGTATGGGTGCACCCATAATCCCTGCTGATGCAGGAAGTCTGCTGCCGCCACCACCACCATCACTTTCAAGAGAGTGGGGAGCCGTGGCCAGGCCAAAGGGCAGAGCTCTGAACTGACAGTGTTTCCCCAGAATGTAAAAGCAGGGGAAATGCAGATGCTGGTCCCTGATGGGAATATGAAGGGAGGTGAGGAATTCCCCTTGTACAGATGTGATGATGGAGAGGACAGCCTCCTTTTCAAAGTGAGGACTTTGAGCTTTGCATTGACCACCTTTAGATTAAGATTAGGCTGAAAGGATCCTTCTTTCTTGGGCACCACAAAGTAGATGGAATAGTGATCTGACCTCACTCTACAGTGGTACGTACAGGTACAGTAACATGCAACTGCAGAAGGCGCTGTAGAATATCCTCGACCGCCGCCTTTTTGCACAGGTTGCATGGAGACTCCACGAAGGCATCTCCGAGCAACCCTACAAACGCCAACATGTAGCTGTGACCTAGAATATCTTAACATTCACTGGTCCGAAGTCATCTGGGTCCATACCGAGAGAAATGCCAAAGCTGTCATCCCACTGGCAGTTCCTCAGAGACCCACCGGATCTCATTGTGAGGATTTGCCAGCTTCCGAAGCAGCCAAGGGTGAATCCTGTGGATGCTAGTTCCCCCAAAAGGACTGGCCCTTTTGGGGCCATGATTCATAAGAAGAATGGACTGAAGCAAGGCCTTTACCTGCCCCCCCACTCCCCAGATACTTCCAGGCCCCTGAGAATTCTTCCAGACTGCTGAGCGACCACCTTTCGGTTGCTCCTCTGCCTTTGTCGATGGGCTTCACTCGGATCCTTCAGCACTTTCTCCAGATCTTCGCCAAATAGCAGACTCCCTTGGAAGGGGACTTGGAGGCTATGTCCACGGACCAGTTGGCACATCCAAAGTCATTGCCCGGCCACACCACTGCTGCCATAGATCTGGATCTCGCTAATCAAATCATGCAGCCCATGACTCCAGGCGGACCACCTCTGAACTATCTGAATGGTGGGGGAGGGGGAGATATGATAGACACATTTAAATACCTCTGTGGCATAAATGCACAGGGGGTGAGGCTCTGTCAATTGAACAAAAGCTCTGCAATGAGGGGGCATAGGATAAAGGTGAAAGGGAATAGAGCAATGTAATACTGTATATGGAAATATTTTTTACTGAAAGAGTAGTAAATACATGGAATAGTCTCTCAATAGAGGTAGCGGAGACTAAGAACAAATCTGAATTCAAGAAAGCATGGGACAGATGGAAGAGCTCTAAAGGGGGGGAGTGACTATAGTAGCTGGTATGGAAGGGCAGACTGGATAGGCCATATAGTCTTTATGCCATCATGTTTCTATGTTTGTTTAAACATTATCTTCACTGAGGTTGTATGAGGTTAGAGATTCCTTACCATATGCTTGGGTATGAATACTGGATTATGCCCCTAGAGGCACAGGCTGATAATGGCATGATGTCATAAGAACGCTCTGGAATGTTTCTCTGTATCTACATCTGCTGGTAGGGGGACTCAACCCAATTTTCTGAACTGATCTAGCAGGACTCAAGGAAAGGACATTTTCTGGTAAGTAAAATGTCACCATGGGTTCTGGAGGTACTGGGTCAAGTCTACATGCTGGAATTTGCAGAGCCCCTAGGAGACGCCTTCATTGGGTCTCCTTGTGGCTCCCTGCTCAAGTGGATGGCTGTTACAGAAACTCTGCAGTGCCTCCTGCAGTTTCAGACTCTTACCTGTGCCTTCTGATGAGCAAGGTCAATACTGTTCTATCTATGGTATCCAAGAAAGACTGCTCTTTTCATCCTGTTTTGGGCCTGAAGGCAGTCTAGGTCCCCCAGCTCAACATGGAGACCATGAGGTTGGTTGTTGCATCAGTTTGGCCAAGGAAGTTCCTTACCTCCCTGGATATGGCCAAAGCATACTTTCATATCTCCAACAGCGAGCAGCATCAGCTGTTCCTCTGTTTCTGCATCCTGGGCCATCACTTCCAGTTTTGGCTTCTGCTGTTTTGTCCTAACCATGGTGCTTTGCACCTTCTCTAAGGTGATGGTGATAGTAATGGCACTTTTGCAAGCCCAATCCAGGTTCACCCATGATTCAGTCAGACTCTTGTCTGAAGAAATCAAGAGGACATGGCCTTGGTGATAAACTATATCCCAAAAGGTTTGCCTAGGGCATCAGACAACCTCGGGCTGTCCCTGCATGGACAAGATGCAGGGAGAAGATGCTCAAGCTAGAAAGTCAGCTGAGGAAGTTCTGTGGATGCCTGCCCCTTAGGCATGGTACTACTTGCAGCTGCTGGAGTCCATGCTGGGACAGCCCAAGGTTGTCTGATGCCCTAGGCAGACCTTCAGCTGTGTGCCCCCCTTCCACTTGCATGCCCCTGCCATGTGTGGCATTTCCCTATCACAATCCAGCTGACCTGAACAGTGTGTGTGAACCTTGGACTGCTTGGATGAGACTGTAGCACATGAAATTCATGAGAGCATGTAACAGAGTCCAGATATAAAACTCGGTTGAAACATTTGCTGGGATTGTCCCATTATATGTAAGGGCTTGTAATTCAGAGCTCCGAAAAGGTGGTCACCAATGCCCTTTATTTTCTGCACGTAAGAATTACAAGACCCAGAATGCGAAAGGACACCCCCACAAAAAGCTACAAAGAAAAAAATAGAGACTAGTACCTCTGCTCTTTTTTCTTTTTTGTATGTGTAATGGCACAATCCTAGCTATGTTTTTCATGATTTAAAAATATGCTGTGAAGGGGGGCCGATGAATGACATTATGGGTGTTGTCCAGTGGTGCTTTCCGTGTTTAGGCATTCACTTTCCAATATGCCATCGGTTAGCCTACAACCCTGCTGAGGACTCCCTTTTACCCAAAACGATTCTCAGGTGGAGGTGAGAGAGGTATAGAGATCTTTTTCTACAGTGGAGCTAATATCTCCGCGTTCAGCAGAACCTTATTGATTTAATAGTTGTTTCCTTGTCCCTTGTTGTACAAAACCAACATTTTCATGATGGCTGTGTGTTGGTGACTAGCAGACCAGGCACAGATGGTGTGCAGTGGTGAGTTGTCAGCCATTCACAACATATGCAGGCTGACTGGGATTGATCTTGCTTATTAGAGAGGAGAGCAGCTTTTCATTGGCTAGGGTTTTGGCGGGCCTTGCGGTTTAGCATCAGTACCCCCCCCCCCCCAAACACACACTTCCTGTCTAAACACTCGCTGCATTCAGATTCCTTGGAAACAGATGTCCTAGCCCTAAAACATGACATAAGATGTTACACGAGGGTCCCTTCACCAAAAGGGTCAGATAGGACATGCCACTCCAATATGTTGCATTTGTACAGGGTACCAAACGATTAGCATCATACCACACTCAACAGCTGCATCTTTCCAGCAGTGAAATAGATCTGCTCCAGAACCTGGCGAGACCATCTATTGTGGTGCATAAGCTTGGGACCAGATGATAGTGCCCTTACCCACATTCAGGGTGGCTGGTGAAAAAGAATACTTCTTCATGGGCTTAACAGTCCCCACATCTACCACATAATCTGCCTGCACATTACAGAGCTGATGTGATGGATTGCTGCATTCTCCATAGGGGAAAAAGTAGCATATAGGTGCTCAGATTGTGAGATGCATCCTGGGACATAAAGGGGCTAACGAATATCGCCACACATAGCCTGCATTGCAGCCATAGTGGTGACCCTGATTACTGGAGCATTGCCGAGTACCTGCATGTCTTTTATGACAAAGGAGCAAATGTACATGGCCCCCTGGAAAGGGCAGGATCATCTGGGATGGACCTCATGCGTTATGAATGAGGTTTGAGTTTAATGTATGTGCAAGAGTACTTATCTTGTGTATAGCAGATCACAAGGGAATGCACGCCCTGCACATGTGCTGCCTCAGTGATTAGTGCCACAATGTAGCCCAGTGGACCTCTGTGTGCAATGTTTGGCTTAGGAGGTACAGTGGAGGGCAGGGTATCTTGCCCTCACATGTGGCTTGGTCTTTGGACAGGAGATTGTTACTGCTGCTGTGTGTTTGATCTCCAGGAACAAGCAGGAATGAGTCTTCACATATGGGTACGTCGGTACCGACGGAGCCTGCGTGGAAACGCTCCCCAGTGTCCAATCAGAAAGCCTTTGGGAGCATCCCACAGCACCTGCGTGCTGCCTTCCCGCCTTTCCAACTGTCTCTCCTCAGTTTTCGTTTTTCCACGGAGCCGGCAGGACGTACTCCTGTCACCGCAGAAAATTTCTTTCTAATGCTTAATTTTTTGTTTTCTTGTGGTCGTGGCTGTTTTTCCCACCTCCACCGGTACTGCCGGTGGGTTTTTTCTTTTTCTCAAACTCGGGGAAAGTTTTTCCCTCAGTTTCTGTCTTAAATTTTTTGGGCCTGTAAGGCCTCTCCATCATGGAGCCGCCTTCTTTTAAGAAGTGCCTTAACTGTGGAAAGACAGTTTTCTTTTTAGTTTCCAGCAACTGGTGTCTAACCTGTTTGGGTCCTGCCCCTTTTCCTCTGGAGCCATTAGGCTGCAATTTTATGAGAAGAGATTTTCCATTTCGAGTTTCCCTCGATACCGAGTTCCCTTCTAGTGTCAGGGCACTGGCTAATTCTTCTCTACAGGATCAGGTAACCCACAAACAGTCTGTTAAGACTAGCCAATCCTTGAGTGGTAGGTCTCATGCCAAGCATGATGACAGCTCCGGCCTTGCCCTCAAGACCCTATTGGCTTCAAAACCCCGGCGGGAGTCTTCGGTCTCCAAAGCCTTTAAGGGGTTTCAGGTTGTTCCTGGGGCTCACCCCTCACAGAACATACCTGAGCCATGCTCGGTGGTGGCATCCGCTTCGAGCAGTACTGATACCCCGGCATCGGCACCGGTGTTGAGTGATCCACTCTTCGCCAGGGATCGTCATCTGGCGTCCTCGGTACCTTCGGGACCGGTCGATACGTTCCAGATTGACTTTCCAGTATCGACAGCATCGCCAATACTACCACCGACTTCGGTACCCTCCAGACATGCATCGATAGACTCGCTCCCTTCGATGCATGGAATCGATATCTAGTCTAGAAGACTGGTTACCGACACGTCTCGGAACCGATACTTATCGATTCCGGATGCGCAGTACTGAGGATACTCACCAGGGGTTTTTGGTTGCCTCTGTACCGCTTGAGCAGCCTCCGATGACTGTTTCGATGGCGTTTTCGCCTCCGATTCCGGCACAGCTACCGGTATCAGTATCGATGTCGATTCCTGCAGTTACATCGGGACAAGCCACTTCCATGCTTTTCTCATCAGGATCGCTCCTTTCTATACCTAGTTTAGAGTCGATACCTGGCATGGACGATGCAGTTCTGCCGGTCTCAAATCGTGACTGCCAGTACCAGTATCTATCTAGTGCGGCTCTCTTTCTGCACCGGACCAGTACATCCTCTGGTGCCCAGGCTGCTGCTTCAACTTTAGCCTATCCAGGGATGGTTCCCATTGGAGATCCTTCTTTTCAGAAACTTCTCCTTGACATGGCAACATTCCTTGCTATTCCTATCCCTGGCTATGATCCTACTCAAGGCTCTCCTGCAGAAAAGGAAACTACAATGCTTCCTTTACATTATTCTTTGCAGGATCTTCTTCTGAGAATATGGGAAACACCTTTAAGGGTTCCCTCACCTTCTACAGCAACTGATGTTCTGTATCAGGTGCCCCCCTCTCCAGGGTTTCAAAAGACTCAACTTCTCCATCATTCCATTGTAGTGGAATCAGCAATGAGGAAGGTCAAAAGCAAGAAGAAGCATTCTTCTTATCCGCCAGGTCGTGCATCTAGAGCACTTGATGCCTTTCGACGTCAAACCTTCCAAACATCTAGGCTGGCAACAAGGATTATCTCTTATATTTTTTATATGAGTCTATCTCTCCAGGAGGTCACAAGGAAATTATCTCTTTTGACTCCTTTTCTATCAGAGCCCAAAGCTACAGACTATTCCTTACTTCTTAGTCATAGCCAGAACATCTCTTGGTTTCTTTCTCGTGCTTCTCTAGACTCTTTTTTGAGTCTGTTAGCAGAAACTCTGCTATAGCCATAGGAGCACGACGTAGAGCCTGGCTCCAGGCTTCAGACTTGAGCAGATGGGCACAACAAAGACTGGGTAATTCTCCTTGTACTGGAGAAAATCTCTTCAATAGGGAGGCTTTACGTCAGGTTGCTCATTGCTCCACTGACTTCCCTGTTTCTGGAGGCCATCCTAAGCCTTCTCCTTCCCCAGTAGGTAGGAAATGTCCTACCAAACCTTCTTTTCCTAGGAAAAGAAGGTTTCACTCTTCTGCCCATCATCCAGATGTTCCCAAGCAAGGGACACCTCGTCCTGGTCTGAAGAATCCAAACTCTAGCCAGGCTGAACAAACCCAGCAACCATAGGTTCCTGAAGGTTGCAGCCTACTGTTCACTTCTTCTTAGCAGAGGTTTGTTCACTGGTTTTTTCTTCAAATCTCTACACATCTTTTTCCTCCTAGATATGCTGAGCTGTCAGGATATTCATGTCTATGGGTCACAGATTTTTCCTCTTCTTCCTACCAAGAAGAGAAGTTAACAACTACCCCATGATAGTTTTCTGTCCCAACATGAACATTTTTTTCCTTCAGCAAACTTACCACATGGTAAGTCACCCTTCAGCAGCTACCCATGCAGGAGTTCCAGTGCTTAGACTACTGGTACTTTTCTACAAGTTTCCAGTCCGTCTTCCACTACTCTCTGTCTGGACTTAATAGTGATTCCAGGATAGTGCTTTCATCTATCTTGGATAATCCTAATCACTTCAGGCTTATCATACGGTCTTCTTTTCTTGCCATCTCCACTTCCTTGGATTGGGCAACAGAGTTGACCTACAGCCAGTTTTATTTCCTAATTCTCCTGCATAATGCTCTCTGCAATTCTCAGAGAAGCTTTCTACTATGGGCCCTTGCTAGAGAGCATGGGGTTTTGTTTCTGACTATTCTATATGTTTGGGAAAGGCTCTTCAGTCATTTTCCACGACTGTGAGGGTTCTCCACACCCTGTTATCTCCTGTTATATTCAGGATATAAGCCTTTTCTGCGTGAATGTCCAAAAGGTTTTCCAATCCTGCAGGATTATGCTCTTTTTTTCCTTGCAACTTGTCCTCATGGTATCCTACTCTCATGGACAGCACATATTCTACTAGTAACGCATGATACCCCTGATACCCCTCCAGGGGGGTCAACTTGGTATCTCCTCCTATGCGTTTTCTGTCCATTTACCATGTCAGAGTTCTACAAGACTCAGGACTTGCTGCTTACAGACTGATTTTATCCTCTGTTTTTCACGCAACCATCCTGGTTATTTCACTGGATAGCATTCCTGCACTATCTTAACCAGGAGAAATAGATTCTCTATATATCTTCTCAAGTAGGTTCCACCTTCTTGTTCTTGGATGAATCTTTCTCCTTCACATCTCTCATGTGAATGTTCTTATGGGCATATCTCTATTTGCTTAGTTGCAGATATGTATCCTTACACATACATATTCATGTATGTATATATTTCTATATACTTCTATAGATACATATGTCTGTACGCTGTGTGTGCATATGTTATGCCTATATATAGATATAGATATAGATATAGATACATATCTATATATCTATATCTATATCTCTTGAGATGCTTCCTTATAGGTAGATATGTATTTACATACTTATCTCCCTAATTGTCTATGCTATAAGGGTTTTTACCTTCCTAGAGGTTCCAGACAGTGGGCTTGCATATGTTCATACTGTCCCTCAGTATGTCGGGGGTATTATGCACACAACCACTACTGTGGTACTGACAGCTCTCACTTAACTCTAGGTCTCGCTATCCCTGAAGCACCACGCTTCAATATCTTTCCTATCTCTCACCAGCTAGGAAAGACAGCGTGGATTTCAGTGGTTCTGAGGTTTTCAGCCCTTCACACTTTTGTCCTCCTTGGGAATAGGGTTTTTTCCCCATACTCCTTCTTCCCTCCAGGACTGGATTAGTTGTCCAAATCGGTCAGTCTTCCTCTTTTGCTCCTACATGTTAATGACTCTGTAGCTAAAAGAGTTTCAGCTTTTTCCCACAAAGCTTTCCACTGAAGACCTGCCGTTTTCATACTACCCCAGTTGACACCTGGGTCACCTGCCAATTCCAGATTTGGACCTGCACCTTCACCGCCGTGAGGTCACCTTGAGGATTCTCCAGTAGACTCCATCACCCTCTCTACTTCCTACAATCCAGTAGGTAAGGTCCATATTGTGATTGCTCATTCAATATTTTTAATGGTAACTATCATACATACCAAGGACTCTTCTCCTGTAGTCCTTAGGTTAGCTGTTTTTTTTCCTACAGCTCCTCTTTTCAACTCCTACCCACCATCCCTCATGGGATGCCAGAGGTCCATGTGTGGGAAGTGCAGTCCCGTCCCAGGGACACACATTTATGGGATCTCCCCTGGCATCTGCAGCTAGGGAGTCCCCATATGTGAAGACTCATTCCTGCTTGTTCCTGGAGATAGCACAGTTACTTACCTGTAACAGGTGATCTCTGGGAACAGCAGGAATAAGTCTTCACAACCCACCCACCTCCCCTAGGAGTTCTGTCTCTTTATCTATCTTCCTTTCCTCTTTCTCTCTCTCTTTGTCTCAGCTATGAAACTCAACTGAGGAGAGACAGTTGGAAAGGCGGGAAGGCAGCACGCAGGCGCTGTGGGATGCTCCCAAAGGCTTTCTGATTGGACGCTGGGGAGCGTTCCCGCGCAGGCTCCGTCGGTACCGACGTACCCATATGTGAAGACTTATTCCTGCTGTTCCCAGAGATCACCTGTTACAGGTAAGTAACTGTGCTTTATGCAGATGCAGTACTGAGTGTCCAGTGCAGTCCATACTGCATGTGTACTGCTGCAGGCAGGCCCTAGGTGTGGTTTACAACTGTTTCAGAATGGGCCAAGTTGTTTCAAGTCCTGGGTTTAGGCCATTACAGGCAGATGCCTGTAATCTGGTTTATTCTAGAGAGTGCTGTAGAGAAAGGTGTGAAGGTGCAGCCGAATGGTTAGAGCACCAGTTCAGTAGGAACAGATCAGGGTTCAAATCCCACTTGTGGCCTTGGGGCAAGTCATTTCACCTCCATTGTCTTGGAAGAAAGGCCTGTTGGTCTGCTTGAGCCAGCATTGACTCAAGGGCACATGTTAGTCCTTTTTATGTATTATGATTGCACATTGGGTCTGCAAGCATGCACATTGCTGCTATGACTTTATTGGCTCTGCTGCAGCTCATGCCAAAGGATCGTACAACTTTATTTTATTTATTTAATGTCTTTTTTTTATACCGCGCTCTTTAGAATCAGTGCGGTTTACAGTTAACAACTTGTGCAGACAGGACCTACACTGGACTTGCAATGAACAGGGGTTTCTCTTCATTGTACCCTGTAGATGCATTAATTTCACCCTGTAGATGCATGAAACATGAGTTGTACGTGATTGAAAACATTTGTGATAACTGTGAATGAACATATTTTGCTCCATCAAATATATACAGTACATGCAGGCATGGCACGCTACTGGGATGGCCACCTGCACAGAGCATTACACGTCCTTACTTGCTCCATATGGCCAATGTGAGAGACACAGTTCAGAGACATGAGTGGACGCCAGTTGTGTAACATCATGAGAGTGAACTTGGTCCACCAGACAGTATGAGTATAGACCTTACCTGTTCAAGAGCACTTTGCGTTTGCATGCAGCTTGTGCAGATATGTGGCTGTGGTGTCCTTGGATCATAGCCTGCTTACTTGTCCAGTTGTTATACTGTATGTATATGTGTCAGTGGTGGTTATTTATTTATTTACTTTTATATACCGCGCTCTTTGAAATCAGTGCGGTTTACATAGAATGAGAACAATAGAACAGTTTACATAGAACTTGAAAAACTTGAACAATAAACAGCTTTTATATAGAACAGGATAGTTTACATTGAACTGAAACAATGGAATGGTAAATGGTGGGGTAGTAATGACATAGGCCTATGAGACAGCTGTGACATCCAAATATATGGTATTAGACCTTCCCTGTGGCACAGCAACTATTTTTCACACACACTACAACTGAGGTTAGCTGCATTTGTGAGGTCACATCGGGTATATTAGGTCTGCAAGGCCATAGAGCACTCTCCTCTATCCCATCCATCCTTCAGCCTATCCATCAGCATTTATCCATCATGTTCACTCATGTATTCTGCCAGCTGCTACACCATGGCCCACATGGTAAAATTTTACTCATTAAGACGTATCACTCGCACCTCTCCTATGGCTGATGTATACTTCACCACTCCTGGCAAGTCATTCTTTTGATGCCCACATCATGGCCATGCAGGCACCTCCAGGGCACACCTCTACCCAATCCTATGCTACCCACTGACATCACAGCAGATTACATGACCACCCCTCACTGATACAGTCAAACTGCCTCCCACATTATCCTCCTACTCACTGATTAACACGTAAGGGTCATACGGATGTGAGATGTCCATCAGCTATTACTTTTGCTCCTACCCAGTAGTTCAAGTGTGACTGGCAGATAGGCTTTCTTATCCTGCTTTAAGGCAACCAGCCTTATTGGGCATTAACATGCATGCTTGGCACCATTACTGCCCAGTGTCCTATTACTGCCTGATAACCAGCTGCTAGAATCCTTAGTGCCGGAACGCCTGCTCCCTGCCCTGACCTTTACCGCATGAAGAAGGCCTTAATGCTTCTGTTAGTGCACGCAAATCGGTGTGCCCTTAACGGTCCTTAGTAAACATACCCCTTAGCCTTTACAATTGAAACAAATCCAATATAGCCTTTTGAATTTGTCAGCACAGCTTGGCTGTAGTAATACAAGACAAGGATGATAATGTAATCAATATTAACTAGTAATCAGTATTAGAAACTGTATGAAAAACCTCTCAAAAATTGTAATTTATTATTTTTTTTTAATCCTTAAAAGAAACTGCTCTATCTTTGTGCTAAGCACTCGCTCAATGTCCCTTTTTTAAAAAAAAGAATAAATAAATTTATTAAAGTAAAACATAAAATACACATCAAAACTTGCTTCACTAAGGAGCATGTTTCCTAAGCTAGGCTATCACTTAGGGGTATGTTTACTAATTGGTGGTAGTGGCTTCTGTGCGATATCGGGGCCGTGGCTCCGATATCACACGGAAGCCATTACCGCCGATTAGTAAACATAGCCTGGATTTAAGGGTATCTGTAACTAGGTCCCATTGAATAACATGGGATCTAGTTGCAGATAACCTGGTTTAGTAAACATACCCTTAAATGTAGCCCTTCTGTACAAAACCCAACAAAAAAACAAACATTGGCAATCTGCAAAAAGAAGTATTTGCACTGTAGTTGCATTCAAATCAATTCACCCTTGAGACAAATTGACTATAGTAATTAGTTGTTACTGATTATGCCTCCGATTTTATCTAGGAACATTATACAAACTTAGCAACAAAAACTTTAACATCAGTAGGAAGAATTAAAAGCATTAAATAAAACTGTCGAGAAAAGAGCACACTCTTGTCTCAAAAATAAGAACATAACATAAGATATGCCATACTGGGTCAGACCAAGGTCCATCAAGCCCAGTATCCTGTTTCCACAGTGGCCAATCTAGGTCATACGTACCTAGCAATATCACCAAGAGAGACAGGTTCCACAATGCTTTATCGGGTCAAGCATTGATATCCTGGGTCCCTTTTTAATAATGGTTTATGGACCTTTCCTCCAGGAACTTGGCCAAACCTTTTTTTAAACCCAGCTACACTAACAGCTTTTACTACATCCTCCGGTAACAAATATTCCAGAGTTTGATTACACGTTGAGTGAAAAAAATGTTTTCTCTTATTTGTCTTAAATAGTTTACCCTGTAGCTTCATTACATGTCCCCTAGTCTTTCTCTATTCTGATAGCGTAAACAATCTATCTACGTTTACCCGTTCCACTCCATTCATTAATTTATAGACCTCTATCATATCTCCCCTCAGCTGTCTCTTTTCCAGTTTGAAGAGCCCTAACCTTTGTAGCGCCTCTTCATAGGAGTAGCCTTCCATCCCCTTTACCATTCCGGTGGCTCTTCTCTGTACCTTTCCTATCCCATGACTCTTTAGTTTTGCCAAACGTCTCTGATGAGGGACCTTGTCAAAGGCTTTCTGAAAGTCCAGATACACTATATCAACCGACTCACCTTTGTCCACCTGTTTATTCACACCTTCAAAAAAACCATATCAGATTAGTAAGACAAGATCTTCCTTGTCTAAAGCCATGTTGGCTGTCTCCCATTAGGCCATGACTATCTACATGCTGTGTAATTTTGTTCTTTATGATGGTTTCTGCCATTTTCCCCGGTACTGACGTCAGACTCACCAGTCTGTAATTTCCCGGATTTCCCAATAATGCCACATAATAATAATAATAATAATACATAATAATGCCACATCAGAGCAAGCAGTGTACAATCATTTTAAGCACCACTAATCCAGCTGAAAATAAAGATTCATTTACTTGTAAAGTTCAGCATGAAACAGAGCCCGCATTTAGAAGTAATTCTGATGAAGAGACTGGAGCTGAGGAGCTCTACTGACTTGATAACCACAGCGTCTCAATGCTGCTCTGCTCCGTGTTTCAGTGCTTCAAACCCTACGCTGCAATGTTGTAATGCAGCTCACTCTCTCTCTTTGGTCCCTCCATTGACTGCCAATACTACCAGTGTGGTCTACCATGCCAGTGCTGGTGATGCTGAACATTGGTGATGGCCTCGAGCCTCCTGCAATGTGTTACATAGTAAAATAGATCACCAAAAAGTAAAGGACCTAATTTCCTACATGGTTCCATGCTACCTTTGACGTCACTTTCTCCTTCTGCGGGGTGGGGATAATCGGAGAAGCAATAGAAGGCCTTAGGACTGCCTGCAGTTATCCATGCTAGAAGTTCAGCTGAGGGCTGCTGGTTTGCTTTTTTTTTTTTTTTAAATGAAAAAGGAGAGGGTCGCTCCTGCATTGTTGGTTTGCCTGATGAGTGTGATGTCTGGTCTAATCCCCAGGTGGCTGTTGAAGAATGACTCAAACTTTCCTGACGACGAGAACGGGTAATTAATTTAAAAACTGATTCAGTTCCTCCTTTTTAATCATACATCATTTGAAATTCTTCCTTGAGCTTTTTCCTATTGCCCTTAAAATTGTACCACCCTAGATGGCTGCCTAGTTTATTTAGTGCTAGGGCTGGCCCTGGGTCTATGGCTTCCGCACACATACATCTGGTTCATAGATATCTCTTGTCCCTCTGGTCTCCTTTGCTCTCTCAATTGTTAAGATAGACCCATCTCCTTACCCGGGAGGTCAGGGAGCAGTTAGAATGGTAGCTTCAGGCTCGCCATCTGAGCATAATGTACTGGGAGCCCTTGATTGGGTAGTAGTCACCATCAATGCCAGTTTGAAGGTCTGGGAGGGGGAAGCATTGCTAGGCCAGATGATCTGGACCCCTCCATGACTTCCCCTACCGGCTAGCTCTGCAAACATTTTCATCATGATATGTTCCCTGAAGAGGGGGGTTGAGGTGGAGTCTGTGTACCCACAAGCCCATGAGCCTCTAGCACCCTGTGGCCCCCTTTAATCCCAATGGCTTGCACAGCAGCTACTGAAAAGCTCATGGACTGTTCTCAATTTTCGCTAGCTATTTGGCAAGCCCCTCTGAGGGGGTTGGAGGCTCAGGTTTCCCCCATAGGGGCTTTGGGACCCTTGGGCATTTCTATCTCTAGAGCTGGGGGGGGGGGGGGGGGATTAAGCGTTCCCACTGCCTCCTGTCACGTGCCTGTTTCTTCAGAGCCCAATCTTATCCCCTATAGGGTTTACTTCGTGTGTAGATAAGGAATCCTTTTTCCAGAAGGCAAGTCTGATGTAGAAGGAGAAATTCTGCTTTGTGAAAGTAAGGATCCTTTTTTTTCTTCCTATTCAATATGTTAGGGAGGCTTTTTATATTGCAGAGCCTGTTGCAGAGCAAGTTTTGCTAGCGGACCACATTTTGGAGGAGCATTGGCCATCCTGGCATTTTTCTCTCCTGGGATGTATGCGGCAGCTCCTAGTTTCTCAGTAGAAGATTCCTGAGCTGTGCCTTAAGGACTTGTAAGGTCCTTCTCTTGGCCATACCGTCTGCCTCATGGCAAGCTGGATCAGCCTTCTGGGCTCTCTCAGGTGGAAGCTCTGGTCATGACTGTGGAAAAGCACACGACCATCTCAGTGGAGAAAGGTGCTTTGCTCAAAGGGCCTCATGATAGGAAGATAGAGGCTCTCCTTAAGAATGCCTATATAACTGCTACGTTAGGCTCTGAAACAATATTCTGTGTGGGCTGAGTGACCCAAGTCCTGCTATGCTGGATCCAGCAGCTTCTGAATGAACAAGAATCTGCGAGGTTGGATTTGCAGACCTCCTGTATGGCTGGTGCTCTCTATGACTTGGTCAGAATCTCTTCCAAGTCTATGGTGGTGATGGTAGTCTGGCTCCACAATTGGTTTAGTGGATGCTGCCTCCGAATTGCAGCTGAGGAAACTTCCTTATCTCCAGGAACAAGCAGGAATGAGTCTTCACATATGGGTATGTCGGTACCGACGGAGCCTGCACGGGAACGCTGCCCAGCTTCCAATCAGAAAGCTTTTGGCAGCATCCCTCGCGCCTGCGCGCTGACTTCCCGCCTTCTCCAGAGCCTCTCTTCAGTTTTCGTTTTTCCGCGGAGCCGGCAGGACGTCCTCCTGTCACCGCAGAAACTTTTCTTTTTACTTACTTTAATCACTTTACTTTTTGTTTTCTTGTGGTCGCGACTGTATTTCCCACCGCCACCGGTACCGCCGGTGGATTTTTGCCTAACTTCTGAGAAACTTTTTCTTCAGTTTTTTGCCTTAACTTGTTGGGCCTACCAGGCCTCTTCCTCATGGAGCCTTCTTTTCCTAAGAAGTGCATTCGATGTGGAAACACCTGTTTCCTTTTAGACTCCAATCGGTGGTGTCTCCATTGTGTGGGTCCTGACCCTTTTTCCCCTGACTTGTCAGGGGATACTTTTGTGAGGAAACCTTCAGTTTTTAGAGTTTCCCTCGATACCGTTTTTTATTCGGCAGTGAGGGAACCCGGTTTCTCCTCTTCACAGGATCAGGTAACCCACAAACAGTCTGTTAAGACTAGCCAATGCTTGAGTGGTATATCCCATGCCCAGCATGGTGATGGCTCCGGCCTTACCCTCAAGAATCCATTGGCATTACCCCTGCGGGAGTCTGCGGGCTCCAAAGCATTAAAGGGGTTTCAGGTTGTTCCTGGGGCTCACCCCTCACAGAACATACCTGAGCCATGTCCGGGGGTGGTATCCGCTTCCAGCGGTACCGATCCCCTGGCATCGGCACCGGTGTCGAGTGTTCCACTCTTCACCAGGGATCGTCATCGGGCATCCTCTGTACCTTCGGGACCGATCGATACGCCCCGAATTGACTTCCCTCGATCCCAGCCGTGCACGGTACGGGTATCCGCTTCCGGCGGTACCGAACCCCGGCATCGGCTTCGGTGTCGAGTGTTTCACTCTTCACCAGGAATCGTCCTTTAGTATCCTCGGCACTTTCGGGGCCGGGCGATACGATACCGATGGACATTTCCATATCTCAGCCATGCTCCGGGACGGTACCAGCTTCGATCGGTTCCGATACCCCGGCATTGGCACCGGTGTGGCATAACGTTCTCCCGGTGAGAGGTTGTCCTCAGGCATCCTCGGTACCTTCGGGACCGATCGATGTAACCCAGACTGCTTTACCGGTATCGGCATCGCCGATACTACCACCGACGTCGGTACCCTCGAGACATGCATCGATAGACTCGCTTCCTTCGATGCCGAGTCTTGAATCGATATCTAGTCTCGAGGACTGGGTACCGATGCGTCCCGGAACCGACTCCCGTCGTTTCCAGATAAGCAGTTCCGAGGATCCTAGCCATAACTCTCGCATGATCTCGGTACCATTGCAGCAGTTCCCGATGACAATTTCAACTGCTGGCCCTGTGTCAGTATCGATGTCGATGCCTGTTCTTGCACCGATGCCTAGTTTGGAACCGATACCTGGGGTTGCTGATGCAGTACTCACTGCCTCTAAGTTACCATACCAGTATCCTTGTCCATCTACTAGGTTTCTCTCCTCACACCACGGTACGTCCTCTGGTGCTCAGCCTCTGTCTTTAGCCTTACCAGGGAAGGTTCCCATAGGAGATCAGTCTTTTCAGGCTTTTCTCCTGGATATGGCAACCTTTCTTAATATCTCTATCCCTGGTTGTGATGATATTCCTGGCTCACCGGCACAAATGGAAAATATGATGCTTCCTTTGCATCCTGCTCTGCAGGATCTCCTTCTGAGGGTCTGGAAATCACCCTTACGGCTTCCTCTACCTTCTACAGCCACTGAGGTTCGGTACCGGGTACCTCCCTCCCCAGGATTTCAGAAGCCTCAACTTCCTCATCGTTCCCTTGTAGTGGAATCAGCACTGAGGAAGGTTAAGAGCAAAAAGAAGCATTCTTCTTTTCCGCCAGGTCGTTCTTCAAGAACACTCGATGCGTTTGGTCGTCAAGCCTTCCAAACATCTATGCTGGCCTCCAGAATTCTTTCATATATTTTTCCACATGAGTCTCACACTCCAGGAGGTCACGGAGAGATTGTCTCTTTTGACCCCTTTTATGCCAGAGCCCAAGGCTACTAATTATTCCTTGCTACTCAATCATAGCCGGAATATATCTTGGTTCCTTTCTCGTGCTTCTATAGACTCTTTTGAGTCTGTTAGCAGATCTTCTGCTATTGCCATTGCAGCACGTCGCAGAGCCTGACTCGAAGCTTCAGACTTGAGCAGATGGGCACAAACTATATTGGTTCATTCTCCTTGTACAGGAGAAGGTCTCTTCAATAAGGAGGCTTTACGTCAGGTTGCTCAATGCTCCGCTGACTCTCCTTCCACTAAAGACCATTCTAAGCCACCTCCTTCTTCGAAAGGTAGGAAATGTCCTACCAAACCTTCTTTCCCTAGGAAAAGAAAGTTTCATTCATCTTCTGCCCAAGGGACACCTCAGCCTAGTCTGAAGTCCTCTAGCTCTGGCCAGTCTCAGCATTCCCAGCAACCATAGGGGCTGGGAATTCTACTCTACAGTTCACTTCTACCCATTAGAAGTTTATTCACTGTACTTTTCTTTTTCAGTGTACTAACCTGTCGGAAAAATTTTTGTTCAGGGACTACAGACTTCTCCTCTTCTTACTCTCTAGAAGAGCAGTTGCAACTATCCCCTGATAGTTCTGTCCCAACTGAACATTTTTTCCTTCAGTTGACTTACCCTATGGGTGCGTCACCCTCCAATTACTTGCTCTACCCTCTCAGCCGGGCTTTTTCCCTAACTGAGGGGTACCATACTGAAAGGCTTCTCTAGCAAGCTCGTTCCTCAGACAGGGAGAAGGTATATCTCCTCTCCTTTCTTGTCTGTTTTTCTTTATTGGGCACAGGACAATCTCTCTGCTCTTTCCGTCAGCAGCTGTGCCTGCAGGAGTTAAAATGATTGTATTACTGGTACTTTTTATAAGTTCCAGTCCCTTGTTCAAAATTTTGTCTAGCCTCAGTAGTGATTCCAAGCTACTCGTCAGCTATCTTGGATCCTCCTACTCTTTTAGGCTTTCTCACATTATTCTATCCATCTCCTCTCCTAGGATATGGCAACACACCTGACTTCAGTCAGTTTATCTCATATCTCTCCTGCACAATGCTCTCTGCAGTCTTCGGAGAAGCTTTCTACTATGAGGGCCTTGCTATAGAGCATTGACCTTGTCTCTAAAGCTTCTCTATTAGTAGGGAAAAGCTTATAATCCTTTCCCGTGCCTGTGAGGGTTCTCCACACCCTCAAGCCTGGGGTGTTAACATGAAATATAAGTTCTTCTGCGTGAAAATCCAATGCTGATGTTTACGCATGCTACCTCTGGGTCCCTCCAGTAGGTCCCTCTGGTATCTTCTTCTGCGTTTCTACACATCTGCCATGTCAGTGTTCTGTGGAACTCCCGCCTTGTTCCTTACAGATTCATATGATCATCTGTTCTCATGCAAACATCACGGTTATCTTGTTGGATTGCCTTCTTGCATCCCTCAATCCACAGAAATAGATTCTCTATGCATATCCCAAGTGGGTTCACCCTCTTGTAGAGCGAAGAATCGTTTTCTTTTATATTCCCCATGTACAATTATGGGGCTGGGTGGTAGACATGTATCTTCAACTTGTTATCTTGTAGGTAGCATCTCCATATATGCTACATACCTATATCATTACTCTGGTGGTGCAAAACCATGCCCCACAAATGTATATATATTTCGATATATCATATCTATATATATATAGATATATTCTTTGATACATTTCTCCACCCATATCCTAATGTACACATATGGATATATATATATATATATATATATGGAGATATAGATTTATTTATATTCCATCCACATATATATATATCTGTCTATATATGTGTCTGTTGGGGGGCTTCTTAGGGGTTGATATGTCTTACACACTATCACCCTTACTGTCTATACTAAATGTTTTACCTTCTAAAGGTTTTAGACAGTCTATCACCCTACTTCGCATATCATACTACGATGCAGAAACTGTCATGCACCTATAACTGCTGTGGTGCTAACATCTTCCATTTTTTCTTTAAGTCCTTGAAGCAGCATCAAGCTTCACTATTTTTCCTACCTCTCGCCAGCTAGGAAAAATAGTGTACATCTTTATCTTTGAGTACACAGCTATTCTCCTTGGGAATAGGGGTTTTTCCAATCCCCCTCTTCCCGCCAGGACTGGGCTAGTTCTCCAACTCCGTCAGTCTTCTTCCTTTAGTCCTCAATGTTAATGACTTTATGCCTAAAGGAATTTTCAGCTTTTTCCCATAAAGCTTCCATTGAAGACCTGACGTCTAATCCTACCCAGTTGACACCTGGATCGTCTGCTACCTCCAGGTCTGGACCTTCATCCTCACTGCTGGGAGGTCACCTTGACGATTCCGCCACTGCTTATCCAGTAGACTCCATCATGCTCTCTACTTCCTACAATACAGTAGGTAAGCTGCATATTTTAAGTGTACATTAAAGGTCTTTTAATGCTACTCATCATATATACCAAGGACTCCTGTAGTCTGTAGAGCCCTGTAGTCCTTGGCTATGCTGTTTCTTTCCTCACAGCTCCTTTATTGTCAACTCCTACCCTCCATCCCACTTTGGATGCCGGGGATTCCTGGAGACAAAATGCACCCCTGGTCCAGGCTCCTGCATTTTTATGGGATCTCCCCCTGGCATCCCCAGCTCGGGAGTCCCCATATGTGAAGACTCATTCCTGCTTGTTCCTGGAGATAGCACAATTACCTGTAACAGGTGATCTCTGGGAACAGCAGGAATTAGTCTTCACAACCCTCCCACCTCCCCTAGGAGTTGCATCTCTTATCTTCTTCTTCCTTTCCTCTCCTCGCCTTTGTCTCAGCTTTGAAACTCAACGGAAGAGAGGCTCTGGAGAAGGCGGGAAGTCAGCGCGCAGGCGCGAGGGATGCTGCCAAAAGCTTTCTGATTGGAAGCTGGGCAGCGTTCCCGTGCAGGCTCCGTCGGTACCGACGTACCCATATGTGAAGACTAATTCCTGCTGTTCCCAGAGATCACCTGTTACAGGTAAGTAACTGTGCTTTAAGGAAAAATTACTCTTAAGGGTGAGTCTTATGGGCCACACCTAAGGGCTCTTAGGTGATTTATTTATCAAGATTTTTTTTGGACAAAGTTTGCAGCTACAGTTATCCCTTTTTACTATACCCCAGTTTTGATTGAATGATTTACTCCTTTCCAGACCTCTTCTGATAACCTAATGACTAGTCAAATTTTCAGGATAGCCACTGTTAATGCACATGTATCCAGTACATGAAAATTTATCTCGTGCATATTGATTGTGGTGAAAACCCAGTTAATTGTGTGGTCACCACGACCAGTTTGGTAAGCTTTGATCTACCCTGAACTGATGTCAACATTCTGTCGTTTACTAATTAAGATGCTATTTGCAAACTATATATAAATACAACCTATTAGTGTAGAGTACTTTGGGAATACTAATTCTCTAGATGGCTGCTAATAGCCTAAGGTCATGTATTAAATGTATAACAGGTTGGCAAACTTTATATTTAAGAGATATTTTAGGACTAGCTCTTAAATCCCTGAAAATGTAATTTCTCTTTACTGTTCATGTTCCCTTTGGGATCATTTTATTTGACTTTGGCATTATATTATTTAATATATGCCTCCCCAGCTCAAGATGAGTTACATTCAGATACAGTATCTTTTTGTACCCAGAGGGCTTGCAGTCCCAATTTGTACCTGAGGCAATGGATGATTAAGTGACTTTCTCAAGGCCACAGGAGAGTTGGTGAGATTTGAATCTCAAACAACAAAACAAGCCAAGCTTGGGATAGTTTGTCAAGCACAAAGAAATTGTCAGTACACAGGAATAGGCATTTGGAGAAGATGGTAATGAGTTTTAACCGAGTGCTTTAACCTTCAGTTTGCTTTTGTGGCATTACAACATGTAGCAGGAATACTTCAATACTAACAATTCCGGGTGCTGGATCACAGAAGGTTAATGCCTTGAATGTGGGAAATTTTGGTGGCAATTTGTTGTGGGAGCTGGGAGGAGAGGTACAAATTGAATCAATCTGAATGGAAAGGAAACACATTATGTTTGGATTCATTGTAGTATCTTTTGCAGAAGATGCCCTGCTGTCCAGAGCTTCCCCATTTTAAGAGAGAAGTTTGTAGCCCTCCTTGGTGTATGCTGACAGTTAAATTCTCTTTAGTAGATCCTGATTGGGGTCAGACAGGGATGCTGATAAAGGAGATGTTTGGTATTTTGTAAATGTTAATTACACTGAGGTCTAGCGAATTTTGATTACTACATAGCATAGTAGCTGCTAATTTTTGCAAAGGTAACAATACCGGTATGGGTGGTGAGGTACAGCAACCAATGAAGCTGTAAATGGGCAAATTCTTATCGTTGAATATATTCTTTAAAGGAGGATTCCCATAACAGTGTCATAAGCACTGGATAATTTCACACTTGAATAATGCTCTTGACATTGAGCTAGCAAATGCTCAGATTTGGAAAAATATGGCAATTCTGATTGGCATTCTCCAGCCCTGAAGAATCCCATTCATTTATAAGCAGCTTTAACAATTGTGAGTGGGAGAGAGAGTTGCCACCGTCGATGTGGTCTTTAATAGGGGCCTGGTGCCAGGTGATAGTGAAGAGGAAGTGATGTTGCGGTGATACATGGGAAACCTCCTACAGAACTACTGGAGGAAGGGATCCACTATTTGCTTGTTTCACACTCTCCTGATTGACGTAAAATGGTCAGAGCCACGATCTTATTTTCGTGGTGGTTTTTTTTTTCCTGCTTATTTGAAGATGGCACTGATCCTCCATGCTTTAAGAGAATATGAGAAGCTTCTGCCACCTAGGGTCCTTCCTTTGAACTGCTATTGTCTGTAGCATACCTTGCTGTCGGGATGTGGTGAAAGGGGAGGGGAATAAGAGGAGCCCAGAAAAGGAAAAAAAGGGAAAGGGCAAGAAACTGGATGGAAGAAAGAAAGGAGAAGAAAGTAGGGGGGAAAGGGAGATAAGGAAGCAAAGGAAGGAAGGAAATGTTCCCCCTGACTCCTGCCTACTACTTTGTTCTTCTTTCCCTTCCCCTCTGCTCTCTGCTGTATCTTTCAGTTGCTCTCTGTCCTTCCTCTTGCCTGTGTAGTTTTATTGTAAACTACTAAGATAACCTTTTGGGTTTTGGCAGTATAACAAATGCTGCTAATAAAAGTGGGAGTGTCTTGCAGTGCTGAACAGTAAGTGATACAGCTTCAGCTGCTGGTGTCCAGTTCTTGATGCTGCTTTTGCATATCAGTGTGAGAATGGCTTTAGAGTCAGACATTTCTAGGGGGTCACTGTACGGCACTGAATCTATAAAGAAGGTGGATTAACGGGGCAGATTAAGAGGGGAGGGGGGAAAGGTTATAAGATTGGCCTTGATTTTCAGCACTAGGCACCTATATTAAGCTCATTCGTCTAGGCCAGTGATGGCTAACCTTTTTGAGCCCGAGTGCCCAAACTGCCGCACAAAACCAAAGAATTTCCTCAAAGTGCCAGCACGTCAATTAAACCTTAACAACAAGATTTTAGTATCTAAAAACTTTATAAAGTTGCCTGAACTATGTAACATCATTTGTAAAGGTTGGAATCTTTGTATTGTCAGAGAATCAATTTGATTCACAATCCTTTAGTTTTCATTTCAATTTATTGGCAATTTATAATGTTTTAATGATTTCATTCAATTTAATGAATTTAGGAAGAATTTGATTCAGTTACACAATATATTTTAAATGTATTATTCACATAACATGTCAAATGTATCCTGAGTAAATAAAAGATAAACTTCTTAAAACTGTTAACTGTGTCAGGACTCGGTGTGTATTCCCAAAGAATCTATACATGAAAAAAATTAATGTGATGTTTGTTGTTGCATGCATGCTGATAACTTGTCAATCCTTGGCTCATAATGCGTTAATTTCAGAGCAACACATGCAGCACTCATGTCATCCGTTAATCTGTTTCTAGCATCAGATTTTATATGATTCAAAGCCGAAAACAGCTGCTCACAAGCATAGGATGACCCAAACAAAGTAAGAAGAGCAATCCCAAGTGCTTTCATGGACTTAAAATTGTCTGGCAGAGAATTCCACGCTTTTAGGATTTCATTTTCAGAACTGCTAGCAGTGATTTCATTTGTCACCCTTTCACACTCAATACGTTCAAGAGCCGCACGCAGGTCATTGAATTTACTTTTCCAGATAGAGCTTTCTTGAAATTCCAGTAGCTCCATTTCCAAGTTTTGAATATCCAATCACTGTAAGCAGGAAAGATCAAGATCTTCAAATGTGGACTTTTCTGGGGAAGTAATAAATGAAAGGGTTGTCTCCATCTTACGGAACTGAGAAAATCTTTTACTAAAATTCTCCTTTGCTTCGGCTACAATGGTGGAATATGCTTTGTGGATTTCCTGGTGTTTTTTATGACTGTCCACAAATGTTGTAGAATTATCCAAATGTATTTTTAGGTTGGGAAAATATTTCAGCTGTCCACTCTCAAGGTCTTTTTCAAAAACATGCAATTTTCTCTCAAAAGCTTTGATGTCACTAAACATGCTTTCTGTTGTTTTTCCCATGCCTTGTAATTTTTTGTTTAGTACATTAAAGTGGTTAGTAAAATCTGTAAAGAACATGAGGTTGGTAAGCCAGGCCATGTTGGTGAGTTGAGGATAGTCTTCCCCCTTTTCGTTCATAAATAGCCTAACTTCTTCCAAGCAGGCCACAAATCTCTCTAACACTCGTCCTCTGCTCAGCCACCGGACATTATTGTACATCAGTAAAGTGTTATATTGTGCCTGAACCTCATCAAGAAGGGCTTGAAATTGTCGAAAATTAAGAGCACATTACCCCAGTCCTGAGAGAACTGCACATACTCCCTTTCGAAGCAAGAATCAAATACAAATCTGCCCTACTTATCCACAAAGCCCTCTATCAAACACAGACTTCCCAGCTCCGCACTCTACTGCCCCAACCCACCCACAACAGAACAACCAGACAAACCACCAACACCCTCACCATCCCCCCACGAACAAACTAAATACAATCAACGGACCCGCAACAGAGCCTTCGAACTATATGCACCATCCCTCTGGAACTCCCTACCAAGTCAAATCAGAAATAACGGAGATCCTTCAACATTCAGGAAACAACTAAAAACCATCCTGTTCCAGGAATACCTCGGACCAGAAACAAACATCCATCACTGACTACCCCTCCAGACCTTCTAACATACCCACAGGTCTACCTACTAAGAGACCTATGTCCATTGTTTAAGTCCTTACTGTCTGTTCAAATCATTAATGTTGGCCTCCCCGGTGACAGCCCATCCACCCAAAGAATTGATTATTGCCCCCCCCCCCCACCCTGTTGTTAAACGGCTTTGACCCGGTGAAAAGCAGGATATAAATACAGTTAAATAAATAAATGCAGTTCTCTCAATCCTCCCGCTCTATGTCAATGAGCTTGCTCTGCCTAGTTCCAATGTAACCAGCAGCAGAGAGCCTGGGTATGATCCAGCCTAGAACGTTCCTCAATACACAAGCCAAAGTTTTGGAGATGGAAGAGAAATTAACCCATCCCCTCAATGCTATTCTACAGGAAACCCCATTCCAAGAGCTACAGCATACAAACACTGATTCACAGTAACATAACGATTATGGAAATAGACCCGTCAAACATCCCTCCTCTCATCTTTTCCCGATCACAAACATACACACACACACGCATGCATACATACAAACTAGATATACATGCATACACACAACAGATAACTCCGCATACCCTGGCTTAAAAGTGTGGTTCATGACTATCATGATATGCGCAAAACTCATCCATTTGGAGAAAGTGCCCCCGACAAACATATAAAACTGAGATATGCAAATCACTCACGTGTATGCATACAAATACACACAGACGAGCTGGAAAAACATGCGCTGCATGCTTTTCCCACTTATTAATAGAAGTTTCCTTCAAGCCTAACTGACATCTAGGAATTAATCCTTGCTCGCAATCAGACAACCCCGGCAAGTTCGAATGCAGCATCCCCCCCCCCCCCTTCATTTCTGGGACGCTAGAGAGCAAGAATCTCCCCTTACCTTGATCTTCTCACAGTCAATATCCACCGTCCTCTCGCGGAAGTCCACGCCGATGGTGGCCTCGGTGCGGCCGGGGAAGCAGCCGGCGCAGAAGCGATAAGTCAGACAAGTCTTGCCCACGTTGGAGTCGCCGATGACAATGATCTTAAAGATGCGAGTTCGCGGTGGCAGCAACGAAGCTGTACTGCTGCCCAAGCTCAGCTCCACCGACGACTCCAACTCCATCACGCCTGGCGCCGGTGAACCGCCAACTCCAGCTCCCGCCACCCTTCACTTTCAAGCCACGTCCCAGCCTGTGCTGCCCAGGAACATGCGTGCCAAACCTCACTCTGACTCGCAGCTTGAAAGGAACCAGAACTCGAAAGGCCGGCTCCAAACAGAGGCTTGGCACGCACGGTCAGATAAGGTATGCGTTCCAAGCCTTGCTCTAGCACTCACCTCCCGCCGCGCCGCATATCTTAATTGCGGACCTTCCCGCGTGCCAGCTGCAAGGCCTTCGCGTGCCACAGCTGGCACGCGTGCCATAGGTTCGCCATCGCTGGTCTAGGCAAATGAATGACAGGCCTAAATTTAAGAGCATTTCTAAGCTCCAAAATTTTGAGTGAATTTCAAGAAGAAATCTTATGTTTGACTGAAAATGGACAAATTTAGAAGCCTTAATTTATTAACTCTGCTTTTTTTGTTATGTGTGTTGTTTTTTTTTGGTTTGTTTTTTAAATATTGGGCCCATAGATGTGCTAGAGACCAAACAGTAAATGCATAACTGAAGTGGATGACACTATACAAATTTTAAAACTAAGCTGCTTATTACAATTTTCTGGTATAGGTTTTCTTAGTAGACAAGCAGGAATTACTGTCAGTCCTCATGTATGGCAGTCAGTCCTCATGTATGGCGGTCAGTCCTCATGTATGGCAGTCAGTCCATCACTGACTGCCTTCCGCCTGCCGCGGTGCCATCTTTTCCAGTCTCCTTTCTTTCTGCGGAGCCTATTGGATGTGCCCCGCACCAGTGGAAAAAAAACGTTCTCTTCTACTCCCTGCAGGCGGGGTTATTTTCTTTGGAATTTTCACCACCTATTGCTTTTTCCCCTGTCCAGGTCTTTTTCCCACCATCGCAGTCGAGGCCTTTGACCTTGCCAGCTCGGTCTTCCCGGACATGTCTAAGCTAATAAATAAGTGACTTTAAAAAGTGCACAAAATGTGGTTGCACCATTTCGATCACGGACAGGTACAACTAGATGTCTGCAGTGTCTGCAGGATGCAGGCTGATGATCGGACCCCAATCTTTGCCTCCCGATGACGATGAGAGGCCTGAAGGGCTGGGAAAAGCAGGAGTCCACCATCTTTGGAACATCGGATTCAGCATCCTCAGTTCCAGTATTGGCGACACAGTTGCAGAGTTCTTATGAGGCATCAACTGGGCGGAATACCTGGGTGCACTCAGAACCGAGAGGTTGAAGCTCTGAGCAACCAGAATTGAGGAAGAACCCTACACTGATCCTGTCAGCATCGAAGGGGGCACCTGAGCACCAGGCCAAGTCCAAGGTGCATTGGCACCGTAGCCTGTTGCAGCATGACGTGGACAACGAGGGCTGGGAGCAGCCCATCAAGTTTCCTTGTTGGGAGGAATCTACCCCCATAGCCCGGAGGACAGCTGGAACTCTCCCTATGGACCTGTTATGGTGGAATCCCCGCCAAAGGTATCCACACTGGTAGCTGAAGTTGCAATTCTGGCCCCAGTCGCCTCCAAGGTAGCAGTACTGAAGGAACACCTGAGGGCCCTTGAGGCTCACATGACAGAGGTCTTAGCCTTGTGACATAGAGGCTCTTGAATGGCTTCGGCATCATCACCACACTCTGTCCAGCCCATCCTGGAGTCCCATGCCTTGATGGCAGAGGCAGACGCATAAGGTGAGAGATCGGAATCAACTCCAGTTCCCATGATGATCTTCCTCTCGAGCGTATCAAGTTCCGATGCTCCGTGACATCCCTGCTGTTGCTCCGGAAGCCACAGGCCCCATCGCTGCCCGCCCTCTCCGCCTGACCAAAGTAGGAGGTGTGAGGAGTCCCACCACTACTTTGATTTCTTCTGAGTCTGAGGATTGGGAGACTGAGGAGGGCTCGGCCATCTCGGACAAGAGATCTCCTGAACCTTCTCCCTGATCCATCTCCTCCATATGAGCAGTGTAAATCACCAGTGGAGGACATGCCCTTTCAGGATTTCATAAGAGACATTGCCAAAGCCATACCCTTCTCCCTTGAGGCAGAGGACGAGCCAAGGGCGGAGGAGCTTGAGCTCCTGCAGTACCCTTCAGCATCCAAGGAGGCAGTGATGGTGCTAGTGCTGGTGCACCATATTCTGCAGAGGCTGCTGTTGTGGGAGAATCTCCTCCCGGTTCCCGCCTTCAGCTGGGTTCTGGACTTGATCTACCAGGTCCAGAAGGCAATGGGCTTTGAGAAGCCCCAGCTACTGCATAATTCCATCATGATTGAGTCGGCCTTGAAAGCGCCATGATGCATTCTTCGGTGCCCCTAGGTCAGGAGGACAGAACCCTGGACTTCATCGGAAGGAGGTGTTACCAGGGCTCCATGCTGGTGGCTCAGATTTTTTTCCTACCAGCTGTATATGCTGAACATGGCAGAGTTTGCTTCCTATGTCCCCCCTGACTGCCTCCTATCCTTCCGCACCTTGAAGGGCCATTGCAAGGATTGTTTGAAGTATGCCTTGTGAGCCACGTACAATGCCTTCAAGTCTGCTTGCAGGGTGGCATCAGTGAGCATCTATGCCGGCGGCTGTCCTGGCTCCAGTCCTCCGACCTGGAGCAATGGGTTCAAGACAAGCTGGGCAACATCCCTTGCAGTGGCGACAACCTTTTTGGGAAACCGGTCAAGGAGAAAGCGGCTGAGCTTGAAAGAGCACATGATGCTCTCGAAGGAAAACTGCAGACTCTTTGTGGAAAAAGTACCAGGGCAAGAAGACTTTCTACCCATGCCTGTGCAGGTACTATCTGGCGCCCCAGAGTGCTCAACCAAAGGTGCAGGCCCGAGTCCACAGAGGAAGGAGAGGGTGGGGAAGCAGATATTCAGAGTGGGGTACCCCCATATCTACCCCTCTGCCACATTGCAGAATGCTCGGGTGAGCTGGTTCTGTTCCAAGAGGATGTCCAGCGATTGGCTGGCTTCTGATGCTTTCCTCCTTCACTGGGCTGTCAGTCTGCTCTCGCTCCCCCCCCCCCCCTTCCCCAATCCTGCTCATAGCAAAAACTCTGCTGAAACTTAAGGCCGACAAGGGCACTATGATGCTCATTGCCTTTTATTGGCAATGGCAGCTGTGGTTCCCCCTGCTGCTCCAGCTCTCCCAGAAGGAGCCTTCTCTGGATCTCCTCTCCCAGGATGAGGGGACCCTGTTCCATTTCAGCATACACTCCTTTGTCGTCATGGCCTAGATGCTGAGTGGGTAGTCCTCTCGGAATTCAGTTTTCCCGACAACATCACTGATGTCCTCCTGGCATTGTGCAAGGACTTGACTCATCAGGCTTATGCATTCAAATGGTGGAGGTTCGCCGCTTGGTGCGTGGAGAGGGCTTCTCCTGTGGGGTGGATCGGTTGCTGGAATACATCTTGCACCTCTCTGAATCTGGCCTGAAATCCAATTCTGTCTGGGTCCACCTCAGCATGATCAGTGTCTACCATCATGACTCGGGGGGGGGGGGGGGGGCCGGCCTGTTTCGACTCACCCTTTTTGCGACTCGCTTCATGTGGGACTTGCTTCTCACAAGGTCTCCCATCAAGCCTCCGGTAGCTTGGGATCTCAGTGTGGTCCTTTATGCAGCTACTGCAGGCTCTTTTTTGAACCGTTTAATGCTTGCCCCCTCGAATATTTGACCTGGAATGTTCTTCGTCTTGTGGCAGTCACATCTGCCCACCGTGTCGGTGAGCTCCAGGGTCTGGTGGCTCATACACCTTACCTGAGATTTCATCAGAATTGGGTGGTCTTGCGGGCACACCCATGCTTTCTGCTGAAGGTGGTCTCTGAATTCCACCTTAGCCAGATGATTGTTTTGCCGACCTTCTTCCCATAGCCGCATGCTAACCAGGAAGAGGCAGTGTGGCACACGCTGCACTGTAAGTGCGCCTTGGCCTTCTACATAGCGTACCAGGACTCACCAGCGGGCCACACAGCTGTTGTTTCTCCTTCGACCCCAACCAGCTAGGGACGGCCCTCTCTTAAGCTCATGCTGTCGTGGTTGGACTGTATCACCTTGACATATATTCCAGTGCTGGCCTGAACCTGGAGGGTCAGGTCACAGCTTATGTTCGGGCCATGGCTGCCTCCGTCACTAACCTGTACTTGGCATCCATGGAGGAAATCTGCAAGGCTGTGACGTGGTCTTCGGTCCACACCTTCACAGCCCACTATCGTCTGGATGGGGATTCCCGACAGGACAGCAGCTTTGGCCAGGCCATGCTCTGGCACCTCTTTGGGTCCTGGGTCCTAGATCAGCTCCTGCCCACTGGCTCTTCTGTCCGTCCAGGCTACTTACAAATGTTAATTGACCTTGGTGCTGCTGTAAGCTGAGGATTCTGAATTTGTGGAGTCCCTACAAGGACTATCTTGCTGTTCTTGTTCTCCAGTCTTCTTGCCCTTGTTGGGCTTGGCCTCCTTGGTCTTTTGGTAGCTTGGGAGTCCCATACGTGAGGACTTACTTCCTGCCTGTCCATGGAGAAAGTGTAGATATTCATCTGTAGCAGGTGTTCTCCGTGGACAGCAGGAATTTTAATTTAATTAATTTCATTTCATTTAATTCCTGAGCGGTCCTCCAGTTTAGTCCTCCACATTCGGGTAGTGCACCTCCTCCTGCAGCCTGGAGACTGGACCAATCAAAAACTTTCTGTATGATGTATGCAGATGGAGCTCCCATAAGCCCCCAGTGTGTCCAGTCTCCTTGCAGCTTGAGGACGTGTGTGCCTGGTCTGGGCGCACTTAGTGACTATTGGAGGAGCAACACTAGATAGTTTTATTTGAGGGTTTATTTCTCCCTATCAATTCTTTTGGTTTAATGAGTTAGCTGTTCATTTAAGTTTAAAAAAAAAAAAAAAAAAGGGGAACCAGAGGGGCCTCCCGGTGTCGAAGCCAGTCCTGCATGGGGCTCCTGCCTTCCTTACCGGTGTCGTTTGGCAGCCAGACAGGTTAGATGTCTCCCCTAGACTGCACGGGGAAGAGATCTACCTTTCCCGGACAGCTGTTTTCTGTACCTGGAGCTATCTTCAGGCGGTACTTGCCTCTCCCCCCCCTCACTCAGCGGCTGCAGCGCGCTCCCATTTCAGTTCTCAGCGGTGAGCCGGCTGCCGACGAGATCTCACCTCTGCGGTAAGTGCCCGTTCTGAGGGGCTTGTGTTTTTTCTTTTGGCCTTTCTTTTACTTTCTTTTACTTGCTTTTGCTTTCTTTTGCTTTCTTTGGCTTTATTTTGTTGTTCGTGATGTTTTTGTGTGCGGGTGCATGAGTCCGGCGGCCATTTTGTAACCCTGCGTTGAGGTTTTTCCCGCCGGATTGAACAGTTGTGCACGCATTCCCCTTGCGTTTTTTGGGCTCTTTGCAGTGGCGATTTTGCTCAGGACCCTCTGTGTTCTAGGGGGTATTTTATTTAAAAGAAAAAAAAAAGGGTCTCAAACGAGGCTAACTGCATCAGCGTTTTCTTTTTCTGTGGAGTTCAGCTCAGCCTTCCTTCGCTGGTGCGGCTCCTGCGCTGGCATGGCTACCAAACCGCAGTGCGTGATCTGTGGCTAGCGCAGGGGAGCGGTAGCGGAGTCTGGCATCTTCCGGGGCTGTGCCTCGGTTTCTTCAGACTTGGAACATCAAATGGAATTGAAGGAGCTGCCTGACCCTGAGGGCCCTCCTATTCTGGAGGAGGGTGAACTCTCGCCTGGCTCTCGCCCGTCTTGTTCTGCGTCCCATTCTAACGGGCATGCGAGTGCATTGCCGGGTACGGCTGTTGAATCCCCTATGGATTTTTCCCCGGACTTTGTTCTTCTGATGCACCAGGCCTTTCGCTTGAGCCGTTCCGGCAAGTTACCAGAGGTCTGGCCAGCGCCCCTCCCTTCCCTTTCCTCGGAAGAGGCCCGGCGTGCTTCCCAGCCTGCCGCCAAACGCTTCAGGTCCGTGGACCCAGAGCAGGACGCCATGAGTTACCCAGATTTAGAGGCGGAAGGAGATCCTGATGCTGAGGCGGAGGAGTTGGAAGACGGTGAGATTCCAGAGCCGGAGGACCAGGCTCGGATTATTCGCGTGTTTCGTAGGGAAGAGCTGGTGCCTTTGATCACGGAATCTCTTCAGACCCTTAATCTGGCCGTCACTCGCCCTATTGAGGAGGACGGCTTGGAGTATCCTCTCATACAGGCGGTGCGGGAGTCCCAGGTGGTGTTTCCCGTGCACAGTGTCGTAGAGCAAATGATTCAAACTGAGTGGGATCAACCAGATTCCGGTCTGAAGGGGATTAGGACTATGAACCATCTGTATCCCTTAGCCGACAAAGACAAGGAGATGTTTAAGTCTCCGCGGGTGGATGCAGCGGTGTCGGCTGTGACTAAGAAGACCACAATACCCGTTGAAGGCGGTGCTGCCTTAAAGGATGCGCAAGACAAGAAGGTAGATGATTTGTTGAAACAGGCCTTTGACACCAATGCCTTGTCCCTACAAGCCTCTATTTGTGGCGCCTAGGTAGCTAGGGCCTGTTTACGTTGGGCTCAGCACCTGCGCTCGGCTTCCGGCTTGGATAAGCAGGGGTTGTTAGAGGTGACCCACATGGAGTCTGGGTCGGCGTATCTGGCGGTTGTGCATTATGACTTGATCAGGTCCTTGGCTAATAGATTGGCTTCGTTGGTGGCGGCGCGCCGGTCCATCTGGTTGCGAAACTGGGCGGCTGACGGTTCTTCTAAGTCTCGCCTCAGTAAGCTGCCTTTCAAGGGCAAATTATTGTTTGGAGATGCTCTGGATAAGTTGGTTAAGGACCTTGGAGAATCTAAGGGCGGTAGACTGCCGGAGGATAAGCCTAAGATAAATAGAACCTTGCCTCCTTCGCGTGGTCAATTTCAGGATTTTCGCAGATTTCGCTCTTCCCGCCTTTGGAGTCCCCAGCGCGGTCGCTTTGGATCCCGCTCACAAGGGTTTCGTGGTTTCCGAGGAGCGGGACGAGGTTTCTCTGGAGCCTCTTCCTCTTCGCCCTCTTCCTTTAGTCGCAAACCACAATGAAGCGAGGCGGGCTCCGGGGGGAAGTCTGGTCATCGGGAGTCGCTTACGCGATTTTCTTCCTTCTTGGGCCCAAATTACTTCAGATCAGTGGGTGCTGGAGATTATCGAAAAGGGTTATGCACTGGAGTTTGCTTGCCCGCTCCGAGATTCCTTTGTTCTGTCTCCCAGCAAGGGCGAACAGAAGACTCGGGCTATCCGATTGACGTTGCACCGGCTCTTATCCCTGGGGCGGTAATTCCCGTTCCTCCTTCCGAGCGCGGCGCCGGTTGCTACTCCATCTATTTTGTGGTTACAAAGAAAGACGGGTCTCTCCGCCCAATCCTGGATCTCAAGGGCGTAAACCGTGCCCTCAGGGTTCCGCACTTCCGGATGGAAACCTTGCGGTCTGTCATCGTGGCGGTGCGTCAAGGGGAGTTTCTCACGTCCCTCGACCTCTCGGAGGCTTATTTGCACATTCCCATCAGGGCGTCTCATCAGAAGTTCCTCCGATTCGCGTTTCCGTGGGGCCACTTTCAATTTTGGGCCATGCCGTTTGGCCTCGCCACGGCTCCTCGTACCTTCACGAAAGTAATGGTAGTGGTCGCGGCGGCCTTGCGAAAGGAGGGTATACTTGTTCACCCTTATCTCGACGATTGGTTGATTCGAGCAAAGTCCAACGACGAGTGTGTGCAAGTCACGAGCAGAGTGGTTTCTCTACTACGGTCCCTCGGCTGGGTGGTCAACGAACGGAAAAGCCGTCTGTCGCTGACTCAAGACCTCGAATACCTAGGAGTGCAATTCGACACGGCGAGGGGATTGGTATGTTTGCCGGAGCGCCGTGTCCTAGCCTTGAGGGGCCTCGTCCGCCTTTTCCTGGGGATGCCCGCCCCATCTGCGTGGTGGTACCTCCGGCTCCTCGGCACGATGGCAGCAACCCTGGAGGTGGTTCCTTGGGCGAGGTTCCATATGCGACCGCTCCAGGATGCCCTGTTACGTCGTTGGTCGAACCAGTTCGACTCGTTGAACATGAGGTTGCCTTGCCCGAAGCCAGTTTGCCGGTCGCTCCGATGGTGGCTTTGCTCGGAGAACCTGAGGATGGGGCTTCCCTTGGAACCGCCTCTTTGGGTTCTGCTCACGACGGATGCCAGCCTCTCGGGCTGGGGGGCTCACTGCGAGGACTGCTTCACACAGGGGACGTGGTCTCCCCTGGAGGCCTCTTGGTCGATCAACTGGCTCGAACTGCGAGCGGTGCGGCTGGCCCTGTTGGCCCTCGAAGTATTGGTGCGCGGACGGCCGGTGCGCGTTCTCTCGGACAATGCAACGACGGTGGCCTACATCAATCGCCAGGGGGGCACCGGAAGTGTGGCCTTGGCATCAGAGGCGACTGCTTTGTTCAATTGGGTGCAAGCCCGTCTGCCGGCAATCTCGGCGGCGCATATCGCAGGCACGGACAATGTGACGGCGGACTTTCTCAGCAGGGTGCGGGTGGACCCCGGGGAGTGGGAGCTGAACCCGCAGGTTTACGCGCAAATAATTCGTCAGTGAGGCCCTCCCGTCATGGACCTCATGGCGACGTTTCAGTCAGCGAAAACGGGGCGCTTCTTCAGCAGGCGAAGAGAGCGCATGTCCGATGGTCTCGACGCCCTCATCCAGCCGTGGCCAGAGTCCGGTCTTCTTTATGTCTTTCCTCCGTGGGCGCTAATCGGTCGGGTCGTTCAGCGCATAGAGAGCCACCGGGGTCGGGTGTTGCTCGTTGCTCCGGATTGGCCCAGGAGACCATGGTATGCCGACCTGGTACGATTGCGCGACGGCGTTCCTTGGGCTCTGCCCTCGTTACCGGATCTGCTACTCCAAGGTCCGCTGCGGATGCCCCAAGTGGCTTGATTCTCGCTTACGGTTTGGCCATTGAAAGGGCTCGGTTGAGGAAGAGGGGTTATACCCCCGCGGTGATTGCCACCCTCCTTAGAGCACGAAAGACCTCCACCTCCCTCACTTATGTGCGGGTATGGAGAATCTTTGAAGACTGGTGCTCACGGCGTGGTGTTCGGGCGGCGATGGTCTCCGTGCCCGTAGTTCTAAGTTTTCTACAGGATGGCTTTGACAAGGGTCTTGCGGCTAGCTCTCTGAAGGTTCAGCTGGCGGCTCTCTCCTGTTACAGAGGAAAGGTGCTGGGTCTTTCCCTGGGGTCTCATCCGGACGTACAGCGTTTTCTCAAGGCGGTTTTCCGTTTGCGGCCTTCGCGTAGGGTGTCTGTTCCTTCGTGGGACTTGAACCTCATATTGCGTGCTTTGGTTCGCGCACCCTTTGAGCCCCTCCGGCGTGCGTCTCTTAAGGATCTCACCCTGAAGGCGGTTTTTCTCGTTGCCATCTGCTCTGCGAGGCGCATTTCCAAACTCCAGGCGCTCTCATGCAGGGAGCCGTTTTTGTCTTTTTCTCAGGATCGCGTGGTCCTTCGGCCGGTTCCTTCCTTTTTGCCCAAGGTGGTCTCGCCCTTTCATTTAAATCAGGCGGTTTTCCTTCCGGTCCTACATGACGTTCCCAAGAACCCTACGGACGAGGGGCTCCACTGCCTGGATGTGCGTCGCGTTCTTCGGCGTTACTTGACAGTCTCCGCGGCATTCCGTTAGACTGACCGCTTGTTCGTGCTTTTTGGCGGGGTGCGGAAAGGTGAGGCGGCGGCTAAGGCTTCCATCGCTCGGTGGATCAAAGAGGCGATGGCGTCGGCGTATCTGTTGCAGCATCGGCCGGTTCCGGAGGGTCTGCGAGCCCACTCCACTAGGGCTCAGGCGACGTCCTGGGCGGAGCATTGTCTGGTTCCGCCAGCAGAAATCTGTAAAGCGGCTACTTGGTCAACTTTGCATGTCTTCAGTAAGCACTACCGATTGGATGTGTTGGCCGCTCGGGATTCTTGTTTTGGTTCGGCTGTACTGCGCGCCGGCTGGCAAGGTCCCGCCCGGTGTTGACTGCTCTGTTACATCCCGAATGTGGAGGACTAAACTGGAGGACCGCTCAGGAAATGGAAATTACACATACCTGGTAATTGTAGTTCCTGGAGGGTCCAGTTTAGTTCTCCTTCCCTCCCGAGTATCAGGTTATCTGTTGCGGCGCGCTGTTGTGAACGTATCGGAATGGGAGCGGCTTTCTCTTCTCTTCTTCTTTTGGCCGCGCTTCCTGTTGGTTGCCTTTTTTGTTTCCCTTCCAGCCTATATTCTTGAGCGTCTGGTTTTTTTGGCTGTCTTTTTTCTGCCGGTGCATCGGTAGCGGCGCTGTGCAGCGTTCTGGCTTCCTCGTTTGGGGAGGGGGTCGATGATTTCATGAGGGCATAGTTTTTACCTTTTGTTCTGAATATGTTTTTTCTAACAGTCTCATGTGTTGCTTCTTTAAGTCTGCTTTGTTACTAGTTCACTGGGGGCTTATGGGAGCTCCGTCTGCATACATCATACAGAAAGTTTTTGATTGGTCCAGTCTCCAGGCTGCAGGAGGAGGTGCACTACCCGAATGTGGAGGACTAAACTGGACCCTCCAGGAACTACAATTACCAGGTATGTGTAATTTCCATTTAACAGTGTCTTATATACCGCACCTTCCAGCGATCAAATGCGGTATACATGGAACAACATAACAGGTCAACGTCTGTTATTACATGGAACAGCTTAAAACCATAACAACTTATATTACATTACATGGAACATAAAAGAACTATTTACAGGAATAATTCCTCATAACCCTCTCTCCTTCCCAGGGCGTTGTGTTCTTGGCTACTGCTTTGAAATTTGATTGGAGAAGTTGGTGCCGTGGGAAGGCAGGCATGCAGGTGTGGCCTAGCTCCCAAAAGCTTCCAATGGAAGCTGGGGAGCATTCCACATGGGCTTCGTTGGTAACATCACACATGTGAGGACTTATTCCTGTTGTCCAAGGAGAACACCTGCTGGAGGTGAGTAACTATGCTTTTTCTCTTTAAGCTGTCACTCCCAACAGAGACTACCTTTTTCCCTGAATAACCAAGGCTAAACCACACTTACTCTTAAAAGAGATTTCTTATTTTTTCATAATCCAACACTGTCCCTGACTCCTAAGCTGCTGGGTTTTTTTCTTCTTATAAACTACGCCAAATATCCATTATTAAAAATTTCAAATATGCACAGAGAGGTGGTGGTGTTTGCTGTCGAGTGGGACCCTATGGATGGCTGTCCTAAACTGTTTTCGATCTCCAGACAAGTGGTTAATTGTTGATCGTGACATCCATAGCTGTTGCTGTTGTATCAATCCATTACATTGCTGGCCTTCCTCTTTCACTTGACCTTCAACTCTGCCAAGCATAATGTCTTTCTCTAACAAACTTTCTCTTCGCATGATGTGTCCAAAGTATGAAATTCAAAGTTTTGCTATTTGAGCTTCTAAAGAAAGTTTTTAGCTTAGGTTGTCTCCTCTAGTATTGACTTACTTGGTGAGAAGCATTTGGCTGTGCAACAAGGCCTTTCCTTCGACTTAGGAGAGGGACCAAATGTCAGTGTTTGCAGGCAGACCCCTGGGGTGAGGGAGCCTTTTTTCACTCAGCATTGTCAGAAGACCCCTTGGAGGGCCCTTCGGCTCTGTGGGATGAATCTGAAGCGCCAGAACTGGAAGAGGGGGACATCCCTCCTAGGGAAGATCTGTGTGCTGCCCAAGTATTTAGGCGCAAGGAGTTAGCTGCTCTTATACATTCACTGGTGACATTGAATATGGCTTAGATACCAGAATCTTCGGAAGAGCCGTTGGAGGATTCCCTTTTGCAGGGCACTCTGTCTTCCCAGACTGCCTTTCTGGTACATCAGATCATCAAGTAAATGATTTGAAGCTGAGTGGGAAATGCCAGAAGCAAGTAAGCAGGTCTCTGGTTTGGGGGGAGAGGAGACGCAGCTATGGCTCGCTTACATCCCATTCCACAGACAAAAAAAGGATCTCTCTAATCTTCCCAGGGTGGATGCGCTGGTTTCAGCAGTCACTAAAAAGACCACCATTCCATTGGAAGAAGGAGCGGCCTTAAAATACGTCCAGAACTGAACCTTGAAACTCTTTTGAAACAAGTCTTTGAGGCAAATGCCCTGACTCTACAGACTGCCATTTTGAAGCATATATGACCCAGAGAGTGGATTCGCTGGGCTCAGGCATTGCCGGATGCAGGCTTCGAGCAGACTCCGCAGTCATCAAAGGCTTCCAAGTTGGAATCAGCTTTGGCATATTTGGTGGATATCTCCTTATGATTTGGTGAGGGCCTCAGCCAAGAGCATGGCTTCGGTAATAGCTGCAAGTATTTTTCCTGTGGTTGCAAAACTGGTCGGCTGTTTCCTCTAAGATGTGCCTCAGTAAGCTTCCATTTGAAGGTAAGCTGCTGTTCGGTGAAGCGTTAGAAAAGCTGGTCAAGGACCCTGGGGAATCTAAGGTGGCTTGTCTTCTGGAAGACAAACCCAAGACTGGGAAGCTGGCTAGGGCATCTCAAGAGCTGTCTTGGGATTTTACGAAATTCAGAGCAGTGTGTTTGCCCCTTATCAGCATGGTTGTTACACCCCGAGGGACAGCCCTTTTGTGGATCAGGGAAGCCAGTCGAGGGTTTTCTGCTGGTGTCTCAGCAGCTCCAAAGAAGTCGCAAGGAGGCGAGGCTGGTCCAGTCAGAGTTGATCCCAGTAGGCAGTCTGCTATGTTTTTATTCTGACTGAGTCCAAATAACCTCCGACCAGTGGATTCTGGAAATCATCCGCGAAGGTTATGCTCTCAAATTTGCATGCCCTCTGACAGACTCCTTCATGATGTCTCCGTGCAAGACTCCTTCCAAGCTGCAAGTGGTACAAGTGACCTTGCAAAGGTTCCTTCAGTTGGAAACAGTGGAGGAGATTCCTCCCGGCCAGTCTGATTTAGGTCAACATTGTATGTATTTCATTGTCCCCAAGAAGGAGGGGATCATTTTGGCCTATCCTCGACCTCAAGCAGGTGAACAGGGCACCGAGGGTGCTACATTTTCACATGGAAACACTGTTTGGGCACTGTGGCTGTTTATAAAGGCAAATTCTTGATGGCACTCTATCTCACAGAGGCTTATCTGCACATTCTGGTGCATCAGAGATATGTGCTTTGCCCTTCTGATGGGTCATTTCCAGTTTCTAGCATTGCCTTTCAGATTAGTGACTGCTCCCCGAATCTTTATCAAGGGCATGGAGGTAGTGGTGGCTGCCCTGCGTCGAGAGGGAATACTAGAACATCCCTACCTCGGTGATTGGTTGATCCAGGTGAAGTCTGAATCAGAGCGTGTCCGAGTCACCCAGCGAGTTGTAGCCTTTCTGGAGAGATTCGGCTGGGTAATGAATGTGACTAAAAGCATGCTGGACCTTTTTACAGGACCTCATTTACCTCTGAGCACGCTTTGACATGTGCACAGGGATGGTGTCCTTGCCTCCTGATTGGGCCTCAAAGATTAAGGAGTAGGTGAAAGGTTTGTGTGGGTTTTTGTTTTTTTTTTTGAGGCTGGCGGCTTCATCAGCTTGGCATTACCTTCAGCTACTGGGGTCCATGGCGGCTGCATTGGAGTTGATGCCATGGGCCAGGGCGTATATGCAGCCATTGCATCAGGCTCTGCTCTCGAGGTGGTTGTTGATTCATCATCTGTTGACGAGACGTCTGGTATGTCCCCTACAGATGTGGGTCTGGCTGCACTGGTGGATGCAGTCCATGAATCTCCTCACAGGAGAAGGTAAAATTAGGCCTTACCTGGCAGTTGTCTTTCCTTGAGTCTCTCCACTCCAGTACAGAACCCACCTGATAGTTGCATTCAGTTTTCTTGATGTTGTTGAGCCCAGGTGTTTGGAAGCATTGAAGAGACTTGAGGTTTTGCCTTGATCTGGTGGGAGGATACCCGATGGGGTTTGTTTTTTCTTTTAGGGACGTAGAAACTCATGCTCGTCTCCTTATTGGGGGGACTGTACATTGAAACAGCTCAAAGAACTATATGCAGTCACTATCTTGATAGTTTTTGTCAATAGGATACTGGACTTGGGGGCGGAGTACGGTGCCCTTCATAGGGCAATATCACCAATACTTTGAATGCTCCAGCTGCTAGTGGAAGGAGATAACCCACGTGACTGGACTGGAGGGACTCTGAGAGAGACAATTAACAGGTAAGGCCTAATTTTACCTTTCAGACCATCTTCACTTTCAGTCAATAACGTGGTATGATCAGCATAGCAAAGGTTGTTGAGTCTTCCACCAATCTTCACACCTAGATTGTTTTTGTTTTCATACAGTCCATATTGGTGGGGGAGTTCACTGTGCTTCTACACTCCTCCCACTTCAAATAGCTCAAAATGCTGCATCCCGCATGATCACACAGACATCTAGACAAGAGCACATTACCCCGGTCCTAAAAGAACTACATTGGCTGCTCATCCAAGCACACAGGGGCAGTTTTATCATTAGGCCAACTGAGGTGGTAGCCTCAGGTGGCAGTTTTTAGGGGGTGGCACTCCAGCTGTGTTTATTTCTGATTTGTTGCTCCCTAGAAGCTGCCTGATGATAGAACAGCCAAGTTCCAGCAGGGCCGGCGCTACCCAGTAAGCCGGGTAAGCGTGGCAAGAGGGTGCCAGCGGGGGGAGGGGGGGGTGAAGGTTGCCGTCGCCAGCCGCTAGCCACCCACCGCTTCAAAAAAGAACGGCCGTGGGAACATTTCCTGTGTTCCTGTGGCTCTGCCAACTTTTAAACTGCTGGGTCGCGGAGTTTTTAATGGCAAGAAATAAGCATTTCCTGTTTCTCGGAAGTGTATGCTGGTATGGTATGGTATGCTAGATTTGGCCTTGCAGATGTTCAGTGACTTTAGTAGGGTTTTATATTGGTTCCCAATATGCCTGGTACTGGAAAATGTTTGTTGGTGAGATGACCAGAATCAGATTTTTAATATATTGAGTTCTGTGGGTGAATGTCTTACCTCTTCTCTGCACCCATTGTTGAGGAGGGGGTTCTGTGAATGTGTAAAATATACGTTCAAAAAGAAAAAGCAAGCACCATAATGCAATTTATAACAACAAAATACAAATGAATTATAATTTAGAGTTATAAACTACTGTGGTTCTTGCTCTTTCTTTTAGTTCCTTGGTCTGTGCAAATATTAGATCGGCTTTTTGGTATGGTTTAGTCCCTGAGTGGAGTTTTGAGAGAGATCCCCCCCCCCTCTCTCTGGGGGGGGGGGGGAGGGGTGCCATCTTATCCCTCGCCTCAGGCAGCAGATAGCCTTCAGCCGCCCCTGCAAGCACGCATAAAATGCATATCAATTATGAACACTTTCAAGAGTATACATAAGAGTATACACAACATAACTGCTGGCTGCTTACAGTCCCTCATACACACATCTTCAGACAGTAGCCCAAGAAGGGACCAAATCACAAATCTGCTTAAAGTCCCCAGGCATAAAACATCCAGCACACAAGAAACATGCCAATGCACCTTTTTCCATCTACGAACCTACCTTATGGAATATGCTCCCAAGCAAATTGAGAGCTACAACAGACCTGAAGGAATTCAGAAATAATCTTAAAACGCACATCTTCAAGAATGTTATGGGACAAACTGTTAAATTCCTTCCTTCACAGCCAAATGACTAAATACACTTGGAACCGGACCCAGTGTTGCTCAGCTGTAAATAGTTAAATGTATTCAAACTAACCCTACCCCCTGTTCCCTTATCTACATAGCAATAACTAACCACTGTTCTCATGTAATTAGTACACATATTCCACTTACTGTTCAATGTAATTTATGTTCAGTTGTGTTCAATGTAAGCCACCTTGATGCTTCTGAAAGGCGGTATATAAGAAATGTTAAATAATATCACAAGACAGAAAGTGAAGGGTCCATTTCAATTGATACCAGGCTTGTGATAGGATTTACTACTTTCCTGACCATTCTACTGCTTTCCCTCTGTCAAAAGGTCAATAGTAATAATTGATTTTTTGCACTATTACTTAGATATCAGTTTGCAGTTGTTTCAGCTGATGAAACTGCTTTCTCCCTTACTCTTCATAACCCTTTAAAATCTCCCTTTACTTTCTCACTTTAACCAGAAATGGTATAAACAGGGCTTGAGATATACTGGACAACTTTTGCAAGGCCATATGTAGTCATTTTCTGAGTTGTCAACCCAAATTCAATTGCCCTGACATATCCATTATTTAAATCTACAGTTACACTGAGACTGACTTAAGCATTTCTACTCTGGGCTGGTACCCCAAGGTACCTTTTGAATTTTCATTGCGTAGATCATCCCCTAAAACCAAAGTGACTGCTCTCCTTTATCAGCATATATCCTCTTGGAAGGTCTAGAGATAAAGAACTTCTCCAAACTCAGAGATAATGTTAAGATCAACGTTCCATTTAACCTTGGTGCAAAGTATTGGCAATACATTTGGTGAGAAGCCCATAAACACTTTGTTATAGAAAATGAAATTTCTGTATAGACATTAAGCTTACAGACCCCCTCTTCTATCTTCTAAGTTTTGTGTTTCCACGCTTCTTTTGGAGAGGATGGTCTCCTTCATTTTCACATAGATAGGATGTAAAAATAAATTTCTGGTTCTTAACCAAATCGGATTTTCCTTGTCACCCTGCTAAACTAATCCAGATGAGTGGGTTAGTCTCCCCAGCCAGCTGGTAGAGGCAGATTTGAGCAACTTTTAGTGATGTCATCACTTGGTATATCCTTTGGTGTAGCCTTGAGACAAGGGCTCGGAGTCCTCGACCCGACGTCGATGGTGACAGCCAGGAGCAGCCCTCCAAGCAGCCTTGGCGGGAGGGGACTCCCATGGCATTGGGGGATCGGGTCAGGTCCCCCGACGCCATCACCATTGGTGATTTCCCCTACGAGGGACATAGCTCTGGGCTAGACGATCTCGAGGCTCGAGTCAGCTGCTGCAGAGCCAGCTGGCATCGAAGCCAGGATGGTGACCCTGGAACATAGCTTTGCTGCATTCCTTGAGGCACAGCATGGCCCGATGCCCGGAACCTCCGGATAGTCTGTGCTGACCTCGGGGCTGTCCTCAGTGAGGACTTCCCTGGAGGAGACTCAGCCAATCCTGGAGAAGCTGGCTCATCTGACACTGACTTCATCGGTGTCCGATTTGAGATGACTTGCCACTGAGCCTCATGGCCGCGGAGCATCAGCCATCGTCGACGCAGAGTCAACTCGAGGATTGCTCAGCAATTCCTCAGACACCGAGATGGATTGGGATCTGGATGAGGAGTCTCCTAACACCATTCTCCTTCAGGACGTCCCCTCTGACCTTTCTCTGCCTCACCATCATAGGCTAGGTCCTTCGGAAGGGACCGCTGTTCTGGACTTCATGAGAGAGATGTCCCAGACTCTCGCCTTTGTGGTGGTGCCCAAGATCAAGCCTCAGACTGAGGATCTTGAGATCCTGCAATATGAGGCTCCCCTGAAGGAGGCACTGACTGTGCCCAAGCCCCCCATCCTGGATAGGCTGCTGTTCAGGATATGGGAGAGCCTGGTGACTGTGCCATTTGTGACCCATTGACTCGATTCTCAGTATCGAGTCGGCTGGAGCACCGGATTTAAAAAGACACAGCTGCCTTACAACTCCATGGTGGTGGAGCCGGCCATGTGTCTGATCAAAAGCCAGAAGACTCACTCCTCTGTGCCCCCAGGTAGGGAGGCACGCACCATGGATGCCTTTGGCAGAAAGTGCTACCAGGACTCCATGCTCATAGCTGGAATTCAGGCATATCAGCTGTACATGGACGTGTGCATGTGGAACCTGGTGAAGGAGTTCGCTGTGTTCTCGACGTAGTTGACAGGTGATCCTCTGGAGTGCTTCCGGGCCCTGGTTTCTTCGGTCATGGAATTCCTTCAAGTTTCAGACTCAGGCAGCCTCCGGCTTCGAGTCGGTGGCTTGTGTGGCTGCGGTATACATTAATGCCTGCCGCCTTGCCTGACTACAGTCCTCTGACCTGGAGCAGTGGGTTCAGGACAAGTTGGTAGACATCTCTTGCCGGGGAAAGAACCTCTTCAGCAAGCCCATGACGGAGAAGGTGGCCGAGTTGGGGAGACAATTCCTGACCAGAGCAGGCTGTCTAGGAAGACTGCTGACCCTTCCCATCAGAAGGCATTGGGAGGGGGGGGGGGAGCCCTTCCACCCATAGACCATAAGGCAGCTTCCTCTACCTAGATGACTGGCTCATCATTACCAGCTCGCCGGAGGAGGTGCACAACGCTGCGCAGCACACCATAGGGCTGTTACAGCAGCTTGGGTTTGTGGTCAACATCCCGAAATCACACTTGCTACCAGTCCAATGATTAGAGTTTATTGGTGCTCTTCTGGACTCCACCCAGGCATGGGCCTTCTTACCAGAGGATTGCATGCTGAGCTTCTCAGCCCTGGCCACGGATATTTTTAGGGCTGTTCGGTGGTGATGGCCAGACAAATGCTCCACCTACTGGGGCACATAGCCTTTGCTCTCCTCTGAATGTGACAAGCCCAGTGGACACGGTCTTCAGGCCACTTGGAAGACAAATCCAGGTCACACCCATCCTGGCAGCATCCCTCGACTGGTGGCTGAGTTCCCACAACCTCCGAGCTAGACTCCCCTTCCGGGTGCCCCTGATTTAGTGTATCCTCATGATGGACACATCCAAACTGGGCTGGGGAGCCCACTGCGATCACCTGCAGTTGCAGGACCCGTGGGCATTGGGAGAGAGTGCTCTGCAGATCAACTTACTAGAGCTCAGAGTGGTATACAATGCCCTTTGGGTGTTTCAGGACCATCTGAAAGGTCAGGTGGTTAAAGTCCAGGTGGGCAGCCAGGTAGCGATGTACCACCTCTGCTGGGAAGCTGTTCACCTTTGGAACTTTGCCATCAGGCAGAACATCGCCATCTGGGTGGTTTATCTGCTGGGCCTGGACAATGTGCTGGTGGACCACCTGAGCAGAGTACTTCAACCTCATGAGTGCCAGCTGCACCCGACAGTACTCGGAGAGGTCTTTTGCCTCTGGGGGGGGACCCCAGAGATGGATTTCTTTGCTATTCCAGAGAATGTGCAACTACCGTGCTACTGTTCCTGGAGGCACATCATGGCAGGGAAGTGGCAGATGTCTTCCTCCTCCCTTCGTCCAGGGGTTTCCTGTACATATTCCCGCCTACACCCCTAGTTCCCTGGGCACTCAAGATTAAAGTGGAGGCGGCCTCCATCTTCCTCGTCTCTACCAGGTGGTCCAGGCAGCCCTGGTTCCTTCTGCGCCTGCAGCTCTCTTGGAAGGTCCTGCTGCCCCTGGGGAGCTCCCCGGACCTGCTGCTGCAGGAGAATGGGACGCTTTTGCACCCCAGTCTCCAGTCCCTCACTCTGATGGCCTGGATGCTGAGAGGTTAGCCGTCACACACTTCCATATCTTGTGGGATATAGAGGGTGTCCTGCTAGCTTTGCGTAAGGACTCCATGTGTCGAGCATACACCTTTTAAATGGCACAGGTTCTCTGTCTGGTGTATGGACAGTGGTCTTAAACCTTTTGGTTTGGTGCATCTGTATGGGGCCGACCTAAAAGTCCAACACGGTCAGGGTGAACGTTAGTGCCATTTCTGTGCATCATCATCCTGTTGATGATGCAGTCATTTCAGCGCACCCACTAGTGGGCTGTTTCATGAGAGGCCTCCTCCAGTCTGCCTACCATCGGTGGCATGGGATTTAAATGTGGTGCTGGGGAAGCTCATGGCTCCCTGATTTGAGCCTTTGGCGATGTACCATCTCAAATATTTGTCTTGGAAGATAGTTTCCCTGGTGGCGCTCACCTCTGCCTTACAAGTCAGCGAGCTGCAGGCACTGGCAGCCCATGCGCTCTATACCAGGTTCCACAAGAACAGTGGTCCACCCCAAGTACTTACTGAAGGTGGTCTCTACTTTCCACCTGAATCAAGAGGTGGTGCTCCCCACCTTCTTTACCCCAGGCATCATGCTTCCAGGGTGGAGGTCTCCCTGTGCACACTCGATTGCAAGAGGGCATTGTCCTTTTACATCCAGAGGACTCAGTCCCACCACCACTCAGTGCAGCTCTCTTTGTCTCCTTTGCCACCCCAAGATGGTTGGAGTCAGTCTCTAAGTGCACCCTCTCACGGTGGGTGACCGACTGCATTTCCTTCACCTACAAGCAGGCTGGGCTTTCTCTGCAACATCATGTCACTGCACACAATGTGCATGCCATGGCGGCCTCTTTGGCCAACCTTCGCTCGGTGCCCTTGCTGGATACATGCCAAACTGCCACCTGGTCCTCTGTCCATACCTTTGCAGCACTCTACTGCTTGGAGGAGAGCTCACGGTGAGATAGCGCCTTTGGCCAGGCAGTACTTCGACACCTCTTTGGGGAATAGTGCAACTCCTTCCCTCCAGCCCTTTGTGCTCAGGCTATCGGAGAGGTGATTGCATCTTTGATGTTGGTACTGGACTTCCAGTCAACCAGTGTTACTTGCTGCCCTTTATGGTCCACCTTCTGGGTCACCCATGGCTTCTACATTTTTTTTTCAGTAGCCTGTAGTTTGGAAGTCTCATATGTGAGGACAGACTTCCTGTTTTGTTCCCGGAGAAAGTGTAGTTACTCACCTGTAATGGGTGTTCTCTGGGGACAGCAGGAATCTGTCCTCACAATCTTTCTCCTCATGGAGTTGCTTTTCTTTTTTCTGTTTGATTAAGCTATGTCGTCATTCTGAGGTAAGGTGACACCCTTGGGCGGGAAGGTGACCGCATATGCACGGTGTAACTCCCAAAGGCTTTTTGTGAAAGCAGGGGCATGGATTTGCATGGGCTCAGTCGGCGCCGATGTCGCTCATGTGTGAGGACTGATTCCTGCTATCCCTGGAGAACGCCTATTAAAGGTGAGTAACTGTGCTTTCTTCAGAGGGTAAGTCTGAGGAGGTAGAGATGATTCCCTACTGCAGGGCTCAAATTCCAGGTGCCAGGTCACCATGGTGACCAGAAATTTGCGTGTGACACCTGGGATTTCTTCCCCCCATGACTCCTTATGTCTTCCTGTGCATATCGCATATCCCATCTCCAGTGGGCAGAAAGGAATAGCATGGCTGTGATCGTCGCAAAAGTCTCTCTTATCTGCCTATGGGGACCTTATCTCCCGCAGGCAGAAGAGGATGGCCATGATCACAGCAAAGACCCCTTCTGTCTGCCCACTGGAGATCGAATTCCCATGGGCAGGAGAGAAAGGGGAGGCCGTGATTGCAGCCTGCAGCAAAAAAGATTTTGTGTGTGTATAGGAAATGAGGTAGAGAAGGCAGGGTCAATTTTTTTAAAGGGACAGTGGGCTTATTAAAAATAGGAGGATTTTAGAACGTAGTAACATTGTATATGATGGCAGATAAAGACCAGTATGGTCCATCTAGTCTGCCCAGCAAGGCGGCAAGAGTAAGTGCACCTGCTACTCCGTGCAGGTTACCCTCCCCCCCATGCCTTTGTTTAGGGGTATACCCACCACTCCATATAGGTCACCTCTATTTGTTGAGATATAAGAGAGCTATGTTTGTTCTGATTTTTATCCTTTTGCTATAAAGGGATCCACTGTATTTGTCCCATGCCATTTTGAATTCTGTCACTGTATTTGCCTCCACCACTTCCATCGGGAGGGCATTCCAAGTATCCACCACCCTTTCAGTGAAAAAGCTTTTCCTGACATTGCCTTTGTTTACTCCCTTGCAGCTTCATGTTATGCCCTCTAGGTTTACAGCTTCCCCGTCTTTGGAAGAGGTTTCTTTGTTCATTAATACTCTAAGTATTTAAAAGTCAGAATCACATCTCCCCGTCCCTCCTCTCCTCCAGAGTGTGCATATTTAGGTCTTCAAGTCTCTTCTCATAAGGCTTCTGACATTTCCAGTCTTTTTATATCCTTTCTGAGATATGGTCTACAAAACTGAACACAGTATTCCAAGAAAGGCCTCACCAGCGACTTGTACAGTGGCATTAGTACCTCTTCCTTTCTGCTGGTAATTCCTCTTTGTATGCAATCCAGCATCCTTCTGGCTTTTGCCACCGCCTTGTCACACTGTTTTGCCACCTTGAGATCCTCAGAAACAATCACTCGGAGGTCCTTCTGGTCCGTGCGCACCAACCTCTTGCCCCCTATCACCATAGTTCCCTTGGATTTCTGCTTCCCAAATGCATGACACTGTACTTCTTCACATTAAATCTTAACTGACAAACATTTGACCATTCTTCCAGCTTTTGTAGATCTTTCCTCATGTTTTCTCAGAAATGTCCCCTCTGTTACAAATTGTGGCTCCTTGTGCTCTTGGGCAAGTCTCATTTTCAATGCCCTCAGGGGAATCCACTCTGTTGCAAATTTTCGTGTCATCTGCAAAAAGACATTTTTCCATTCAACCTTTCAGCAATATCACTCACAAATACATTGAACAGTACTGGTCCCAGGACCGAACCCTGGGGCACACCGCTAATCACCTTCCTTTGCATCTCATGCATATTTATTAGGGACAGCCTGCAAACCTGAATGGTGTTTGGCCCTCCAGGACTGGAGTTGGGAACCTCTGATCTAGGTAGATCACACCCATTGCATGCCCTTGATCTAGTTCTCTGGTCACCCAGTCAAAGAACTCAATCAGATTTGTTTGACAAGATTATTCTTTGGTAAAACCATGTTGCCTCAGATCATGCAACCTGTTGGTTTCAAGAGAGTCCGTTTTTCGCTCTTTCAGGAGCGCCTCCATTATTTTTCCCGCCACAGAGGTAAGGCTTACTGGCTTGTAGTTTGTCACTTCTTCCCTATTACCACTTTGTGAAGAGGTACCGCATCAGCTCTTCTCCAATCCTGTGGAACTTCTCCTGTCTCCAAGGATCTATTAAAAACATCCTTTAATGGCCCTGCAAAAACCTCTTTTAGCTCTTTCAGTATCCTGGGATGTATCCCATCCAGTCCTATGGCCTTGTCCACTTTCAGTTTTGCAAGCTGTTTGAACACATCTTCTGTAATGGTGTGGTATCTACTCCATTCCCATTTGCTTATTTGTCTCACAGGTGGTCCTTCTGCAGGATTTTCTATAGTAAAAGCAGAGCAGAAGTATTTGTTTAGCATTTTTGCTTTTTCAATGTCATTTTCCACAAATCCGTTCCCAGCACTAATGAGTCCTGCAATTCCACCTCTAATTTTCCTCCCGTCCCAAATATACCTGGAAAAAGTTTTGTCGCCTTACTTCACATCTTTAGCCATCTTTTCTTCTGCCTTTGATTTTTACTATCCTTATTTATTTTTGTCTCTCTTAGTTTGATCCTGTATTCTTTTCTGTGTTCCTCTGTTTTTGAACTTTAGAATTTTGTGAAAGCTGTGTTTTTTTGCCTTTATTTGTGCAGCCATTTCTTTGGCAAACCGAATAGGTTTCATTTTCCTCTTGTTTTTATTTACTTTCCTTACATATGTATTTGTTGCCCCTTATCCCATCCCACCCTGCCAACTCCTCCTTGACCATTTTACTGAAGTCGGTGTTTTTGAAGTCTAGGACTTTTAGTTTGCTGTGATTGGATTCCACCTTGGCTTTTATCTCAAACCACACTATGTAATGATTGCTGCTGCTGCTCACATGGGCACCCACTCAGATATTCAACATGCTATCTCCTTTGGTGAGCACTAAATCGAGCATCGAGCTTTCCCTTGGTGATTCTATCACCATTTGTCCAAGTAATGCATCTTGGAAGGCATCCACAATTTTTTTTTTTTTTTTAACTCCTTTCTAGATGTGTAGAAGGAATACTCCAATCCACATCGGGTAGATTAAAGTCACCGAATATGATCACTATCCCCTTTGTGGCTATCTTTGCAATATCAGTCAATTTGCTATCCATTTCTTTTGTTTGAATTGGAGGCCTGTAGACTACACCAGTATGGATGACTGTGCCATCTCCCTTTTCCAACACAATACACAGTGCTTCTTTTCCCCACATCCCCTGCATTTCAGCAGCTTTAATATTGTTTTTGACGTATAGGGCTACTCCTCCTCCTTTTCTACCCTCTCTATCTCTTTTAAATAGATTATAGCCAGCTATAGTTATATCCCATTCATGAGACTCCGTTAAACCATGTTTCTGTAATAGTCACAATGTCCAAGTCCATTTCCACCATTAGGGCTTCCAGGTCAGGAACTTTGTTGGCTAGGCTTCGAACATTTGTGCTCATTACTTTCCAGCATTTGTTGACCGGCTTGCCTGTATTTTGCATTGATTTTGTTCTACACACTTCTTTCCACTTGCCACTGATGTGTGATTTAAAAGTGTGGCTCTTTCTAATGTTATGCTTTTGCTGGGAGTGACGTCCTGAAGTTGTCCTCCATCCATCACCCCCTTTCCCTAGTTTAAATGCTTGTCCACATACTGCCTGAATTTTTCACTTGGGATCCTTTTCCCTGTGATGGAGAAATCTAGTCCATCAGCACAGTATAGTGTCTTGTTGATCCATCTGTTTCCCCAGTCGCCTATATATATAAATCCTCCTTGTTTGCACCAGGTTTGGAGCCATGCATTAAAGTTGTTTGTGATGCAGCCTTTCTGCCCCCTTACCAAGAACAAGTAGAACTTCTGAGAATGCTATACTGTTAACAGTGGTCTTGAGTTTCTCTCCCAGAGTCTGTAAGTCTCTTTGAACGGCAGAGGCACTATTTCTAGCCAGGTCATTTGTACCCAAGTGGATGACATCAATTTTGGAGTGCTCACTATCTGCCCTAACTATACCAACAATTTGGTTTGTATTTCTGCTAGATGAAGAGCCTAGGAGGCATTTGACCATCTCTCCTTTGAACTGTGTTCCCAAGTTGGTGCCTCTGATGATGGAATCTCCAAGTAGTAATAGTTTTCTGTTTTGTGTTTTTTTTTCCTTCATATTTGGTGCATTATCAGTAGATTGGGCATTGATTCTCTCATTTAATGGCACTTCAATTTCCATGGATTGGACACCCTCATTATCCAAGGCAGAGAAGGCATTATGCAGGGATATCCCTTGATGTATAGGGTGTCTCTGCATTAGTGCAGGGGATAGAGTGCTAGGGGGCTTGGTGAAGATGGGGGGGGGGGGGAGAGAGTGTCTCTAAGGTTAACCAGAGAAGGGGAGCCAGCGGGAGAAGGGTTGGAGGAGCGATCAAAGAGTAAAGGGGTTATTTATTTAATTTATTTATTTAATGCCTTTTCTATATGCGCTCTTTAGAATAAGTGTGGTTTTCAGTCAACAATAATTTGTACAGTGCAGGCCGACCTGCACTGTACTTCCAATAAACAGGTGTTGCAACTTGGGACTAACGGGTAACTGTGTACAGGCTAAGCAGCATGGGACTAACTAGGGAACTATGTACAGGCCGAGCAGCAGGTTGCGGAATAATGTATTGACCAGGTCTGTTTGGCAACTCTTTCAGGTAACTATATACAGGCTATGCAGTCAGGTCACAGATGTACAATGTTGACAGGAGCTGCTTGGCAATTATTTACAAGAGTAGGTGGCTATATACACGTTCGTGTCAGGGTGTATAGTGGTGCTACTGGGCGGGGCTGCATCGGTGTGATGTGGGTGTGTTGTGGGGGTAGTCCTGGTGGTTTGGTGTGGCTGGATGTGATGTGTCACTATTATGGGAGTAGTGCTGAAGGAAGAGGTGGTGCTTGAGTGCCTTCCTAAATTGGGCAAGGTCAGTGATGGACTGGATGGTGGGTGGGAGGGCGTTCCAATATGTGGGTGCATCATACACAAAGGCTCTGTTCCTTGTTGCTTGAGAGCATTTTGTAACTCTGCTAGGGCTTCTCAGTGTGCTGGCAGCGAATGACCTTCTGGCTCTGCTTGGGGTGGTGGGGAGGACGAGGTCCGTGATAGAGGTGGAGGTGCAGCTGTTGATGGCCTTGAAGGTCAACAGTAGTATTTTGAAGGAGAGTCTGCAGTGGACCGGCTGCCAATGGAGGTGTTTCAGAATTGGTGTTATGTGATCCCTCCTGGCGGCTCCATGTAGTATTCTGGCAGCTGCATTCATTGCAAGCTGAAGTAGGTTCAGCGTGTTCTTCGGGAGTCCCTGTAGAATGGAGTTGGCATAGTCAAAGTGGGGGATGACCAATACTTGGTAGATTGTCTGGAAGTTGTCTCGTTCCAGTAGAGGTCAAAGATACCCGATTGTCAGTATTTTATGGTATACTGCCTTGACAGTGTTTATGTGGGCTTTCATGTCTAGCTTTTGGTCTAATGTGACCCCTAGATAGCGGACCATGGGCTTGCTTAGGAGCTTAGCACATCTTACTTTTAGTGATGCGGGGGGGGGGGGGGAGTATATGTTTGGTTCCTGGTAATGAATAGTGCCTCCGTTTTGAAGTTTATTCCGAGGTTTTGAGTGTGGAGCCAGTCAATGACAGCATCGAAGCAGGTTGTTAGTGGTGAAACGTCTGGCTGGTCAGTTGAGAATGGCATGTAAAGTAGTACATCGTCGGCGTATACCAGGAAGGCGATGTTGAAGGAGCGGATCAGAGCACAGATGGGCTGCATGTATATGTTGAAAAACAGGGCTGAGAGTGAGGAACCCTGTGGCACACCTTGTTTTTGTTGGAACGGTTTGGAGGTTGTGGAGCCAGTCCGTACGTGTTGCCATCTGTCAGGTATAATTTGCACCAACTTAGGGCTGTGTCATGGATTCCCTTCTCTTTGAGGCACGCCAAAAATAATTCATGGTTGACGGAGTCGAAATGCTGCGGCAATGTCCATGAAAATTAGGGCATATCCTCTTCTGATGTCCGTTCCGGTGATTAAGGTGCTGAAGAGGGTGGTAAGGAGCGTCTCGACTCCATGTGATTCCCTGATTCCAATGCTGGCATGGGTCGAGAGGAGTGACGGTTTCAATATGGTGTTGGATTTGGCGTTGGACGTCCTTTTCAGTCATTTTGGCCATTAATGGGATGCTTGAGATTGGTCTGTATGAATCCACTTTCTGGGGGTCAAGTTTGCTGTTTTTTAGAAGTGGCCTGATGGATGTTTGCTTCAAGCTTCGTGGGAATGAGCCTGTTGAGAAGGAGTTTGGCCAGGAATGGGCTGAATTCCATGCGTAGTGATTTTATCCAGAATGCTGGGAATGGGTCATTTGGAGCTGTGGTGATGGTGATGGCTGTGATGGTGTCCTTGATGCCTTTCTTTGATGGGGTTGAAAAGGTGTTTAGTGGTGGTGGGTGGTTTGACACGTGCACAGAAGTGGGGACCGTGGTCTTATCAGTCTGGCTTGTTTTCGACTGTAGGTAGTCCGCGAATTCCTGTGGATGTGGTATGCTTGGTTGGGTGGGGGAAGGTTCTTTTGTGAGGGTCATCACTAGGTTGAATAGGTCATGCGATTTGCTCAGGGAGCGCTGCAGGATTTCTGCGTGGTATTGCTTCATTTTTTCTGTGATTGCTTCGCGGTGTCTTAGGTGTGGGAGGTGTAGGTTCCCTGGTCATTAGTGGAGCGTGATCGGCGCCATCGTCTTTCAAGCTTCCTTAGGTGGAGGAGAGATGTTCGTAGCTCAGGGGAGTACCATGGAGCAGTCTTTCTTCTCCTTGGTGGCTTATCTGCGGTTGGTAGGTGGACGATGGAGCTGAGGCTATTGTTCCAGGTGGAGATCATTTCCTCGAGGCTAGGTTCTGTGAGGTTGAGGAGTGGTAGGGTTTTGCTGAGTGTATCCTTTGTCGAAGGGTCAGAATCGTGCTTTTGGTACTGTGGAGGCCTCGGTTGCGGTACGGGCACTTAAGGGATCAGGGTGTGTGGGCATTTGGAATCTTTTCAAGCTGTGGTCAGACCATGGGACCGGAGTGATGGATAGGGCGAGATCGTGGTTCAGTCCTGTGGCTGATCGTGGGGCGAAGACCAGGTCCAGCTTGTTTCCTTTTAAGCGAGTGGGAGCGTTGATTACTTGCTCGTAGCCCAACACGTTAAGTGCCTCAAGGAAGGCTTTGGAGTGGGCGTTTTGGAGGGCAGGCAGGTTGAAATCGCCCAGTATCCAGTTTGGTGTGCGCGGGTTCTTGGTATTGCAGGCAAGGTCAATTATTGTTGAGAGCTCATCTGAGGAGGGGGACGGGGACCTGTAGATTAGGTTGATGGAACTGTGTTTGTTGGTTATGGTGATAGTCGAGGTGCGTTGTGCTAATGGCAGAGATCTGCTGAAATTGAAGCTCAGTTCTGGTAAGGATGAGAGCTCCTCCACCCCTACGGTCAGTTCTGTGGCAGGTGTGGATTGAGAAGTTGGGTGGGGTGAGGTGGTTGAGGAGGACCGTATCAGAGTTGGACAGCCACGTCTCAGTGACCAATAAAATGTCTAGGTTGTGGCCGGATATCAGGTCGGAGATGACTGGCCATTTCTTCCAGACTGAGCGTGCGTTTGAGGACGCATTTCAGGTTGTGTGGATGCTCCTTCAGCTGAGGTTTTTTGAAGTGCTGAAGTGAGACATAGAGTAGGTGTGGGTGGAGGGTATGCTTAGCTTCTGCTGCTGATTGGCGGAAGGTACCCGAACATCTCCTCCCGGAGCCCCGTAGGACTGGTATGAGGTTGTAGGCAGTAGTAAGGGCTAGGGTGCTGTGGAATAGGCCGGCAAGGAGATAACTGGCTAAGGCTAGAATGGAGGCTGCCATTTGGGTGTCTATTTCATGGAACCAGGCAGTTCCAAGGTACTTCTGTCGGGGTGCTACTCTGACTAGCTGAAGTGATGGTCGCGTCTGTTTCTTTGTTACAAGACAGTTAAGCGATACAATGCGTCATACAGGTGAAAGGGCGGTCGTTTGGTGTGACAAGCGGTATATATTTATAGGCGGCTAATTGTTCTAGCATTAACACAAAGGCCTACAAAGCTTGCAAGGGTAGCATTTTAGCAAGTAGTTCTGAAGGCAAATTCAGTGGTAGTTCAATACTGTATATCGGACAGCGTATGTTTTTTAACGGACTGTTTGTTCTAATAGACACTTGGAGGGTACAATAAGGTTAGAGCTAAATAATTCAGTGTCTAAAACAGGTTCTTAAAGGTGTATTCCGCTTTCCCCACAAGCAGCCCACCTACACACTCGCATGCAGGCAGCCCATTTCCACAGCATATACCCACACACTCCCACAGGCACCTCGCCTCTGCACCACTCACATTCGCATCTAAATACAGACATGGGCACCCCACCTCTGCACCACACACAGAGAGGCACTGCAACGCACGCACAGACACACAATGCAGACCTGCCCCTCACCCACACAAAGGCACCCCCTCCCCATCTTACACACATGCAAAACCATATTTGAAGCCTTAACTGTTACCTGTATTTCTGTTTAAGGATGCTGTGCAGTATAGGAAATCTAGCGCTGATTTTGAGAGACTTGAACATAAGACCAGCATGCCAGACAAAGGGGAAAAGTCACAAGCACTGGTTCCTAGATTTTGTCCTGGTTCCTAAATCCACACACGATTTGTCGAGGCCTGACCTGGATGGTGAGGATTCTCCATGATCCACACTTCAGTACAGAGTGTTGCCATTTGGCTTGGCCTCAGCACCTTGTATCTTCACAAAATGCCTCATCTGATAACAAAGCTGTAATAGAAGAGAAGTCCTCAGGATGGTGGGAGGTTGTGAGGACTCCTTCCTACTTGTCCATGGAGAACACCTGCTACAAGTGAGTAACTACCTTTTCGCCATGGACAAACAGGAATGAGTCCTCGCAACCTTCCCACCTCCCTGATGAGTTGTCTTCTGCTACAGCTTTATCAGACTGAATCAAGATGGCTGCAGCAGCAGGTAGGAAGGAGGGGAGGTGTGCAGGTGCAGTTGAGCCTCCCAAAAGCTTCCAATAGAAGCTGGGGAGTGTTCACCTGTGGGACTCTGTCAGGGACATCACCCATTTGTGAGGACTAATTCCTTCTGTCCATAGAGAACACCTGATACAGGTGAGTAACTACCTTTTTCCTCTTGGGCCCTTGAAGCCTGGAAGGTAGATATGGTCACCATTTCGTTCTTCTTACAATTTGGTTTGGACCAAGGGTTGGTCCTGAAATCTTGTCAGTATATCTTGATGTCACCCGAGACATCACTCAGGGAACTGAAGCAGATCTGCCTGCCAGTGCAACTGGTTTTTCCTCAGTGGAGTCTCTCTCTGGTGTTGAAAGTGCTGAAAAGGACTCCTTTTTCAGCACATTTGTAAGACCTCTCTCAGGGTGGGTGTCAAAAGTTGTGGGCCTTAACCTATAGGAAGCTGCCTTTATCATCTTGACAACTTCTTTCTCCTTGCCCAAAGGGGCAGTCTCTTTCTCCTTAACCAATCATCCTGCCCTCCTTCACAGAGGAGGCCCTTCGGGTTGAACTCTGTCTGCGGCGGGTGGACCTGAGGAGGGTATTAGTCACATACTAGGAGATTACTAATTCCTTCTATCGATCAGACCATCATTGTTCATTTCAGCAGTCAAAGGAAAGGTCTAGCTGCAACCAAGTCTTCAATTGTTCGCTGGATTGAGGCGGCCATTGGTTCAACATTTTGGAAAGTGTGTGCCAGAGAAGGTCTGAGCTCATTTCTCTAGGGCACAGCTATACTGGGTGGAGTTCACCTTGGTGTCTCAGGACCTCTGTAACGTGACTATTGGATCATCTCTGAGCATCTTTGTGAAGCACTATAATTGCATATGGGAGCTGGAGCAGATTGTGCCTTTCACGGGGCAGTTCTGTCCAGTGTGTCATCTTTCTACTCGGGGTCCTGACTGCTTGGGTAAATCCCACTTGCACTTTTCCTAGAGGTTTGGGAGTCCTGCTGCTGCTTAATTGCATGATCAGGTTCAGGGCCTAACAAAGTCAGTTATGGTAAAAGCCAAATACGTGTTCCTTTTATGGTTTAGGCACTTGATAATATGCCCTTTACCCTGTACATCAGAGCGGTTTACAGATGTATGCTAACCTGACACTTTTTCTTACATTTTCTTTGTTTCCGTTTATGGCTGTTGCATAATAATGTTTATAGTTTGAGTTCTTCTGAGTGTTTTCAGTCTTGCTTACTGCTTGGGAAGTGTCATACTGGCTTCCCTTACTGCTGCACCAGAGGATGCAGCAAGTGATATTACTGAAAGCTACTCAAGTCTGCCATCATCTGCTGGCTGGGGAGCATAACCCAATCATCTGGACTGGTCCCAACAGGATTCAAGGAAAGAAATTATCAGGTATGTAAAATTTCTCCTTTTCCACTGCAGTTAGAACTCTATGCATAGTCTACTTGACTTCAGAATTGTTCAGCTCTCCCTTTTTAGACCAAAAAGCAGGAGGGTCAGTCAGTAAGTCATACAAGACATACACAAAAGCTTTCTTTTGAAACTCTCTAATTTGGGCTTCTGGCATCATGTTGCCAATACAGCAGCAATAGAGAAACATTTTCTCATGAAAAGACAACCTGAGGAAAATATGAGTAGGTTTTGGAATATTTCACAAGAAGTACTAAGATATGCCATACTCTTTCAGACCAAGGTCTATCAAGTCCAGTATCCTGCTTCTAACAGTGGTCAATCTAGGTCACTAGCAGCTGCCCCAGAAGATACCGGGTTCCACAATGCTTGTATTGGGACAAGCAGTGGATTTCCTGGGTCCCCTTTAATAATGGTTTATGGACTTTTCCTCCAGGAACTTGTCCAAACCTTTTTTTAAGCACAGTTACACTAATGGCTTTTACTACATCCTCCGGTAACTAATTCTAGTTTGATTATTAGTTGAGTGAAAAAATATTTTCTCTTATTAGACTTTTATGGGTTACACTGAAACTTCATTGCATATCCCCTAGTCTTTCTACATTTTGATGGTGTAAACCATCTATCTACATTTACCTGTTCCACTCTATTCATTAATTTATAGACGTATATCATATCTCCCCTTGGCTGTCTCTTTTCCATGTTGAAGAGCCCTAACCTTTTTAGCCTCTCCTCATAGGGGTATCCTTCCATTCCCTTTACCATTTTGGTGGCTCTTCTCTGTACCTTTTCTAATTCTGCTATATCCTTCTTAAGATAAGGCGACCAGAATTGCACCACAGTAATCAAGGTGCAGTCACACCGTGGAATGATACAGAGGCATTATAATATCCTTAGTTTTAGCCTCCATTCCTTTCCTTATGATTCCTAGCTTTCTATTTGCTTTCTTGGCTGCCACCACTGGGCAGAGAGTTTCAATGTGTTATCCACAATGATGCCTAAATCTCTTTCTCCAGGACCAAGCAGGAAGTCAGTCCTCACATATGGGTGACGTCGGCGCCGACAGAGTGCGGAGCATTTCCCCAGCTTTCAAAGAAAGCCTCTGGGAATGCAGCGCGCATGCGTGGTCCCCTTCCCGCCCAAGGGTGCCATCTTGCTCAGTTTTCTGTTTTCCGCGGAGCCTGACGGACGTGTGTCTTGGTCACCCGGTTAAAAGTGTGAGTGGAGGAGTGGCCTAGTGGTTGGGGCAAGGTACTTCAGGCCAGAAGGTCGGGGGTTCAAATCCCACTAGAGGACAGCAACCTTGGGCCGGAAGGACTGGGGTTTCTAGTCCCACAAGTGCTCCTTGTGGTCTTGGGCAAGCCACTTAACCCTCCATAGCCCATGTTCCCTGTAAAATAGTTATCTCCAAGTTATAATGCCCTGTTCAATGTAATTTCAGTTTGTTCAATGTAAACCGCACTGATGCAGAATAGCGCAGTATATAAGAGAATGTAAATAAATAAAAATAAATAAAAGTCAATTTTTTCCTTCGAAGAATCGTGGTTTTTTGCCGGTTTGACGCCTGTTCCCCTTCCCGCCTGGGCACGGTACACCGGTATCGAGCCTGACCTGTTTTGTCGGTTTTTGTATTTCGAGACTAGCGTTCGCGCTCTTTTTTTTCTTTTTCACTGAAAGCCCGATCTTTTGACCTTTCAGGGGCCCTTTTTCCCCCCGATGTCTGCCAGCGGGTTCAAGAAGTGTGATCGGTGTAAGAAACTGATGTCTCTCAGCAACACACACAACTGCTGCCTCCGGTGCCTCGGGCCCGATCATGACCCGATGATCTGTGGCCCGTGCGGCAAAATGTCCTCGAAGGTGTTGAGGAGCCGTCAGCATCAGCGAGAAAGGATCTTCTCTGACTCTGCATCCGGCCGGGCCCGGACTTCGTCAGAGGCCTCGATGTCTCGGGAATCTGACCCCGAGCATCGTCAGGGCTCCTCTGAGCGGGGGTCTCCCTCACGGGAACACAAAAGGAAGAAGAAACCCGTGAGGGCGGTGTCAGTGGACGCTCTTGGTCCCTTGAGGGCCAGGTCGCATAGCCCCAACCGCCGTCCCAGGTCCTTGGAGCTGGAGAGGCCTGCCAAATTGCCTCATATGGAGCCGGAGTCCCCGAGTCATGTGAGTGCTGTAGTCCTTGTGGACTCTCCTCCAGGAGAGCCGACGTCGGCTCTGACGCTGTCGGGGGCCGAGTCAGGGGCTGCTGAGTCTCCTGAGCTCGGACTCAGGTTGACAGCCTTGGAGAGCAGCTTGGTTGCCTTCATAGAACAGCAGCAGGTGCTGATTGCTGGTCTAACCGGCACATCTGCCCCGACCACCAGGACCTCGACATCCAAGTCGACCCCGGAGGCCGAGCCGATCCTTGAGTCCATGCGGTCTCAAGTCGAACCTCGGCCAAGGTCTCCCTCGGCCTCCCGTGTGGGGCCAATGTCGTCAACGCCGGTACCCTCGGCGTCGGGGCGGATGGCATCGGTGCCCGCCCTGCCAGAGCCGCTCGATTCCTCCTCGGAGGGGTCGGGGTGGGAGACGGAGGACGAGGAGTCCCCAGACACTTTTCGGACCCGGTGCGTGCCATCGGACTCACTGGAGTCCGAGCCTCGGAGAAGGTCCCCCCCGGAGGATACCCGGTTCTCGGACTTCGTGAGGGATATGGCCAAGGCCTTGGCCTTCCCCGCGGATCCCGAGTAGGAGCCTCAAGCCGAAGAGCTCGAGGCCCTCCAGTATGACTCTGCCCCGAGGGAGGCCTTTAATGTACCGGTTCCTCCGATGCTGGAACGGCTGCTCTTCCGCATGTGGGAGGCACCGGCCTTGGCGCCGGTTCTCAGCAAACGGGTCGATTCCATTTATCGAGTCCGTAAGAGCCCTGGGTTCCAGAAGGCACAGCTACCGCACCACTCCATGGTTGTGGAATCGGCCATGCATCGTCTGAAGAGTCAGAAATTGCACTCTTCGGTGCCCCCCGGCAGGGAGGCCCGGAACCTGGATGCCCTCGGTAGAAAGAGCTTCCAGTGCTCTATGCTGGCTTGCCGTGTCCAGACTTACCAGCTGTACATGGGCATGTACCTCCGAGACCTGGCAAAGGAGATTGCCGGGTTCTCTGCTGGCCTCTCCGAGGAACCTTTGCAGAGGTTCAAGGCTTTGTCATCAGGGATTCAAGAGTGCTCGAAGTTTATATCTCAAGTAGCCTATGATGGCTTCGAGGCTTCGGCCCGAGTAGCAGCGGCTGGCATCGGTGCACGCCGTCAGGCCTGGCTACAGTCATCGGACCTTGAGCCATGGGTCCAGGACAAGTTGGTCAATGTCCCTTGCCGTGGTGAGAACCTCTTTGGCAACCCCATGGCTGAAAAGGCTTCAGAAATCGAGACTGAGACTCTCTCACCAGGACAAGGCTGTCCAGGAAAACGTCTGCCCCTTCTCAGAAGAAGGGCTCGGGGGAAAAAGCCCTTTTACCCGAGGAAGGCGACTGCCTACAAATCCTACCCTCATTTTCAGGTCTCTATAGCTCCCCATCAGGGTCAGCAGGCCAAGGGGCAGAGACATGGGCCCCGTAGGCAGAAAAACCCCAAGCCATCTGCTCCGGCTCCTGCACAGCAGGGAGCGGGGTTTTGACTCCCACTGCATAGCTTCTCCTCCTCAGCTGGCTCCTCTCAGCACAGGAGGCCGCCTGACACTGTATGCCCACAGGTGGTCAGCCATAACAGGGGATACCTGGGTACTGAGCATAGTCCAAAAGGGCTATTTGCTCCACTTCAACCAGTTACCCCCCTCCTATTTTCCAGGGGAGCCTCCAAGACTCCCTCTTCACAGGAACCTCCTCCTTCAGGAGTTGGCAAGTCTTCTGAGGGAGCAGGCGGTGGAACCAGTGCCTCACCACCTGAGAGGCCAAGGCTTCTATTCACAGTACTTTCTAGTACCAAAAAAGGACAGGAGGTCTCAGGCCCATCCTAGACTTGCGAAATCTCAACAAGTTCCTGGAGAGGGAAAAGTTCAAGATGCTTACCCTTGGAATACTGCTGCCCTACCTCCAGCAGGGAGATTGGCTATGCTCCTTAGACCTGAAGGATGCTTATACTCACATCCTCAGTCATCCAGACCACAGACAATATCTCAGATATGTAGTAGGAGGACATCATTTTCAGTACAGGGTACTTCCATTTGGCCTAACCTCCGCACCCAGGGTTTTCACCAAATGCCTGGCGTTGGTGGCGGCCTATCTCGGAAACCAGGGTATCTTTGTCTTTCCATACCTGGACGACTGGCTTATCAGGGGTCAGTTTCCACAGGAGGCCAGACAAGCCACTCTTCTCCCAGTCTCTCTTCTCCAGCACCTAGGCTTCGTCATAAACTTCACAAAGTCCACTTTGCTCCCCTCACAGGACTTAGTTCATAAAGACAAGATTGGATACTCTACAAGCAATGGCTTATTTGCCCGGCAATAGGGCTCACAGACTGATGGCTCTGGCACAGCAGTTTCACAGTGGATCTCTGGTCTCGGCCAGACATTTCCTGAGGCTTTTGGGCCACATGGCATCCACAGTCCATTTAACTCCAAATGCTCGTCTGCATATGCGGCCTGCTCAATGGTGCCTCAGAGCTCAATGGATACAGGCGACTTAAGGGACAGAGTGAGAGTGTCCCAACTACTAGTGGCCTCCCTACAGTGGTGGATGCATCTCCCGAACCTGATCAGAGGGGTGTCCTTCCAGGCACCACCACACGCACAGGTGCTAACGACCGATGCTTCTCCAAGGTTGGGGTGCACATTGCCAGGGGGCATGCACTCAGGGCCTTTGGTCCCCTTGGGAGGCCACACAGCAGATCCATCTGTTGGAGTTGCGAGCTATTCGATTAGCTCTGCAAACTTTCTCTCATGTCCTCTCTCACCAGTCTGTCTTGATTCAGACGGACAACCAAGTAGCAATGTTCTATGTGAACAAACAAGGAGGCACAGGGTCCAGACTTCTGTGTCAGGAAGCACAGGCCCTGTGCGCCTTTGCAGTCAAGCACGGCATGTTTCTCAAGGCAGTTTATCTACCTGGCCAAGAAAATTACCTTGTCAAACTAATCAATCAACACTCTGATATCATTCATTGAAGTGTACTGTATCAAATATCACGGACAATCTTGTCTCTAATAACTTTTTCTTATATGTAGATATATATCTCTCTAATCCAAACAACTTGCAGGTCTCAGACTCATTAGGCGTTTAAAATATTCAGACTTTGTTTTGTCCTTTCTGAACACGCCTTAATTCGCATCAATGACCTGTTTCTTATGTCATGTGTATGAATTACTAAATCCGTCGCTTAAGATCAATAAAACTTAAAGCTGTGCTTAACTTTCAGTATCTTCCCCAACACCACCTTCTGCGCTGTATAAGCGTTTCACCGAATATCAGTTTTTTCAGGGAGGTTACATAGAAAGCACCTGCTTTCAGTTGCATTACATTCTAATTCTAAATCATTAGTCTTTCTCCATTCTTTCACACCTGCCAGTTCGCTAATTTTTCTTAAATTTCTTTTTTCCGTCTGGTCACCGAGCTAACCAGACAGAAAAAAGAAATTTAAGAAAAATTTTTATTTATTGATCTTAAGCGACGGATTTAGTAATTCATACACATGACATATAAGAAACGCCTAATGAGTCTGAGACCTGCAAGTTGCTTGGATTAGAGAGATATATATCTACATATAAGAAAACGTTATTAGAGACAAGATTGTCTGTGATATTTGATACAGTACACGTCAATGAATGATATCAGAGTGTTGATTGATTAGTTTGACAAAGAAAATTACCTAAAAAATAAAAATTACTAAACACCCTCACCTTATACCTTAAGGCTCTATCCAATGCTCAGCCTTCTTTCTATCAACAAATATTTTTTATATATTTTATATTTTTTTGTAAAATCATCAATCAACATATAAATGAGTATGTAAAAGTAGAATAGATGCGTAAATGGACCCCTGGTCTCAGACTGTTATGGCAAGGTTCCTACACCACAAAAGCGTTAGTGAACTAATGCCAGTATATTGCATCAATGACCAGTATTTATTTTGGGGTTCCTGAATGGATTTTCCTTAATGGCATATAATCAAAAATAGAGAGATTGTGCTTATCTTAAAGTGGAGACAGTTTAAGTGGGCAGTTTGTCTCCACTTTAAGATAAGCACAATCTCTCTATTTTTGATTATATGCCATTAAGGAAAATCCATTCAGGAACCCCAAAATAAATACTGGTCATTGATGCAATATACTGGCATTAGTTCACTAACGCTTTTGTGGTGTAGGAACCTTGCCATAACAGTCTGAGACCAGGGGTCCATTTACGCATCTATTCTACTTTTACATACTCATTTATATGTTGATTGATGATTTTACAAAAAAATATAAAATATATAAAAAATATTTGTTGATAGAAAGAAGGCTGAGCATTGGATAGAGCCTTAAGGTATAAGGTGAGGGTGTTTAGTAATTTTTATTTTTTGGGTAACCAAAACCCTCCAAAACCACGACCTACACTACTGTGTATCCCACAAACCAAAGAAAATTACCTGGCAGACAGGTTGAGCAGGATTCTACAGCCTCACAGATGGCATTTGAATCCCCTAGTGGTCCAGCAGATCTTCCTAAGAAGGGGTCTTCCGACCATCGATCTCTTTGCCAGTCCACTGAACCATCAGCTGCCCAGGTTCTGTTCCAGACAACCGCATCCTCTGCAGATAGAAACATAGGCCATGTGGTCTTTTTCTGTCGTCATATTTCTATCTAGTCTGTCCTTCCATAACTACAACAGTCCCCTTTTTACCTTTAGAGATCCTCTGTGTTTGTCCCATGCTTTTTTGAATTCAGTTACTGTCCTCATCTCTACCACCTCCACTGGGAGACTATTCCACGGATCCACTACGCTTTCCGTAAAGAAATATTTCTGCATATCACTCCTGAATCTATCTCCCTTCACCCTCATCCCATGTCCCCTCATAGCAGAACTTGCTTTCAATTGAAAGAGGCTCTCTCCTTGAACATTTATGCCGCAGAGGTATTTAAACATCTCAATCATATCACCTCTATCCCGCCTTTCCTCTAAGGTGTACCTATTAAGATCCTTCAGTCTGTCCTCATATGCATTATACTGAAGACCACTAATCATTTTAGTAGCCACCCTCTGCACCGACTTCATTCTGTTCACGTCCTTTTGAAGGTGCGGTCTCCAGAATTGCACACTATACTCCAAATGAGGTCGCACCAAAGACTTACACAGAGGCATTATCACCTCCTTTTTTCTGCTAGCCATTCCTCTCCGTATGCACCCAAGCATCTTTCTAGCTTTTGCCGTTGCCTTTTAAACATAGAAACATAGAAATATGATGACAGAAAAAGACCACATGGCCTATCTAGTCTGTCCTTCCATATCAAAAACTACAACAGTCCCCTTTTTTCTACCTGTTTAGCTACTTTAAGATCATCAGACACAACCACGCCTAGGTCCCGCTCTTCTTTAGTGGACAAAAGTACTTCATCCCCTATACTATATTGCTCCCTTGGATTGCTGCAGCCCAAATGCATGACCTTACATTTTTTAACATTAAATCCCAGCTGCCAAATTCTAGACCATTCTTCAAGCTTAGCTAGATCCCTTCTCATGTTATCTACCCCTTCCTGGGTGTCTACTCTATTGCAGATTTTGGTATCATCCGCAAAGAGGCAAACCTTACCTGAAAGACCTTCCGCTATATCACTAACAAAGATGTTAAAAAGAATCGGACCAAGGACAGATCCGTGGGGCACACCACTGTTAACATCCTTTTCCTCAGAGTGAGCTCCATTTCCTTGTACTCTGTCCCCTCCCACCCAACCGATTTCTAACCCAAGCAGTAACTTTAGGGTCCATCCCTAGGGTGCTCAGTTTGTTTATAAGTTGCCTGTGAGGAACAGTGTCAAAGGCTTTACTGAAATCTAAATACACCACATCTAGGGCTCTCTCTCGGTCCAACTCCCTGGTCACCCAGTCAAAGACATCGATCAGATTTGTCTGACAAGACCTGCCTCTGCTGAATCCATGCTGCCTTGGATCCTGTAATCTGCTGGACTCCAGAAACCTCACAATTTTCTCTTTCAGCAGCGTTTCCAATAATTTACTCACCACCGAAGTTAAACTAACCGGCCTGTAGTTTTCAACCACATCCTTACTTCCGCTTTTGTGTAAAGGCACCACATGAGCCTCTCTCCAATCCTTTGGCACCACTCCCGACTCCAACGAGGCATTGAAAAGGTCAGTCAGTAGAGCTGCTAGAACGTCCCCAAGTTCCCTCAGTATTCTCGGGTGTATCCCATCCGGTCCCATCGCTTTGTCTACTTTAAGTTGAGAGAGTTTCTCACGAACACAGTCTTTCGAAAATTGTTCAAGATGTCCTTTGCTTCTGTTCCCATTTGTGGGTGTTTTCTGAGGTCCTGCTCCTGGTTCTTCATCTGTGAACACAGAGCAAAAATATTTGTTGAGCAATTCTGCTTTATCCTTATCAGCTTCTACATATTCCTCCCCTGCACCCTTGTGTCTGACAATACCACTCTTGCCCTTCCTCTTCTCACTAATATATCTGAAAAATGTCTTATCCCCCCATTTTATTGCATTGGCTATTTCCTCCTCCTTTTGAATCTTTGCCTTCTTGACTACTTTGCTAGCTCCTCTAAGCTTTTCCAAATACAGATGCCTGTCTTCCTCTCTCTGTGATCTCTTGTATTTCATGAAGGCCTCCCTCTTTTTCTTCACTTTTTCAGCTACTTCTTTCGAAAACCATAGCGGTCTCCTTTTCCTTTTACCTTTATTTACCATTTTAACAAAAAAGTTGGTTGCCCTTAAAATATCCCCTTTCAGTTTTTCCCACTGTTTTTCTACATCCCTCAGCTGTTCCCATCCAACTAACGACTCCCTGAGGTATTGGCCCATCTTCGCAAGTTAGTCTTCCTAAACTCTAAGATCCTCGCCTTTGAATGGATTCTAACAGCCCTAGTCCTAATACTGAACCACACCATCTGGTGATCACTGGATGCCAAATGATCTCCCGCTACAACATCAGAAACGCTTTCACCATTGGTAAGCACCAAGTCCAGTATGGCCCCTTCACGTGTGGGGTCTGTTACCAATTGCCTGAATAGTTTCTTCCTGTAGAGAATCCAGGATCTCCTTACTTCTAGATGATACTGCAGCAGGAATATGCCAATCAACATCTGGCATATTGAAATCTCCTGTCAGTAGCATTTCCCCTTGCCTAGCAATGCTGCGCATGTCTTCAATTAACTCTCTGCCCACCTCTTCCTCTTGTGAGGGAGTTCTGTATATCACACCAATGTAAATAGATTTCTCTTTCCCTCTTTCTAGTTTAACCCACAATGCCTCCCCTCTCCCTTTTAAGCTCTGTAATTCCAAAGCTTTAATAGTAGTTTTTATATATAGTGCCACTCCTCCTCCCCTTCTTCCTACCCTGTCCTTATTGAATAAAGTATAGCCAGGTATAGTTACATCCCAATCATGGCTTTCTGTGAATCATGTTTCTGTAACTACCACTAAATCCAAGTCAGCCACTCCCACCAAAGCTTCAACATCAGGGATCTTATTTCCCATGCTACGGGCATTTATACACACTGCTTTCCATATGTTACCCCTGTTACCCATTTCCATAAAGTTATTTAATGTATCACCTACCTGGGGGCTTTCACTTACCTGGGGGCTTTCTTCACCCATCCCCAACGAATCTAGTTTAAAGCCCCCTTCAGTAGATTATCCAGTCTACTACTGAAGATGTGTTGACCTTTCTTGGACAGAAGGATGCCATCTCTGCTCTGCAACCCTTGGAACAGCATCCCATGGTCTAGGAAACCAAAACGCTCTTGATGACACCATCCAAGCAGCCATGCATTCATCTCCAGGATGCGAGCCTCTCTGCCTTGGCCTTTACCCTCAACATGGAGGATTGAAGAGAACACCACCTGTACACCTAACTGCTTCACCCTCTGTCCCAGAGCCATGAAGTCACTTTTGATACGTTCCAAGGTATACCTGGCAGTATCATTTGTTCCAACATGGATTAGCAACATTGGGTAATAGTCAGTGGGCTTGATGAGTCTCGGCAAACGCTCTGTGACATCTTGGATTTTGGCACCAGGCAGACAGCATACCTCTCTGGACATCAAGGAGTGGAGGAGTGGCCTAGTGGTTGGGGCAAGGTACTTCAGGCCGGAAGGTCGGGGGTTCATATCCCACTAGAGGACAGCAACCTTGGGCCGGAAGGACTGGGGTTTCTAGTCCCACAGGTGCTCCTTGTGGTCTTGGGCAAGCCACTTAACCCTCCATAGCCCATGTTCCCTGTAAAATAGTTATCTCCAAGTTATAATGCCCTGTTCAATGTAATTTCAGTTTGTTCAATGTAAACCTCACTGATGCAGAATAGCGCGGTATATAAGAGAATGTAAATAAATAAAAAATAAAAAATAAAAAAAGTCTGGTCGGCAGATGGACGCCTCAGTACCCCTCAGAAGAGAGTCTCCAACCACCACTACTCTTCGTTTCCTTGTGGTTGCTGATTCTGCAACTTTGGGGTACTTGTTACTGGAGGATGTAGTAAAGGCTGTTAGTGTAGCTGGGTTTAAAAAAGGTTTGGACAAGTTCCTGGAGGAAAGGTCCATAAATCATTAAGAAGGGACCCAGGATATCAGTGCTTGACCTAGTACAAGCATTGCGGAACCTGTGTCTTTTGGGAAAACTGCTAGGTACGTATGACCTAGATTGGCCACTGTTGGAAACAGGATACTGGGCTTGATGGACCTTGGTCTGACCCAGTATGGCATATCTTATGTTCTTATGACAACCCCCCCCCCCTCCCCCCAGAAATCATGAGTTCCTTATCTCTCCAGTCCAGTCCCTCGCCTCTGGGTAGTGCACCTCCTTCCGCAGCATGGAGACTGGGCATGTCAGACTTGACACCACTGTATATATCCTGCTAGCACCTCCCACCAGCTCCTAGTGTGCTCAGTCTCCATGCAGCTGGAGGAGGTAGTGCGTGGCGTTTTTTTTTTAGAGCGGATTGAAGGAAGTTTGAAAGATTTTCATGTCGCTGTTGTATAAGTGAAATAAGACGTGTGCAGCATTGGTCATCTTTCTTTGATATGGTGTGTATAGATCCCCTGAAGAAACGATTGTGAAACGCGACAGGGGCGCCTACAGGAAGGCATTGGGATCGGCGATCGTGATAGCTTATATTAAGATGTTTCTTCAATATGCTTCTAAGTGATAGTTGAAGTTTTGAAGATCACTTCTGTAGAGTCACGATTCAAGCTTATTTGTTATAAACGTAGAGAGACTCCATCTGCTTCCATAGACACTTGAAAAAGTTTGATGACGGTCATTGATGATAATAGGCACTGATATTAGACCTGTTATAAGTCTTAAAATAAAGTGCTAAAATAGTCTGACACCTTCAACGGCAATAGAAAAGAAGATATAAGGTTTAGAATAACCACAAGGGGCAATAAAATTTCTTCGTCCCAAGTTGATATAATTGAGCATTTGCTTTTAGTTTTGTATAGTTAATTGCTCACAGAGAGACCAGACTTTTGGAGGAGGTAGTGACCCTAGGTGCTGGGCTCACTAGAGGAGAAGGTAAGGAGCTTTAGGCAGCTTTGTAGCCACCTTTTACTGCAATTACAGCTGTAAGTCTCTTGGGGATATGTCTCTTAGCTTAGCACATCTAGCCACTGGGATTTGCACTCATTCCTCAAGGCAAAACTGCTCCAACTCCAAGTTAGATGGATTGCATTGGTGTACAGCAATTTTCAAGTCATGCCACAGATTCTCAATTGGATTGAGGTCTAGGCTTTTACTAGGTCATTCCAAGACATTTAAATGTTTCCCTTTAAACCATTCCAGTAGCAGTATGTTTAGGGTCATTGTCCTGCTGGAAGGTGAACCTTTGTCCCAGTCTCAAATTTCTGGCAGACTGAAACAGGTTTTCCTCAAGAATTGCCCTGTATTTAGTGCCATCCATCATTCCTTCAATCCTGACCAGTTTTCCTGTCCCTGCTGATGAAAAACATCCTCATAGCATGATGCTGCCACCATCATGTTTCACTGTGAGAATGGTGTTCACAGGGTGATGGGAAATGTTGGGTTTGCGCTACATATGGCATTTCCCTTGATGGTCAAAAAGTTCAATTTTTGTCTCATCTGACCAGTGAACCTTCTTCCATGTATTTGGGGTCTCTGCCACATGCTGTTTTGCAAATTCCAAACATGTTTTCTTCTTTCTTTCTTTAAGCAATGGCTTTTTTCTAGCCACTCTAACATAAAGCCCTGCTCTGTGGAGTGTATGGCTTAAAGTGGCCCTATGGACAGATACTCCCATTTCTGCTATGGATCTTTGCAGCTCCTTCATTGTTCCTTGGTGTCTTTGTGGTATCTGATTAATGCCCTCCTTGCCCGGTCTGTGAGTTTTGATGGGTGGCCTTTTCTTGTCATATTTGTAGTAGTGCCATATTCTTTCCATTTTGTTATAATGGATTTAATGGTACTCCGTGGGATATGCAGAATTTGGAATATTTTTTTTATTCTCCAGGACCAAGAAGGAAGTCAGTCCTCACATATGGGTGACGTCGGTGCCGACGGAACCCTCGTGCGGAGCATTTCCACAGCTTTCAAAGAAAGCCTTTGGGAATTGCAGCGCGCATGCGCGGTCCCTTTCCCGCCCAAGGGTGCCATCTTGCTCAGTCTTCTTTTTTCCGCGGAGCCCGACGGACGTAGTTCGTTTTTCCCCGAGGAAAAAGTTGATTTTCCCTATTTTTCTCTTTTTTTTTCTCCGGTTCGACGACGGATCCTTTTCCCGCTCGGACCGATACGCCGGTATCGAGTCCTTTTCTCTCTTTTTCGGTTTTTGTCCTTTGTGACTGGCATTCTCGCCTTTTTTCTTTTTTCCCTGGCAGCCCGGTCTTTTGACCTAGCAGGGGCCCTTTTTCCCCCGATGGCTACCAGCGGGTTTAAGAAGTGTGATCGGTGTAAGAAACTTATCTCTCTTACCGACACACACGACTGCTGCCTCCGTTGCCTCGGACCCGATCATGACCCGATGATCTGTGGTCCATGTGGCAAAATGTCCTCGAAAGGGTTGAGGAGTCGGCAGCACCAGAAGGATCGAATTTTTTCTGACTCCGCGTCCGGCCGGGCCCGGACCTCATCAGAGGCCTCGATGTCTCGGGACTCCAGCCCCGAGCAGCGTCGAGGTTCCTCTGAGCGGGGGTCTCCTTCACGGGAACATCGCAGGAAGAAGAAACCCGCGAGGGCGGCGTCGGTGGACGCTACTGGTTCCTCGAGGGCCAGGTCACATAGCCCCGATAGCCGTCCCGCGTCTTTGGAGTCGGAGAGGCCTGTCAAGCATCCTCATGTCGAGATGGAGTCTCCTGGACATGTAAGTGCTGTTGTCCTCGTGGACTCTCCTCCGAGGGAACCGACGTCGGGCCCGACGCCGTCGGGGCCCGAGTCGGGGGCTGCTGGGTCTCCTGAGCTCGGACTCAGGTTGACGGGCTTGGAGAGCAGTTTTTCTGCCTTCATGGAACAGCAGCGGGTATTCATCGCTGGTCTCACCGGTGCATCTGCCCCAACCACCGGGACCTCAACGTCCAAGTCGACCCCGGAGGCCGAGCCGATCATCGAGTCCATGCAGGCTCGAGTCGATCCTCGGCCACGGTCTCCCTCGACCTCCCGTTCGGTGTCGAGGTCGTCAACGCCGATACCCTCGGCGTCGGGGCAGAGGGCATCAGTGCCTGCCCGACCGGAGCCGCTCGATTCCTCCTCCGAGGAGTCGGGCTGGGAGACGGAGGACGAAGAGTCACTCGACACTCATCGGACTCTGTGTGTCCCATCGGACTCTCCCGAACCTCGGAGATGATCTCCACTGGAGGATACCCGGTTCTCGGACTTTGTGCGGGATATGGCCAAGGCCTTGGCCTTCCCCGCGGATCCCGAGGAGGAGCCTCGAGCCGAGGAGCTCGAGGCCCTCCAGTATGACTCTCTCCCGAAGGAGGCCTTTACTGTTCCGGTTCCTCCGATGCTGGAGCGGCTGCTCTTCAGCATGTGGGAGACCCCGGCCTCGACGCCGGTGTTAAGCAAGCGGGTTGATTCCATCTATCGAGTCTGCAAGAGCCCCGGGTTCCAAAAGGCACTATTACCGCACCACTCCATGGTTGTGGAATCGGCCATGCATCGACTGAAAAGTCAGAAGATGCACTCTTCGGTGCCTCCCGGCCAGGAGGCCCGGAACCTGGATGCCCTCGGTAAGAAGTGCTTCCAGGGCTCTATGCTTGCTTGCCGTGTCCAGACTTACCAGCTCTACATGGGCATGTACCTCCGAGACCTGGCAAAGGAGATTGCTGGGTTCTCTGCTGGTCTCTCCGAGGAACCTTTGCCAGAGGTTCCAGGCCTTGTCCACCGGTATTCGAGAGTGCTCGAAGTTTATCTCTCGAGCACCTACGATGGCTTCGAGGCTTCGGCCCGAGTAGCCGGGGCCTGCATCGGTGCCCGCCGACAGGCTTGGCTACAGTCATCCGACCTCAAGCCATGGGTCCAGGACAAGTTGGTCGATGTCCCCTGCCGAGGTGAAAACCTCTTTGGCAAGCCCCTGGCTGAAAAGGCTATAGAACTCGAGACCGAGACTGACCAGGACTAGGCTTTCCAGGAAAACCTCTGCCCCTTCTCAGAAGAAGAAGGGCTTGGGAAAAAAGTCCTTTTACCCGAGGAAGTCGTCTGCCTATAAACAATACCCTCATTATCAGGCCTCTGCAGCTCCCCAACAGGGTCAGCAGGCCAAGGGGCGGGGTCAAGGGCCCCGTAGGCAGAAGGCTCCCAAGCCACCTACACCGGCCCCTGCTCAGCAGGGTGGGGTTTTTTGACTCAAGCAGCATAGCCTCTTCTCCTCAGCTTGCTTCTCTCAGCACAGGAGGCCAGCTGGCCCACTTTGCCCACAGGTGGTCAGCCGTCACATCAGATACCTGGGTTCTCCATATAGTCCAAAAGGGCTATCTTCTCCATTTTCACCAGGTACCTCCCTCCTATTTTCCAGGGGAGCCTCCAAGACCCCCTCTGCACAGGGACCTACTCCTTCAGGAGTTAGCAAGTCTGCTAAAGGATCAGGCTGTGGAACCGGTGCCCCACCACCTGAGAGGTCACGGCTTTTATTCCAGGTACTTTCTGGTACCAAAAAGAACAGGAGGCCTCAGACCCATCCTAGACTTGCGAAACCTCAACAAGTTCTTGGAGAGGGAAAAGTTCAAGATGCTTACCCTTGGAATCCTGCTGCCCTACCTCCAGCAGGGAGACTGGCTATGTTCCTTAGATCTAAATGATGCGTATACTCACATCCTTATCCATCCAGACCACAGACAATATCTCAGATTTGTTGTGGGAGGAAACCACTATCAGTACAGAGTACTTCCCTTTGGCCTGTCCTCCGCTCCCAGGGTGTTCACCAAGTGCCTGGCAGTGGTGGTGGCCTACCTGAGGCTTCAGGGTCTCTTTGTGTTTCCGTACCTGGACAACTGGCTCATAAGGGGCCAATCTTCCCAAGAGGCCAACCAGGCCACCCTTCGCACTGTGGCTCTGCTTCAGCACTTGGGGTTTGTCATAAACTTCGCAAAGTCCACTTTGCTCCCTTCCCAGAACTTAGAGTTCATAGGGGCCAGACTAGACACTCTTCAAGCAAAGGCTTTTCTGCCTCTGGACAGGGCCCACAGGCTGATGGATCTGGCCAGCCAGTTTCGCAGCAATTCTCTGGTCTCTGCCAGGCAATTCCTGAGACTACTCGGCCATATGGCTTCCACGGTTCATGTCACCCCCAATGCCCGCCTGCACATGCGACCTGCTCAGTGGAGCCTTCGCACTCAGTGGCATCAAGCCACAGGGGGCCTAGCGGACTCAGTGAAGTTCTCCGACCTCCTGGTCTCCTCTCTGCAATGGTGGCTTCATCTTCCGAATCTGGTGCTCGGAGTGGTTTTTCAATCCCCTCCACATACTCAGGTGCTGACAACCGATGCCTCTCTTCTCGGTTGTGGAGCACATTGCCAAGGGACATGTACTCAGGGTCTCTGGACCCCTTGGGAGGCTACTCAACAGATAAACTTCCTGGAGCTTCGGGCGATACGCCTAGCTCTGAGAGCCTTCTCCCACCTCGCCTCTCACCAGTCTGTACTGGTCCAGACGGACAATCAAGTTGCCATGTTCTATGTGAACAAACAAGGAGGCACAGGCTCCTTCCTTCTTTGTCAGGAGGCACAACGACTGCTCTTGGGCTGTTAATCACGGAATCCTTCTCAAGGCTGTCTACCTTCCAGTTCAGGAAAATTGCCTGGCAGACAGACTGATCCGGATCCTGCAACCACACAAATGGAGATTGAACCCATTGGTGGTTTAGCAGGTCTTTCTCAAGTGGGGGCTCCCCACCATGGATCTTTTCGCCAGTCCTCTGAACCGGCAACTCCCGAGATTTTGCTCCAGACAACCGCATCCTCTCAGAGTAGCAGCGGATGCGTTTCTGATCTCGTGGTCCACAGGCCTACTGTATGCGTTTCCTCCCACACCACTAGTGTCCAGAACGCTGTTCAAAGTCCTCAGGGATGGGGCTTCCTTGATTCTCATAGCCCCCAGGTGGCCGAGGCAACCGTGGTTCCCGCTTCTGCTACAGCTGGCGTTGGACACACCTCTTCCTCTGGGGTTTCAACACGATCTCCTGTGTCAGGATCAGGGGACTCTCTTGCACCCCAACCTGCAGTCCCTTCATCTGATGGCCTGGCTGCTGAAAGGGTAGTCCTAGCTCCCCTACTACTACCTCGAGAGGTGGAAGATGTAGTCTTGGCCTCTTGGCGTCAATCCACCAGGAAATCCTACGCTCTTAAGTGGCGTAGATTCTCCGTATGGTGTGCTCAGCACAGTGAGAATCCCTTCTCGTGCTTGGTAGCGGTAGTGTTGCAATATTTGCTCTACCTCTCCAATCTGGGCCTTAAGTCTAACTCTGTCAGAGTTCACCTTAGTGCTCTCTCAGCACACCACTCGCTGGTGGACGGCAGGCCTCTTTCCAAACCACCCTTTGGTGGCTCGTTTCCTCAGAGGCCTTCTTTTGTTTAAGCCTTCTTTGCGTCCACCGGCCCCTGAGTGGGATCTGAATGTGGTCTTACAGCGGCTTACTTGTCCGCCTTTTGAACCTATGGCTACCTGCCCTCTCCATTTTCTCTCCTGGAAAACTTTATTTCTGGTAGATCTCACCTCTGCTAGGCGAGTGAGTGAACTGCAGGCACTAGTGTCTGATCCTCCTTACACTAGGTTCTATAGGAATAGGGTAGTCCTACGGACTCACCCTAAGTTTCTTCCTAAAGTTCTCACCTTTTCACCTCAATCAGGAGGTGGTTCTTCTGACCTTCTTTCCCAGGCCGCATGCCAACCGGGCTGAGATGGTCTTGCATACCCTGGACTGTAGGAGGGCGTTATCCTTCTACCTTGACGGTACGCGGGAGCATCGGAAGGCTGTTCAGCTTTTCGTTTCTTTTGACTCCAATAAGTTGGGGCTCCCTGTCTCCAAGCGTACGTTGTCCATATGGGTCACTGACTGTATCGCCTGGGCTTATGGGGCAGCCGGCCTCTCGTTGGAGGGTCGAGTCATGGCTCATCGTGTCAGGGCAAAGGCTGCGTCAGTGGCTCATCTACGCTCTGTTCCGTTGGCAGACATCTGCCGGGCCGCTACTTGGTCTTCAAGCCAGACTTTTGCGGCCCATTACTGCCTTGAGAGGGAGTCCCGCAGGGACAGTGCTTTCGGACAGGCAGTACTCCATAATCTCTTTGAGGTTTAGGCAACTCCTACCCTCCGGCCCTGGTGTTGGGCTACCGGTCGGGGGCGTTCTCAGAGAAGATTCCTTCCTTCTGTGCTGACGAGCTCGAGGGAGCTCATTTTTCCGCTTGGGGTCTCTGGTAGCCTTAAGCTGGGGAGTCCCATATGTGAGGACTGACTTCCTGCTTGGTCCTGGAGAAAGAGTAGTTACTCACCTGTAACAGGTGTTCTCCAGGAGCAGCAGGAATCAGTCCTCACAACCCTCCCTCCTCCCCTTGGAGTTGCAGTCATATGATTTATTTTGCTAATTTTTTGCTGTCTTTTAGCTATGTCATCAGACTGAGCAAGATGGCACCCTTGGGCGGGAAGGAGACCGCGCATGCGCGCTGCAATTCCCAAAGGCTTTCTTTGAAAGCTGGGGAAATGCTCCGCACGAGGGCTCCATCGGCGCCGACGTCACCCATATGTGAGGACTGATTCCTGCTGCTCCTGGAGAACACCTATTGTTTAATTGTATATAGTTTCCCCCTGTTACACTCCATGTTACAGACCCTGTTACAATGTATGCAAAAGATCCTGTTCTGATGCAAGTTTCTGTTATTTGTAAACCGCACTGATAACAAATAGCGTGGTATATAAGAACTGTAAATAAATAAATAAATAAAATAAACACCTGTTACAGGTGAGTAACTACTCTTAATGCAACCCTGATCTATACTTATCCACAACTTTGTCTTTGACCTGTTTGGAGTGCTCCTTGATCTTCATGTTGCTTGCTTAGTGGTGTTGCAGAGTGAAGAGCCTTTCGGAACAGGTATATTTATACAGGCATCATGTGACAGATCATGTGACACTGATTGCACACAGGTGGACCGTAATCGATTTAATTATGTGACTTCTGAGGTTAATTGGTTAGACCAGATCTTATTTAGGGGTTTCATAGCAAAAGGGATGAATACATATACACTCACAACTTTTCAGTTTTTACTTGATTTTTTAACATATGCAAGGTATTGTCATTACACTTCACCAATTTGGACTATATTGTTAGATCCATTATCTAACAGCATCCAGATGAACCTTCATTTTTATTCCAGGTTGTAATGTGACAAAACGGGACAAAAACCGAGGGGATGAATACTTTCACAAGGCATTGTACACTACATCGACTGACCCACCTTTGTTTACCTGTTTTATTTATACCTTCAAAAAAGTATAATAGATTAGTAAGACAAGACCTTCCCTAGCTAAAGCCTTGTTGGCGGTCTCCCATTAAACCATGACTATCTATAGTGCATGTTCAGAAATTTTGTTTTTAACAATGGTTTCTAACATTTTGCCCAGTATAGAAGTCAACAAGGAATGTCAAACACTCGAAAAAAGTATTCAAGTAATAAATTGCACAAAAAAGAATACTAACAATACACTCCACCATTCATTATGAACTTTTGTCGGGCATAAACCAAGCGAGAGACAAAACCACTCTGTCACTCACAAATGGTACATGCCCCTTTTTTTGATTAAATGCAAATCCCCTTTTTTTGATTAAATGCAAATCATGTTCATCATAATTTTTTCATCGTGATTTAAAATCAGCCAAAAGAGCAAGTCACACTTAACTCATCCACCGCATGACGTGCACGTTTCGGGGCAGCCGCCCCTGTATCAAGTGCATCCAAGGAAATGCAGTGTGTATGCTCACCCACACGTAACTGATAAAAAACGCTGACTTAATCGCAGGTAAAGTAGAGGAAAAGACTCTCAGGATTGGCTGACAAAAGCCCGCCTACTTATTCAAAACCAATCACATGAAGGAGGGAACCCCAACCAAAACCAGGGTCTCCATAGTGAAAGGTGGAATACAAAAATGTCAAAATATCAGAGTTCCAGCCAATCAGTGTCCCGATTCAAGCCACCCAGAGCAACTGTATGTAAATCAAAAATCCAACGTTTTTCCAATCTTCGCAACCGGGCAGTGCGATTCCCCCCCCCACGAGGGTCTAAGGGAACATGATCTATCACGGTCCATTTCAACTCCTCAAAAGAATGGTGTAAGTCCAAACAATGTTTTACTAATGGGGCTGTTAAGACCTCCTGCCGTAGGCGTGAAGCGTGCTCTCCCAAACGAATCTTAACACACCGGGTTGTACTCCCGATATAGCGTAAGGGGCAAGGACATTCCAAAAAATATATCACAAATTGAGATATGCAGGAGGTCTGCCATGGACGACATTTTCTTTGTTTGGCCGTCTGATGCCACCTCTTTGAATGAGTTTATTAGTTGGCTTGGGACTTTAAAATCCCACATTCAGTTTACTGCCCATATTTCTTTGGATCGTTTGGATTTTTTGGATATGGTGGTTTACCGGGAGGACACCTCATTGTTGACAACATTATACCGTAAACCGGTTCAGCGGAATTGTTTACTGAAATATAATAGTTTCCATCCAGAACCTCTTCGGAAAGGTTTACCGTATGGCCAATTTTTGCGGATACGGCACCTTTGCACCTCTATTGCTCAGTTTAAATTTCATGCGATGGATTTATGGAACCGTCTCCTGGATAGGGGTTACCCAAAGTCTGTCATTTCCCGTGCTTATCGTAGGGCTTTATATTCCCATCGTGAGTGGTTTTTGGATGCTGATCTATCTGCGGCACCGCTGTCTCAAAGGTCTGTTGAGGATCCTACTGGGCTTTCGACTGACATATTGACTGGCATATTACCATACATGTGCCATTCACGGGAGGTGACTCATATCCTTAAGAAACATTGGCCGATTCTTTCCTTAACTCCTTGTTTTAATAAACCATTACGGATCACGTTCTCTCAGGGACGCAGTCTACGGGATCAGTTGGTAAAATCTGCAACGTTGGTGGATAGACCTGTCTATCCGGGGACCCGTTCGGGTTATCATACAGCATGCAACAATTGTATGTATTGTTCTGCTACGATCTCGGGATCATCTTGGTCTGATTTATCATCGTCCCGCTGCTATTTTCGCCGATGGCAGACCTCCTGCATATCTCAATTTGTGATATATTTTTTGGAATGTCCTTGCCCCTTATGCTATATCGGGAGTACAACCCAGTGTGTTAAAATTCGTTTGGGAGAGCACGCTTCACGCCTACGGCAGGAGGTCTTGACAGCCCCATTAGTAAAACATTGTTTGGACTTACACCATTCTTTTGAGGAGTTGAAATGGACCGTGAGAGATCATATTCCCTTAGACCCTCGTGGGGGGGATCGCACTGCCCGGTTGCGAAGATTGGAACAACGTTGGATTTTTGATTTACATACAGTTGCTCCGGGTGGCTTGAATTGGGACATTGACTGGCTGGGACTCTGATGTTTTGACATTTTTGTATTCCACCTTTCACTATGGAGACCCTGGTTTTGGTTGGGGTTCCCTCCTTCATGTGATTGGTTTTGAATAAGTAGGTGGGCTCTTGTCAGCCAATCCTGAGAGTCTTTTCCTCTACTTTACCGGCGATTAAGTCGGCATTTTTTATCAGTTATGTGTGGGTGAGCATACACACTGCATTTCCTTGGATGCACTTGATACAGGGGCGGCTGCCCCGAAACGTGCACGTCGTGCGGTGGATGAGTTAAGTGTGACTTGCTCTTTTGGCTGGTTTTAAATCACGATGAAAAAATTATGATCATGATTTGCATTTAATCAAAAAAAGGGGATTTGCATTTAATCAAAAAAAGGGGCATGTACCATTTGTGAGTGACAGAGTGGTTTTGTCTCTCGCTTGGTTTATGCCCGACAAAAGTTCATAATGAATGGTGGAGGGTATTGTTAGTATTCTTTTTTTGTGCAGTATAGAAGTCAGGCTCATCAGTCTGTAGTTTCTTGGATCACTCCTGGAACCCTTTTTAAAAATTGGCGTTACAACGGCTGTCCTCCAGTCTTCAGGTATTACTGATGATTTTAATGATAGTTCACAGATTAGAAATAGTATGTATGTATTAACATTTTTTGTTTACCGCTTTTCAAGTTTATGAAAGCGGTTCACAGAGAACAGAACATTATTACATTGAATGGTAAAATAACTATTTATATTTAACAATTTAAACTCTATAACTATAGTTATACAGACTTTTGTTTGAGGGGGACAGTTGAGTGCTGGGTTCAGTCCTGTGATTGGGTATCTGATATGTTGTTGTAATGGTTTTTGAAGAGGTAGGTTTTTAGGTGTTTTCTGAAGTTGATGATGTCTGATCTCTCTTAGGCTGAATGGGAGTGAATTCCACAGTGATGGTGAGTAGTAGTCATGCTCTGTGGAGTACTTTTTGTGTGGAGTTTGGTGGTATGGAAGCTGTTGATAGGGTATTTTGGTGGGGTTTTCTCCTTGAGCGCGTGTTTGGTACTCTTCTAGTTATGTCATTTAGGCATTCAGCGGACTGGTTATTTACTATCTTGTATGTCATCATTAAGGCCTTATATTTGATTCTGGCTCAGATAGGTAGCCAGTGTAGCTTTTTTAAGGTGGGGGTGATGTTCTTATGTTTTTTTGATCCAGTAGTAGGTCTGCATTCTCATATTTCAGTTCTTTCAACACCCTTGAATGTATACCATCCGGTCCAGGTGATTTGCTACTCTTCAGTTTATCAAATAGTTGTAATAAACTGGGAAGATGTATCAGTATTCCAATTCTTCTGCTGCATCAGTTTTAAATACCATTTTGCTCATGGGTAACTTTCCTATATAATCTTCAGTAAAGACTTAAACAAATAATTCATTCAGTCTCTCTCTATGGCCTCCCTTAGCACCCCTTTTACCCCTCTATCATCCAATGGTCCATCTGACTCTCACAGGTTTTAGCTATGAATGTACTTGAAAAAGTGTGTTATGCATTTTTGCTTTCACAGCAAGCTTTTTTTTTTTTCAAATTCTCTTTGCCTGCCATATCAATGCCTTGCATCTAACTTGCCAGTGCTTATGCTTCCAGTTTTCATCATTTGGCACCTTTTTCCATTTCCTACTCTGCAAACCACAAGTGTTTAAAGAGTAGAATTAGGTAAAGACTGCCTAAAACATGCTCTCTACTTAGGCTTCTGTCAGCGTAATACATCCATGAAGAGTGCTAAGACGCCTCTGTCTAAAGCACACATTTAAGATTTAATAATGGAAAGCCTGTCATACTGTTTAAGTTGAAGACTACCCTAAACAGAATTGAAAGGAAATAGTTGTACTTGGTGATTTATTGTCATGTTAAAATCTTGCTCTATTGCAGCACTGTTATAAATATTAACTTTGCAATTTCTGTGTGTTTCATTATTTTCTCCATACTACCACCTCAGAGGCATCAATCAACTTTCTTAGAAACCTCTCAGGTGTCATTGAAATGTTGACTGTCTAGTTAATGATCTAATCTTTAGTGCACTAGACTGAGAACCAAGGAAACCATGGTTTAAATCCACTGACACATTACCTGCTGTTGCCTCAGGTACACATTTATATCATAAGCTCTTTTGAGCAGATGCTTATTGTTCTGGCATTCTATTGTATATGAAAGCTACCTTGAGCATTATTTGGAAAGATAGACTAAAAATCAAAAAGTGTCTCTTATTTACTATACTGGAGAAAATACTGTCTCTCTCTGAGTGGCTATATACACCAGACCCACTATGTTTTTTTTGCATATGCTGATCAGCCAAATACTTTGCATTATGTATATATTTTATCTCCAGGAACAAGCAGGAATGTAGTCTTCACATATGGGTATCGTCGGTACTGACGGAGCCTGTGCGGGAACGCTCCCCAGCGTCCAATAGGAAAGCCTTTGGGAGCATCCCACAGCGCCTGTGTGCTGCCTTTCCAACTGTCCCTCTCCAGTTCTTCGTTTTCCGCGGAGCCGACAGGTCATACCCTGTCACCGCAGAAAACTTTTGTCTTTAATCTTTGTTTTTGTGGTCGCCTCTGCCTTCCTTCGATGCCATACCGGTACCGCCGGTTTGTTCTTCTTTCTTTAAAAAAAAAAAAAAAAAATTATAGTTTCTGAGGCGTTTTACTTTAGAAACTTTTTTCCTTGGTGCTGGGTGCCATTTTGGGCACTAGGCCCAATTTTTTCCTTAAAAATGGAGAAACCTACTTCAGGTTTTAAGAAATGTTCTAAATGTGGTGGTACTATTTCCGTCACCGACACCCATGATTGGTGTCTCAAATGTTTAGGTCCTGACCACTCTGTTTCAGAGTGCCACTCGTGGAATGATGTCAAAAAGGGGCCGGCAGAACCGAGCTGCTAAACTTAGCACCCTTTTCCCTCAGATGTGGTGTCTGTTGCATCAGCGTCCTCCAGGGCCTTATCTTCCTCCCATGGATCTCAGGTAACTAAACATAAATCTAGCCAGTCCTCAAAGGGTAGATCTCCTTCTAAGTATCGAGATGCCACTGGCGATGCCCTTGAGAAATTTTCACCGATAAAACTGCCCCAGCGGGAGGCTTCGGCTTCCAAAACACTAATGGGGCTCCAGGATGTTCTCGAGGCCTCAACCTCGGCAGAACTACTGGTGCCATGCGCTGGGGTTCTGGCCGCTTTTACCGGTACCAACTCCCAAGCATCAGCAGCGTTGATAGACCAGAGATTCCTTGCTATCGAACGCAGTCTAGCGGCTCTTCTCACGGCTTCGGTACCGTTGAAACCGCTTCAGACACCTCAACCGATACCAGTACTGACACCGATACTGGAACCTGTACCCGACTCCATTAGCATCGGCGGGTATGCCAACCATACCGAGTCATGCCTATGTCTCCGGCATCGACAGATCGGTACTGGAACAACCTGATACCGACTTTGATCGATACCAGTACCGTGCTTTGCACGATCACCGGGATCGGAGGTATTTTGAATCCTCTGAGTCTGAAGATTCCGAAGACTGCCGATACAAGAGTACTTCTCCCCGAGGATTCCTCTTCTCCTCAGCGCAGAATGTCTCTGCCAGAGGATATGTCCTTTCAGGATTTTATCCGTGATGTGGCCCGAGGCCTTTCCATCACAGTAGCTCCTAAAAAAGAACCTAGGGCAAAGGAATTGGAAATTCTCCAATACCCTAAGGCTCCCAAAGAGGCAGCTACTCTGCCTATTCATGAGATTTTACATGATCTTATGCTAAGGATGTGGGAAACACCTTTAACCACATCTCATTCTCGAAGACTCAATACCATGTATCAAGTTCCACCTTGTCCTGGCTTTCAAAAAACTCAATTACCACACCATTGAATGGTGGTGGAATCGGCCATGAGAAGGATGAAAAGTGCTAAGAGACATGCATCCAATCCTCCAGGTCGTGAATGTAGGACTCTCGATGCCTTTGGGCATCGATGCTTCCATGCTCTCAGCTAGAATCAGTTCCTGTATCTTGTATATGGGAATGTTCCTTAAAGAGGTCACAGGAGACTTGGAGCTTATGAGCCCTCTCCTTCCTGATGACAAAAGGCAAGACTATCTTACTCTAGTCAAACATGTTCAGGATGTTTCCAAGTTTGTTAATCGTGCAGCCTTTGACTGTTTTGAGTGCATAAGCAGAACCTCTGCTATTGCCATTGGTGCACGTCAGATTGCCTGGCTTCAGGCATCTGACTTGGAAATTTGGGTACAGGATAAATTAGGAAACATTCCTTGCACAGGAGAAAATCTCTTTGGCAAGAATTGGCAGGAGAAGGCTAATGAGAGAGATGCTGACAGTATCATCTTGGATAGATTGTCCAAATCTACAGCCGATCCTGCAAGGAAAAAATCCTCTAAGAAACCATTTTTCAATAAGAAAAAGAAGTTTTATCCTTCCTATACCCAACATGGACACAGTCCAGGTCAGACTGCCCAAAAGGGACAACAGCAACAACCTAGACAACAAAAGAAGCCAAAAGCTGCAAAACCTCAGCCACCTCAGCAGGCTCAGCCTCCTCAGGGGCTTTGACTCCTCTCTAGAGAACTTTGCCTTCCTGCCTCTGAACGGTCCAGAACCCTCGACCATCCCAGGCAGGTTATGTCATTTTGCCCACAGATGGTACCAAATAACAGCAGAAAATTGGACTCTGTCCATTGTACAAGAGGGGTAGAAGCTTCATTTTCACAGCATGCCTCCTGTTACAATTGTAAGACAGTTCAATTCTCAGACCTCTCTCGACAGTCTCTTAGGTCAAGAAGTCACAATGCTCCAAGGAGCAATAGAAGAAGTACCCATTCCTCATCAGAGTACAGGGTTCTACTCTCCCCTATTTCCTTATTCCAAAGAAAACAGGGGGACACAGACCCATTTTAGACCTCAGAGAATTGAACAAATATTTGTTCTGAGAGAAGTTCAGAATAGTCTCTCTTGGAACTCTGCTGCCATACCTTCAAAGTCAGGATTGGCTTTGTTCTCTAGATCTCAAGGATGCGTATACTCATATTCTCATCCATCCAAATCACAGGAGATTCCTCCGATTCCTGTTTCAAGGAAAGCACTACCAATACAAGGTTCTTCCCTTTGGGCCTGGCTTCTGCGCCAAGAATGTTCACAAAATGCATGGCTGTGGTAGCAGCATTTTTCTGCACTCTGGGAATATTCGTCTTCCCTTACTTAGACGACTGGCTCATTCAAGCCCCTACAGTGCCAGAAGCCAGCTCTGGTCTGTTTCGCACAATGCAAATCCTTCAGTATTTGGGACTGGTCATAAACTTCCCAAAATCCAATCTTGCTCCCACTCAGTCCCTAGAGTTCATAAGAGCTCATCAGGATACCAGACAGACAAGGGCTTTCCTTCCGCAGCCCCGCTGTCTTCGCATAGTACAACTAGCTTCCCAAGCAGTGCTCAAACCTTGTCTCACTGCTCGGGAAATGCTACAATTGCTAGGCCACATGGTATCCACCGTGCATGTGGTTCCTTATGCTCGCCTCCCATATGCGAGTGTCGTATGGCTCCCTAAAGGCATACTTATCTTGTTCATTTGTATAGTCACATACACACCAATGCTGCAGTTGACACCACAGTGTTTCACCTGAGGCTTCATTATGGAGAGACCCAAACTTTACTTCCACAGTAGTACACTATGATGGGGCAATACAAACTTTGATTAATCAACAATGCTTATTAAACAAATCTAAACCAAACCTCTTTTTTTTTTTTTTTAAATTGTATATGATGGCAAAAGGCCAACATCTCTTCATTTATAACCCCTAGCATTTTTATAAATCAAGGAATGCAACATAAATCCCCTATGGCAGTACTCAAAGAGCTAAAATTGCTGTCTCTGATAATGATATAGTCCTATCCAAATGGCTGACGAGTAGCTGATGGTGGTTAAACCCTCTGTTATCGGCAGACTACATATTCTCCAGGACCAAGCAGGAAGTCAGTCCTCACTTATGGGTGACATCAACGCCGATGGAGCCCCCGTGCGGAGCATTTCCCCAGCTTTCTAAGAAAGCCTTTGGGAATACTGCACGCATGCGCGGTCCCCTTCCCGCCTAAAGGTGCCATCTTGCTCAGTCTTTCTTTTTCCGTGGAGCCCATTGGACGTCTGTCCGTGTCACCCGGAAAAGTTGACGTTTTTTCTTGCGATTACTTCGTTCTTTTTCTCCGGTTCGACGCCGGTTCCCCTTCCCACTGGGTTCGGTACACCGGTATCAAGCCTGTCTTCTATTTTTTGGTTTTTGCCCTTCGTGGCTGGCGTTCGCGCCCTTTTTTGCCTTTTCCCTGGAAAGCCAGTCCTTTGACCTCGCGGGGGTCCTTTTTTCCCCTATGGCTTCCAGTGATTTCAAAAAGTGTGATCAGTGCAAGAAACAGATGTCTCTCACCGACACACATGACTGCTGCCTTCGCTGCCTAGGCCCAGATCATGATCCTATGATCTGTGGCCCGTGTGGCAAAATGTCCACCAAGGCACTTCGAAGCCGTCAGCATCAGAAAGAGGATTTTCTCGGACTCTGCCTCTGGCCAGGCCCGGACCTCGTCTGAGGCCTCGACGTCTCGGGAGTCTGATCCCGAGCATCGCCAGGGTTCCTCGGACAGGGGGTCCCCCGATCGGGAACGTAAGAGGAAGAAACGGCTCATGAGGGCGGCGTCGGAAGAGGCCCCTGATTCCTCGAGAGCCAGGTCTAAGACTCCCGACCGCCACCCCGGGCCCTTGGAGCAGGAGAAGCCGTCAAAACTGCCTCGCGTGGAGCCGAAGCCCATCGGACACGTAAGTCCTGTGGTCCTTGTGGACTCTTCTCCGAGGGAGCTGACATCGGGCCCAGCGCTGCCAGGGCCCGATTCGGTGGCTGCTGAGTCTCCTGAGCTTGGACTCAGGCTGACAGCCTTGGAGTGCAGACTGTCTGCCTTCATGGATCAGCAGCGGGTACTGATGGCCAGCCTCGCTGGTGCATCTGCCCCGACCACCGGGACGAAGTCGACCCTGGAGACCGAGCCGATACTCGAGACCATGAAGTCGTCCTCGGTCACGGTCACCCTTGACCTCCTGCTCGGAACCGAGGGTGTCGACGCCGGTGCCTTCGGCGTCGGGGCAGGTGCCACCGAGACCCACGCGGTCGGAGCCCCCCGACTCCTCTTCAGATGAGTCTGCGTGGGAGACAGAGGACGAGGAGTCCCCCGATACTTTTCGGACTCGGTGCATCCCTTCGGACTCACCGCAGTCCGAGCCCCGGAGTAGGTCCCCACCGGAGGACACCAGGTTCTCAGAGTTCATCAGGGACATGGCCAAGGTGTTGGCGATTCCCGTGGACCCCGAGGAGGATCCTCGAGCCGAGGAGCTCGAGGCCCTCCAGTATGACTCTCCTCCGAAGGAGGCCTTTACTGTGCCGGTCCCTCCGATGCTGGAACAGCTCCTCTTCCGGATGTGGGAGGCACCGGCCTTGGCGCCGGTTTTAAGCAAGTGGGTTGATTCTATCTATCGACTCCATAAGAGCCCTGGATTCCAGAAGGCGCAGCTGCCGCACCATTCCATGGTGGTGGAATTGGCCATGCATCGTCTGAAGAGCCAGAAGATGCACTCTGCGGAACCTGGATGCTTTTGGCAGAAAGTGCTTCCAGGGCTCGATGCCTGCTTGACGTGTCTAGTCCTACCAGCTGTACATGGGCATGTACTTACGAGACCTGGCGAAAGAGATTGCCGGGTTCTCTGCTGGCCTCTCCGGGGAACCTTTGCAGAGGTTCCAGACTTTGTCCTCAGGAATCTGGGACTGCTCGAAGTTCATGTCCCGAGCGGCCCGCGATGGCTTCGAGGCTTCGGCTTGAGTAGCGGCAGCCGGCATCGGAGCCCGACGCCAGGCATGGCTGCAGTCATCGGACCTCAAGCCCTGGGTACAGGACAAGTTGGTCGATGTCCCTTGCCGAGGTGAAAACCTTTTTGGCAAACCCATGGCCAAGAAGGCGGCTGAGCTCGAAACTGAGCACCTGACTAGGACAAGGCTGTCCAGAAAAACCTCTGCCCCTTCTCACAAAAAGAAGGGCTCGGGTAAAATGCCCTTTTACCCGAGAAAGGCAGCTGCCTACAAACCTTTCCCTCAGTACCAGGCCTCCCCAGCTCCCCAGCAGGGTCAGCAGGCCAAGGGGCAGGGACATGGGCCCCGTAGGCAGAAGACCCCCAAGCCTCCGGCTCCTGCTCCTACTCAGCAGGGAGGGGTTTTTTGACTCCCACAGCATAGCCTTTCCACCTCTGCTGCCCCGTTCCTGCACAGGAGGTCGTCTAGCCCTGTTTGCCCACAGGTGGCCACCCATTACAGGGGACGCTTGGGTATTGAGCATAGTCCACAGAGGCTATATGCTCCATTTTCAGCAATTGCCCCCTGCCTACTTCCCAGGAGAGCCTCTAAGGCCTCCTCTACACACAGACCTCCTCCTTCAAGAACTTCAAGGTCTGCTTCTGGACAAGGCGGTGGAGCCTGTGCCTCCTCGCCTGCAGGGGCATGGTTTCTACTCCAGGTACTTCCTCATGCCAAAGAGAACCGGTGGCCTCAGGCCTATTCTAGACCTCAGGAACCTCAACAAGTTCTTGGAGAAAGAAACGTTCAAGATGCTTATTCTTGGAACACTTCTGCCCTACCTCCAGGAGGGAGATTGGCTATGCTCCTTAGATTTCAAGGATGCGTACACTCACATCCTCATTCATCCAGACCACAAAAAGTACCTCAGGTTCATTGTGGGAGGAAACCATTACCAGTACAGAGTACTGCCTTTTGGCCTAACCTCCGCCCCAAGGTTTTTTACAAAGTGCCTGGTTGTGGTGGCGGCCTACTTGAGGACTCGAGGTGTTTTTGTCTTCCCCTATCTGGATGACTGGTTCATCAGGGGTCAGACTTACCAGGAGGCTAGGCAGGCCACCTTTCGAACTGTATCACTCCTTCAACACCTCGGCTTTGTCATAAACTTCGCAAAGTCCACTTTGCTCCCCTCCCAGAACCTAGAGTTCATAGGGGCGTGGCTGGCCTCTCTGCAAGCCAGGGCTTACTTGCCAGAAGACAGGGCTCAAAGGCTCATAGAGTTGGCATCCCGGTTTCTCAGCATGCCAAGGGTTTCTGCCCGACTCTGTCTACAGCTCCTAGGCCACATGGCGTCGACAGTACATGTGACCCCCAATGCCCGCCTCCACATGAGGCCTGCACAGTGGTGCCTCAGAACTCGGTGGAAGCAAGCCACAGGGAGCCTAGCAGACAAAGTAAGGATGTACAAACCCTTCCTGGACTCCCTGCAGTGGTGGCTACACCCCCCCAACTTACTTCAGGGGGTGCCTTTTCAGGTGCCTGTCCCCACAGTGGTGTTGACGACAGATGTCTCCTTGCAGGGCTGGGGTGCACGTTGTCTGGGACGGTGCACTCAAGGCCTATGGTCTCCATGGGAGGCCACGCAACAGATCAACCTACTAGAACTTCGGGCTATCCGATTAACACTCAAGACCTTTTCTCACATTTTGGCTCACCAGTCTGTTCTGGTTCAGACGGACAATCAAGTGGCCATGTTCTATGTGAACAAACAGGGAGGTTCTGGGTCCAGGCCCCTGTGTCAGGAGGCACAGGCCCTGTGTTCCTTTGTGCTCAAGCACAGCATGCTTCTCAAAGCTGTGTATCTCCCTGGCCAGGAGAACTTCCCGGCAGACAGGTTAAACAGGATTCTGCAGCCCCACGAGTGGCAACTGCACCCATTGGTGGTTCAGAAAATTTTCCTGAAATGGGGACTTCCACCCATGGATCTCTTTGCCAGTCCCCTGAATCACCAGCTACCCAGGTTCTGTTCCAGACAACCGCACCCCCTGAGGTTAGCAGCGGATGCCTTCCTGATTTCTTGGTCCCAGGGCCTCCTATATGCGTTTCCTCCCACACCTCTGGTGGCACGAACATTGTTCAAGATTCTCAGGGACAAGGCCTCAGTACTTCTGGTAGCTCCCAGATGGCCGAGGCAGCCCTGGTTCCCACTTCTTCTCCAATTAGCAGTGGAGACACCACTATCTCTGGGGTTGCAACCCAATCTTCTCTCTCAGGATCAGGGTTCCCTTCTACACCCCAATCTCAAATCTCTCAATGTGATGGCCTGGAGGCTGCAAGGGTAGTGTTGGCTCCCTGGGGCTTGCCTCAGGAAGTGGAAGAGGTGGTCTTGGCCTCTAGAAAGCAATCCACCAGGAAAACCTATGCCCTGAAGTGGAGAAGGTTCTCCTTGTGGTGTCAGCAACACAAGGAAGATCCTTTCGCCTGTACTGTGCCAGTAGTGCTTCAGTACCTGCTGCACTTGTCCAATCAGGGCCTTAAGTCCAATTCTGTTCGGGTCAACCTCTGGCAGCTCACCACTCTCTGGTGGAAGGACACTCTTTGTCGGTTCACCCCTTGGTGTCCAGATTTCTCAGAGGCTTGCTATTGCTCAAGCCTCCTCTCCATCCACCGGCCCCTGAGTGGGAGTTGAATGTGGTCTTGCAGCAACTGACTCGCCCACCTTTTGAGCCAATGGCTACATGTCCTCTCCGCTTCCTTTCTTGGAAGGCTCTCTTCCTAGTGGCCCTCACCTCGGTCAGGCGAGTGAGTGAGCTTCAAGCCCTGGTCTGTGACAGGCCATACACTTGCTTCTATAGGAACAGGGTAGTCCTTAGGACTCATCCTAAGTTCCTCCCAAAGGTTGTCTCCTCTTTCCATCTCAACCAGGAGGTGGTTCTTCCAACGTTTTTCCCTAGGCCCCATGCCAGCCGGGCTGAAACAGTCCTGCATACCCTGGACTATAGGAGGGCCTTATCCTTCTACCTTGAACGTACGCAAGGGCATAGGAGGGCTACTCAGCTCTTCGTATCGTTTGACCCTAATAACTTGGGGTTACCTGTCTCCAAGCGTACCTTGTCCATTTGGGTGGCTGACTATCGCCTGGGCTTACAGGGCAGCTGACCTTCCCTTGCAGGGTCGGGTCATGGCCCACCGTGTCAGGGCAATGGCTGCCTCAGTGGCTCATCTCCGCTCTGTACCGTTGGCAGACATCTGCAGGGCTGCAACTTGGTCCTCAAGCCAGACTTTTGCGGCCCATTACTGCCTGGAGAGGGAGTCCCGTAGGGACAGTGCTTTCGGTCAGGCAGTGCTCCGGAATCTCTTCGAGGTTTAGGCAACTCCTACCCTCCAGCCCTCTGGTTGGGCTACCGGTGGAGGTAGGTTTCAGTGAAATCCTTTCTCTGATGCTGCAGCTAGAGGGAGCTCATTTTTCAGCTCTGGGTCCCCGGTAGCCTGGAGCTGGGGAGTCCCATAAGTGAGGACTGACTTCCTGCTTGGTCCTGGAGAAAGAGTAGTTACTCACCTGTAACAGGTGTTCTCCAGGAGCAGCAGGAATCAGTCCTCACAACCCTCCCTCCTCCCCTGGGAGTTGCAGTTGTACATAGTTCATTTTTACATTTTTGTGTGCTGTTTTTTAGTTGTCATTGGACTGAGCAAGATGGCACCTTTAGGCGGGAAGGGGACCGTGCATGCGTGCAGTATTCTCAAAGGCTTTCTTAGAAAGCTGGGGAAATGCTCCACACAGGGGCTCCATCGGCGTCAATGTCACCCATAAGCGAGGACTGATTCCTGCTGCTCATGGAGAACACCTGTTACAGGTGAGTAACTACTCTAAATTTAGATCGAGTATTGATCCAGGCTGATCTTGCACTATCTTTATTATTTCGCTCTTGCTCATTAGTGAGACGTCTGAGCCTGCATTTCATCCACCAGCTTTTTGAAGTTGGGTGAATATTGCGTGAGGGCCAGTCTCAGGGAATCCTGGAGATGTTCATCTGTCATGTTGGAATGTTGTGTACTCTGTTATTTTCAGATGGGAAAACGCAGATTCACACAAATAAGTTGAATCGAAACAGGAGTGTACAGCTTCACTGCATCTTCTCAAGTTTGGAAATTTGTCTCTAGGCACTAGCTTCCAAAACGTTTCTTGCTCAGCACGGGTCTTGAGAAAAATGTCATTTTTAAGGGTTAATATTTTGTTTTCAAGAGATGGCTTGTTCAATGAATATTTTTTACTGATATCAGCTGCAGTTTCTTTAATGTCCACATCTACTTTGAACGGGTATGACAAGTACTTCACAACTGTTCCAATTTTTTGCAAGTCACAGAATCTATATTTGAATTCCTGGATAACAGAACAGATTTCTGTCACATACTTCTCGTTCTGAAAATTTGGATATTTTCCCAGATGATCCTGCGTATTAGGAAAATGATCAAAAGTTTTTGCAAGGTCAATCATTAGCTCAAATTTGCTCTTCTAGGATGAAACTGTACTCATCTCGCCAATGCATTTGTTTTTACCTTGTAATTCAAGGTTCATATCACTTAGTTCGCTAGTAAAGTCAGTGAGAAATGCCAGATCACATAACCACTTTTCATCTTCCAACTCTTCTTGGTCATCTCCCATTTCATTCAGCAAATCACAAAATCTTTGCAGAAATTTATGCCTACTTAGCTACCTTACATCTGTGTGCAAAATGATTTCCGCTGCCCCTTCATCAAGAGTAAGATTGAAAAGCCGTCTTTGAAGTGATCTTCCACAAACTGAATTTACAATTTTGAAAGTGATGTCCATGACAGTCTTTGTATCGAGTCTCTTGCTTGCCAAAACTTGCTGGTGAATGATGCAGTGGTAAGAAAGGAAATCTGGGAAGTCGTCATGCTGTCTACAGAGGACTATGAAACCGTTAGCTTCACCTGTCATTGCTCTTGCTCCATCAGTAGTGATGGAAACAAGTCTGCAATGGAAGATTACACTTTGTTACAAAAGAATGGAAAAAACTGAATATTTCCTTACCGTAGTTCTCCCTTTTCTCTCACTTGGTTTGCAGCTTGTCGTGCTGTGAGGGCTTGCGTGCATCAGTGATGCTGAGAGCTAAACTATCGGTAGTTTAACTACTGGCAGGGTCTCCCAAGATGGACAGGTCTCAGCTGAGGTGCCAGACCAAGACAAACCACCCATCTGGGCAGCAGCAGAATGGGACAGTGTTGACGGCGGAGGATCACATTTTTGTGACAACGGCAACAACACCAAACTTAAACTGCGCGGAAGAAAGGCCCGGCAATCTACTTCTGTATCTTGCCATGAAAACCCAATGGATAGTTACAACAAAACAAATTGTGCTATGGTGCTTGCAACAATGAGCCGCCTGACTGAAGACCGAACACAATTTAGGATAGCTATCCAGAGGGTCGCCATGAGTCGACTCCGACTCGACGGCACTTAACAACAGTAGTTTTCCCTTTTAAAGAAGTCATTCCAAGTAGTTCTTCTTTAACACTGAAGTCTTCAAATACCATCCGGATAAAGACTAGTAACTGGGCTATGTCTCTTATGTCTGTAGATTCATCCAGTTGGAGTGAGAAAGCAACACAATTTGAAACATCCTCCAACAATTGTTCAGTTGTGTCTCCGCACATTTTTTCTATTCGCTGCACGACGGTGTTTCTTGACAATTGTACATCTTGAATAGCAGCTATGATCTCTTTCTTATTTTTAAATCCTTCAAAAAGATTGTCAGCTGCTTCAAGAAAACAATTTTTACAAATTCCCCTTCAGTGAAAGGTTTGCATTTCTCTGCGATTAGGTTGCTGACCTTGAAGGATGCTATGGTTGTATTGACCGAATGTGACCTTGGCTTCGTCATAACTGCTGCTGAGTAGGCAATTTTGATTTAAGTTCTTTGAGCTTCAGTTTACAAATTTCACTTTTGGGTGGAACATCAGCATCAAACTTATTGCTATGCAGAGCCTTATAGAAACATAGAAACATATATACATGATGACAGAAAAAGACCACATGGCCTATCTAGTCTGTCCTTCCATAACAACTACAACAGTCCACTTTTTACCTTTAGAGATCCTCTGTGTTGGTCCCATGCTTTTTTGAATTCAGTTACTGTCCTCATCTCTACCACCTCCACTGGGAGACTATTCCATGGATCCACTACTCTTTCCGTAAAGAAATATTTCCGCATATCACTCCTGAATCTATCTCCCTTCACCCTCATCCCATGACCCCTCGTAGCAGAACTTGCTTTCAATTGAAAGAGGCTCTCTCCCTGAACATTTATGCCACAGAGGTATTTAAACACCTCAATCATATCACCTCTATCCCGCCTTTCCTCTAAGGTGTACGTATTAAGATCCTTAAGTCTGTCCTCATATGCTTTATAATGAAGCCCACTAATCATTTTAGTAGCCACCCTCTGCACCGACTCCATCCTGTTCACATCCTTTTGAAGGTGCGGTCTCCAGAATTGCACACTATACTCCAAATAAGGTTGCACCAAAGACTTACACAGAGGCATTATCACCTCCTTTTTTTCTGCTAGCCATTCCTCTCCGTATGCACCCAAGCATCCTTCCTATCTTTTGCTGTCGCCTTTTCTACCTGTTTAGCTACTTTAAGATCATCAGACAAAAACCACGCCTAGGTCCCGCTCTTCTTTAGTGGACAAAAGTACTTCACCTCCTATACTGTATTGCTCCCTTGGATTGCTGCAGCCCAAATGCATGACCTTACATTTTTTAACATTAAATCCCAGCTGCCAAATTCTAGAGCATTCTTCAAGCTTAGCTAGATCCCTCCTCATGTTATCTACACCTTCCTGGGTGTCTACTCTATTGCAGATTTTGGTATCATCTGCAAAGAGGCAAACCTTACCCGACAGCCCTTCCGCTATATCACTAACAAAGATGTTAAAAAGAATCGGACCAAGGACAGATCCCTGGGGCACACCACTGGTAACATCCTTCTCCTCAGAGTGAGCTCCATTTACTTGTACTCTCTGTCGCCTCCCACCCAACCAATTTCTAACCCAAGCAATAACTTTAGGGTCCATCCCTAGGGTGCTCAGTTTGTTTATAAGTCGCCTGTGAGGAACAGTGTCAAAGGCTTTACTGAAATCTAAATACACCACATAATAATGACATTCCTGATTACCCTTTTTGTTTTTTGGGCAAGGATACTGGGATAGTTACAACAAAACAAATTGTGCTATGGTGCTGGAAGATGAGACCCCCAGGTCCGAAGGCACTCAACTAGCTACTGGGGAAGAGCTGAAGACTTCTCAGAGTAAAGCCAGCATTTATGATGTGGTTGGATCAAAGCCCTCGGGAAGTCTGACTGCTCTGATGTAGCTGCGCATGAAATGAGAGTCAGAAGCTGTAAAGATGTCTTACACATTGGAATATGGAACGTACGAAGCATGAACCAAGGGAAGTTGGAGGTGGTCAAGAATGAAATGGAACGTGTACAACTTGATCTGTTGGGTGTCAGTGAACTGAAATGGACTGGCATGGGGCACTTTGCATCAGATGATCACATGGTCTACTATGCTGGAAATGAAAGACAAAGAAGAAATGGTGTTGCATTTATAATAAAGAAGAAACTTGCAAGAACTGTAATGAAATACAATGCAGTCAGCGAACGCTTAATCTCTATTCGTCTACGAGGATTGCCTATCAACACAACTATAATTCAAGTATATGCCCCAACAACAGCTGCAGAAGAGAATGAAATTGAAGAGTTCTATGAACAAGTACAAGCTGAAATTGACAGAACATGCAAACAGGATATCCTGATAGTCATGGGTGACTGGAACGCAAAAGTTGGCAACAAAGAAGGCAAAGTAGTTGGAAAATATGGACTTGGCAACAGAAATGAAGCTGGAGAAAGACTGATAGAATTCTGCAAGACCAATGATCTATTCATCTCAAACACCTTCTTCCAGCAACACAAGCGATGACTGTACACATGGACTTCACCGAATGGATTATATAAAAATCAAATTGACTACATATGTGGAAGTCAACGATGGAAAAGCTCTGTAACATCAACAAAGACAAAACCTGGAGCTGACTGTGGTACAGATCATCAACTACTAGTATGCAAACTCAAGCTAAAGTTGAAAAAGAGCAAACCACTCATGAATGCAGCAAAATATGACCTTGAGAGTATACCACTGGAATTTAAAGACTGCCTGCAAAATCGATTTGCTGCTTTAGATACAAATGACAGAGCTCCGGAAGAGTTATGGAATGACATCAAGAAGGTTGTGTTGGAAGAAAGCGAGAAGTCTCTACAAAAGGGTGAAAAAGCAAAAACGGCCAAAATGGATGGCGGAAGAAACTCTGAAAATTGCCCAGAAACGCAGAGAAGCTAAAGCCAGAGGAGAAAGAAAGACAATCGCAGAACTCAACAGAGATTTCCAACGTGCAGCAAGACAGGACAAGGAAAAGTACTACAATGACACTTGCAAGGAAATAGAAGCAGAAACTATTAGAGGAAGAACAAGATCGGCTTTCCTAAAGCTACGAGAGTTAAAGAAAAAGTTCCAGCCTCGAATTGGAATGTTACAAGATGCTCAAGGTTCTATGTTGAATGATGCTGAGAAGATCAAGAAAAGGTGGAAGGAATATACAGAGTTTTTATATAATAAAGATCAAGTGGACCAACAGCCGTTTCAACCTGTACCTTATGATCGGGAACCATTGGTGATGAAAGAAGAAGTTGAAGCAGCATTGAAAGCCTTATCAAAGAACAAAGCACCAGGCATTGATAGCATTCCCATAGAAGTATTGCAGCAATCTGATGCAGCTGTTACCGTACTCACAAGGCTCTGCCAAGAAATATGGAAGACAACATCATGGCCAACTGACTGGAAAAGATCTGTGTTTATACCAATACTAAAGAAAGGTGATCCAACTGACTGAAAATTATCGCACAATCGCTCTGATCCCACATGCCAGCAAGATTCTACTGAAGATTATTCAAAAGAGACTACAACCATACCTGGAACAAGAACTACCTGAAGTGCAAGCAGGGTTCAGGAAAGGGCAAGAAACGAGAGACATCATTGCGGATGTGAGATGGATCCTTGAAAAGACTAAAGAATACCAAAAGGATATCTATTTGTGCTTTATCGACTATAGCAAGGCTTTTGACTGTGTAAACCATGAGAAACTCTGGGCCACATTAAGAAGCATGGGTATACCAGAACACCTGATCGTTCTCTTGCGCAATCTGTACATTGATCAAGAAGCAACAGTTCGAACGGAACAAGGAGAAACAGAATGGTTTAAAATAAGCAAAGGTGTAAGACAAGGCTGCATACTTTCCCCCTACCTGTTCAATTTATATGCAGAACAAATCATCAGAGAAGCAGGATTGTATGAAGACAACAGAGGTGTGAAGATTGGTGGAAGACTCATCAACAACCTTCGCTATGCTGATACCACATTACTGGCTGAAAGTGAAGATCTGAAACATTTGCTTCTCACAATCAAAGAACATAGTCTCAAAATGGGCCTGCACCTTAATGTAAAGAAGACAAAGATCATGACAACTGGCATAATCAACAGGTTCATCGTTGAAGGAGAAGAAATTGAAATTGTGAACAACTTTAACCTACTTGGATCAACTATCAATAAAGAAGCAACAAGCAGTCAAGAAATCAGACGACGCATTGCTCTTGGCAGAATGGCTATGAAAGACCTAGATAAGATTCTTAAGAGCAGAGATGTCTCTCTCCATACAAAGATTCGACTTGTTCAAGCCATGGTATTTTCAATAACATCATATGGATGTGAAAGCTGGACAGTGAAAAAGATAGACAGGAAGAAAATTGATGCCTTTGAATTATGGTGCTGGCGGCGAATACTGTGTATACCATGGACTGCCCGAAGAACAAATCAGTCGGTACTAGAGGAGATCAAACCTAAGCTTTCTTTAGAAGCTCAGATGACAAGACTTCGACTTTCATACTTTGGACACATCATGCGAAGAGAGAGATCATTAGAGAAAGACATTGTACTTGGCAAGATAGGTCAACGCAAAAGAGGAAGGCCAGCAATGAGATGGATCGATACAATAACAGCAGCTACGGGTACCAGTCTGTCAACAATGAGCCGCCTGACTGAAGACCGAACACAATTTAGGATAGCTATCCAGAGGGTCGCCATGAGTCGACTCCGACTCGACGGCACTTAACAACAACAACTGGGGCGTAACAAATTAGACAACACTTGTCTTTCACCATGATAAAGAAGTAGCTCATTTCCCATTCATCATGAAAGTGGTGGGTTTTGCTCTTCTTTGGAACACTCCTCTTCTTTATACTGGGGTGGCTGGATGTAAGAAGGCCAAATCTTCTAAGTTAGTATAAACACTAGCTGAATCTGGTCCAATACTCTCACTGTCCCAAAGTATTAAAGATCAACAGGAACTGAAGACCTCTGGATGATGTGCAGTACAAGGACTGGAGATGCCAAAACCGCACATGCAGTTCTAAAAGTGTAAATAAGAATTCATCATACTGGCACCAATAATCAAATACCACCAAAGAATCATCAAAAAAAGTCAAACATCTGTCCAGCAAACCAAATAATATCAAATACCGCCAAACAAGTTCAAATACCACCACACACGATTTAATAAATTCTGCACATGGTGTAGAATCAACGCAAAGGCTAGGCAAAATAAAATTGCAGAGGCAAGCAAAAGTCACAGTGGTTTGAACCAATTTGAAGGCAAGGAGCCAAGTGGGGCTAGCGATCTACCTCTGACCCTTCCGCGATCTACAGGTAGATTGCGATCTACCTATTGGACATGCCTGTTATACATGATCAGCAGTACTGTATGACTTGCTAGCAAAGTAGAAACCTGTTTTATTTAATGTTATTGAATAATGATTACTGGATCAATTGTAGATGGCAGGGTATGAATGTGAACATAATTTCTCAAGTACAAGAGAGGTGTGGAAGGGTATTGTTAATTAGGATGGATGTGAGATACTTTATAGTGAATCATTATGCAGGTGAGGGATGTGAAGTGTTAACTACTTCCTTCCAGCATTGGGGCTTGCTTTGTTGTATCACTGTCCACGTTCTGATGGGATTGACCCCATTATGTTAATTGAGCTGTGGCACCTTGACCCTTTGTGATATAGAATGGGAGATTTTGGTACTTCCCTCTGAGGTGTTTGTCCCATTATTTTTTTTGAAACTTACTTGTTACCAGCCAGGTGCTTTCATTCTCTATTTCTACTCATGATTTCATCCTTCTTTTCCTGATCATCTTTTATTAGGAAGTTCAGCACAGATTCCTTTGCATCAGGTTCTGTGGTCCAATCACTTTCTTTTGGTCTGTGGCTGAGCTGTGCCCTTAAATAATGAGAAGATATTACCTTCAAAGTGGTTTTACACCTTTTATGAAGTATTTAAGGATGGAGTCATTCTCCAGGACCAAGCAGGAAGTCAGTCCTCACATATGGGTGACGTCGGCGCCGACGGAGCCCTCGTGGAGCAATTTTCCCCAGCTTTCAAAGAAAGCCTTGGGAATTGCAGCGCGCATGCGCGGTCCCCTTCCCGCCTAAAGGTGCCATCTTGGCCAGTCTTCTTTTTTCCGCGGAGCCCTACAGACGTTGTCTAACAGTCACCGCTGAAAAGTTGATTTTTCTTTCTTATTTTAAGTATTTCTTCGGTTCGACGCCGGTCCTTTTTCCGTCCGGCCTCGCGACGCCGGTTGCGAGGCCTCCCCTTCTTTCTCGGTTTTTCTGTCCTTCGTGACAAATTCGCGCTTTTTCACTTTTCCCTGGCGGCCCGCTCGTTCGACCTCGCAGGGGCCCTTTTTCCCCCGATGGCCGCCAGTGGTTTTAAAAAGTGTGTTAAGTGTAAGAAACTGATGTCTCTTACCGACACACATGATTGCTGCCTCCGTTGCCTGGGCCCAGATCATGAAGAAATGATCTGTGGGGCCTGTAGCAAGATGTCCGCGAAATCTTTGCGGAGTCGGCAGCATCAGCGGGAGAGAATCTTCTCTGACCCCAGCCGTACCCGGACCTCGTCAGAAGCTTCGGTGTCCAGAGAATCTGGCTCTGAACACCGTCGGAGCTCCTCTGAGAGGGGGTCCCCTACCCGGGAACATCACCGGAAGAACAAACCCGCGAGGGCGGCGTCGGTGGACGCTCCTGGCTCCTCGAGGGCCAGGTCGCATAGCCCCGACAGCCGTCCCGGGTCTTTGGAGCTGGAGCGGCCGTCCAAACAGCCTCGTCTGGAGATGGACTCCTCTGCTCACGTAAGTGCTGTTGTCTTCGTGGACTCGCCTCCGAGGGGTCTGACGTCGGGGCCCGAGTCGGGGGCTGCTGGGTCTCCTGAGTTTGGACTCAGGTTGACGGCCTTGGAGAGCAGCCTTGCTGCCTTCATGGACCAGCAGTGGGCATTGATCGCTGGCCTTGCTGGCGCTTCTGCCCTGACCGCTGGGTCGTCGACGTCTAAGTCGACCCCGGAGACCGAGCCGATCCTCGAGTCCATGTGGGCTCGAGTCGATCCTCGGTCGCGGTCGCCTTCGGCCTCCTGTTCGGGGCCGAGGTCGTCGACGCCGACCCCCTCGGCGTCGGGGCGGACGGCGTCTGTACCCGCCCGGCCGGAGCCGCTCGACTCCTCCTCCGAGGAGTCCGCCTGGGAATCCGAGGTGGATGAGTCGCCTGATTCTTTTCGGACTCGGTGTGTCCCTTCGGACTCCCCCGAGTCCGAACCTCGGAGACAGTCCCCTCCGGAGGATGCCCGGTTCTCGGACTTCGTGAGGGATATGGCCAAGGTCTTGGCCTTCCCTGCGGATCCCGAGGAGGAGCCTCGAGCCGAAGAGCTCGATGCCCTCCAGTATGACTCTCCTGCAAAGGAGCATTTTACTGTACCGGTTCCTCCGATGCTGGAATGACTTCTCTTCCGCATGTGGGAGAGTCCGGCGTCGTCGCCGGTGTTAAGCAAGCGGGTCGATGCCATCTATCGAGTCCGCAAGAGCCCTGGCTTCCAAAAAGCACAGCTGCCGCACCATTCCATGGTGGTGGAATCGGCCATGCATCGGCTCAAGAGCCAGAAGATGCACTCCTCGGTGCCTCCCGGCAGGGAAGCCCGCAGTCTGGATGGCATCGGTAAGAAGTGTTTTCAGGGCTCTATGCTTGCTTGTCGGGTCCAGACTTACCAGCTCTACATGGGCATGTATCTCCGAGACCTGGCTAAAGAAATAGCCGGATTCTCTGCTGGTCTCTCCGAGGAACCTTTGCAGAGGTTCCTGGCCTTGTCCACCGGTATTCGGGAGTGCTCCAAGTTTATCTCTCGAGCAGCCTATGATGGCTTTGAGGCATCGGCTCGGGTAGCCGCAGCCGGCATCGGGGCCCGCCGACAGGCTTGGCTTCAGTCATCCGACCTCGAGCCCTGGGTGCAGGACAAGTTGGTCGATGTCCCCTGCAGAGGTGAAAACCTCTTTGGCAAACCTATGGACGAGAAGGCTGCACAGCTCGAGACAGAGACTCTCACCAGGACTCGGCTCTCCAGGAAAACCTCTGCCCCTTCCCTGAAGAAGAAGGGCTCGGGGAAAAAGCCCTTTTACCCGAGGAAGGCGGCTGCCTATAAACACTACCCTCATTATCAGGCCTCAGCAGCTCCCCAACAGGGTCAGCAGGCCAAGGGATGGGGTAACGGGTCCCGTAGGCAGCAAGCCCCCAAGCCTGCGCCACCGGCCCCTGCTCCGCAGGGTGGGGGTTTTTGACTCTTTCAGCATAGCCTCTCCCCCTCCGCTGGTGTCTCTCAGCACGGGAGGCCGGCTGGTCCACTTTGCCCACAGGTGGTCCAACATCACGTCCGATACCTGGGTGCTCCACATAGTCCGAGAGGGCTATCTTCTACACTTCCACCAGGTACCTCCCCCCTACTTTCCAGGGGAGCCTCTGCGACCCCCTCTCCACCGGGACTTACTCCTTCAAGAGTTGGCAAGTCTTCTTCGGGAACAGGCGGTGGAACCAGTGCCCCACCACCTGAGAGGTCAAGGCTTTTATTCCAGGTACTTCCTGGTACCAAAGCGAACTGGGGGCCTCAGACCCATCCTGGACTTGCGGAACCTCAACAAGTTCCTGGAAAGGGAAAAGTTCAAGATGCTTACCCTTGGAATACTGCTGCCCTACCTCCGGCAGGGAGATTGGCTATGCTCCTTGGATCTAAAGGATGCCTACACTCACATCCTCATCCACCCAAGCCACCGACAATACCTAAGGTTTGTGGTGGCAGGCAATCATTACCAATACAGAGTACTGCCCTTTGGCCTATCCTCCGCACCACGAGTCTTCACAAAATGTCTCGCAGTGGTAGCGGCTTATCTCCGGCTTCAAGGCCTCTTTGTCTTCCCTTACCTAGACGACTGGCTCATCAGAGCACCGTCCTCCACGGAGGCCACTCACGCCACGCAACGTACTGTGACTCTACTCCAGTACTTGGGCTTTGTCATAAACTTCGAAAAGTCCACTTTGCTCCCCTCTCAGGATCTCGAGTTCATCGGCGCCAGGTTAAACACGCTTCGAGCGCGAGCCTTTCTGCCGCTCGACAGGGCACAACGGCTCATGGCTCTCGCCAGCCGCTTTCGCAGCCATCCCCGGGTCTCGGCCAGGCACTTTCTGCAACTGCTCGGCCATATGGCTTCCATGGTCCATGTGACCCCCAATGCCCGCCTGTATATGCGGCCTGCTCAATGGTGCCTTCGCTCACAATGGCGTCAGGCCTCGGGGAGACTAGCGGACTCAGTACGAATCTCCAGCCCGCTGGTCTCTTCTCTACGGTGGTGGCTTCATCTGCCCAACCTAGTGCTCGGAATGCCTTTTCAGTCTCCCCCGCCGGTTCAGGTACTGACGACCAACGCTTCTCTCCTGGGTTGGGGAGCACATTGCCAAGGGGCATGTACTCAGGGTCTCTGGACCCCGTGGGAATCTGCCCAGCAGATCAGCTTCCTGGAGCTCAGAGCGATCCGCCTGGCTCTCCGGGCCTTCTCCCACCTTACCACTCGCCAGTCCGTCCTCGTCCAGATGGACAATCAAGTGGCCATGTTCTACGTGAACAAACAGGGGGGCACGGACTCCTTCCTTCTCTGTCGGGAAGCGCAAAAGCTCTGCGCTTGGGCCGTCAGCTGAGGGATCCTCCTCAAAGCTGTCTACCTCCCAGGTCAAGAAAATTACCTGGCAGACAAACTGAGCAGAATCCTCCAACCACTCGAATGGCGATTGGACCCGTTGGTGGTTCAAAGGATCTTTCTCCAGTGGGGCCTCCCCACGCTGGATCTATTTGCCAGTCCTCTGAACAGGCAACTTCCTCGGTTCTGCTCTCGGGAACCGCATCCCCTCCGAGTAGCGGCGGATGCTTTTCTGCTCTCATGGTCCACGGGCCTTCTGTATGCCTTTCCTCCCATGCCGCTGGTGTCTCGGACACTGTTCAAGGTTCTCCAGGACAAGGCTTCGATGATCCTGATAGCGCCCCGGTGGCCCAGGCAACCGTGGTTCCCGCTTCTGCTGCAACTGGCGGTAGATACTCCGTTGCCTCTGGGGTTTCAACCCGATCTCCTGACCCAGGATCAGGGGTCTCTCCTACACCCCAACCTCAGATCTCTTCATCTGATGGCCTGGCTGCTGAAAGGGTAGTCCTTGCTCCCCTCCTGCTGCCTCCGGAGGTGGAAGAGGTCGTGCTGGCTTCCAGGCGACCCTCTACCCGGAAATCCTACGCCCTTAAATGGCGTCGCTTCTCCACCTGGTGTACTCAACAGTCTCAAGACCCCTTCTCCTGCTCGGTGTCGGTGGTCTTGCAGTACTTGCTTTCCCTCTCCAATCTTGGACTTAAGTCCAACTCGGTCAAGGTTCACCTCAGTGCTATTTCTGCACATCATGTGCCGGTGGAAGGCAGGCCTCTTTCCGGCCACCCTCTTGTGGCACGGTTCTCCCGAGGTCTCCTTCTCCTTAAACCACCTTTGCGCCCACCAGCCCCCGACTGGGACCTGAACGTGGTTTTACAACGGATTACCTGTCCGCCTTTTGAACCCATGGCTACCTGTCCTCTCCGTTTTCTTTCTTGGAAAACCTTATTCCTGGTAGCCCTCACTTCCGCTAGACGCGTTAGTGAACTGCAGGCCCTAGTGTCTGATCCCCCTTACACTAGGTTCTACAAGAACAGGGTAGTCCTGCGGACTCACCCTAAGTTTCTTCCAAAAGTGGTCTCCCCTTTTCACATCAATCAGGAGGTAGTGCTTCCGACCTTCTTTCCCAGGCCACACTCCAGCCGAGCTGAGATGGTCTTGCATACCCTGGACTGTAGAAGGGCGCTGAACTTCTACCTTGATCGTACGTGGGAGCGCCGTAAGACTGTCCAGCTCTTCCTGTCTTACGACCCTAATAAATTAGGGCTCCCTGTCTCCAAGCGTACTCTGTCCATCTGGGTAGCTGACTGTATCGCTTGGACTTATGGGGCGGCAGGCCTCTCGTTGGAGAGTCGAGTCACGGCTCATCGGGTTCGGGCGAAGGCTGCGTCAGTGGCTTACCTCCGCTCTGTTCCATTGGCTGACATCTGCCGGGCCGCTACTTGGTCTTCGAGCCAGACTTTTGCAACCCATTACTGCCTCGAGAGGGAGTCCCGCAGGGACAGTGCTTTCGGACAGGCAGTCCTCCGTAATCTCTTCGAGGTTTAAGCAACTCCTACCCTCCATCCCGGGTGTTGGGCTACCGGTTGGAGATTACTCAGAGAAGATTCCTTCCTTCTGTGCTGCTGAGCTAGAGGGAGCTCATTTTTGTGCTTGGGGTCTCCGGTAGCCTTGAGCTTGGGAGTCCCATATGTGAGGACTGACTTCCTGCTTGGTCCTGGAGAAAGCGTAGTTACTCACCTGTAACAGGTGTTCTCCAGGAGCAGCAGGAATCAGTCCTCACAACCCTCCCTCCTCCCCGTGGAGTTGCAGTCATATGCTTTAGGTTTTGCAAATTTTTTGCTGTCTTTTCGCTATGTCATCAGACTGGCCAAGATGGCACCTTTGGGCGGGAAGGGGACCGCGCATGCGCGCTGCAATTCCCAAAGGCTTTCTTTGAAAGCTGGGGAAAATGGCTCCGCGAGGGCTCCGTCGGCGCCGACGTCACCCATATGTGAGGACTGATTCCTGCTGCTCCTGGAGAACACCTGTTACAGGTGAGTAACTACGCTTTTTTTGGTGTGAGCTTTCCAGCTTGTTTGATAACATTATGAACTTAGTTTATGTCGAAACCCCTTCAGGCGAGGGCAGGTTCTCCTCAATTCTTTAAGTTTGGTACGCCAGGGAAATAAAGAGACAAAAACACAGAAATTCACATTCTTACTGAAGCTTCAGGGATTCAATCATTGAGGACAGCGGGCAGACCGGCCTCATCAACAAGGAATGGTGTTGTGGAGACCACCAGGAGAGCAGTGTCTGATGTAGAGGCCTCATATGCACTCAAACCCAGGGGACTAGGTCCAAGGCCGTCGCTGTGGATTCCAGCAGTTGGAGGTAGTACCACATCGAAAGGGCATCCATAGCCAGAATGTTCTTCACCTACTGCATTATCTTCTGTGCCCTGTCATTCGGCAGAAGGACCAGCCCTGTCCAGGTCTCAAACTGCACCTCCAAGTACACCAAACTCTGAACTGGAGCCAGTTGACTCTTGGTCATGTTGACCACCCAGCCTAACTCCTGAAGCAGCTCCACTATCCACCAAGTAGCGGATACACTCTTCCAACTCTGACTTTGCACATATCAGTCAGTCGTCTAGATACGGATACACTAGAATCCTGGCTAGGCCAAATGGTAAGGTGCAAAATTGAAAGTGCTCCATAGGCAACACAAAACTGAGGATTTGCTGATGGTCTGGATGAATTGGGATGTGTAGATAGCCTCCGTGAGATCCAGGCCATTGAGGAACTTGCCCTTCCTAGCTGCCATGATGACGGAGTGCAGCATTTCCATGTAGAAGTGTGGCACTCACAGTGACCGATTTACATGCTTGAGATCTAGAATCGGCCTGAAGGACCCTTCCTTCTTGGACCACAAAATAAATGGAGTACTGACCTAAGCCCTACTGATCTTCTGGTACAGGTGCTACTGTCTGTAACTGGAGCAGACTCTGAAGCATGTCGTAAACAGCTTTCTTCTTTAGAGGTGCCTGGCAAGATGACTACACAAAAGCCTCAGTTAGAAGTCGAGCAAATTCCAACGCATAACCTTCTTGAATGATCTCCAACACCCACTGGATGGAGGTTATCTTGACCCAGGTGCAGTTGAACGTTTGTAACCAACTTCCACCGGAACCACCACCGCCTGGTCCACCCTGGCTTCATTGGGGTTTTTTGATTTGGACTGAAGGGACGGAGTAATAACCCCTACTGGCTCCCCGGTGACCACAAAAAGGGCTGCCCCTTTTGCAGGTAGTGTCTCCTCTGGAATGGATCAAAGTGAAGCCCTAAAGCTCTGAAAATCTCTCAGCTGGCCCCTAGAGATGTTTCCCTGCTTTCTTGCCTTTAGGCCAGTCTTCTGTCAACCGGGATCCCTTGGATTCCCTGAGATCCCTGACCAGCTTGTCCAAGGCTTCCCCAAGGAGTAACGTACCCTTGAAGGGAAGCTTACTGAGCCTAGTTTTTGACCAATGAAAATGGCGAGCTGCAATGATAGAGGCCATAGTCTTAGATGAGGCAAACACCAAATCATAAAAGGCATCTACCAGATAAGCTGAGGCTGACTCCAGCTTGGCCACCTCCTGTCCTGTTGCCTACGGATCCCCATCCACTGCCACTAGTCCTTGAATCCATCTTATGGATGCCTTGATCACATAAGCTCCACAGATGGAAGTGTCAGAGCACTAGTCTCAAATGCCTGCTTTAGCAGGGACTCCAACTTGCGATCTTGCAAGTCCTTCAGTGCCACACCCCCTTCTCTGAGGATTGTGGTCATCTTAGTCACTGCCAAAATCAAAGTGTCTACTTTTTTGGCATTTTTAGAAGTTCTTCTTTTTCTCTTGGATGGGGTACAAGCAGCTCATAGCCCTATCACGCCCCCCCCCCCCTTTTAAGCCAGCATCTGTGATTTCCTATTCAGTTTTCATCTTTTTGATCACCCTGTGCACTGGGAAAGAGTTCTGAGCCGTCTTGAACCCTTACAGCAGAGGGTCCTCCAAGGGCTCTTCAGATGGCCCCGGAGCAGGCACAATGTTTAACACTGCCAAAGAATGACTAATCAAGGTGGGCAGCTCTTTTCTGTGGAAAAGTCGGAACACATGGGAATCCTCCCCTTGAGGTAGCTCTCCCCTTCCTCCAGCTCTGATATTATGGGCTGTCCTCAGAGGTCTGAGATCCCTTCCCCCACCTCCTTGGAGGCTTGAGAAATAAGAGTTGTGCATCCCCTAGAAATCCTCCTCCAATTTTTGCCACTTAAGTAAAGGGTCCCCCATGCTGAGAGAATCATCCTGCAAAGTGTGAGATACTACTGGCAATGGAGTCTTAACCTCTTCTGAGGAGTCTCAGCACTGGCCTGCAGTTTCTTCAAACAATATCCTTGTGTAGAATGAAAATGAAATTTGGGGAAAAAAACACCTCGGGTGCCTAGAGACTCTGTAAAAGCCCCCTACGATTGAAAAAGAGCTGACTATTTTTTATCCCGCTTCTTGCCGTGCTTTCGCCCTTCTGTGGAGGAAATGGCCATGGTTCCTGCCAAAACTGCAGGAGCCATTTGGTCAGACCTGTCCTTTTCCTGTAAAATCGAGCACTCGCAGACAATGACGATATCCCGAGAACATCTTCATGATCTCAACAGCCCCACAGACCACGATTGTTGAAAAACAGAGGGGAACATAAAAATGTCTTGTGTACAGTTCAGCAGCAGTAGTACTTTACTTCTTAAAGGAACAGAGCCCCCAAAAATCGGCAGCACTTAACTGAAATGGGGACGCCTTGCTGAAGGAAAGGAAATCTGGCTAGTAGAGAGAGGTAGTTTACTCTGGGGCTCACTGGACCCACTCAAGGGTCCCGGTGACAATGGCAGCACACTCTGCAACGCTGTCTGCCCTCACTGCACAAGTGTAATGATGCCCAGCACAAGAAAGGATGATCTCCAGGAACAAGCAGGAATGTAGTCTTCACATATGGGTATCGTTGGTACCGATGGAGCCTGTGCGGGAATGCTCCCCAGCGTCCAATAGGAAAGCTTTTGGGAGCATCCCACCGCGCCTGTGTGCTGCCTTCCTGCCTTTCCCAACTGTCCCTCTCCAGTTCTTCGTTTTCCACGGAGCCGGCAGGTCACACATCCTGTCACCGCAAAAAATATTCCCGTTTGTTCTTCTTTTTTGTGGTCGCGTCTACCTTCCTTCGACGCTACACCGGTACCGCCGGTTCTTCTTTCCTATTTCTAAAAAAAAAAAAAAAAAAAACTACTTCTGGAATCTTTTCCAGCTTTTTTCTCCTTCAGGTGCCACGCGCCATTTTGGGCACTAGGCCCAACGTTTCCTCTAAAATGGAAAAACCCGCTTCGGATTTTAAAAAGTGTTCCAAGTGTGGCGGTACCATCTCCGTCACTGACACCCATGAGTGGTGCCTCAAATGTTTAGGTCCTGACCACTCTATTTCGGAGTGTGTTTCCTGCGGGATGATGTCGACGGAGGGGCTAGCAAAACCGAGCTGCTAAACTTAGCACCCTTTTTCCCTCCGATGCAGCGTCTGTGGCATCGACGTCTTCCAGGGCTTCCTCTTCCTCCCATGGATCTCGGGTAACTAAACATAAATCTTGCCGGTCCTCAAAGGGTAGATCTCCTTCCAAGCATTGAGATGCCTCTAGCGTTACCCTTGAGGGACTTGTACCGGCAAAATTGCCCCGGTGGGAGGCTTCAGCTTCCAAAGCACTAATGGGGATCCAGGATGTTCCTGAGGCCTCAACCTCAGCAGAACTACCGGTGCCATGCTCTGGGGTACCGGCTGCTTCATCCGGTACTGATACCCAAGCATCAGCAGCGTCGATAGACCAGAGATTCTTGGCTATTGAACGCAGTCTGGCGGCTCTTCTCACGGCCTCGATGCCCTTGAAACCGCTTCAGACTATTCAACCGGTACCGGTACCGGTACCGACTGCATCAACATTGGCAGGTATTCTACCAGGACTGAGTCAGGCTTATCCATCCAGTATCGACAGGTCTGTACCAGACCCCTCCAATGCCGACTTCGATCGCTGCCAGTATCGTGCCTTGCACGATCGCCCAGATCGGAGATACTTTGAATCCTCGGCTGAGTCTGAAGACTCTGAAAGTTCTACCGATACCAGAGTACTTCTTCCCGAGGATTCTTCTCCTCAGCGTAGGATGTCTCCTCCAAGGGATATGTCCTTTCAGGACTTTATCAGAGATGTGGCTCGAGGTCTTTCCATCACAGTGGCTCCTGAAAAAGAGCCTAGGGCAAAGGAATTGGAAATCCTGCAATACCCTAAAGCTCCCAAGGAGGCAGCTACCTTACCTATTCATGAGATCTTGCATGATCTCTTGTTAAGGATGTGGGAAACACCTCTAACCACTTCTCCTCACTCTCGATGGCTCAACACCATGTATCAAGTTCCCCCTCATCCTGGATTTCAAAAAACTCAGCTATCACACCATTCCATGGTGGTGGAATCAGCTATGAGAAGGATCAAGAGTGCAAAAAGACATGCATCTAATCCTCCAGGACATGTGTGTAGGACTCTTGACGCCTTTGGACGTCGAACCTTCCAGGCTTCCATGCTTTCTGCCAGGATCAGTTCCTATATATTATATATGGGAATGTTCCTTAAGGAGGTCACGGCAGATTTAGAGCTTATCAGCACTCTCCTTCCTGACGATAAGAGGCAGGATTACTTTGCACTTGTCAGACATGCTCAGGATGTTTCCAAGTTTGTAAATCGTGCAGCCTTTGACTGTTTTGAGTGCAAAAGCAGAACCTCTGCTATTGCCATAGAAACATAGAAACATGATGGCAGAAAAAGACAAGGCCTATCTAGTCTGCCCTTCCATATCAACCACAACAACAGTCTCCTTTATTCTTTTAGAGATCCTCTCTGTTTGTCCCATGCCATAGGTGCACATAGGATTGCCTGGCTCCAGGCGTCTGACTTGTAACTTTGGGTACAGGATAAACTGGGGAATATTCCTTGCACAGGAGAGAATCTCTTTGGCAAGAACTGGCAGGAAAAGGCTACTGAGATAGATGCTGCCAATATCGTCTTGGATAGATTGTCTGTCTAAATCTACAGCTGATCCTGCAAGGAAAAAATACTACAAGAAACTATTCTTCAGTAAGAAGTAGTAATTTTACCCCTCCTATACCCAACAGGGACATCGTGTAGGTCAGTCTGCCCAAAAGGAACAGCAACAACAACCTAGGCAAAGAAAAATAGACTGCTAAGCCTCAACCTGCTCAGCAGACTCAGCCTCCACAGGGGCTTTGACTCCTATCTAGAGAATTTTGTCTTTCTGGCCCTGAACGGCCCATAGCCTTCCACCATTCCAGGAAGGTTATGTCATTTTGCCCCCCAGATGGGAGCAGATAACAGCAGAAAGTTGGACTCTGTCCATTGTAAGAGAGGGATACAAGCTTCATTTCCTCAGCATGCCCCCTCCTACAATGGTAAGACAGTTCAATTCTCAGACCCCTCTCAACGCCCAGTTAGGTCAAGAAGTCACTTTGCTTTTTGCCCAGGGGGCACTAGAAGAGGTACCCATTCTCCAACAGGGTACAGGGTTCTACTCCCCCTATTTCCTTATCCCAAAGAAAACAGGAGGACACAGACCTATTTTGGACCTCAGAGAATTGAACAAATTCCTGTTCAAAGAGAAGTTCAAAATGGTTTCTCTAGGAACTCTGCTGCCATACCTTCAGAGTCAGGATTGGCTTTGTTCTCTAGATCTCAAGGATGCGTACACTCATGTTCTCATCCATCCAACTCATCGAAAGTTCCTTCGCTTTCTGTTTCAAGGGAAGCACTACCAGTACAGGGTTCTTCCTTTTGGCCTAGCCTCGGCACCAAGGGTGTTCACAAAATGCATGGCTGTGGTGGCAGCATTTCTTCGCACCCTGGGAATATTCGTCTTCCGTTACTTGGACGACTGGCTCATTCGAGCCCCTTCAGAGCCAGAGGCCAGGATTTCTCTCTCTCGCACAATGTGCATCCTTCAGTATTTGGGACTTGTCATAAACTTCCCAAAATCCAACCTTGCTCCCTCTCAGTCCCTAGAGTTTATAGGAGCTCTGCTGGATACTAGACAGACAAGGGCCTACCTTCCATAGCCCCGCTGCCTTCGCATTGTGCAATTAGCTTCCCAAGCAGTGCTAAAACCTCACCTCACTGCTCGGGAAATGTTACAATTGCTAGGCCACATGGCATCCACCGTGCATGTGGTTCCTTATGCTCGCCTCCATGAGAGGGCAGCCCAGTGGACTTTATCCACTCAATGGACTCAGGCGTCAGGTTGCCTGTCAGACAAAATAGCAAGCTCAGATCTCTTTATTTTGTCCCTCCAATGGTGGCAATCACCCCAAAACCTTTTGGTGGGATCCCCTTTTCAGCAACCTCCACCGCAAGCCACTCTAACAGATTGCTCACAGGTGGATTGGGGGGCCCACCTGCAAGGCCTCTCTACCCAGTGTACCTGGACTCCACAGGAGACCTATCTACATATCAATCTCCTGGAACTCGGAGCAATCTTCCTTGCTCTTCCAGTATTCCACACCCAGCTCAGCTACAAGACAGTCCTAGTTCAAACGGACAATCAAGTAGCCATGTTCTGTGTGAACAAGCAGGGCGGAACAGGCTCTGTCGCTCTGCAACGAAGCTTTGCGACTATGGGCCCTCGCCAGAGAGCATCAGATTCATCTCCTTGCAGTGTATCTTCCAGGCATTCAAAACTCTTGGGCAGACAGACTCAGTCGAGTTCTGCTTCCACACGAATGGTCTCTCCATGCAGACCAGGTGGCCAAAATTTTCCAAATTTGGGGAACCCCAGACATGGACCTCTTTGCAAGTCCACTGAATGCCAAACTTCCCCGGTTCTGTTCCAGAATTCCAGCTCAGGGTTCTCAGGCCAGGAATGCTTTCCTCCTCCATTGGGGTCAGGACTGACTTGTATGCCTTTCCACCCATTCCCCTAATTCCCAAACCCTATTCAAGCTTCAGAGAGACAGAGGTCATATGATCCTCATAGCTCCACGTTGGCCACGGCAAATGTGGTACCCTCTGCTCCTACATCTCTCTCAAGCTCCGTCTCTGGAGTTAGGATCTGCTCCAGATCTCCTGTCTCAGGAGGACGGGATGCTGTGGCATCCCAATCCCCAGTCTCTGCATCTCAGGGCCTGGTTGCTGAAAGCTTAGAACTTCATGGTCTTAACCTTTCTCAGCAGGTAAAGGATATCCTTTATGCTTCCAGGAAATCTTTCACAAGATGCTCTTATGCTTCAAGTGGAAAAGGTTTACCATATGGTGCTCGCAGAAGGGTCTTGACCCTCTTGCGATACCTCTGGAATCATTACTGGAGTATCTCCTTCATTTGTCTAATGCAGGGCTTAAGACCAATTCAGTGAGAGTTCATTTGAGTGCTGTTGCAGCTTCTTTCAAGCCTCTAAATGGACAACCTATTTCCTCTCATAGCGAGATTTATGAGAGGCCTTCTTTTAACTAAGCCTCCCATTAAACTACCACCGGTGGCATGGGACTGATTCTTGGGCAGCTCATGAAGTCGCCTTTTGAACTGTTAGCTATTACCTCTTTGAAATTCCTTTCCTGGAAGGTCTTCTTTCTTATTGCAATCATATCAGCACATCGCATTAGTGAATTGCAAGCATTGGTGGCTGATCCTCCTTATACAAGGTTCCATCATGTTAAGGTAGTCCTTAGGACTCATCCACACTTTATGCCAAAGGTGGTGTCACCTTTTCATTTAAACCAAGCGGTTTACTTTCCTGTATTTTTCCCAAGGCCTCACGCTTCAAATGCAGAAAGGAATCTTCATACTTTGGACTGTAAAAGGGCCCTGGCCTTTTACTTACAAAGGACACTCTCAACTCTGTTGCTTTTGATCCTGGTCATTTGGGACTTCCAGTCTCCAAAAGAACACTGTCCAACTGGATTGCACAGTGTATTTCTTTTGCCTATGAGAGTAAGAACCTTCCTCTTGAAGGCCATGTCACAGCTCACAATGTGAGGGCATGGCAGCCTCTATGGCTCATCTTCACTCTGTGTCTATCGACGACATCTGTCGAGCAGCTACTTGGGCTTCGGTGCATACCTTCACAGCCCATTACTGCTTAGACAAGGACTCCCGCCAGGATGCCTTGTTTGGTCAGGCTGTTCTTCAGCACCTGTTCCATACTTAATCAACTCCTACCCACCATCCCTGGTAGGATGCCAGAGGTCCATGGGGGGAAGTGGAGCCCTTTCACAAGGGCACACAACTTCTGGGGTTTCTCCCTGGCATCTGTAGCTAGGGAGTCCCCATATATGAAGACTACATTCCTGCTTGTTCCTGGAGATAGCATAGTTACTCACCTGTAATAGGTGATCTCCGGGAACAGCAGGAATTTAGTCTTCACAACCCACCCACCTCCCCTAGGAGTTGAATCTCTCAATCTCTCTATCTCTCTCTTTCTGTCTTTCCCACTCTTTGTCTCAGCTTTAAACTCAACTGGAGAGGGACAGTTGGGGGAAGGCAACACGCAGGCGCTGTGGGATGCTCCCAAAAGCTTTCCTATTGGACGCTGTTAGTTTAACTTTGGTGGTGAGTAGATTATTGGGAACGCTGCTGAAAGAGAAAATAGTGAGGTTTCTGGAGTCCAGCGGATTACAGGATCCGAGGCAGTATGGATTCACCAGAGGCAGGTCTTGTCAGACAAATCTGATTGATTTCTTTGACTGGGTGACCAGAGAGTTGGACCGAGGGAGAGCTCTACATGTGGTGTATTTAGATTTCAGTAAAGCCTTTGACACTGTTCCTCACAGGCAACTTATAAACAAACTGATCACCCTAGGGATGGACCCTAAAGTTACTGCTTGGGTTAGAAATTGGTTGGGTGGGAGGCGACAAAGAGTACAAGTAAATGGAGCTCACTCTGAGGAGAAGGATATTACCAGTGGTGTGCCCCAGGGATCTGTCCTTGGTCCGATTCTTTTTAACATCTTTGTTAGTGATATAGCGGAAGGGCTGTCGGGTAAGGTTTGCCTCTTTGCGGATGATACCAAAATCTGCAATAGAGTAGACACCCAGGAAGGTGTAGATAACATGAGGAGGGATCTAGCTAAGCTTGAAGAATGCTCTAGAATTTGGCAGCTGGGATTTAATGTTAAAAAATGTAAGGTCATGCATTTGGGCTGCAGCAGTCCAAGGGAGCAATACAGTATAGGAGGTGAAGTACTTTTGTCCACTAAAGAAAAGCGGGACCTAGGCATGGTTGTGTCTGATGATCTTAAAGTAGCTAAACAGGTAGAAAAGGCGACAGCAAAAGCTAGAAGGATGCTTGGGTGCATACGGGGAGGAATGGCTAGCAGAAAAAAGGAGGTGATAATGCCTCTGTATAAGTCTTTGGTGTGACCTCATTTGGAGTATAGTAGTGCAATTCTGGAGACCGCACCTTCAAAAGGATGTAAACAGGATGGAGTCTGTGCAGAGGGTGGCTACTGAAATAATTAGTGGGCTTCATTATAAAGCATATGAGGACAGACTTAAGGATCTTAATATGTACACCTTAGAGGAAAGGCGGGATAGAGGTGATATGATTGAGATGTTTAAATACCTCTGTGGCATAAATGTTCAGGGAGAGAGCCTCTTTCAATTGAAAGCAAGTTCTGCTACGAGGGGTCATGGGATGAGGGTGAAGGGAGATAGATTCAGGAGTGATATGCGGAAATATTTCTTTACGGAAAGAGTAGTGGATCCATGGAATAGTCTCCCAGTGGAGGTGGTAGAGATGAGGACAGTAACTGAATTCAAAAAAGCATGGGAGCAACACAGAGGATCTCTAAAGGTAAAAAGTGGACTGTTGTAGTTGTTGATATGGAAGGACAGACTAGATAGGCCATGTGGTCTTTTTCTGTCATCATGTTTGTGTTTCTATAAATAGCTTGGTGTCAGTGATTAAGCTTGGAATTCTATCAGAGCCAATGTTTCACCACTCTATTAATCATTAAACCACACTGACAGATACTATATTCAGACTGTGAGAGCTTTTGGGCAAAGCAAGTATATACTGTTTCTACAGGAACAAGTAGGAAATCAGTACTCACGGGTGACGTCAGCACCGACAGAGCCTACGTGGAGCAATTCCCCAGTTTTCGAAGAAAGCCTTTGGGATTGCTACCACGCATGTGTGGTCCTCTTCCTGTTCAAGGGTGCCATCTTGCTCAGTCTCCTTTTTTCCGCAGAGCCCTTCAGCCGCACGTCCTCATCCCTCGGAAAAAGTTATTGTTTTCCTTGCTTTAACAGGCTCTCTTTTCTTTTTTCCAGTTGCACCGGTCCTCTACCCGTCCTCCCCTTGCTCTCTTTTGGAGCTTATGGGGATACCTTTTTTCTAAATTTTTTCTGCTCGGACTTCGCGCCCTTTTTTCATCCCATCCCCTGGCCACGTGGGTCTTTGACCTTGCAGGGGCCGTTTTTGCCCCCATGGCCATCAGATTTTATAAAAGGTGATAGATGCTCTAGGAACATGTCGCTTACGGGCATTCACGACTGTTGTCTAAGGTGTCTAGGGGCCGACCATGACCCAGAGTTCTGTTCGCTCTGTAACAAAATGTCCTCTAAGGCCCTGCTCAGCCATAAGCAGAAGTCCGAAGACATTTCCCCACAAGCGACTTCAGAACAGCAGTACAGGAAATGATCTTCCCGCACCTAGATTTCTGTAATGCCTTACTAAAGGGTCTCCCAAACAAACAATCCACCAACTACAGCTAGTCCAAAATACAGCGGTTAGAGTAATAGCTCAAGTACCTATTCCTTAGCGTCCCTTCAGGCTAGTCCTGAATCATAGGGATCTTCAACCTCATTCAGCAGCTTTGGAGACTGAGAAACGTCACTTCTTTTGGTGTCACTGGTATAAGTACCTCGGCTCCTCCTGACATCAGTATTCTCAGTCTCCAAGCAGCTAGATGGGCTGGGGAGCCCTAAGTTAGGGCTTCCTGTGAGGAACAATTAAGTTGTGCGGTTAACATTGGGAGAGTTTTGGTACTTAGTTTTAGGCAGCCAAGATCCTTTATGGGACAGTCACTGTGCTGAGCTACCTATTGCTGCTAGTACTCAGCTGTTCTTTTTCCGCTTTATTCTTGCCTCCTCTTCTCCCCCCCCCTCCCTCCCTCTCCTGCTCGTGTAATCTAACTCTGTTCAGGGACTCTTTTTCCCTTGCGGGCTGGGGGAGGTGTGCTGTGTTTTGGTTCCCGAACCCACCGAGTTGGGTGAGGAGCCAAGCGGAAGATTTGCAGAGTCAGCGGGAGGCGGCCTGCACGTCATTTGCCGAGGGTTGCTTCCGGCGAGACATGGCAGGCTGTGCACAGCGTGGCAGACTCTGCTTTCCCCTACGTGCCGAAGCCGCGATTTCGGCTGAGCGCTGTGGAGCGGGACAAACCCTAAGGACGTGCCTTTGCTGAGGTAAGGGGCCGGGGTTGTCGATCTGCCTTGAGTTTTTGGCGGTTGACATCTCAGGCCGCGTGTGTGGCCCGCGGTAGGCCGTGCTTCCGTGGAATCGCGCGCGCGCGGGAAAGTTCTGCCTGGCAACGGCAGAGTTTTTCTTTGCGGGTTCTTCAGTCCCGGCGGTCCTGTTTTGCAGTTTCTTCAATTGTCTTTGGCTCGGGGAGCAATAGTGAGAGGGTGACCCCCTCCGTAAAAAAAATAAAATAAAATAAAGGACTCGTGTTTTGTCAGACTACACGTGTAGGAGAGGCCTTTTGCATTCTTTGCTTCTGTCCTGGTGGCATGCCCTCTAAATCCATCTGTTTGTTGTGTGGGTCGAAGAGAGGGGCTGTATCAGAGACAGGGGTCTGCAGGAGCTGTTTTCGTGAGGCAGTCTCCATGGAACAGGACCTCCCAGAGAGTGGTGAGGGCCCCGGGGAAGGGCCTTCGGGTCTCTCAGAGTCCAAGGTGTTGGCTGAGCCTCCCCCAGAGGCGTTGGGGGTGCCATCCTCCCTTCTGGAGAGCAGGGGGTCGCTGGGGCAGCTTCCAGGGGGATTGGAAGCCATTTTCTCCCCACAGTTTGTCTCTCTCCTTCAATAAGCGTTGGCTGGGGCGCAGCCTACGCCATCCCCTAGTTCGGCTGCTGGGGGTCTGGGGGACAAGCGTCCGGGTACCCCGATAGGCTTACCGGGTCTGGGGGTGCCAACAAAAAGACTAAGGTCCGACAAGGAACCCTCCGCTCAGTCAGTTGCGTCCGAGGGGGTAGTTTTAAGCGACCTGGGACAGGACTTAGAGTTGGAGGAGGATTTGGAGGAAGGAGAGCTGACCGAGCAGGAAGACCAAGCCCGGGTAGTGCGCCTTTTTAGAAGGGATGAGTTGCCGGCGCTCATAGCGGAGACGCTTAAGGCGCTTAACATGCCCGCGGGCGGTCAGGCTGAGGAGTCAGAGTTGGAAGATCCCATGTTACAGGCTTTTCGGAAGTCGCAAAAGGTTTTTCCTATTCACAGGGTGTTTGAGATGATTCAAGGTGAATGGGATATGCCGGAGGCTGGCCTCTGGGGGGCCAGGGTCATGTCCCGGCTCTATCCCTTAGCGGAACAAGATCAGGTGCTGTTCAAGTCCCCTAAGGTGGATGCCACGGTTTCAGCAGTGACCAGGAAGACTACTATTCCAGTTGAAGGCAGTGCCGCGCTGAAGGATTTGCAGGATCGGAGGTTGGACACTTTGCTGAAGCAGGTCTTTGATGTGAATGCGCTGTCCCTCCGGGCGTCCATTTGTGGAGCTTGGGTAGCCAGAGCGTGTTTGCGTTGGGCTCAGGGGCTGCAGTCTGGGCAGGCGACAGATTTATTTATTTATTTATTTAACAGTATTTCTAAACCGCCTTATCTTAATAATCAAGGTGGTATCACAGCAAGCAATCAGGTAAAGTGTGTGTGTTGTACATGCAGTGAGGATAAAACTTAGTTGTGTGAGGGATGTGTTGGGTGCTTGATTTGTTTGAGCTATATACAGGGTGGGCTATTTACAGTGGTGCTAGAATCATATTTTATATATATTCAGTTGTTTGGGAGGATTGGAGTGCTGTTAGATACGGTGTCAGAAACGGCTCGGATAGAGACGGGGACTGCTTATCTGGCGGATATTCAGTATGACCTCGTCCGCAGTTTGTCCAATAGCATGGCTTCGGCGGTGGCGGCTAGAAGGTATCTGTGGTTGCGAAATTGGGCGGCAGATGCGTCTTTGAAGGCTCGGCTGAGCAAGCTGCCGTTTAGAGGTCAGCTTCTTTTTGGGGAAGATCTGGAGAAGCTAGTGAAGGATTTGGGAGAATCGAAAGGCGGGCGGCTCCCAGAAGATAGGCCGAAGCAAGGTCGCTCAGGGCCACCTACTAGAGGGCAGCAACGGGATTTTCGGCGTTTTCGTTCCCCTAGGTTTGGCCAGGCCCAGAGGGGACGATTCCCCTTTCGTAGTCAGCGGTTTCAAGGTTTTAGAGGAGCGAGTTTTCTGGTTCCCGAAAGTCGCAATGATGCCAGGGGGGTCCAGGCGGCGCAGGAGCCCATCGGGGGGCGCCTGCGAAAGTTTTATGCTGCCTGGACCCAGATTACGTCTGATCAATGGGTGCTGGAGGTTCTCTGGGACGGTTATGCCCTGGAACTGCGGTGCCCAGTGACCGATTCTTTTGTGCTGTCCCCGTGCAGGGCAACGGACAAGCGCATGGCGGTGGAAGAGACCCTGAATCGTCTGCTGGCCCTCTAGGCGGTCGTCCCCTTGCCGCCAGACCAATGCGGCTGCAGTTGTTACTCTATTTATTTCGTGGTCCCGAAAAAGGAAGGCAGTTTTCGACCGATTTTGGATCTCAAGCGCGTAAATCGCTGTCTGAGGGTGTCTCATTTTCGGATGGAGACGTTGCGGTCTGTCATTGTAGCGGTACGCAGGGGCGAGTTCCTTACGTTGCTCGATCTGTCCGAGGCTTATCTCCACATTCCCATTCGGCAGGAGCATCAGAGGTTTTTGAGGTTCGTGGTCCCGATGGGGCACTTCCAGTTTCAGGCCTTGCCGTTCGGTTTGGCGACAGCGCCGTGGGTTTTCACCAAGGTAATGGTTGTGGTGGCCGCGGCCTTGCGAAGGCAGGGAGTCTTAGTACATCCTTATCTGGACGATTGGTTGATTCGGGCGAAGTCCTTGGAGGAGAGCGAGGCTGCCACGGGCAAGGTGGTGGCGTTCTTGGAGTGCCTCGGTTGGGTAGTCAATCGGGCTAAGAGCAAGTTGAAGCCTTCTCAGGTCCTGGAGTATCTCGGGGCCCGGTTCGATACACAGGTTGGAAAAGTGTTTCTCCCACTGAGCCGTGCGCAAGGGTTGCGGCGCCTGATTCGCAAGTTTCTCCGCAGCAGGTCTCCGACGACCTGGGACTATCTTCAGCTGTTAGGCACTATGGCGGCAACGATCGAGGTGGTGCCCTGGGCGAGGGCGCACATGCGACCTCTGCAGAGGGCATTGCTCCGGAGGTGGTCGCATCAGAACGACCGTCTTTCTCAACGGTTGCACTGCCCACCGGAGGTGCGTCTCTCTCTGCTATGGTGGTTACGGGCGGAGTCTTTGGCGAACGGGATGCCGTTGGAGGTGCCGGATTGGGTTCCCCTGACGACGGATGCCAGTCTCTCGGGCTGGGGGGCCCACGTTCAAGGGCGATTCACTCAGGGGGTGTGGTCCGCTCAGGAACAGGTGTGGTCCATCAACCGCTTGGAATTGCGGGCGGTCTTCCTGGCGTTGCTGGCGTTCGAGGAGTGTCTGCACAGGAAGGCAGTACGAGTGTTCTCCGACAATGCGACAGCGGTGGCCTATATCAATCGGCAAGGAGGCACCAGCAGTCAACCTCTGGAAGCAGAGGCCGACCAGCTGTTTGCTTGGGTAGAGCGGCATCTAGTAGCGTTGTCCGCGGCGCATGTGGCAGGTGTGGAAAATGTCCAGGCAGACTTTCTCAGCCGGGTGCGAGTAGATCCGGGGGAATGGGCTCTTCACCCGCAGGTGTTCGCAATGGTAGTTCAGAGATGGGGTCCCCCGGTCATGGATCTCATGGCGACCTTTCAAAGCGCAAAGGCCGGTCGGTTCTTCAGCAGGCGAAGAGAGCGAATGTCAGAGGGTCTGGATGCCTTGGTTCAGCCGTGGCCGGAGGGCCGTCTGCTCTGTGTTCCCCCCCGTGGGTCTTAATAGGACGGGTCCTACAACGCATCGAACTTCACCGGGGTCCGGTGGTTTTATTCGCACCGGATTGGCCAAGGAGGCCGTGGTATGCAGATCTGGTCAGGCTCCTGGGGGACAGGCCTTGGAGGCTACCGGTCCGGAGGGACCTGTTGCTGCAAGGGCCTCTGTGGATGCCTCAGGTGGATTGGTTCTCGCTTACGGCTTGGCTATTGAACGGGCAAGGCTGACAGCGAGGGGTTATTCGGCAGAGGTGGTGGCCACATTGCTGAAGGCTCGGAGGAGATCTACTTCATTGACGTATGTTCGGATTTGGCGGGTTTTTGAGGCTTGGTGCGTTGAGCACAAGGTTGCAGCATTACATGCTTCCATTCCTCAGCTGCTTGCGTTTCTACAGGATGGCTATGAAAAGGGCTTAGCGGCGGCTTCTCTGAAGGTGCAGTTGGCGGCTTTGTCGTGTTACCGCGGCAAGATACGAGGTCAGGCGATTTGTGTACATCCTGATGTCAAGAGGTTCTTGAGAGCGGTGCTCTTGTTGCGCCCGCCGTGTCGACAGCTCGTTTCGAAGTGGGATTTGCCCTTGGTTCTGGAGATCTTGGTACAGGCGCCGTTTGAGCCTCTGGCGAGAGCGTCCTTGAAGGATCTGACCTTGAAAGTGGTGTTTCTTGTCGCTATTGCTTCCGCCAGAAGGATTTCGGAGCTGCAAGCGTTGTCGTGTCGTGAGCCTTTTCTGGTCTTCAGTGACTCCAAGGTTGTGTTGCGGACGGTGCCGTCCTTCTTGCCTAAGGTAGTGTCTCCGTTTCATGTGAATCAGGTGGTGTCCCTTCCGGTGTTTGCAGACGGCGGGGGTTCTCCCGCTGGTCACCAGTTGCATAAGTTGGACATTCGGAGAGTCCTGAAGAGGTATTTGAAGGCTACCGCTTCTTTTCGGCGTTCCGATAGGCTATTTGTGTTGTTTGGGGGTCCCAACAAAGGTCAGGCGGCCTCGAAGGCTTCCATTGCATGGTGGCTTAAGCAGGCGATTGCGTCGGCATATCTTTTGAAGGGTAGGTAGGTTCCGGTTGGTTTGCGTGTGCATTCGACTAGAGCGCAGGCCACGTCTTGGGCGGAACGTAGTTTGGTTCCGGCGGTGGAGATTTGTCGGGCGGCTACTTGGTCGTCTTTGCATTCCTTTATCAAGCATTACCGGCTCGATTTGCAGGCACAAGGAGATGCCTGTTTTGGTTCGTCAGTGCTTCAGGCGGCTTTGACGGGTCCCTCCCGTTGATTCTGGGCACTGCTCTGTTACATCCCCTATGGTTCAGGACTAGCCTGGAGGGACGCTAAGGAAGATGAAATTAGACTTACCTGCTAATTGTGGTTCCTTTAGGAACTCCAGGCTAGTCCTGTATCCCTTCCCAGGGTTTGCATGGACACACGCCTGAAGCGCTGGAAGTGTGGCAAGTAAGCGACTTGGCAGTGTTTATCGGGTAAGTAAAGCTACAGCTACTTTATTTTCTTTTGCTATCAGGCAATGGGAATCTCAGCACTGCAGTTGCTAGGGAGGGGTGGGCGCACATTTTTCTGTATGACTGGCGCCCTCTTTTGCAATTTCTGAATGATTCAGTTGTAGATAGTTGGATTGCGTTATTACTTAATTGTTGCTCTGGTGAGTTTGCTTTGTCAATAGGTTACTGATGTCAGGAGGAGGAGCTGAGGTACTTATACCAGTGACATCAAAAGAAGTGACGTTTCTCAGTCTCCAAAGCTGTTGGATGAGGTTGAAGACCCCTATGGTTCAGGACTAGCCTGGAGTTCCTAAAGGAACCACAATTAGCAGGTAAGTCTAATTTCATCTTAAAGAACACATTACACCAGTATTAAAGCCTCTTCACTGGCTCCCAATAAAGAGCAGAATAAAATTAAAAGTTATCCACACAATATTTAAATCCCTCCAAGCCCATTCATCCACCTACCTGAAAACGCTGATGACACTCACCCCCCGGATAACAGACCAAGGAGAAGCAATAATAAAGAACTCCTCGTGGTACCAGCCGAATTTAAGATTTGCAAATCTACTACTTCCAAGAGAGCCTTCTCACTATACCCACTACAAGTATGGAATTCTCTTCCTGAAAATTTAAGAGCCACCAAGGATCCAGTAGCCTTCTGTAAGCATCTAAAAACATATTTATTCAATAAACATTTTGGCAAATTAATTACCTAAACAGAAAACCCCTACAAAATAGCCACTCTATACAAATTAATTGAAAAAGAAATTTTCACACTCAGACTACAAGATGGCTATTAAGAATATCCCATCACCGACGAGATTGACGCATTCTTATAAATAGTTATGAGAGGGCATTAGCAGTTGCTAAAAGGTTTTTTCCCTTCCCCTTTTCACCCCAAGTTACCTGTTTATTCATGTAAAACTGTTTAATGTATAATTCCGTTAACTTTGTTTTATGTAATTCCTTATTGTCCCTCCAGTTCAGTCCTTCACCTCTGGGTAGTGTACCTCCTCCTGCAACATGGAGACTGGGCATGTCAAAACTGTGACATCACTGGATGTACCCTGCTTGTCTCCCTCATCAGCCCCAGTGTGTCCAGTCTCCATGCAGCAGGAGGATGTAGTGAGCCTAGGTGCTAGGCTCACTAGAGGGACAGATAAGGAGCATTTATTAGGATAGTTAGTTTGTTTGTTTTTCTTTTCTTCCCTTTCACTTCTTTTATTTTGTACTGTTTCTTAAAAAAAAAAAAGTTGTAATTTGTAGTGATCGATCCAGCTTTCTTTGCTGCCCCTTCACCTCTCAAATTCATTCAATTTGTTTTGAGCTGCTCTCCCCTCCTGGTTTGAATGGAGGGGATTGTTCAGCGGTCCGGCAAACGGTCTGTCAGCTCTGGTGGTTGAGGTCTGTGTGTTTCCTCTTTTGGCGGCACAGCCGGGGCCAGAGAGCTCTCTCCGCGATGGCTGCTAACGTTGCTCTGTGAGCCACGTCGCATCGGCGAAGTGAGAAAATATTTTGGAGCCATTTTTCGGCCCGACGCGCAGGTGAGTGCCCCGGGGAGTGCAGCTCAGCGAGAGGGTATCTTGGTCAGCATCGGGGATTTGCGGGGTCAAACGGGCCTGGTGGTTTTGTGCAGGCCTGTCTTCCTGTGCTTTTTCTGGCCGCGAGGCAGTGGCAGCTCATTTCTATTCACTCAGGCAAGGAAGGATAGATTCAATTAATTTAATTTAAGGCACTTTAGTTTAATTCAAGTTAATTTCATTCAATTTTGGTTAAATTGGATATTCTTTTGAGGTTTTGATTTTAGGCTTGAAAGAAGCTCTAAAAAAACAAAAAAAACAACAAAAAAAAGCAAATAGGAAGAGGAGAAAAATAATTTATAGAGAAGATGAAAAACTATTTTGTTTTCATTTTGAGGGTTGATCCTTAAGGGCTAAGAGATTTATCTTGTAGCTCATGCCGTCAGGTCCACAGTGCTTGCTTTGTGGCACATGCAGGGGCGCAGTCTCAGACGCAGGGGTCTGCCAGGGCTGCGCGCTAGCGTCGACCACTATGGAGCAGGAGATTCAAGATAAAGCTTGAGGGGGATGCAAAGTCCATCTGCAGTGGGAGAAGGTGAGCCTCTGCTGGAAGCTTCGTCCGTAACCCTTCTGGAAAACCATGTGGAGTCAGCTAGTTCCGTGCCACCGACAGGTTCTGGAGCGGCTCTTGGGGGTTTTTCTCTGGATTTTGTGTTAATTATGCATCAAGCTTATTGCTTGCATCAGCAGGGCACGGTGACAGAGCCTTTGTCCCTTGGAACGGCGGTACAGCAGTCGGGCTCAGAAAAGGCCGGCAACAGTTTGGTAGACCTCTCAAGAGGGTACGATCGCTCGAGGACCAGCCCTTGGATTCGTATTGGACTGATACGGAAGAAGTGGAGTTGGAACCGGAATCCGGAATGCAAGAACTTAAGGAAGGAGAGATTCCAGAGCCTGAGGAGCAGACGAGAATCACAAGAGTATTCCGTAGGGAAGAGCTTACGGTGCTCATTACTGAGTCCCTTCAGGCGCTCAACCTTGCTTCGGCCCATCCAATGGAGGAGGAGGGTCTGGAGGATCCTCTCATTCAGGCGGTGCGACAAACTCAGGCGATGTTTCCGGTTCACCGAGTGGTTGACCAAATGATCCAAGATGAATGGGATGTGCCCGAAGCTGGGTTACAAGGTGTGAGAGCTATGAATAGGCTCTACTCCTTAGCAGACAAGGAGAAGGAGAGGTTTCGTTCCCCACGTATAGATGCAGTGGTGTCAGCGGTCACTAAAAAGACAGCTATTCTGGTAGAAGGTAGTGCGGACTTGAAGGATGCACAAGACAGGAAGGTGGACGGGCTATTAAAACAAGCCTTTGAGGTTAATGCTCTCTCTTTACACACTTCTATTTGCGAGGCTTGGTTGGCAAGAGCTTGCCTCAGGTGGTCGCAGTGCTTGCAGCAGCAGCCTCAGCAGGCACAAGAGCGTTTAATGGATGTGACATGGCTGGAATCAGTGGTGGCATACTTGGCTGATGTCCACTATGATTTGATTAGGGCTTTGGCGAATAGTATGTCGTTAGTAGCCGCGCGCCGTTATCTATGGTTAAGAAATTGGGTGGCGGATGTTTCTTCCAAGTCACGTCTCAGTAAGCTCCCGTTTAAGGAGAAGTTGTTCTTTGGTGAAGATCTTTATAAGTTGGATAAGGATTTGGGAGAGTCCAAAGGCGGAAGGCTGCCGGTGGATAAGCCTAAGCAGGGGAGATCCCTGCTGTCTTCACGTAGTCAGTTTAGAGACTTCAGGCGATTTCGTACCTCTCGCTTAGGAAGCTTCCAAAGAGGTAGATTTGCTTCAAGAGCGCAGGGGTTTCGTGGCTTTCAAGGAGTGGGTAGGGAGTTCGCAGCTCCCTCTTCCGCGGCGGTCTGAAAAACACAATGAAGCGGGGCGGCCCAAGTAGGGATCCAACCGATAGGAGGTCAACTTCGGGAGTTTCTTCCTGCCTGGGTCCAGATAACATCCGATCAATGGGTGTTAAAGGTAATATGCGAAGGTTATGCTCTCGAATTTGCTCGTCCGATACTAGATTCGTTTGTCCTGTCCCCTTGCAAAGGGCAGCAGAGAACGGTCGTGGTTCGGCAGACCTTAGATCGTCTTATACAGTTAGGAGCGGTGGTGCCGGTACCACAGGAGCTTAATGGCGTCGGGCGTTACTCTATTTCGTGGTACCAAAAAAGGACGGGTCTCTCCATCCTATTATGGACCTCAAGGGAATAAATCGCTTTCTTCGAGTGCCTCACTTTCAAATGGAGATGTTACGGTCGGTAATAGTGGCAGTGCGACAGGGGGAATTCTTGACTTCCCTCGATCTTACTGAGGCGTATTTGCACATCCCTATCAGAGGTTCCTAAGGTTTGCTCTTCCATGGGGGCAGTTTCAGTTTGGCGACGGCGCCGCACATCTTCACCAAGGTTATGGTGGTGGTGGTGGTGGCGCTGAAAAAAGAAGGAATCTTAATTCACCTTTACCTCCACGATTGGTTGATTCAGGCAAAATCGAAGGCTGAGAGCGTGCAAGTTACAAACAGAGTAGTAACATTCCTTCAGAGTTTTGGCTGGGTAGTCAATGCAGCCAAGAGCAGTTTGGTTCCATCTCAGGTTCTAGAATACTTAGGAGTGCGGTTCGACACTCGCTTGGGAGCAGTATTTCTGCCGGATCGACTAGCTCAGGCTCTTCGGCAGCTAGTGCGCAAGTTTGCTTCGACTCCGGTGCCGTCAGCTTGGAACTACCTTCGCGTACTAGGGACAGTGGCAGCGTCCTTGGAGGTAGGGCCATGGGCCAGAGCGCACATGCATCCATTACAGAGGTTGTTGCTCCAGCGCTAGTCACACCAGAACGATTCTCTGAACAAACGTCTTCCCTGTCCTTTGCGGGTCAGGCAGTCCCTTCAGTGGTGGCTTTATCCAGGAAATCTGGCAGAAGACATGCCACTGGAGCAACCACAGTGGCTTCCGGTGTTGACAGATGCGAGTCTCGCAGGTTGGGGAGCTCATTGCAGGGGATCTCTTCGCACAGGGAACTTGGAACGACCAGGAGGCCCAGTGGTCGATCAACCGTCGGGAGCTGAGAGCAGTAGTTCTGGCACTTCAAGCGTTCGAAACCGCAATGAAAGGTCGAGCTGTGCGGGTGCTGTCGGACAACTCTGAGACAGTAGCTTACCTCACTCGGCAGGGTGGCATGGGAAGCGCGGCCATGGAGGAGGAAGCAGGAGCTCTGTTCATCTGGGTGGAACCTCGATTACAGGCGATCTCGGCGGCACACAAGGCGGGAACGGACAATGTGAAGTCAGATTTTCTCAGCAGACTCCGGGTGGATGCTGGGGAATGGGAGCTTCATCTGGAGGTGTTTGCCCAGATAGTCCTTAGATGGGGTCCTTCGATAATTGATCTCATGGCGACATTTCGGTTGGCGAAGGCGAGTCGCTTTTACAGCAGAAGATGGGAAAGGATGTCGGAAGGGATCGATGCCCTGATGCAACAATGGCCATTGCCCAGTCTACTCTGTGTTTTTCCCCCTTGGGCGCTCATAGGTTGAGTGGTTCAATGCATTGAAGCGCATCGGGTAGTGTTAGTGGCTCCAGATTGGCCGAGACGTCCATGGTATGCCGATCTAGTTTGCCTTCTCGATGGGGATCCTTGGCGATTGCCGGAAACGGCGAATCTTTTGATTCAGGGGCCTCTTCGAATGCCTCAGGTGGATCGGTTCTCGGTTACGGCCTGGCCATTGAAAGGGTGAGGGAAAAGGGCTATTCTGGAGCAGTGATTGTGACCTTACTTCGTGCCAGAAAGAGGTCCACATCCTTAGCATATGTGCGAATATGGCGTATATTTGAGGACTGGTGCTCTCAGCGGCAGGTCCGTTCATCCACGGTTTCCGTTCCTATGGTATTAAGTTTCTTATAGGATGGTTTTATAAGGGCTTGGCAGCCAGCTCCTTAAGGGTCCAGCTGGCAGCTCTTTCTTGCTATAGAGGTAAAGTCCAGGGGGTGGCCCTGGGCTCCCACGTTGACGTGATTCGGTTCCTAAAAGCGGTATCTCGGCTACGACCTGCTCACAGAATGGTGGTTCCTCCGTGGGATTTCAACTTGGTGCTTGGGGCGTTGACTATAGAACCTTTCGAGCCCTTGCTCCAAGCTTCCATCAAAGATTTAACCTTAAAACCAGTGTTGTTAGTGGCCATTTGTTCGGCGCGTTGAGTTTCCGAGTTGCAGGCTTTGTCCTGTTGGGAGCCATTCTTGTCTTTTTTACAGAGAAAAGGTGGTCTTGCGACCAGTACCGTATTTTTTGCCCAAGGTGGTTTTTCCTCTTCATATGAACCAATCGGTTTCGTTACCAGTATTGGGGCCTACGGAGGAGAATGCCTCGGACCGTAGTCTACGTTGGTTGGACATAGAGAGTTCTGCGGCAATATTTAAAAGTCTCTGAAACTTTCTGTAAGTCCGATCGGCTATTTGTTATTTTTGGTGCTCTGTGTAAAGGAGAATCAGCAGCCAAAGCGTCTATTTCTAGATGGGTCCGAGAGGCAATAGCGTCAGCATATATTTTGCAGGGTCATCTTTATCTTTATCTTTATTAAAATTTGATATACCGCTGTGGCAAAAGCATCAAGCGGTGTACAATAAAAACTGATTAGCACCACAACCCAAGAAACAGAACGCCAAAATTAAGACAGGAAAGAAGGGTAAAGAGAAAGTGAACAAATCACACTGGAACACTTAACAATAAATCATAATAAGTCGCAAAACAAATCATGTTAACATTTAACATCAAATCAAATCATAACAAATCATAGGAGAAATTATATTAACCAAACCAGGGTACATAAAAGGACATAAGTAAACAGACAGGGACAATACATGGGGTTAGCACACAAGCAGAGACCAATCAGGGTGGAGCTTCAGGGGGAAGGTCAAAAGCTTTCTGGAAAAGGTAAGTTTTGAGCAGTGACTTAAACTGAGGGTAGGATGGTTCTAGACGAAGTGAGGTGGGTAACATATTCCAGAGTGAAGGACCAAGGAAAAACCAGGCTGAGTGCCGTGTCTGCTCCAGACGGGCTTGGGAAGGTGAAGGAAGAGACAGGTGCCTGTGGGGTTACAGGCTCATTCTACTAGAGCGCAAGCGACTTCTTGGGCGGAGCATAGTTTGGTTCCACCAGTGGAGATTTGCAGAGCGGCCACTTGGTCGTCTCTCCATACTTTCAGTAAGCACTATCGCCTGGATGTTCAGGCGGCGAACGATGCCTGTTTCGGGTCAGCGGTGTTGCGATCCGGTGGACAGGTCCCTCCCAATGATTACTGCTCTGTTACATCCCAGAGGTAAAGGACTGAACTGGAGGAATGATAAGGAAAGAGAAATTAGATTTACCTGCTAATTGTTCCTTGAGGAACTCCAGTTCAGTCCTGATTCCCGTCTGGGGATGGTTAGTTCAGAGGTCAGTTCGGTCTGGGGAGAATATCAGTCATGACGGGTGTTAAACCTTTCAAAGTTTCACTGTGGTTCTTTTACTCTAGCTTCTCCTATTTTGTTCATGGGGGGAAGAGAAAGTAAGAGATGAAATTTTTCCTCTTAGTTTCTAGTCCCACAGGTGCTCCTTGTGGTCTTGGGCAAGCCACTTACAGGGAACATGGGCAATGGAGGGTTAAGTATTCATGTATGTGTCTCATATCCCCTCGTGTTAAATGTATCCCCCAACCGCTTTGACCCGGTGAAAAGCGGGATGTAAATGCAGCTAAATAAATAAATTAGCAGGATTTAGTTTAATTTTTAAAAGTTTAAATTAATGCTATAGCCACTTATTTGTTGCTCCTTTGAGTCTGCTTTGTCAATAGTTCACTGGGGCTGATGGGAGAGACCAGCAGGGTACATCCAGTGATGTCACAGTTTTGACATGCTCAGTCTCCATGCTGCAGGAGAAGGTACACTACCCAGAGGTGAAGGACTGAACTTGAGTTCTTCAAGGAACAACAATTAGCAGGTAAGTCTAATTTCTCTTTTTTAGTTTTATGTAGACTGCTTTGATTCATGAAAGGTGGTAACAAACACAAATAAAATAAAAGTTTTCCGAAAGACTGCCTCGGTCGTCTCTCCTGCGGCACTGCATTCCAGGCGCCATTCTGACCAGGGATTCCCCGAGGTGGAATGGCGCAAAAAGAAGGTGGCCTCAAAGTCTCTGTCTGGGACCCGTGACAAGCACCAGCGCTCCTGCACCCGGTCGCTTAGCCCCCTTCAGTGTTCCCAAGAGTCAGACAAGGAACGGCCCCACACGGTACCTTGCAGAGAAATGGAGGCCTCCGGCGAAGGCACCCACTCTTCTGAGGGCTGTCCTGGTGAGGACCCCCTCTCCTCCTCGACGCCTGATCCGGTGACCCCGATATCGACATCCCAGGGCCCACGCTGGCGTGGGAATCCCGTATGCTGGTGCTGGAACACAGCGTTTCTGCGTTCATTGCTTCCCAGCAGGCGCTCACGGCCAGCTTCGCTGTCTTGCGCCCAGAGACCACAGGTCCCTTGTGTGGGACACCCAAATCCATCTAGGAAACCCCCGAGAGCCTTGGGTCTCATGAGGGGCCTCGATGTTGGTCTCGCTCACTCTCCCGTTCTTCGGGGGCGAGATTGTCCAGGACCTCCGTCTCCAGGCCGCCGACCATCGTACAGGGTGAACCTCCCGGCTCGGATCCCTCGACAGACTTCTCAGACTGGGAATCCGATGGGGACACATCCCCACAGACCTGCATCTACCGGTATCTAACGTCAGACCCCTCGCTGCCTGGTTTACAGCAGCGTTCACCGCCCGAGGACACATCCTTTTTTGGTGTTTGTTTAGGACATGGCTCAGGGCTTCAACCTGGTCACCCAGGCCGAAGAGGACCCTCGTGCTGAAGAACTCGATATTCTTCAGTACGAGGCCCTGCCCAGGGAATCTCTCACTGTATCAGTGCTGCCGATCCTCTCCCGGCTACTGTTCTGTTTAAGGGAGGCCCCGGCCTCGATTCCCATTATGAGCAAGCGCCTTGACACAATGTATAAGGGTCTTTCGGAAGCCCGGCCCTCGCTGCACCAACTTCCCCACACTTCAATGGTGGTAGAATCAGCCATGAGGAAGCAGAAAAGCCCGAAGTCTCACTCGTCTGTCCCGGGAATCGAGAGCCCTTGATGTCCTGGGCCGCAAGGCCTATCAAGGTTCCATGCTTTCTTGTCGCATCCAGGCATACCAATTGTATATTGATATGTTCCTCCGCGACTTGGCAAAAGAACTTGGAGGTTTCTCCGCAGGCCTTGAGAGCAAGCCCCTCGACAGGATCCATACTGTTGAAATCAGTGGCTGATTGCTCCAAGTATGTCTCTCAAGCCTCCTATGATGGCTTCGAGATATTGGCTCGAGTGGCAGCTGTGGACATTGGAGCCCACCACCAGGCTTGGCTCCAGTCTTTGAATTTGGAGCAGAAGAAGCTCCTGGGCGTACCCTGCCTCGGCGAACAACTTTTTGGTAAGCCAATGGAGGAGAAGGCGGTGGAGATCGAGACGGAGTATGTCACTAGGACCCATCTCTCCCCCAAGACCTCTACGCTGCCTTGGAAGAAGCAGCCTACCAAGAAGCCCTTCTTCCCCAGAAAAGCCCTCCAGTATCGCGGATACCCGCCGTACCCGGCTATTCCCATGCCTACCACTTCTGCACAGGGGAAGCCTGGCCAAAGCCACCATAAACCGAAGGGCCCAAAGGCCCAGACACCAGCTCCCCCACAATCCCCTCAGGGGTTTGATGCCAGCGGCATAGCCCCTCGCTCTTGGGCAATACAGCAGCCCGTGGGGGGACGCCTGTCCTGTTTTGCCCCGTTCTGGGCGCTTATAACCTCGGACACCTGGGTCCTCCAGGTCATCCGGGAAGGCTATCACCACCACTTCGACAGGCTTCCACCCCCTTTCTCCCCGGCGGAGCCTTCTTGGCTTCCCGCACACCAGCTTTTGCTGCAGCGGGAATTACACTCCCTCCTTGCCCAACGGGCAGTTGAGAAGGTCCCTCCCCACCTTCGAGGTCGGGGATTTTATTCCCGGTACTTCCTCGTCCCGAAAAAGATGGGGGGGGTCTGCGGCCTATCCTCGATCTCCGCAGGCTAAATAAGTTCCTGGTGCGAGAGAAATTCAAGATGTTCTCTTGGCTTGTTGCTACCCTTCCTCCATCAGGGCAACTGGCTATGCTCCTTGGATCTAAAGGACGCTTACGCCCATATCTTGATCCACCCCCATCGCAGGCACAGTACCTGTGTTTCAGGGTGCAGGGAGAACACTTCCAGTACAGGGTGCTCCCCTTCAGCCTTACATTCGCCCCTCGGGTCTTCACGAAGTGTCTCGTCATAGCCACTGCTTACCTTCGGCGCCAGGGTGTGCCGGTGTTTCCCTACCTCAACGACTGGCTTGTTACAGGCTCCTCCGTCGAGGAGGCCTGGCATGCGATGTTGTGCACTGTCCTCCTTTGGAGAGCTTGGGGTTCTTGGTCAACTACCCAAAGTCTCACCTCGAGCTGGCACAGGCTCACGAGTTCATCAGGGCACGCCTCAATACTCGGCAGGCCATGGCCTCCTTGCCAGTGGATCGCTCCACCCGCCTCTGTGCTCTGGCGGCTCACATCCAAAGCACCCACCAGGTCACCGCTCGGTCCATGTTACGTCTCTTGGGCCACATGGCCTCGACCATGCATGTAGTTCCTCACTCCCGAATGCACATGCGGATGACCCAGTGGTGTTTCAGCTCCCAATGGAGTCAATCCCTCGGACACCTCAGGGACCCTGTCGGGGTTCTTCCCAACCTTCGTTTGTCCCTGAACTGGTGGCAAAACCCACGCAACCTCCTGCGGGGATCGCCCTTCCAGGCCCCACAGCACGAGGTGGTGCTGACCACGGATGCTTCCCTGTTAGGGTGGGGAGCCTATTGCGGGCCTCTCTGCACGGAGGGGCAGTGGTCGCCTTTGGAGGCTCAGCAGCAGATAAACCTTCTCAAGCTCCGGGCCATCCGGTGGGCCCTGTGGGCCTTCGAAAATGTCCTCAGCGGGAAGTCAGTTCTGGTGCAGACCTACAACTGGGTAGCGATGTTTTACATCAACAAGGAGGGGGGCACGGGGTTGTACTCCCTCTGCAGGGAAGCAGTCCTCATCCGCTTTTTGCCGCCCGGCAGAGGATGTCCCTCAAAGCAACGTACCTCCTGGGTCAAGAGAACGGCCTGATGGACAGGCTCAGCAGAATCCTGCACACCCACGAGTGGCGCCTGGATCCTAGAGTGGCAGGCTGGCTGTTTCTACACTGGGGCACTCCAGCAATGGACCTCTTCGCAAGCCCTCAGAACACACAACTCCCTCGCTTCTGTGGCCCGGTGCCGCACCCGGGCAGGGAGGGCCCCGATGCCGCACCCGGGCAGGGAGGGCCCCGATGCCGCACCCGGGCAGGGAGGGCCCCGATGCCGCACCCGGGCAGGGAGGGCCCCGATGCCGCACCCGGGCAGGGAGGGCCCCGATGCCGCACCCGGGCAGGGAGGGCCCCGATGCCGCACCCGGGCAGGGAGGGCCCCGATGCCGCACCCGGGCAGGGAGGGCCCCGATGCCGCACCCGGGCAGGGAGGGCCCCGATGCCGCACCCGGGCAGGGAGGGCCCCGATGCCGCACCCGGGCAGGGAGGGCCCCGATGCCGCACCCGGGCAGGGAGGGCCCCGATGCCGCACCCGGGCAGGGAGGGCCCCGATGCCGCACCCGGGCAGGGAGGGCCCCGATGCCGCACCCGGGCAGGGAGGGCCCCGATGCCGCACCCGGGCAGGGAGGGCCCCGATGCATTTCTCCTGGATTGGTCCTCCAGTCTCCTATATGCATTCCCTCCTTTCACCCTCATTGCGAGGACTCTGTTCAAGGCTCAGTGGGACTGGGCATCACTGATTCTCGTGGCCTCCTTATGGCCTTGGCAGCCTTGGTTCCCACTCGTGCTCTGGCTGTCGTCAGAGCCTCTGATTCCCCTGGGCTCTGCCAGGGACTTGCTGACGCAGGAGGAGGGTCGGGAACTGCACCCGAACCTAGCCTCTCTATCCCTCATGGCCTGGCAGCTGAACGGGTCTTTTTAGCCTCTCTGGCCGTTCCGGAGGAGGTCAAAGAAATTCTCCTTGCCTCGAGGAAGGACTACACGAGGCGGGCTTATGCCTTTAAGTGGAAAAGCTGCTCCGTCTGGTGCTTGGAGCACCAGATCGACCCCTTCTCATGCCCGGTTCGGTGGGTTCTCCAGTACCTTCTCCACCTCTCGAGAGAAGGCCTGAAGTCGAACTCTGTTAGAGTTCATTTGAGTGCCATATCGGCTAATCATCTCCCTATCGAGGGAAAGTGTCTCCCTCTTCATGTGGGGCTTTCTGTTATCCAAGCTGCCCATCCCCCCCCCCCCCCCCAGCGGAATGGGACTTTGAACGTGGTGCTCATACAGCTCATTTGTCCACCCTTCGAGCCGATGGCGACATGTTCGTGCCGGCATTTGTCCTGGAAGGTAGCATTCCTGGTGGCACTGACCTCTGCTCGCCGAGTCAGTGAGCTTTAGACGCTCATGACTGGCTCCCTTTACACCAGATTTAATCGGAACAGGGTGGTCCTCCGGACTCATCCTAAGTTCTTACCCAAGGTCGTGTCGGCCTTTCATCTCAACCAAGAGAGAGTGCTCCTGACCACCTTCCCGAGGCCCCACACCAATCAGGCATCGGCGGCTCTCCACACCCTCGACTGCAAGTGGGCCCTCGCCTTCTACTTGCAGCGTACCCAGACTCATCGCAAGTCTGACCGGCTCTTTGTGACCTACGATCCAAATAGGCAGGGGCAAGCAGTCACCAAGCGCACCCTCTCTGGGTGGCAGACTGCATTGCGTTCGCCATGCGAAGGTGGGCTTCCCTGTGGCTCGTCGAGTCACTGTACATGGGGTCCAAGCCAAAGCAGCCTCGGTGGCCTCCCTGCGCTCCGTACCCATGATGGACATCTGCCAGATGGCAACCTGGTCTGCTATGAATACCTTCGCCTCCCACTACTGCCTGGAGAGAGAGTCCTGCCGGGACAGCGCCTTCGGCCAGGCTGTACTCTGTAATCTGTTCAGGGTATAGGCAACTCCTGCCCTCTGATCCTTCTTCACGGCTACCGAGGGCTTCGCCCCGGGGACCTGAGGGCTCGGGCTTCGACTTCTGCTTATAGCCTCGCGGAGGCGTATTTTCTTTTAGTTACAGGTTCGGTAGCCTGTAGCTAGGGAGTCCCATAAGTGAGGACTGACATCCTGCTTGTTTCTGTAACAGGTGTTCTCCAGGGACAGCAGGAATCAGTCCTCACTACCCTCCCACCTCCCCTGATGAGTTACTGAATTTTTGTCCTTCCCTTGCCATCTACTTGGTAGGGCTCAAGCTAAGGGACCTGACTGAGCAAGATGGCACCCTTGGGTGGGAAGAGGACAACGCATGCGTGGTAGCAATCCCAAAGGCTTTCTTCGAAATCTGGGGAATTGCTCAGCACGTGATCTGTCGGTGCCGACGTCACTCATAAGTGAGGACTGATTCCTGCTGTCCCTGAAAAACACCTGTTACAGGTGAGTAACTACGCTTTTTGCCCATTGGTGGCCTGCCATCACCATAACCTTCTCTGACCACTGAGTGCCTAGGAGTCTATCTCCTTTACCTGGATCAAACGTCACCACCTCTCTTTCCGGGAGAGCCCCCTTGGACTCCTCTGCACCAGGTCCTGCTACTGCAGGAACTCACAGGACTTCTCAGGGTCAGGGCTGTGGAGTCAGTACCTCACCACCTAAGGGGAAAGGGGTTCTACCTCCAGGTTATTTCTGATACCAAAGAGAACAGGAGGTAGAAGGCCCATTCTAAAGTGCGAAACCTGAGCAAGTTCCTGGTGCTGGAGAAGCTTAAAATACTCTTCCTTGGAACATTGCTGCCCTACCTCCAGCAGGAGATTAGGTCCAAAGGATGCTTATACCCACATCTTTATCCATCCCAGCCACAGGCAGTATCTAAGGTTCATGGTCGGGGGCGACCACTAGTAGTACAGGGAACTACCCTTTTGCCTAGCCTCCGCACCAAGAGTCTTCACCAAATAACTGACTGTGGTGGCTGCCTATTTCTGTCTCCAAGGGACCTTCGTCTTCCCATACTTGGATGACTGGCTTGTGAAAGGAGACATGGCCACAGAGGTGCAACAGGCCATGGCCTGCACCATCAAGGTCCTTCAGCATCTGGGTTTCATGATAAACCACCCCAAATCTCACCTAACTCCATCACAGAATCTGGAGTTCATAGGAGCTCACATGGACACTCTCCAGGTCACGGCCTTCCTCCTCCTGGACAAGGCAGATCGCCTCAGGGCCCTGGCCATAGAGGTGCAGCACCGTCGCGTAGTGTCGGCACGGTTCATACTCTGCCTACCATGCCACATGGCATCCACAGTCGATGTGGTCCCCAACGCCCTCCTCGACATGTGGGCATCTCAGTGGTGTCTCCGATCACAGTAGACACAAGCCACAGGCAGGCTCCGAGACAGGATCTCAGCCCATCAACTAACAGTCGCTCAATTGGTGGCAGAGCACACAGCACCTGCAGAGGTGTATGCCCTACACGCATGGTGTAGGAACCCTAGAGCTGGTCTCATGAGAACATGAGACCAGTGTGAGAGAACTGCGGTGGAGGGAGGAGGCGAGGAGGACACCAGCACTGGCTCTTAAGATTTTGGTCTGGCTCTTAAATCAGCACAAAAGCTGTCAAGGCCTGCCCTAGACTCAAGTTGATCTCCGGCTTTCCCTTCATTTAATAGTTGCTCTATCTTGTCCAAAGTTTTCTAGGTTGCCACTGAATGATACAGATTTGGGTTTGGATACTGTATTTTGCATTTTCCATATCTGAGCTACAATCATCTCCTTAAATTAGTTTCCTGCCTAAGCAGCCTCACAGTTTTTAAGTTGCACCCGAGGCAAAGGAGGATGAAGTGACCTACCCAAGGTCACAAGAAGCATCAGTGGGAGACGTGGTATTGAGAGTTTCCTGGTTCTCAGCTTGCATCTCTTAACAGCTAGACTTGATTTGGTTTTTAAGATTCCTCTTCTCTTTTCATCACTGTTTTGTGCTATCCTTTACCTACCGCTATACAAAACTTGCAAATATGCAATTCTGTAACAACTGTTTTTTGTGTTTTTAGCATTTTATATAGCACCAGGTGTTTACAGCAAATTGTAAACAGATACAATGAACCTTTGCCAAACTTGTACTCTAAGGGGTGGTAATTTTATAAGGAAGGTCAGCATACAGCATAGCATTTTACACATTCATTCAGAAGCTTTAGGGTGATCTGTAAGGCTTGGTAGAGACAACATTCTGATGTAAAGTAGAACAGCTGAAGCTTTTAAGCTTTGCAGGCTTTGTACTATTGACTCCTTCCTTTCTCCAGGACAGTCTGCTAGGAGAAGCATTGCACCAGCAGCACGCTCATCCTGAAGGGAGAAAGAGAGAGAATGATCCAATGAAACAAGGGAAGTTGCATAGCAACTGTTGCTAAGCCAGCCTGATATTGTGTCACTGAATAATTAAGGTTGCTTATTTTTTTACCCTCTTTATGTATACTCTGGAACATATGAGGGCTATTTTCAGCCCTCCTGCTTACCATACAGACCTGTAGCTGCCCTAGTGCCCATGGATATGCAAACAGAATTTTAAAGGCAAACTCCCCATGCAGTTATCTTCCAAAACCCACCAGACAGCTACCACTATGGCAATTTAGTATCCTACATAATTTGCACCATGGGGTAAAGTTTAGGTTGCCAACTGGTTCCAGATGCACCAGACAGGCTTGATCCAGTCTTGGGTTTATCCCATGAGATGCAGGGGATAGTAGTCTTGCTTTTCTTATAGAGTGCAATTTATTTATTTATTTAGACAGACTTGTATGCCACCTTTTCCTTCAATCAAGGTGGTCACGTCACAACACAATTGGAGGATTACATTTAATATTGGGGTATGTGTAAACATTTAGACAGTACAGTTAAGTTGACAGTATTTAGACAGTACAGTTGGGGTAACATAACATAAAGGTATATCTCCAGGAACAAGCAGGAATAGGTCCTCACTTATGGGTACGTCGGAACCGCCGGAGCCCGCGCGGGAAAGCTCCCCAGCTTCCCAGAAAGGAAGCTTTTGGGGCCTCCCACTGCACATGCGCGCTGCCTTCCCGCCTTCCTGACCAGCTCTCCTCAGTTTCTCTTTTTCCGCGGAGCCAGCAGGTCGTGTTCCTGTCACCGCTGAAGAAATTGTTATTTTAGTTTCTTTTTTTAGACCGCATACCTGCCTTCCCCATACCGAAACCGGTACCGCCGGTCTCTTTTCTTTTCTTTCTTAAAAAAAAAAAAAAAAAAAAAAAAGCTTTTATTTTTTAGCACAACTTGGTGACTTCTGTTAGGCCTCAGGCCTACACAAAATCTCCTCATGGAGAAACCAGCTCCTGGTTTCAAGAAGTGTACCAAGTGTAGTGCTGTTATTTCTGTTACAGACACCCATGACTGGTGTCTTAAATGTTTGGGGCCTGACCACTCCATTCCGGACTGCCCATCCTGCTCCCAGATGTCTAAACGTGGTTTGCAGAACCGGGCCAACAAATTCCATGTGCTGTTTGCTTCAGATAATCCAGCATCACAGTCATCCAGTTCTTCCTCTCCGGATGGATCTCAGGTAACCAAACCTTCTTCGGCAGGTCCTCAAAGAGCAAATCTCCTTCAAAGCATCGAGAGGCTCTCAATTTTGAATCTGAGGACCATGCCCCAGCCAAACAACCCCGGCGGGAAGCTCTGGCTTCCAAAGCACAGGTTGACATTGATGGCACGGCCTCGACCGATCACCTGTTAGACTGCTCTGGGGTACCGGCCCATGCTGGTACCGACATCCAGGCAGCAGTGGCGTCTATGGACAATACTGTTCAGACCATGCAGCAGGCCATCCTGGCTTTCATTAAGGCTGCGACGCCCTCGGTACCGCATCCAGCGGTTCCGGGTCCGGTTCCGGTATTGGCTTCCATACCGGAACCGAGGCCATCGTCTTCCAAACGCAGATCGGTGCATGCCGGATCCGGGTTTTCACCCGATATCGATCCCATGCCCGGTACGCCCGATGTCGATACCGACCGGTATGCGTATCGTGCGTTGGAAGCGAATAGAGGATACTCTGATTCCTCTGAGGATTTTGACTCCTCTGATGAGCTCTCTCTTGTTCTTCCTGAAGAGCCCTCTTCCCCAAAGAGGAGAATGTCTCCACCAGAGGATTTGTCCTTTCAAGACTTCATTATAGAAGTAGCTAAAGGACTTTCTATTACTACATCCTCTGAGAAAGAACCTAGATCAAAGAAATTGGATATTTTAGGATACCCTAAGGTTCCTAAAGAGGCAGTTACCCTGCCTATCCATGAAATCCTTCAAGAACACTTGATGGACTTATGGGAGGCTCCTCTAACATTGTCTCCTCATTCTCGTAGGTTGGACACCATGTACCGGGTCCCTCCTTCTCCTGGTTTTCAAAAAACTCAGCTGCCTCACCATTCCATTGTGGTGAAGTCTGCGCTGAAAAAGATTAAGAGTACCAAAAGGCACTCTTCTACCCCTCCAGGGCGAGAATGTAAGACCCTAGACTCTTTTGGTAGGAAAATCTTCCAGGCTAGTATGCTTATAGCCAGGATTAATTCATACAGTCTGTATATGGGCATGTTTCTAAGGGAACTTGCCCTAAAGGTGTAAAGCATTTTGCCCCCTTTATCCCTGAAGATAGAAAGGAGGAGTTCATTTCTTTAGTGAAACAGCTTCTAGATGTTTCTAAGTTCTCCAACAGAGCAGCCTTTGATTCCTTTGAGGGTGCCGGTAGAGCTTCGGGCATTGCCATTGCAGCCCGACGACTTGCTTGGCTCCAGGCCTCTGACCTAGAACCCTGGGTCCTAGATGGCTTACGGAATCTGCCCTGTACAGGTGAGAACTTATTTGGTAAAGACTGGCAAATTAAAGCCACTCAAATGGACGCAGAAAATGCTACCTTAGATAGACTTTCTAAGTCTACCTCTACTCCTGCCAAGAAAAAGTCTTTCAAGAGGCCTTACTACAAGAAGGCCAGATTTTCCACAAATACTGGCCAACAATCTTCTCAGCCTCGCTTTGCTGCTAAACGTCAGCAGCCTAAACAGGCAAGGTGAAAGCCTGCAGTGTCTGCCACTCCTCAGCAGGCTCAACCCCCTCAGGGGTTTTGACTTGCCCCTAGAGAACTTAACCTTTCTGGCTCTAGAACAACCAGAGCCCCTCACCATTCCCGGAAGGTTAGCTCACTTTGCTCCCAGATGGGGGCAAATTACATCAGAGCAATGGACCCTCTCTATCATCAGAGAGGGCTACAAACTTCATTTTTCCAACCTTCCTCCATATACCATGGTGAGGCACTTCAATTCTCCCCCATCTCTCCTGGACCTGTTGGGTCAGGAAGTCTCTTCTCTCCTTGCCCAAGGGGCAATAGAAGAGGTTCCTCTTCTTCAACAAGGGACAGGATTCTACTCCCCTTATTTTCTCATACCAAAGAAGACAGGGGGATTCAGACCTATCCTAGATCTGAGAGAATTGAACAAATTTCTGTACAAGGAGAAATTCAAAATGCTTTCTCTAGGCATTCTCCTTCCATACCTTCAGAGTCAGGATTGGCTTTGTTCTCTAGATCTCAAGGATGCGTACACACATATACTCATCCACCCATCCCACAGAAAATATCTAAGATTTCTGTTTCAGGGAAAACATTTCCAGTACAGAGTACTTCCCTTCGGTCTAGCCTCTGCTCCAAGAGTGTTCACCAAATGCATGGCAGTTGTTGCCGCATTTCTAAGAGGTCTGGGAATTTTTGTATTCCCATATCTGGACGACTGGCTCATCCGAGCTCCATCTCAGTCAGAGGCCCAGATTTCCCTGGACCGCACAAGGCACATTCTGCAGTATCTGGGACTGGTGGTAAACCTTTCCAAGTCTCAACTTATCCCTACTCAGTCTCTGGAATTCATAGGGGCCCAGTTGGACACCACCACTGCAAGGGCCTACCTACCTCAAGTCCGGGGCCAACGTCTGGTGTGCTTGGCCTCCCAAGCTCAGTCCAGCAGTCACTTGACAGCCAGAGAAATGCTTCGACTTCTGGGCCACATGGCCTTCACGGTACATGTGGTGCCCTACGCTCGTCTTCATATGAGAGCAGCTCAATGGACCTTGGCCTCCCAGTGGACTCAAGCATCAGGAGCGCTCTCCGACCAAATACTCACTTCAAAGCGTCTGTTTTGGTCCCTCCAATGGTGGATGTCCACCAAGAATCTGTTGTTGGGGATCCCCTTCCAAACTTTGTTGCCCCAAGCAACCCTCACAACAGATGCCTCCCAAACAGGGTGGGGAGCCCATCTTCAACACCTCTCCACTCAGGGTGCTTGGTCTCCACAAGAGACCACCCTTCACATCAACCTCCTGGAACTGCGAGAAATCTTCTTTGCCCTCAAAGTCTTCCGTACCCTCCTTGTCAGCCTGACCGTCCTAGTCCATACAGACAATCAGGTGGCCATGTTCTACATAAACAAACAAGGAGGGACAGGCTCTCTGTCGCTTTGCAACGAAGCTCTCAGATTATGGGCCTTCGCCAGAGAGCATCAAATTCATCTTCTGGCAGTGTATCTTCCAGGGGTTCAAAACTCTCGGGCAGACAGACTCAGTCGAGTTCTGCTTCCACACGAATTGTCCTTGCATATGGACCAGATACGCAGAATCTTTCAGGAATGGGGAACCCCGGACATAGACCTCTTTGCAAGTCCGTGGAATGCCAAACTTCCCCGGTTCTGTTCCAGGACTCCGTGTCAGAGAGCTCAGGCCAACGACGCCTTTCTCCTACATTGGGGTCAGGAATTCCTATATGCCTTTCCACCCATTCCTTTGATTCCCAAGACTCTGTTCAAACTCCAGAGGGATCACGGATCGATGATCCTCATAGCTCCACACTGGCCACGCCAAGTGTGGTTCCCTCTACTTCTGCATCTCTCCCAGGGACCCTCCCTGGACCTGGCAGCTGCGCCAGACCTTCTGTCTCAGGAGGAGGGGACTTTGTGGCACCCAAACCCCAAGTCCCTACACCTCAGAGCTTGGTTACTGAAGGCCTAAGCCTTCATGACTTCAATCTTTCTCAACCAGTGAAAGATATCCTTCATGCCTCTAGGAAACTCTCCACGAGGCGTTCCTATGCTTTCAAATGGAAACGCTTTTCCATTTGGTGTGCTCAACAGGGTCTTGACCCTATAGCACTTCCTTTGAATTCTCTATTAGACTATCTCCTGCATCTTTCCAATGCAGGCCTTAAGACAAATTCAGTACGAGTCCATTTGAGTGCTATTGCAGCATCTTTAAAACCTATAAATGGACAACCTGTCTCCTCTCATCCTCTTATTGCAAGATTCATGAGAGGCCTGACTCTAACTAAACCTCCCATCCGGCCTCCTCCGGTAGCATGGGATTTGAACCTAGTTCTAGGTCAGCTTGTGAAGCCACCTTTTGAACCGTTGGTTTCTACCTCCTTGAAATTTCTTTTTTTTTTTTTTTTTTTATTTAAATTTTTAATTATTACAAACAAATTCCAGAATACAATCTGAAGCGAAATACAGATAACATAAAGAGACAAAAATATCTCCATGAAAATCACACCCAAAGAAATATATTATAATAATTCTAGACCACCATAAAACCACTATAAGATCCAAGAAAAAAGAAAAAATAATCATACTTAGAAACTAAGTTACTTAACAGATAATCACAGGAGCATTGATATCATTATATGGCGGCCGATATGGGAGTCCCCTCTATCCCTCCTTCCCTACTTTGTATAAATTGCAACAATTGTAAGGCATCAAAAAACAAATATTGTTTAGCACAATACAAAATCACACATTTACACGGATATCTTAATTTAAATTGAGCTCCCAGAGAGAGGGCTCTCTGGCGTAAAGCCAGAAAGTCTCGCCTCCTTTTCTGGGTGTCTCGAGAAAGATCAGGAAAAATATGTATTTTTGCGCCCATAAATTGAGATTGAGACATTTTTAGGAAATACAATTTTAACACAGCATTCCTATCTGATTCGAAGGCAAAATTAACCACAAGAGTAGCCCGACTTGTCACCACCTCCAGCGAGCTTTCAAGAAATTCAGTCAAATTCAATGTAGAAGATACTGGCCCTGCAGCAGTGCCCTGCTGACCAGGCAGATCTACAGAGGCAATAGACACATATTGAGCCCTTGCCAGAGGGGGTAGCGAAGCCTCGGGCATCTGTAAAACTTCCAAAAAGTACTTACGGACCAAGTCCAACGGTGCGAGCAAGGGAGACCTCGGGAAATTCAGAAATCTTAGATTATTTCTCCTCAGCTGATTATCAAGAAATTCAATTTTTCTTGCCTGAATCAACCGGTCCCTTGAATTCACAACACCGAGGGCCTGCAACTCCTCCACCTTAGATTCCACCTGCAGAATTTTCGTAGCATGAATAGTAGCCTCCGTTTCCAGAGAGGAGCACTGCGCTTTAACTTCAGACAAATCCTGAGATACAGAACCCACAAACGGTAAGAAGGACTGCTGGAGGGTAGAGATAGCTTCCCACAAGCTATCCAATGTTACTAGCGCCGGTTTAACCACACTCCCAGGCAACCGGGAAGCCACAATGCGGGGGGAGCTACTTCCACCAAACTCTACCCCCGAGGAACCGCCGGAAGGAGACACTCCTGCTCAACCCCCTACGGCTCCAACTGCTGCCAAATCCTTCCCACGGGAGCCCTCAGCAGACCCAGCGGCTGCACACATCGGGGAAACCTCACTCGTCTGCAACACCGTGAGAGGGCCTCCCGGCTGAGCTGGGGACGCCTGTACAGGGCTCAGAAGGACCCCTTCCACGCTGAGATCCGCCTGCAACAACGGCGGATCCCTCGAAGCCATACAGCCGGCAGGGGCACAGAATCCGGTTATCGAAGTCTGAACGAGCTGACCAGCCGAGGAAGACGCCTCCGAGGACTTCTGGGCAAGCTGTTTCCTTTTCCTCCCCATCAGAACGATACGCTCAGATACCGGACCAGGACCAACACTGTCGGCATCTTACTCCAACGCCATCTTGGATCCCTCCTTGAAATTTCTTTCCTGGAAGGTCCTTTTCCTTATTGCAGTCACTTCGGCTCGCCGCATCAGTGAACTACAGGCCTTAATGGCTCATCCACCTTATACCAGGTTTCATCATGATAAGGTGGTCCTTAGGACGAATCCCCACTTTATGCCCAAAGTGGTCTCGCCTTTTCATCTTAATCAAGAGGTTTATCTACCTGTCTTTTTCCCGGCTCCTCATGCATCCAGTGCAGAGAAGAACCTTCATACTCTAGACTGTAAAAGAGCTCTCGCCTTTTACCTCAACAGGACTCAACCACATCGAAAGTCTTCCCAACTTTTTGTGGCTTTTGATCCTTCTCATTTGGGACTTCCAGTCTCCAAACGTACACTTTCCAATTGGATTGCTCAGTGTATTTCCTTTGCTTACCAGAGTAAAAACATTTCTCTGGAAGGCCATGTCACAGCTCACAATGTGAGAGCCATGGCCACTTCTATGGCTCATCTTCACTCTGTATCCATAGATCAGATCTGTCGAGCAGCCACCTGGGCCTCGGTTCATACCTTCACAGCCCATTACTGTTTGGACAAGGACTCCCGCCGGGATGCCTTGTTTGGTCAGGCTGTCCTCAAACACCTGTTCCATACTTGAACAACTCCTGCCCACCTTCCCTGGTTGGATGCCTGAGATCCATACGAAGATGGTGAACCCTTGGGAGGGGGTCTCCCAGGCATCTTAGCTAGGGAGTCCCCATAAGTGAGGACTTATTCCTGCTTGTTCCTGGAGATAGCACAGTTACTTACCTGTAACAGGTGATCTCTGGGAACAGCAGGAATTAGTCCTCACAACCCACCCACCTCCCCTAGGAGTTGTATCTTCTATCTATCTTCCTTTCCTCTCTCTATTGTCTCAGCTATAAACTCGAACTGAGGAGAGCTGGTCAGGAAGGCGGGAAGGCAGCGCACATGTGCAGTGGGAGGCCCCAAAAGCTTCCTTTCTGGGAAGCTGGGGAGCTTTCCCGCGCGGGCTCCGTCGGTTCCGTCGGTTCCGTCGTACCCATAAGTGAGGACTAATTCCTGCTGTTCCCAGAGATCGCCTGTTACAGGTAAGTAGCTGTGCTTTACTAACGTGGTGTGATGAATTTGTTCGTGAGGATGGGGTGGGTGGGTGTTAGTTGGCGGTGATGTTAGTATTGCTGTTTGGGTAAGGGATGTTGCTTGAATACTCTTAGGTTTCTATAAATAACCATGTTTTGAGGTCTTTGCGGAAGTCTGTGAGGTCTTCTAAAGCTCTCAGGCTCATTGGTAGGGAGTTCCATATTGAGGATGCCAGTAGTGATGGTGCTCTTTTTGAGGTTTTGTTTGGTTTTGTGATAGCCTGCAGGGGTGCTGATCATGTTATTGGTTCTTCTTGGTCTATTGCTGATGTCTCTTGTTATAATGCTTTGCAGTACGTCCGCTGAGAGATGGTGAATGACTTTGAAGATTATCATGGTTGTTTTGTATTTAGCTCTTGCCACCATTGGGAGCCAGTGTAGTTGTAGGACGGGAGTGATGTGCTCGGTCCTTGGGATGTCTGTAATGTTGCTGCTGTAGTGTTTTGTACCATCTGTAGTGGGTGTAGTGTTTGGTGAGGAAGGCCTTGGTATAGTGAGTTTCCATAATCAAGCAGAGGTGTGATGAGTGCTTGACATACTGTGCAGAAGTGGTCTTGACGGAGCATTGGTTTGATTTGTCTGACTGTTTTCAATCAATGATACGCCTTGTTCGCAGTTTTGTTGATGTGCAATTTTAAGTTCAGAGCTCTGTCTAGTGTTATGCCCAGATATTTAACTTCTTCTTTGACTATTATGCGTTTGTCTAGGATGCTTATGGTGTGAATGTGGAGTTCCTGGTGACGAACATTGCCTCAGTTTTGTCATAATTGACTTAAGTTGTTGTCTATGAGCCAGTCATTCATGTCTTCGAGGCATTTTGTTATTGGTGTGGTGTTTAGTGCCAGTAAGTTGACTGGAGCATACACCATGATGTCGTCAGCATAAATGTGGCAGCATAGATTATGGTTCTTGATGTTGCATATGGGCTGTATGTAGATGTTAAAGAGCATTGAAGATAGGGCTGAGCCTTGAGGTATTCCCTGCGTGATGGGGAATTGTAGGGATTTCTTTTGATCACATTTGACTTGTTGCATTCGCCCTTCCAGGTATGATGTAAATCACTTTAGGGTATTCTTGCTTAGTCCTATCTGTTGTAGGCGTTGCAGTAGCTTAGGGTGTGACACGGTATCGAAGGCTGCCGAGATATCCATGAACACTAGGAGGAAGCCGTTCTTTGTTGTCAATGCCTCTTAGGAGATTGTCAAAGAGGGAAGTGAGTAGTGTTTCCACGCCGTGTTGGGGCTTGAATCCATGCTGATGTACGTCCAGAGGGGCATTGATATCTATGTGGTTCTGAAGTTGCCTTTGGACTGATTTTTCAACGACTTTAGCAAGGAACGGCAGGCTAGAGATGGGACGGTATGATTTTGGTTCGGATGGGCTCAGATTGCTATTTTAATTATTGGTTGTATCATTGCATGCTTTAGGGATTGCTGCATGTATCCTTGTTGGAGTGAATCCTTGACGATTTTATGAATGTGATGAGAGAGCTGGCTTTTTGTGGCTTTGATCCATGACACTGGGCATGGGTCTGATGGTGAAGTTGTTGTGTTTAGACCAGATATAATGTCTGTCTTGCTGTTTTGTTGGTATGTTGAAGCTCTCCCATGTTTGATGTTTCTTCTTTATCATGTGATCATTTGTTTGTTGTGAGGCAGAGTTTGTTTGGCTTCTGTTTTTGACTTCATGTAGTCTGCATATTTTTGTGGGTCAAGATGGTTGATGCTTTGTTGCGTGTCATCCTTAGTGAGCTTTTGGATAATGCTAAAAAGTTCTCTTGGTCTATTGGTAGATTTCATGATTAGGTTGGTATGGTGGTGTTTGCGTTCATTTATTAGATTGTTATACTCCCGTTGTTTGTCTCTGTATTGTGTTAAGAAGTTATGTGACTTGTTCCATCTCCATTTTCGTTCTAGTCTTCTTAGTGTGCACTTTGCAACTCTTATTTCTTGTGAATTCCATGGGGCGTTGGATCTTTTGCACGTTTGTGGTTCATTGTTGGTTGGGGCAGATGCTGCATTGGCTATTATTGTGTTCCATTCTTGTATATTAAGATCTAGGGTGTCTTGTTCCTGATGAAGTTGTGGATTGATTTCATTGATGAATGAGTCTCTGTCAAATGTTTTGAACCGGCTAATTATTCTTTCATCTTCTTTGCGTTGGGTGGGGTTATTCAGGGTCATGGTGAATTCAATTACATGGTGGTCTGACCAGGGGACTGGGGTGATTATTGGTTTTGTAGTTTTGTTCTGTTACACCAATTGTGTTGGCATGAATATCATGTCCGGAGTTGTACCATGTTTGTGTGTTGGGGCGTTAATTGTCTGGCAGTATTTTAGTGACTCCATGGCTTTTAAGAACGTTGCAGTTTCTCTGGTGGGTGCGGATGTTAGGTTGTAGTCTCCTAGTACAACTAGAGGTTTGTGTCTTCTGTTGTGTGTGCATATCGTTTCAATTACTGTGGATAGATGTTCAGTTGTGGTTCCAGGTGGTCTGTATGTGAGGGAGATGGTTAGGTATTTGTTGGCTATAGTGAGTGTGTTGGATTTGATTGTGTTAGTGGAGGCTGCTATTTGAATCTGAAATCCTTTCTGGTGAGTATTAGTACTCTTCCTCCTCTCTTTTGTACTCTGATGCAGTTGAATGCTGAGTATCCTGTTGGGGTTACTTGATTTAATATGACCTGGTCTGAGTCGTCTAGCCAGGTCTCAGTGATACATGTTATATCAAGCTTCTTGTCTTGGATTAGGTCAAGGATAGTATTTGGTTTGTTCCTGATAGATCTGGAGTTTAGTAGAGCACATCTGATGTTTGTTGATATGATTGGGTTTATATGTTTATTATTTGTGAGGTGAGAGGGTGTGTTACGTGTGTCCCTGTATGGTTTATGAGCTGTGTTCTTTGCTTGTTGGCGTTCTTTGGGTATGTGTGATGGTGGTGTGCATCTAGATTGGGTGGTATGTAGGCTTATTAAGGGTATTTGTTCGTTTAGTCTGATGCTGTATGTGCAGAGTGCAAACGTGTGGAGGAATGTGAGGTAGGCCATAAAGTAGTGGGTAGTGGAGTGCATTTTATGACGTGTATTTGCTGACCTGGGTTGTAGTTTGTTGAGTGGGGTAGTAGGTTTGTGTAGCGTGAGTTGTTTATGAACCAGGCTATGCAAATTGTTATTAGGCTGTGCAAATTGGATAGCAAGTTCTATGCCATTAATCTACAAACAGTTGATTGCCCAGACAAGGTATTGGTATTAAATTCTAAGCAATTGATCTACAAGCAGTTGATCAGTTTACAAGCAATTGGTTGTTGAGGCAAAAGTCTATGCAGTTAATCTACAAGCAGTTGGTTGTTAAGGCAGGTTCTATGCAATTAATCTACAAGCAGGTGATTGTCCAGGCAAGGTAACAATGTTATTTTATGCAATGGATTGTCCGGGCAGAGCAAGGCAGCAGACTTAACTGACAATCGGTGATTTGTCTATTCAAGATATGGCAGCGGATTTAACTTCAATGGATGATGGCTTGAGACGCTGTTATTTGGCCGCTGCTTGGTCCGCACCTAAGGGCCATGCCAAAGGGCCCTCTGGCGAGGCCCTCAGGCATGGGCCCACCGGCGGTGCTTTTTAGTTGCTGGTTGTTCCTCCTCCCACAGCCCCAATTGGGCTGGAGTCCCTGAGCGGGAGGGCTTGCCGGCCCGCTCAGGTGCTCTTCCCCGATCAGGGGAGCCTGATGATGGCTGCGGGTTGCCAACTGGTTCCGGATGCACCAGACAGGCTTGATCCAGTCTTGGGTTTATCCCATGAGATGCAGGGGATAGTAGTCTTGCTTTTCTTATAGAGTGCAATAGAGAAATCAGAACTACATATCCCTGCATGCAATGGCGTAAACCCAGGACTGGATCAAGCTTATCAGGCTCATTTAGAACCAGTTGGCAACCCTAGGTAAAGTTGAAGAAAGTGCAGAGACTTCTGGTTGGCCCCTCCCCCTCCCCAACCCCATCTTTAGAGCTGCCAAGGTTCAGGGACTATTTTCAAAGGGGAGGGATTTATGCAGGTTATCCTCTTGAAATAACTTTGAAAATTGCCCAGTGTGTACCTGATCATGTATGTTCATAGTTTTTCAGCTGATTGTGTACACTGAATTACATGAGGAATGTGCACCAGATTACATGGGAAACGTTCATGTCAACAGAAATTTACATGCATATTTTGGAAACATGGTTTGGAGGAGCTAGTGGCTAGAATAGTGTTTCTCAGCCAGGGTGTCGTGACACACTGGTATGCCTCAAGGAAGATAGGAGGCTGGAGTTCTGGTGTATAGGATATGGCAGCGGCAGCAGGAGGTACAGCAATGAAGATGAGCCACACAAGTCCCACCACTTCTCCTAACGTGCTCTGAGCTACATTCCACTCCTTTCCTGGTTTAAATCTCTTTGCTGTCTTACTCAGGAAGCGGTATATTAAGAAACCAATAAAATGCATTGCAAACCATAAACAGCAGCAAGTGGCATATATTATTTTACTTACATTGTTCTCCCACTCACCGAAAGTGAAATCATAAGTGACTCATGTTGCTGTTACCCTCATCTATGCCTTTGTTTAGGGTCATATAAAATATATTTGTTTCCTTATCGTTCCTCCAGTTTAGTCCTCAACTACTGGGTATTGTATCTCCTCCTGCAGCTTTGGAGAATGGGCATGTCCAAAAATGTGACATCACTGCATGTAGTCTGCCGGCTCTCCCATCAGCCCCCCAGTGTGTCCAGTCTCCAATGCAGCAGGCGGACGTAGTGAGCCTGGTTGCTGGGCTCACTTGGAGTAACAGATAAGCGTTTAGCTTACTAGTTTATTTGAATTTTTATTTGGAGTTCTTTGGATTTCGCTACTGTAGCTTTAAATTAAAAAAAAAAAAAAAAGAGGAAACAGACCTTTTGCTTGTGCCGGCCTCTGCTCCCTCTTCTTATGCTGTGCCATTTCCTAGACTCGTGGCATTAAGATCTCTCTCCCAGGCAAAATCAGGGGAGAGCTCTTCAGCAAGCAGTTAGGCTGTGATCTGTTCTCTGCGATTGGAGTGATCGCGAAGCGGCAGCAGACCGTCGAGCAGGAGGCTCGTTTGACGGCGCTTCTCTCACTGAGCTGAGCAGTGCTGCGCGGGCTGGAGCCTTGCGTTTGGGAAGTCTGATTCAGCATTTCAGCAATCGGAACTTCGTGATTAGGGGGCTTTCAGCACGGAAGGTTTGCGTCTAGGGCCAATGGATTTCGTGGGTTTCGAGGAGCAAGTAGCTGCGTCACCCGCTAGGAAATCACAATGAAATGAGGCGGGCCTCGGTAGAAAATCAACCCATAGGCGGCAGGCTTCGAGGGTTTCTTTCTGCCTGTGCCCAAATTACCACGGATCAGTGGGTTTTACAAATAATTCGCAAAGGGTATGCGCCGGAGTTCACAATGCCGATGCGAGAAGCGTTTGTGATATCGCCCTGCAGAGGGTAACGAAAGACCCTAGCGATCCGTCACATGCTGGATCGTTTGTTGCTAATAGGTGCGGTCGTTCCGGTGCCGATAGAGTACAGCAGGGGTCGATACTCAATTTATTTTGTAGTCCCAAAGAAGGACGGGTCGCTTCGTCCCATTTTGAACCTAAAAGGGGTGAACCACTGTCTCCGGGTTCCGCATTTCAGAATGGAGACTTTAAGGTCAGTCATTGTAGCGGTGCGTCAAGGGGAATACTTGACATCTCTCGATCTTATGAAGGCCTGTCTGCACATACCAATCAGAGCGGGTCATCAACGGTTTCTTCGTTTCGCCCTTCCTTGGGGCAGTTTCAATTCCAGGTGTTGCCCTTCGGGCTCTCAATGGCGCCACGGACTTTCACCAAGATTATGGTGGTGGTGGCGGCGGTGTTGCGAAAGGAGGGGATTCTGGTGCATCCCTACCTCGATGACTGGTTAATTTGAGCAAAATCCGAAGTCGAGAGTGTTCAGGTCACGAACAAGGTGGTAAAACTCTTGGAGAGTCTTGGTTGGCTGGTCAATCTATCAAAGAGCCATCTGGTACCGACTCAGAATCTCGAGTATCTGGGGGTGCGCTTCGACACTCGGAAAGGGGCTGTGTTTCTGCCCGTTCGTCGAACCCAAGGATTGAGGGCGTTGGTCCAGTGTTTCTTAGCTGCTCCGGCGCCTTCGGCTTGGAGTTACTTTCAGGTTCTGGGGACAATGGTGGCTACCTTGGAGGCGGTCCCATGGGCCAGATTTCATGAGACCACTTCAACATGCTCTGCTCCACCGCTGGTCCCATCAGGTGCACTCGCTAAACACAAGACTTCCCTGTCCTCTCAAAGTCAGGAGAGCTCTACAGTGGTGGCTGCTTCCGACGTCTTTGGCTTCGGGGATCTCCCTGGAGCAGCCGGAGTGACTCCCGTTGTTGACGGACGCGAGTATTGCAGGATGGGGAGCACATTGCGGCCAACTGTTTGCGCAGGGCCGCTGGTCAGCCCAGGAGGCCACGTGGTCGATCAACAGATTGGAACTGAAGGCGGTAGCGCTCACGTTGCGAGCGTTAAAGTCGACCATGTCGGGAAGAGCGGTCCGCGTGCTGTCGGACAATTAGGTAACAGTGGCCTACATAAATCGGAAAGGCGGCACAGGAAGTGTGGCTATGGAGGAGGAAGCAGAGATGCTGTTCGAGTGGGTGGAAGGTCGTCTTCCAGCGTTGTCAGCAGCGCACATTGCAGGGAAGGACAATGTGATGGACTTCCTCAGCAGAGTGCGAGTGGATGCGGGGGAAATGGGAGTTGCATCCGGACGCCTTCGATCAGATAGTTCAAAGGTGGGGACCACCGATCATGGATTTCATGGCAGCCTTCCAGTCCGCAAAAGCGAATCGGTTCTTCAGCAGACGACAAAGGATGTCAGAAGGGATCGACGCGTTGATGCAGCCTTGGCCGCAGCCAGGTCTCCTTTATGTGTTCCTTCCCTGGGCGCTCATAGGCCGGGTGGTACAACGGATCGAGGCCCATCGCGGGAGAGTGTTGCTGGTGGCTCCGGGCTGGCCGAGGCGACCGTGGTACGCAGATCTCATCAGACTTCTCGACGGGGATCCATGGCGGCTGCCGACATCAAAGAGTCTGTTACTGCAAGGTCCTCTTTGAATGCCCCAAGTGGATCGATTCTTGCTTACGGTTTGGCCATTGAAAGGGCAAGGTTAAGGAAAAGAGGTTACTCGAGTGCAGTCATTTTGACCTTGCTCAAGGCGCGAAAAAGCTCAACGTCTTTGGCATACGTTCGTGTTTGGTGAGTGTTTGAGGACTGGTGTTCCAAGAGGCAGGTGCGTGCAGCGGCAGTGTCAGTTCCTGTAATTCTGAGTTTTCGGAAAGACGGGTTTGATAAGAGTCTTCCTGCCAGTTCTTTAAGAGTTCAGCTAGCGGCTCTGTCGTGCTATAGAGGCAAGGTGCAGGGGCTGGTGCTCGAGACGCATGCGGATGTGTTGCGGTTCCTGAAGGCCGATTCCAAATTGCGTCCATCTCGTAGAGTTGTGGTGCCGTCATGGGACCTCAATTTGGTTTTGGGGGCGTTGTCTAAGGCGCCCTTTGAGCCATTACACAAGGCGTCGGTGAAGGACTTGACGTGAAAGACGGTATTTTTGGTAGCCATTTGTTCAGCGAGGCGCATTTCAGAGTTACAGGCGCTCTCTTGTAGATAACCGTTCTTATCTTTTTCGAGGGAAAAAGTGGTGTTGTGGCTGGTGCCCTCCTTTTTGCCAAAGGTGGTTTCTCCATTTCATCTGAATCAGGCAGTATCCCTTCCAGTTCTGGGGCCACTAGGAGGCAGTGCTTTGGACCGCGGGCTACGTCGCTTGGACCTGAAGTGGGTTCTGCAACAGTATTTGAAAGTTTCAGAGTCCTATCGCAAATCGGATCGCTTGTTCGTGTTATTCGGAGGTCCGCATAAAGAAGAGGCAGCAGCGAAGGCCTCTATTTCTCGGTGGATTAGGGAGGCAATTGCCTCCGCATATATATTGGATGACCGGGAAGTTCCGGCAGGGCTACGAGCTCACTCTACCAGAGCGCAAGCGGCTTTATGGGCGCAATATAGCTTGGTGCCGCCTGTGGAAATTTGTAGGGCGGCAGACTGGTTGTCGCTTCATACTTTCAGTAAACACTACCGCCTGGATTTGTTGGCAGCAAAAGATGCTGTATTCGGGTCGGCGGTGTTACAAGCCGGTTGGAAAGGTCCCTCCCACTAATACTGCTATGTTACATCCCAGGATTTGAGGACTAAACTGGCAGAACGATAAGGAAATAGGAATTACACTTACCTGGTAATTGTGGTTCCTTTAGGAACTCCAGTTTAGTCCTCATTATCACCCGGGATGGGCTTGTAAGCAGGAGGCATTCAGTGGGGACCAAGTGCTGTTTCTGGTAGGTATGAGTATTTCTCTGTATTTCTCTCTGAGTTTATCTTTAATTAAGGGGGAGGTCGGGCGCAAGGAAAAAAAAAAAAGGCCTGTCTCAAAAAAAAAACAAAAAAACAAAGAAATTATAAACAATAATAATAGCATTATGTAGTCGCTGGTTCAGCGTTATGTCTCTATGCGATTAAGGTATTTGATTAAAATGTTGTATTAAGCTACTTATTTGTTGCTCCTTTGAGTGTGCTTTGTCAGTATTTCACTGGGGGTTGATGGGAGAGCCGGCAGACTACGTGCAGTGATGTCACATTTTTGGACATGCCCAGTCTCCAAAGCTGTAGGAGGAGGTACACTACCCAGGAGTTGAGGACTAAACTGGAGCTCCTAAAGGAACCACAATTACCAGGTAAGTGTAATTCCTATTTTGATTCCATCCTCTTGCTATATGGAATTAAAATAAACTTAAATATCTTATCTCCAGGATCAAGCAGGAATGCAGTCTTCACATATGGGTGACGCTGGCATCAATGGAGCCCCTCATGGGAACATTCCCCAGCATCCAATTGGAATGCTTTTGGGAGCATCCTTCCACAAATGCATGCTTGCCTTCCCGCCTTCTCAACAGTTCTTATTAGTCTTTTTTCCACTGAGCCATCAGGACCTTGTCCTAACCCCGCTGTGAAAGAATACTTCTATGACTTTTTTCGGTGCCTTTCAGTACTCTGTTCTTGCCTTCCCAGTTTGGTAATGATACTGCATCGTTCCAATACTTGTCTTCATTTACTATTTTTATTTTTTCACCTTTGAGCCACCATTGCCCAATTTGATTTTGCCTTCATTTTCTCCACGATGGAGAAGCCACATAGTGGTTTAAAAAATGTATTAAATGCTGCAATACCATTTTGGCAACTGACCACCATGACTAGTGTTTGAAGTATTTGGGCCCCAACCATGACGTCTCCTCTTGTGCACCGAGAACAGCAAAGGGTAAAGCTGTTTCTGCCAGACTCGGCCACTTCGGCACACTCTTCGGGGGCCTCTACTCCATCATGGTCATTGCATGGTTCCCATGCTTCATTGCTTCATCGAAGTCCAAATACGGCAAAAACCATTGGTCTGCTTCACCGGCAGGAAAGGTATCAAAGACCTTAGCACTGGCATCAAAGGGGGTCTTGATCCTCTGCATCGGTGTCTGTGTCAGGAGACCCCAAGGTAGGCCAACCGGCCAAACAGCCCCGGCGGGAGGATTCTTCCTCCAAAGCCTCGGAGGTTCTTGGGCATGCTACCAGGGCCTTGTCCTCGATTTAGCCCCCGATACCTTGTCCTGGAACTGTGGCACAGGGTTCCATGGCATAGTCCATCCAGCCACCTCCAGTCTCCCTTGATGAGCGAATCCAAGTCATTAAGTGAAGTCTGGCCACGATCCTGGTGGCTGTAGTGCCGGGGCCTTCGAGATCTTCTGGTTTCATCGCTTCGGTACAGACTCTCGATGTCCCTGCATCGGGAGTTTCGGAGACATGCAGGGCGCAGATGCCGACAGGCATGGAGCCTCAAACTACCCCAATGCACTTGGCAGCATTGGCTTCCGATCCTGCACAACATCAGCACCAGCCTTCAGCATCGACATCTAAGCATCATCGATACCACGGTACTGACAGTCACAACTTTGACTTTCTATCATGTTCCAGTACCGATTCTTTGGTCTCCGATGCAGAGTCTCTTGATTCTGAGCCACTCCTGGATATTCCATCAGATCCATCTCCAACACTCAAGAGGCGTCTGTCTCTCCTGAGGACATATTCTTCCAGGATTTCATCAAGGACATGGCTGCGACTCTCTCAATATCAGTGTCCATGGAATCAGAACTGAGGAACTTGACATCCTTCATTATCCCTCAGCACCTAAGGAGGCTGCTAAACTTCCCATCTATAACATTCTTCAGAACTTGATGCTCAGGATGTGGGAAGCACCACTAACCATTCTATCAATCAGCAGAAGTCTGGATGTTCTATATAGAGTTCCTCCTCCTCCAAGATTTCAAAAGCCACAATTTCCACACCATTCTATGGTGGTGGAGTTGGCCATGAGGAGGATTAAGAGCTCCAAAAACCACTCATTCCTTATCGTTCCTCCAGTTCAGTCCTTCACTTCTGGGTAGTATACCTCATCCTGCAGCATGGAGACTGGCATGTCAAAACTGTGACATCACTGGATGTACCCTGCTGGTCTCTCCCATCAGTCCCAGTGTGTCCAGTCTCCATGCAGCAGGAGGACGTAGTGAGCCTAGGTGCTGGGCTCACTAGAGGAACAGATAAGGAGCACATTTTAGGATAGTTAGTTTTAGGTGGGGGGGGGGGGGGGTATTTTCAGGGGTTATTTTATTCCCTATCACTTCTTTTATTTTTAGAGTGGTCTCTTTTAAAAAAAAAAAAAATTTGGTAAGGAATCCAATTAGCTTTCTGTGCTTTCTTTCTCACCTCTTAAACCTGCTCCGGTGCCCTGATCTGCTCTCCCCTCCCCTTCTGGTTTGAATGGAGAGGAGTTTTGCAGCAGTGAAGTCGATCTGCCTGAAAGATCCAGATTGCCTCGCGGTGTAGCTGGGCAGGGCAGCTGAGGCCAGAGAGCCCTCTCCGCGATTGCTGCTCACATTTCTCGGTGAGCAGGGTTGTGGATTGCAGGGCGGTCCAGCGTGCCGGCAAAGCACAGGAAATTGCCTGAGGGCATTTTTGGGGTAGGCTGAGCAAGTGAGTGCTCTGGCGAGGCGCGAACAGACGGGAAGGCTTGGGACCCTAATAGGGCTTGAGCGGCTGCAAACAGGCCCGACTGTTTTCACGGGCTGTTTCTTCCCGTGCTTTTTAGGCCGCGCATTTAGGCCTCGAGCCAGCTACACCTCTTCGAATCGCTCAGGCTCTGTAAGGAAGGCAGGTTCTTCCTTCTGTAAGGAAGGATGGATTCAATTAATTTACAGTCAAACCTCGGTTTTCATTTGCCCCGGTTTTCATACGCTTCGGTTTTCAACGTCTTTTTTGACTGAGATTTTGTCCCGGTTCTCGTACATCGCCTCGGTTTTCGTAAATTACATTACTGTAAATACATACACCCTCGCGCTGCACACCGGTCTGTATACACTGCCAGAACGCCCGCCCGGTCCCGGCAGCACTGCCCCCCGGACTCACCGATCGCCAGGGTGATGAGAAGCGAAAGCCAGCTGAGCACGTAAATGAAACACATCCTCGAGCCTGGTCAGAGTTAGAGAGGCAAGGATTGCGCAGAGAGGAAGGCCCCGATCTCGTCCACTGCCTGCCCGTTCTCTGGAGCGCCCTCTCAGGCTCGGAGGTAGCAGGGAAGAAAAGCTGTCAACGTAAGCAGGAGATGTTGCATGAATGTGGGAGGCAGTTCTTTCTCTTGCAGGGTACGTCTGAAGCTATATCATTAAGATTTTCTGCCATTCTGAAGCATTGAGCAGATAATGTAAAGGTATTTTAATGGGCTGAATCCAATGTGATTCCGAAGAGAGCTGGGCACAGCAGCTTGTCAGGGGTGGCTAAGGCCAGATGTTAACATACTGTACAGTACTGTACTTAGCTTGCTTTCAGTGATGTTAAATGTTCATTTATCCATTTCATTAGTCATTTATATTTCTCATTGTTTTCTGTATGTAAAAATATAGTTATTCTCTATAAAATGTATTTTTTATGAATATTTTTGGGTGTCTGGAACGGATTAATTGGATTTACATTATTTCTTATGGTAAATATTGCTTCAGTTTTCTTACGTTTCGGTTTTAGTCAGACTTTTTCGAACGGATTAATCATGAAAACCGAGGTTTGACTGTAATTTACTTTAGTTTAATTTAATGTAACTCAATTGGATTTAATTTAGTTTAATTTCTGGGTCCATTGTTTTTTTTTCTCTTGGGCCTCGGAGGAGACATTTAAAAAAAAAAAAAAGAGGAGGAGGAACAATTAAAGAACAGGAGAGCTATTTTATTTTCAGTTGGATCTTTCCTTACTGGCAGATAATTTATTGTATCTTATCTTATAGCTAATGCCTTCTCGACCACAGTGTTTGGTGTGTGGCACTCGCAGAGGCGCAGTCTTGGACGCAGAGGTCTGCAGGGGCTGTGCTGTGGCCTCATCCACTATCGAGCAGGAGATTCAAAATAAAGCTGGTGAGGGGGCTCAGAGTCCACTGGCAATAGGCGAAGCTGAGTCTCTGTTGGAACCTCCGTCCGTGTCCCTTCTGGAAAGCCAAACGGGGTCAGCTACGTCCGTGTCCACAACAGGGGCCGGGGGCGGCTCTTGGAGGTTTTTCTCCAGAGTTTGTGCTGATAATGGAGGAGGAGTGGCCTAGTGGTTGGGGCAGGGTACTTCAGGCCGGAAGGTCGAGGGTTCAAATCCCACTAGAGGACAGCAACCTTGGGCCAGAAGGACTGGGGTTTCTAGTCCCACAGGTGCTCCTTGTGGTCTTGGGCAAGCCACTTAACCCTCCATAACCCATGTTCCCTGTAAAATAGTTATCTCCAAGTTATAATGCCCTGTTCAATGTAATTTCAGTTTGTTCAATGTAAACCGCACTGATGCAGAATAGCGCAGTATATAAAAGAATGTAAATAAATAAATTAAATAATGCATCAAGCGTATTGCTTGTGGCAGCAGGGGACAGTGACGGATCTTTTACCGCCTGGTGCTGTGGTGCAGCAGTCAGGGTCAGAAAAGCCTGGTAGCAGTCTAGTGAGACCTCTCAAGAGGGCCCGACCTCGAGGATCAGCCCTTGGATTTGGATTGGCCCGAGGCGGAAGATATGGAGTTGGAACCTGAATCAGGAATGGAAGAACTTGAGGAAGGAGAGATTCCGGAGCCGGAGGATCAGGTGAGAATAACAAGAGTATTCCGAAAAGAAGAGCTTACAGTGCTCATTATGGAGTCTCTTCAGGCGCTCAACCTTACTTCGATCCAGCCAGCGGAGGGAGAGGGCCTGGAGGACCCTCTCATTCAGGCAGTGCGGCAAACTCGGGCAGTGTTCCCTGTTCATCGAGTAGTTAACCGAATGATCCAAGATGAATGAGATTTGCCAGAAGCTGGACTGCGAGCGTTAGAGCTATGAATAGGCTCTACCCCTTAGCGGATAAGGAGGAGAAGTTTCGTTCTCCGCATATGGAGGCAGCGGTATCAGCAGTCACGAAAAAGACGGCTATTCCGGTGGAAGGCAGTGCGGCCTTGAAGGATGCGCAAGACAGAAAAGTGGACGGCTTGTTGAAGCAAGCCTTTGAGGTTAATGCTTTCTCTTTGCAAGCTTGGGTGGCGAGAGCTTGCCTCAGGTGGTAACAACGCTTGCAGCATCCATCTCAGCAGACAGGAGTGCTTAATGGATGTGACACGGCTGGAATCAGGTTCGGCATATTTAGCGGATGTCCACTATGATTTGATTAGAGCATTGGCGAATAGTATGGCTTCCCTGGTAGCCGTGTGCCGTTATGTCTGGTTAAGAAATTGGGCGGCAGATGGTTCTTCTAAATCACATCTTGGCAAGCTTCCTTTTAAGGGGAAGTTGTTGTTTGGTGAAGATCTTGACAAGCTGGTTAAGGATTTGGGAGAGTCCAAAGGCAGAAGGCTGCCGGATGATAAACCTAAGCAAGGGAGACCCCTGCCGTCTTTGCGCGGTCAGTTTAGAGACTTCAGGCGATTTCGTACCCCTCAATTGGGAGGTTTTCAAAGAGGAAGATTTGTCTCCAGAGCGCAAGGGTTTCGTGGTTTTCAAGGAGCAGGTAGAGGATTTGCAGCAACCTCCTCCGCGGCAGTCAGAAAAACACAATGAAGCGAGGCAGGCCCGAGTAGGGGTTCAACCGATAGGAGGACGACTTTGGGAGTTTCTTCCTGCCTGGGTCCAGATAACATATGATCAATAGGTGTTGGAGGTAGTACGCGAAGGTTATGCTCTCAAATTTGCCCGACCGGTACTAGATTTGTTTGTCCTTTCTCCTTGCAGAGAGCAGCAGAGAACGGTAGCGGTTTGACAGACATTGGATCGTCTTACAGTTAGGAACGGTAGTGCCGGTTCCGCAGGAGCTCTACGGCGTCGGTCGTTGCTCTGTTTGTTTCGTAGTACCAAATAAGGACGGGTCCTTCCGTCCTATTCTGGATCTCAAGGGCGTAAATAATGTCTACAAGTGCCTCATTTTCACATGGAAACCTTACGATCGGTAATAGTGGCGGTTCGACAGGGGGAATTCTCCAGGACCAAGCAGGAAGTCAGTCCTCACATATGGGTGACGTCGGCGCCGACGGAGCCCTCGCGGAGCAATTTTCCCCAGCTTTCAAAGAAAGCCTTTGGGAATTGCAGCGCGCATGCGCGGTCCCCTTCCCACCCAAGGGTGCCATCTTAGCCAGTCTTCTTTTTTCCGCGGAGCCCTACAGACGTGCCCGTCTTGTCCCCGCTGAAAAAGTTGATTTTTCGTGATTTATTTCTATTTTTTCTTCGGTTCGACGCCGGTCTCTTTCCTGCCCGGACTCGCGACGCCGTTGCGAGTCCTTCTGTTATTTTTCGGTTTTTCTGATTTTCTGTCAGTTTCGTTTTCGGTTTTTCGCTGGCAGCCCGGTCCTTTGACCTTGCAGGGGCCCTTTTTCCCGCGATGGCTGCCAGTGGTTTCAAGCGGTGTGTTCAGTGTGACAGAAATATGTCACTCACTGACACACATGATAATTGCCTCCGCTGCCTTGGCCCGGATCACGAGGAACTGATCTGTGGGGCCTGCAGCAAAATGTCCTCCAAAGCGTTAAGGAGTCGGCGGCATCAGCGGGAACGAATCTTCGCTGATCCCACCCGTACCCGGACCTCGTCGGAGGCCTCGGCGTCCAGAGGTTCCAGCTCTGACCGTCGCCGGAGTTCCTCCGACAGGGGTTCTCCCTCCGGGGACCATCATCGGAAGGTGAAACCCGCGAGGGCGGCGTCGGACGCTCCTGGTTCCGCGAGGGCCAGGTCGCATAGCCCCGATAGCCGTCCCGGGTCTTTGGAGAAGGAACATCTCCCAAAGCGACCTCGTCTGGAGTCGGAGTTGCCTGCTCGGGTAAGTCCTGTAGTCCTCCTGGACTCGCCTCCGAGGGGTCCGACGTCGGGCCCCGAGTCGGGGGCTGCTGGGTCACCTGAGGTCGGACTCAGGTTGACGGCCTTGGAGAGCAGACTATCTGCCTTCATGGACCAGCAGCGGGCACTGATCGCTAGCCTCGCTGGCGTCTCTGCCCCGACCGCCGGGACATCTAAGTCGACCCCGGAGACCGAGCCGATCCTCGAATCCATGCGGGCTCGAGTCGATCCTCGGTCGAGGTCACCCTCGGCCTCCCGTTCGGGACCGAGGTCGTCGACGCCGACTCCCTCGGCGTCGGGGCGGCCGACGCCTCCGCCCGCCCGAACCGACCCCACCGATTCCTCCTCGGAGTCGGCCTGGGAGTCTGAAGAGGAAGAGTCACCTGATTCGTTTCGGACTCGGTGTGTCCCCTCGGACTCGCCTGAGTCCGAACCTCGGAAACAGTCCCCTCCGGAGGATGCCCGGTTCTCAGACTTCGTCAGGGATATGGCCAAGGCTTTGGCCTTCCCTGCGGATCCCGAGGAGGAGCCTCGAGCCGAAGAACTCGATGCCCTTCAGTACGACTCTCCCGCCAGGGAGCACTTTACTGTACCGGTTCCTCCCATGCTGGAACGACTACTCTTCAGCATGTGGGAGAGTCCGGCATCGTCGCCGGTATTAAGCAAGCGGGTCGATTCCATCTATCGAGTCCGCAAGAGTCCTGGCTTCCAAAAAGCACAGCTACCGCACCATTCCATGGTGGTGGAATCGGCCATGCATAGGCTTAAGAGCCAGAAGATGCACTCCTCGGTGCCTCCTGGCAGGGAGGCCCGCAACCTGGATGGCCTCAGTAAGAAGTGTTTCCAGGGCTCTATGCTTGCTTGTCAGGTCCAGACCTACCAGCTCTACATGGGCATGTATCTCAGAGACCTGGCTAAAGAGATAGCCGGATTCTCCGCTGGGCTGTCCGAGGAACCTTTGCGGAGGTTCCTAGCCTTGACAACTGGTATTCGGGAATGCTCCAAATTCATGTCTCGAGCAGCCTATGATGGCTTTGAAGCATCGGCACGAGTGGCCGCAGCCGGCATCGGTGCCCGCCGACAGGCTTGGCTTCAGTCGTCTGACCTTGAACCCTGGGTGCAGGACAGGTTGGTCGATGTCCCCTGCCGAGGTGAGAACCTCTTTGGCAAGCCCATGGCTGAAAAGGCTGCCCAAATCGAGACGGAGACTCTCACCAGAACTAGGCTTTCTAGGAAGACCTCCGCCCCTTCCCAGAAGAAGAAGGGCTCGGGAAAGAAGTCCTTTTACCCGAGAAAGGCGGCTGCCTATAAACACTACCCTCAATATCAGGCCTCCGCAGCTCCCCAACAGGGTCAGCAGGCCAAGGGACGGGGTAACGGGTCCCGTAGGCAGCAAGCCCCCAAGCCTGCACCACCGGCCCTGCTCAGCAGGGTGGGGGTTTTTGACTTCATCAGCATAGCCTCTCCCCCTCAGCTGGTTCCTCCCAGCACAGGAGGCCGGCTGGTTCACTTTGCCCACAGGTGGTCCAACATCACTTCAGATGCCTGGGTGCTTCATGTTGTGAGAGAAGGCTATCTTCTCCACTTCCACCAGATCCCTCCCTCCTCTTTCCCGGGAGAACCTCCACGACTCCCTCTGCACAGGGACTTACTCCTTCAGGAGTTAGCAAGTCTTCTGCAGGAACAGGCTGTGGAACCGGTGCCCCACCACCTGAGGGGTCAAGGCTTCTATTCCAGGTATTTCCTAATACCAGAAAGAACGGGAGGCCTCCGACCCATCCTGGACTTACGCAACCTCAACAAGTTCCTCGTCAGGGAGAAGTTCAAGATGCTTACCCTTGGAATCCTTCTGCCCTACCTCCAGCAGGGAGATTGGCTATGCTCCTTGGATCTAAAGGATGCCTACACGCACATCCTCATCCACCCAAGCCACCGCCAATACCTAAGGTTTGTGGTGGCAGGAAATCATTACCAGTACAGAGTACTGCCCTTTGGCCTATCCTCCGCACCACGAGTCTTCACAAAATGTCTTGCGGTGGTGGCGGCTTATCTCCGGCTTCACGGCCTCTATGTCTTTCCGTACCTCGACGACTGGCTCATCAGAGCATCGTCCTCTCCAGAAGTCACAAATGCCACACACCGCACTGTGACTCTTCTGCAGTACTTGGGCTTTGTCATAAACTTCGCAAAGTCCACTTTGCTCCCCTCGCAAGATCTCGAGTTCATCGGCGCAAGACTGCACACTCTTCAGGCACGAGCTTTCCTGCCTCTCAACAGGGCTCAACGGCTCATGGACCTAGCCGGCCGTTTTCGCAGCCAGTCCCTGGTCTCAGCCAGGCGCTTCCTGAGACTACTCGGCCATATGGCTTCCACCGTCCACGTGACCCCCAATGCCCGCCTGAATATGCGGCCTGCTCAGTGGTGCCTTCGCAAGCAGTGGCAACAAGCCACGGGCGGCCTAACCGACTTACTGCGCGTCTCCGGCCCGCTGGCCTCTTCTCTACAGTGGTGGCTTCATCGGCCGAACCTGGTGCTCGGAATGCCTTTTCAGTCTCCTCTGCCGGCTCAAGTGCTGACGACTGATGCTTCTCTCCTAGGATGGGGAGCGCATTGCCAAGGGGCATGTACTCAGGGTCTCTGGACCACGTGGGAGTCTGCTCAGCAGATCAACTTCCTGGAGCTCAGAGCAATCCGTCTGGCTCTCAAGGCTTTCTCCCACCTGACTTCTCACCAGTCCGTCCTTGTCCAGACGGACAATCAAGTTGCCATGTTCTACGTGAACAAACAGGGAGGCACGGGCTCCTTCCTTCTCTGTCGAGAAGCACAGAAGCTCTGCTTTTGGGCCGTCAGCCATGGCATTCGTCTCAAGGCAGTTTATCTCCCAGGCCAAGAAAATTGCCTGGCGGACAAACTCAGCAGGATCCTCCAGCCGCACGAGTGGCGCCTGGATCCCTTGGTAGTTCAGAAACTTTTTCTGACGTGGGGCCTCCCCACGATGGATCTCTTTGCCAGTCCTCTCAACCGGCAACTTCCTCGCTTCTGCTCTCGTCAGCCGCATCCCCTTCGAGTGGCGGCGGATGCTTTTCTGCTCTCATGGTCGAAGAGCCTTCTGTATGCCTTTCATCCCATACCGCTAGTCTCTCGAACTCTTTTCAAGGTTCTCCGAGACAAAGCTTCCATGATCCTGATAGCTCCTCGCTGGCCCAGACAGCCGTGGTTTCCACTCCTGCTGCAATTAGCGGTGGAGGATCCGTTCCCTCTGGGGTTTCAACCGGATCTCCTAACACAGGATCAGGGGTCCCTGCTACACCCCAACCTCAGATCTCTACATCTGATGGCCTGGCTGCTGAAAGGGTAGTCCTTGCTCCCTTTCTACTGCCGGCAGAGGTGGAAGAGGTCGTCCTAGCTTCTCGGCGACCTTCTACCCGCAAATGCTACGCCCTTAAATGGCGTCGCTTTTCCGCTTGGTGTGCCCAGCAGTCTCAGGATCCCTTCTCCTGCTCGGTGTCGGTGATCTTGCAGTACTTGCTCTACCTCTCTAATCTGGGACTTAAGTCCAACTCCGTCAAAGTTCACCTCAGTGCTCTTTCAGCACATCATGTGCCGGTGGACGGCAGACCTCTTTCCAGCGACCCTCTCGTAGCGAGGTTTCTCCGAGGTCTCCTTCTACTTAAACCACCTCTGCGCCCGCCAGCACCTGACTGGGATCTGAATGTGGTTTTACAGCGGATCACCTGTCCGCCTTTTGAACCTATGGCTACCTGTTCTCTCCGTTTTTTCTTTCTTGGAAAACTTTATTCCTGATAGCCCTCACTTCCGCTAGACGCGTAAGTGAATTGCAGGCCCTCGTGTCTGATCCCCCTTACACTCGGTTCTACAAAAATAGGGTAGTCCTACGGACTCACCCAAAATTTCTTCCAAAAGTGGTCTCCCCTTTTCACATCAATCAGGAGGTGGTACTTCCGACCTTCTTTCCCAGGCCACACTCCAGCCGAGCTGAAATGGTCCTGCATACCCTGGACTGTAGAAGGGCATTAAACTTCTACCTTGACCGTACGCGGGAGCACCGTAAAGCTGCTCAGCTTTTTGTGTCTTTTGACCCCAATAAATTGGGGCTCCCTGTCTCCAAGCGTACTCTGTCCATCTGGGTTGCTGACTGTATCGCTTGGGCTTATGGGGCAGCCGGACTCTCGTTAGAAAGTCGAGTCACGGCTCGTGTTCGGGCGAAGGCTACGTCAGTGGCTTACCTCCGCTCTGTTCCGTTGGCAGACATCTGCCGGGCCGCTACTTGGTCTTCGAGCCAGACTTTTGCGGTCCATTACTGCCTCGAGAGGGAGTCCCGCAGGGACAGTGCTTTCGGACAGGCAGTCCTCCGAAATCTCTTCGAGGTTTGAGCAACTCCTACCCTCCATCCCGGATGGGGGCTACCGGTGGGTAATAATTCAGTGAAGATTCCTTCCTTCTGTGCTGCTGAGCTAGAGGGAGCTCATTTTTGTGCTTAGGGTCTCCGGTAGCCTTAAGCTTGGGAGTCCCATATGTGAGGACTGACTTCCTGCTTGGTCCTGGAGAAAGCGTAGTTACTCACCTGTAACAGGTGTTCTCCAGGAGCAGCAGGAATCAGTCCTCACAACCCTCCCTCCTCCCCTTGGAGTTGCAATTATCTGCTTTAGTTTTTTTGCAAATTTTTATGCTGTCTTTTAGCTATGTCATCTGACTGGCTAAGATGGCACCCTTGGGCGGGAAGGGGACCGCGCATGCGCGCTGCAATTCCCAAAGGCTTTCTTTGAAAGCTGGGGAAAATTGCTCCGCGAGGGCTCCGTCGGCGCCGACGTCACCCATATGTGAGGACTGATTCCTGCTGCTCCTGGAGAACACCTGTTACAGGTGAGTAACTACGCTTTTTTGACATCCCTCGATCTTACCGAGGTGTATTTGCACATCCCTATCAGATCAGTTCATCAGATGTTTCTAAGGTTCGCTCTTCCATGGGGGCATTTTCAGTTTCAAGCCTTGCCCTTCGGTTTAGCAACGGCTCCGCGCACCTTCACCAAGGTTATGGTGGTGGTAGTGGCGGCTCTGCGAAAAGAAGGAATCTTAGTTCACCCGTACCTCAACGATTCAGGTGAAATCTAAGGATGAGACCGTTCAAGTTGCAAACAGAGTTGTGGAGTTCCTTCAGAGTCTCAGCTGGGTAGTCAATGCGTCCACGAGCCTTTTGGTTCCGTCGCAGGTTCTAGAGTACTTAAGAGTGCAGTTCAACACTCAATTGTGAGCAGTGTTTCTGCCAGACCAACGAGCTCAGGCTCTTCGGCAGCTAGTGTGCAAGTTTGTATCAACTCCAGCTCCGTCAGCTTGGAGCTATCTTCACATGCTAGGGACTATGGCGGCAACTCTGGAGGTAGTGCCATGGGCCAGAGCTCTGGAGGTAGTGCCATGGGCCAGAAGTCGTTGCTCCAACGCTGGTCGCACCAGAACAATTCTCTAAACAAACGTCTTGAAGGACTAGAAAAAGGGACTGTTACTTCTGAAGAGAGATCTGCAACTGTGAGTATATACTTCTGGTAATTTTCTAAAAGGAATTCTTTGTATTAAAGCTAATTAATCTGTGAACCCACTATTTTTTGTTAAATCAGTCAGGGCCTAGTAGCAGCAGTTTAAATATAAAACACAGAGGAGAACTTTCTGGTTACATTTCATACCCAGCAGAGAGCTTGTAGTTTAAATTTAATAGTCACTCAGGGCCTAGTAACAGCAAAGTACTTTTAGTTTAAATTTAAAACACAGAAGAGGGAGAGTGGAGCTCAGCTGATGAGCACTTGCGGGCTGTAGACGCTGTGAGTGATGTCCTGCGTCTGTGCATTTAATCCAGCCTTGAGCCGCGGGACGCCGGAGAGTGGAGCTCAGCTGATCGGGCAGAGGAGAGCACCTGCGGGCTGTAGACGCTGTGAGTGACGTCCTGCGTCTGTGCATTTAATCCAGCCTTGAGCCGCGGGCAGGCCACGCCCCTTTGGAGCCCCTTCGGAGTTTTTCGGAGATTGGAGGAGTTACGGCTGTGTGAACGGCAATGGGGAAGAGAAGGAAGAAGAATTCTGTAACTGCCTCGAATACGAAAGCCCAGAAGAACGAAGGCCCTATGGATAGGCATTTAGTGAAACGGGTCCTGGAAGATAACAGCAGTTTTGAGGCCTCTTCCTCGGTGAGTACTCCCTCATTGTCTGCCTCCTCCCCAATAGGGGTGTCTACCCTTCCCCATTCGTCACAAGAGCAGAGAGTCCCGCCGAATGACGGAGCGATAAGAGTACCGTCAATAGTTTCGCTGGTACCAGAGTTGGGACTGTCTTCAGGAGATGTAATTGTATCAACTGTGAAGGTCCCTGTACCCAAAGTGATTCATGTCCCGCCTTTGGTGGGGGGTGAAAGGATTTCCTTATCTCCTCCTCAGGATGTGACACTAAAGGATATTTGGGCGGTAGTTTCGCGAACTGAAGCAGTCCTTACAGGAACTATGGGACAAATTGAAGAATTCACTAAAGAATCTGTTGCTAAATTTATGGATTATGATGTACAATTAGGGCAGATAGGGGAACGACTGGGTCAGATAGAAGCGAAGGTGGGTACTGTGCAAGCAGTCTGTCGCTTCGGTAAAAGAGAGTTTGTATTTTCATAAGCAATTTGAGGTTTGTGAGAATATGATGCGTGTAAAGAATTTGAGGTTTTTTAATTTCCCTATAACGCATTATCTCTCCCCACTTATTTTATTTCACAAATATTTAAAGGAGGTATTACTTTTTGATCAACCGGAGATCTTTAAGTTTGCTAACATTTATTATGTTACTAGAAATAAAAAAGTGATTACTGTGGAAAGTGGTGGGGCTGTCCAGGAAAGTTCTCCTCAGACCCTAGATATTTCTGATTTCCTTGAGTCCTCTCTAGATATTATTGCTGCTCGTGCAACTTTAGTAGTTACTTTTTTATCTGAGATGGACAAGAATCTTATTTTGAAATCTTATTTTCCAAAAAAGATGAATTTATTTTGTGGCCAGAAAGTGTTGCTCTTCCCTGATGTGTCACGGATAACCCAGATGCGCCGCAAGGCATTTTTGGAATTGAAAGAGCGGACATTGGCAGTGGGAGCTTCGTTTTTTCTTAAGTTCCCCTGTAAATGTGTAGTAGGCTATTCGGGGAAGAGCTATAGCTTTTTGGAACCTGATCATTTATTGGTTTTTCTGACTAATCATGAGCCCTTGGTTCCAGTGACGAATTAGTAATATAGGGTATAAAATACGTTTAGTTCTTGCTCTGCTAAAGTTTAATGTGATTATGTAATGTGTTTCTTTATATAATTGGATTCCCACTCTCCCATAATGTGGGCTTGTATTTTTGATGTGGTTGGGTGGTGGTTGGCCTTGGGCTATCCCTTCCCTTGATTGTATTTTTTGTTATGTTTTCTTCATATTGCCTTTTTTTTATTCTGTATGTAAAATATAGAAATTCAATAAAATTAAAAAAAAAAACACAGAAGAGAGCTTTCTGGTTAAATTTAGAACCCAGCAGAGAGCTTGCAGTTTAGATTTCATAAGAAGTTAGAGCCTAGCAGCAGCTAAGAGCTATAATTTAAATCAAATCAGAATTTAGCTTACCTCAGCAGCACAAGACAGGGTACTGTGTAGCAGCCCTCTTTTAATAAGTGTTATTTCCCTCCCTCCCCTGGGATAATCATAGCTTTATAGGTACTTAGACATCTTACAAGACAGGAGGTGCTCTCAGGTGAAGCTCATTACCCAAATCAGTCATACACTAAGGACCTGAGATTAGTTAAGCTTCAGGTGAACAAGGTATATTACACGTATTAGGTACAGTTTTATTAGTATAAATATCCATAGCAACCCTTAGTAAGTAAAGAACTTAGATCTAAACACAAATTTAAAACTAAGATGCAGACAGCAGTCCAGCAGCGGGATGGGGGCTTTCCAGTCTTTTGCATTGAGTGTCACATGTATGATTTTCTCCCAGTTGGTGAGAGGTCTTACGTGTGCACTAGGTGCAAGGAGCTCTTTGCTCTCAGGGAACGAGTCCGTTCTCTAGAGGCTAAAGTAGCAGACTTGGAAAGCATAAGACAGACAGAGAGGTACATAGATGAGACCTACAAGGATATAGTCCTAAAGTCCCAACTCCAGTCTGGCAGCATCCCTGTTGCCATGGAGGAGAGAGGTCACATGACAGGACAGCATCACCCTGGTGTGGCAGGAAGTGATCCTGTAACTAGGACCTGTCCTCCAGGTGATGTAAAACCCTCTCGCACCGAGGAAGTTTCTCCAGGGCCATGTGCCCATGAGGGAAGGGTTAGGACAGCCGTTATAATTGGTGATTCGATCATTAGGCATGTAGATAGCTGGGTGGCTGGTGGACGTGAGGATCGCCTGGTAACATGCCTGCCTGGTGTGAAGGTAGCGGACCTCACGCGCCACCTAGATAAGGTCTTAGATAGTGCTGGGGAGGAGTCTGCTGTCTTGGTACATGTCGGTACCAATGACATAGGAAAATGTGGTAGGGAGGTTCTGGAGGCTAAATTTAGGCTTTTAGGTAGGAAGTTGAAATCCAGAACTTCCAGGGTAGCGTTCTCCGAAATGCTTCCTGTTCCACGCGCAGGACCCAAAAGGCAGGCAGAGCTCCGGAGTCTCAATGCGTGGATGAGACAATGGTGCAGAGATGAGGGTTTTGGATTTGTTAGGAACTGGGGAACATTCTGGGGAAAGGAGGGGCTCTTCCGAAGGGATGGGCTTCACCTTAACCAGGATGGAACCAGGCTGCTGGCATTAACCTTTAAAAAGGAGATACAGCAGCTTTTAAACTAGATAGTAGGGGAAAACCGACAGTCGCCCAAGAGCGGATGGTTCGGAAGAATGTATCTTTGAAGGATACTACCAAAAGCAGAGAGGTTCCACAAAAGAGTAAAATAGCCCAAATGCCCTCAAGTATGGAGCAGACTGAGCTTAAAGATCCCAAATTACCCATGTCTAACAATAGCCAAATTAATATGAGTAAAATACATTCTCTAAAATGCTTGTATGCAAATGCTAGAAGTCTAGAAAATAAGATGGGAGAGTTAGAATATATAGCACTAAATGAAAGGTTAGATATGATTGGAATATCAGAGACATGGTGGAAGGAGGACAACCAGTGGGACAATGATACCTGGGTACAAACTATATCGTAATGATAGAGCTGATCAAATTGGTGGAGGGGTTGCTCTCTATGTTAGAGAGGGCATTGAGTCAGAAAGGATTAACGTTTTGCAGGAAACAAAATCTGTAGAATCTATATGGATAGAAATTCCATGTAAAAGAAGGAAGGCAATGGCAGTGGGGGTGTACTATCGAGCGCCTTGCCAGAATGACCAAATGGATGATGAAATGCTCAAAGAAATCAAGGAAGCTAACAAAAGTTACAGCGCAGTAATAATAATGGGTGATTTCCACTACCCCGGTATCGACTGGGTCAGTGTCACGTCAGGACATGCTAGGGAGATAAAGTTCCTAGATGAAATAAATGACTGCTTCTTGGAGCAGCCGGTTCATGAACCGACCAGAGGGGAAGCCATATTAACCTAGTCCTTAATGGAACACCAGATCTAGTGCAAGAGATAAGGTTGTTGGGGCCACTTGGCAATAGTGATCATAGCATGATCGCCTTTGATTTAATTAGTGGAGGAGGGATAGTAAGGAAATCCACAGTACTACCTTTTAACTTTCGAAAGGGAAACTATGATAAAATGAGGAAAACAGTTAAGAAAAAACGGAAAGGAGCAGTTGCAAAGGTTAAAGATGTACATCAGGCTTGGCTGTTGTTGAAAAATACTATCTTGGAAGCCCAGACCAGCTGTATTCCACACTTTAAGAAAAGTGGAAGGAAGTCCAAAAAACTGCCAGCATGGTTTAAAGGTGAGGTCAGAGAGGCTGTTGCCAAAAAAGCATCTTTCAGGAAATGGAAAAAAGAGCCAAAAAACAAAACCTGGAAACAGCACAAGCACTGGCAAGTCAAATGCAAGGCATTGATAAGGCAGGCAAAGGGAGAATTTGAGAAGAAGCTTGCTGCGGAAGCAAAAACGCGAAGTAAAGACCTTTTCAAGTACATTCGTAGCAAAAAACCTGTGAGAGAGTCAGTTGGTCCATTAGATGATAAAGGGGTTAAAGGAGCACTAAGAGGCGACAAGGCGATAGCGGAGAGATTGAATGAATTCTTTGCTTCGGTCTTTACTGAGGAAGATATAGGGATGTTACCCATGACTGAAGTGGTATTTAAAGGTGCGGAAGAATTGAAGGAAATATCGATACATTGGGAAGATGTATTACAACTATTAGATAAACTGAAGAGTAGCAAATCACCTGGGCCGGATGGTATACATCCAAGGGTGTTGAAAGAAATGAAATACGAGATTGCAGACCTGCTATTAGTAATCTGTGAACTATCATTAAAATCATCTCTAATACCTGAAGATGGGAGGATCGCCAATGTAACACCAATTGTTAAAAAGGGTTCCAGGGGTGATCCGGGAAACTACAGACCGGTGAGCCTGACATCAGTACCGGGAAAAATGTTAGAAACCATCATAAGAACATAAGATATGCCATACTGGGTCAGACCAAGGTCCATCAAGCCCAGTATTCTGTTTCCAACAGTGGCCAATCTAGGTCATATGTACCTAGCAGATTCCCCAAGAGACACAAGTTCCACAATGCTTGTACTGGGTCAAGCATTGATATCTTCGGTCACTTCTTAATAATGGTTTATGGACCTTTCCTCCAGGAACTTGTCCAAACCTTTTTTAAACCCAGCTACACTAACAGCCTTTACTACATCCTCCAGTAACAAATTCCAGAGTTCGATTACACGTTGAGTGAAAAAATACTTTCTTTTATTAGTCTTAAATAGTTTACCCTGTAGCTTCATTGCATGTCCCCTAGTCTTTCTATATTCTGATAAGGTAAACAATCGATCTACGTTTACCCGTTCCACTCCGTTCATTAATTTATAGACTTCTATCATATCTCCCCTCAGCCGTCTCTTTTCCAGGTTAAAGAGCCCTAACCTTTTTAGCCTTTCTTCATAGGAGTATCCTTCCATCCCCTTTACCATTTTGGTGGCTCTTCTCTGTAACTTTTCTAAAATCGCTATATCCTTTTTAAGATACGGCGACCAGAATTGCACACAATATTCAAGGTGCGGTCTCGCCATGGAACGATATAGAGGCATTATAATTCCTTTTGTTTTATTTTCCATTCCTTTCCTTATCATACCTAGCATTCTATTGCTCTCTTGGCCGCCGCTGCACACTGGGCCGAGGGTTTTAACATGGTATCCACAATGACGCCTAAATCTTTTTCCTGGGTGGTGGTTCCTAATGTTGAACCTTGCATCGTGTAACGATAGTTTGGGTTGTTCTTCCCTAGGTGCATAACCTTGCACTTGTCCACATTAAATTTCATCTGCCATTTTGATGCCCAGTCTTCCAATTTATCAAGATCCTCTTGGAATTATTCACAATCCTCTTGGGTTTTAACAACTTTAAATAGTTTTGTGTCATCTGCAAATTTGATAACCTCACTCGTTATTCCACTTTCCAGGTCATTTATGAATATGTCAAAAAGCAGCGGATCCAGCACAGATCCCTGGGGTACACCACTATTCACCTTTCTCCATTGGGAAAATTGGCCATTTAGCCCTACCCTCTGCTTTCTATCTTTTAACCAGTTCCTGATCCACAATAGTACACTGCCTCCTATCCCATGACTTTTTAGTTTTGCCAAAAGTCTCTGATGAGGGACCTTGTCAAAGGCTTTCTGAAAGTCCAGATACACAATATCAACCGACTCACCTTGGTCCACCTGTTTATTCACTCCTTCAAAAAAACATAACAGATTAGTAAGACAAGATCTTCCTTGTCTAAAGCCATGTTGGCTGTCTCCCATTAGGTTGTGACTATCTACATGCTGAGTAATTTTATTCTTTATGATGGTTTCTATCATTTTTCCCGGTACTGACGTTAGGCTCACCGGTCTGTAGTTTCCCGGATCACCCCTGGAACCCTTTTTAAAAATTGGTGTTACATTGGCGATCCTCCAATCTTCAGGTATTAGAGATGATTTTAATGATAGTTCACAGATTACTGATAGCAGTTCTGCAATCTCATATTTCAGTTCTTTCAACACCCTTGGATGTATACCATCCGGCCCAGGTGATTTGCTACTCTTCAGTTTATCTAATAGTTGTAAGACATCTTCCCGATGTATCGATATTTCCTTCAATTCTTCCGCACCTTTAAATACCACTTCAGTCATGGGTAACATCCCTACATCTTCCTCAGTAAAGACCGAAGCAAGGAATTCATTCAGTCTCTCCGCTATCGCCTTGCCGCCTCTTAGTGCTCCTTTAACCCCTTTATCATCTAATGGACCAACTGACTCTCTCACAGGTTTTTTGCTACGAATGTACTTGAAAAGGTCTTTATTTCGCGTTTTTGCTTCCGCAGCAAGCTTCTTCTCAAATTCTCTCTTTGCCTGCCTTATCAATGCCTTGCATTTGACTTGCCAGTGCTTGTGCTGTTTCCAGGTTTCGTTGTTTGGCTCTTTTTTCCATTTCCTGAAAGATGCTTTTTTGGCAACAACAGCCTCTCTGACCTCACCTTTAAACCATGCTGGCAGTTTTTTGGACTTCCTTCCACTTTCCTTAAAGCGTGGAATACAGCTGGTCTGGGCTTCCAAGTTAGTATTTTTCAACAATACCCAAGCTTGATGTACGTCTTTAACCTTCGCAACTGCTCCTTTTAGTTTTTTCTTAACTGTTTTCCTCATTTTATCATAGTCTCCCTTTCGAAAGTTAAAAGGTAGTACTGTGGATTTCCTTACTATCCCTCCTCCACTAATTAAATCAAAGGCGATCATGCTATGATCACTATTGCCAAGTGGCCCCAACACCCTTATCTCTTGCACTAGATCTGGTGTTCCACTAAGGACTAGGTCTAATATGGCTTCCCCTCTGGTCGGTTCATGAACCAGCTGCTCCAAGAAGCAGTCATTTATTTCATCTAGGAACTTTATCTCCCTAGCATGTCCTGACGTGACACTGACCCAGTCGATACCGGGGTAATTGAAATCACCCATTATTATTACTGTGCTGTAGCTTTTGTTAGCTTCCTTGATTTCTTTGAGCATGTCATCATCCATTTGGTCATTCTGGCCAGGTGCTCGATAGTACACCCCCACTGCCATCGCCTTCCCCCTTTTATATGGAATTTCAATGCATATAGATTCTACAGCAGATTTTGTTTCCTGCAAAACTTTAATCCTTTCTGAGTCAATGCCCTCTCTAACATAGAGCGCAACCCCTCCACCTATTTGATCATCTCTATCATTACGATATAGTTTGTACCCAAGTATCACACTGTCCCACTGGTTGTCCTCCTTCCACCATGTCTCTGATATTCCAATCATATCTAACCTTTCATTTAGTGCTATATATTCTAACTCTCCCATCTTATTCTTTAGACTTCTAGCATTTGCATACAAGCATTTTAGAGAATGTATTTTATTCATGTTAATTTGGCTATTGTTAGACATGGGTAAATTGGGATCTTTAAGCTCTGTCTGCTCCATACTTGAGGGCATTTGGGCTACTTTACTCTTTTGTGGAACCTCTCTGCTTTTGGTAGTATCCTTCAAGGATACATTCTTCCGAACCATCCGCTCTTGGGCGACTGTCGGTTTTCCCCTAATATCTAGTTTAAAAGCTGCTCTATCTCCTTTTTAAAGGTTAATGCCAGCAGCCTGGTTCCATCCCGGTTAAGGTGAAGCCCATCCCTTCGGAAGAGCCCCTCCTTTCCCCAGAATGTTCCCCAGTTCCTAACAAATCCAAAACCCTCATCTCTGCACCATTGTCTCATCCACGCATTGAGACTCCGGAGCTCTGCCTGCCTTTTGGGTCCTGCGCGTGGAACAGGAAGCATTTCGGAGAACGCTATCCTGGAAGTTCTGGATTTCAACTTCCTACCTAAAAGCCTAAATTTAGCCTCCAGAACCTCCCTACCACATTTTCCTATGTCATTGGTACCGACATGTACCAAGACAGCAGACTCCTCCCCAGCACTATCTAAGACCTTATCTAGGTGGTGCGTGAGGTCCGCTACCTTCGCACCAGGCAGGCATGTTACCAGGCGATCCTCATGTCCACCAGCCACCCAGCTATCTACATGCCTAATGATCGAATCACCAACTATAACGGCTGTCCTAACCCTTCCCTCATGGGCACATGGCCCTGGAGAAACTTCCTCGGTGCGAGAGGGTTTTACATCACCTGGAGAATAAAATTACTCAGCATGTAGATAGTCATGACCTAGTGGGAGACAGTCAACATGGCTTTAGACAAGGAAGATCTTGTCTTACTAATCTGTTATGTTTTTTTGAAGGAGTGAATAATCAGGTGGACAAAGGTGAGTCGGTTGATATTGTGTATCTGGACTTTCAGAAAGCCTTTGACAAGGTCCCTCATCGGAGACTTTTGGCAAAACTAAAGAGTCATGGGTAAGGAGGCAGTGTACTATTGTGGATCAGGAACTGGTTAAAAGATAGAAAGCAGAGAGTAGGGCTAAATGGCCAATTTTCCCAATGGAGAAAGGTGAATAGTGGTGTACCCCAGGGATCTGTGCTGGGTCCTCTGCTTTTTGACATATTCATAAATGACCTGGAAAGTGGTATAACGAGTGAGGTTATCAAATTTGTAGATGACACAAAGCTATTTAAAGTTGTTAAAACCCAAGAGGATTGTGGAAAATTGCAAGAGGATCTTGATAAATTGGAAGACTGGGCATCAAAATGGCAGATGAAATTTAATGTGGACAAGTGCAAAGTTATGCACCTAGGGAAGAACAACCCAAACTATGGTTACACGATGCAAGGTTCCACATTAGGAACCACCACCCAAGAAAAAGATTTAGGCGTCATTGTGGATACCATGTTAAAACCCTCGGCCCGGTGTGCAGCAGCAGCCAAGAGAGCAAATAGAATGCTAGGTATGATAAGGAAAGGAATGGAAAATAAAACAAAAGATATTATAATGCCTCTATATCGTTCCATGGTGAGACCGCACCTTGAATAATGTGTGCAATTCTGGTCGCCGTATCTTAAAAAGGATATAGCTATTTTAGAAAAGGTTCAGAGAAGAGCCACCAAAATGGTAAAGGGGATAGGAGGATACTCCTATGAAGAAAGGCTAAAAAGGTTGGGGCTCTTTAACCTGGAAAAGAGACGGCTGAGGGGAGATATGATAGAAGTCTATAAATTAATGAACGGAGTGGAACGGGTAAACGTAGATCAATTGTTTACCTTATCAGAATATAGAAAGACTAGGGGACATGCAATGAAGCTACAGGGTAAACTATTTAAGATTAATAAAAGAAAATATTTTTTCACTCAACGTGTAATCAAACTCTGGAATTTACCGGAGGATGTAGTAAAGGCTGTTAGTGTAGCTGGGTTTAAAAAAGGTTTGGACAAGTTCCTGGAGGAAAGGTCCATAAACCATTATTAAGAAGGGACCCAGGATATCAATGCTTGAACCAATACAAGCATTGTGGAACCTGTGTCCCTTGGGGAAACTGCTAGGTACGTATGACCTAGATTGGCCACTGTTGGAAACAGAATACTGGACTTGATGGACCTTGGTCTGACCCAGTATGGCATATCTTATGTTCTTATGTTATGTCTTCCATGTTCTTTGCGGGTCAGGAAGTCCTTTCAGTGGTGGCTTTGCCCAGGAAATCTGGCGGCAGGCATGCCACTGGAGCAATCGCAGTGGCTTCCGGTGTTGACAGATGCGAGTCTCGCAGGTTGGGGAGCACATTGAAGGGATCTCTTCTTTCAAGGAAATTGGAATGACTAGGCGGTCCAGTGGTCGATTAACCATCTGGAACTGCGAGCAGTGGTTCTAGCTCTGCAAGCGTTCAAAACCATGGTGAAAGGTCGAGCGGTGCGAGTGCTATCGGACAATTCTACGATGGTGGCTTACCTGAATCGGCAGGGCGGCACTGGAAGCGCTGCCATGGAGGAGGAAGCAGGAGCTGTGTTCGCCTGTGTGGAGCCTCGACTACAGGTGATCTCGGCGGCGCACATTGCGGGAACAGGCAGTGTGATGGCAAATTTTCTCAGTAGAGTCCGCATGGATGCAAGAGAATGGGAGCTTCATCCGGAAGTATTTGCTCAGATAGTCCACAGGTGGGGTCCTCCAATTATAGATCTCATGGCGACTTTTCGGTCGGCCAAGGCGAGCCGTTTTTACAGCAGAAGATGAGAAAGGATGTCAGAGGGGATCGAGGCTCTGATGCAATATTTGCCATCGCCCGGTCTTCTCTGTCTTCCCCCTTGGGCGCTAATAGGAGGAATGGTTCAGTGCATCGAGGTTCATCGGGGGAGAGTAGTGTTAGTGGCACCAGATTGGCCGAGACGTCCATGGTATGCCAATCTAGTCCGACTTCTCGACGGGGATCCTTGGCGATTGCCGGCAACGACGAGTCTTTTGATTCAGGGTCTGCTTCGAATGCCTCAGGTGGATCGGTTCTCGCTTACAAGCTTGGCCATTGAAAGGGCGAGGTTATGGAAAAAAAGTTATTCTGGAGCGGTAATTACAACATTACTTTGGGCCAGAAAGAGTTCCACATCCTTAGCATATGTGCGAATATGACATATATTAGAGGACTAGTGCTGTCAGCGGCAGGTCCGTTCTTCCAGTTTCCGTGCCTATGGCATTAAGTTTCTTACAGGATGGTTTTGATAAGGGTCTGGCAGCCAGCTTCTTAAGGGTCCAGCTGGCGGCTCTTTCTTGCTATAGAGGTAAAGTCCAAGTGGTGGCTTTGGGCTCTCACATTGACGTGGTTCGTTTTTTAAAAACGGTATCTAGGCTACTGCCTTCTCGCAGAATAGTGGTGCCTCCGTGGGATCTCAACTTGGTTTTGGGGGCGTTGACTAGGGAATCTGTCGAGCCCTTGCATCAAGCTTCCATCAAGGATTTAACCTTAGACACTGTTTTTAGTGGCCATTTGTTCGGTGTGACAAGTTTCGGAATTGCAAGCGTTGTCCTGTCGAGCTGTTTTTGTCTTTTTCTAGGGAAAAGGTGGTGTTTGCGGCTAGTACCATGTTTTTTGCCCAAGGTATTCCTTTTCACATGAATCAATCGGTTTCATTGCCAGTATTAGGGCCTACGGAGGAGAACTCCTCGGACCGTAGTCTACATTGCTTGGATATAAAGAGAATTCTCCAGGACCAAGCAGGAAGTCAGTCCTCACATTATGGCTGACGAGGGCGCCGGTGGAGCCCTCGTGCGGAGCATTTCCCCATCTTTCAAAGAAAGCCTTTGAGAATGCAGCATGCATGCGTGGTCCCCTTCCCACCCAAGGGTGCCATCTTGCTCAGTCGTCTTTTTTCCGTGGAGCCCGACGGACGTGTTTCGTTTTCACCCGAGAAAAAAGTTGATTTTCTGCATGGATCTGTGTTTTTCTTCGGTTCGACGCCGGTTTTCCCTTTCCCGCTTGTCCCCGGTACACGGGTATCGAGCCCAGACTTCATTTTTTGTTTTTTGTCCTTTGTGACTAGCGTTCGCGCCTTTTTTCTATTTTTCACTGGCAGCCCTGTCTTTTGACCTTGCAGGGGCCCTTTTTCCCCCAATGGCTGCCAGAGGGTTTAAAAAGTGTGATCGGTGTAAGAAACTGATGTCTCTCACCGACATACATGACTGCTGCCTCGGACCCGATCATGTCCTGCTGATCTGTGGCCCGAGTGGGAAAATGTCCTCAAAGGAGTTGAGGAGCCGTCAGCATCAGAAGGAAAGAATCTTCTCTGACTCTGCGTCCGGCCAGGCCCGGACTTCGTCAGAGGCCTCGACGTCTCGGGACTCCGGTTCCGAGCATCGCCGGGGTTCCTCTGAGAGGGGGTCTCCCTCACGGGAGCACCGCAGGAAGAAGAAACCCGCGAGGGTGGCGTTGGTGGACACACTTGGCTCCTCGAGAGCCAAGTCGCATAGCCCTGAACGCCGTCCCGGGTCTTCGGAGTCAGAGAGGCCTGCTAAACAACCTCGTGTGGAGACGGAGTCCCCGAGTCACGTGAGTACTATAGTTCTCGTGGACTATCCTTCGGGGGAGCTGACGTCGGGTCCGATGCCGTCGGGGCCCGAGTCGGGGGCTGTTGAGTCTCCTGAGCTCGGACTCAGGTTGACGGCCTTGGAGAACAGCTTGGCTGCCTTCATGGAACAGCAGCGGGCACTAATCGCCGGTCTCACTGGTGCATCTGCCCCGACCACCGGGACATTGATGTCCAAGTCGACCCCGGAGGCCGAGCCGATCCTCGAGTCCATGCGCTCTTGAGTCAATCCTCGGCCAAGGTCTCCCTCGGCTTCCCGTTCGGGACCGAGGTCGTCGACGCCGGTACCCTCTGCGTCGGGGCGGATGGCGTCGGTGCCTGCCCAACCGGAGCCGCTCAATTCCTCCTCCGAGGGGTCGGGCTGGGAAACGGAGGACGAGGAGTCCCCGGACACTTTTCGGACCCAGTGTGTCCCTTCGACTCACCGGAGTCTGAGCCTCAGAGACAGTCCCCCCCCGGAGGACACCCGGTTCTCAGACTTCGTGCGGGACATGGCCAAGGCCTTGGCCTTCCCCACGGACCCCGAGGAGGAGCTTCGAGCCAAGGAGCTCGAGGCCCTGCAGTATGACTCTCCTCCCAAGGAGGCCTTTACTGTACCTGTTCCTCCGATGCTGGAACGGTTGCTCTTCTGCATGTGGGAGGCGCTGACCTCGACGCCGGTTCTGAGCATGCGGGTCGATTCCATCTATCGAGCCCGCAAGAGCCCCGGGTTCCAGAAGGCCCAGTTATGAAGTGTGTAAAAACCTTTAATAGTCGCGGGATTGTTGTGGTTCTTTTACTCTGGCCTTTCTTTCTTTCTTATTTTTGTTCATGGAGGAATGAGAAAGTGAGAGAAGAAGTTTCCTTCCTAATTAAGGGGAATTTAGTTTAAAAGTTAAAGGTTGAATTTAATGCTATAGCTACTTATTTGTTGCTCCTTTGAGTCTGCTTTGTCAATAGTTCACTGGGGCTGATGGGAGAGACCAGCAGGGTACATCCAGTAATGTGTCAGTTTTGACATGCCCAGTCTCCATGCTGCAGGAGGAGGTACACTACCTAGAGGTGAAGGACTGAACTGGAGTTCCTCAAGGAACAACAATTAGCAGGTAAATCTAATTTCTCTGGTTCCCCTGGGCAGGAAATTCAGATCACACTATGCTTTTGGCCAGAAAGCTTTTCAGGCTATCATGCTGGGTTCCAGAATTAACTCTTTCATGCTCTACATGGGCATATTCTTAAGAGATGTATCAAAAGACTTGTCTGAATTCACTTCTTTGCTCCCAACCAACAATCAGGTCCTGGTGTCTCATGCTCAGAATACTTCAAGGTTTCTGACCAGAGCAGCTTTCTATGCATTTGAGGCCACAAGCAGAGCAGCAGCAGCCTGCACTGGGGCAAGACGAACAGCTTGCTTGCAGGCCTCTGATCTTGAACAACGTGTTCAAGACAAGCTGGCGAATATCCCTTGTAATGAAGGGAATGATCTCACTATGAAGAGATTATCCAGGAAAACAGCTGATCCTACTATGAAAAAGGTATCGGGCAAGAAGATTTTTTAATCCCAAAAAGAGGGAATTTTACTCTTCATATACCTCTTATTCTTCCTACCAGGCTCAACAGCCTCACCAGAAACAACAAGGACCTCGTCAGCCGAGAGAGCCAAAAATTGTGAAGCCCCAGCCTACCCATGACAAATCTCCACCATATACCAGGAAAGATAACTCACTTCGCCCACAGATGGGCACTCATAATCTCCAAACCCTGGACCTTGCAAGTGGTGAGTGGGGGCTATCAGCTCAATTTCAAATATCTGCCCTCCCCCCACCCCCACACACTTTCTTTGTTGGTGACTTCCCCATGGATTCCCTACACTCCACTCTGCACCAGCAAGAGATCACCACTTTAACAGCGCAAGGGGCTATTGAGGATATCCCACTTGCACAGCGAGTCCTAGGGTTCTATTCCTGATACTTTCTCATTCCAAAGAAAACAAGAGGGTTCAGGCCTATCCAAGACCTACGAAATCTCAACAAATTCCTAGTGAGAGAAAAGTTCTAGAAATCATTGGGGACTCTCCTTCCTTATCTTTAGGAAAAAGATGGTCTCTGCTCCCTGCTGGATCTCAAGGATGCTTATACGCACATCCTAATACACCCCTTACACAGAAAGTACCTCTAGTATACTTTTCAGGACCAACACTGTCAATACCGTGTTCTTCCCTTCGGGCTGGCCTCGGCTCAAAGGGTGTTCACAAAGTGCCTGGCAGTTGTAGCAGCCTACCTTCATACCCTGGGCATCTTCGTCTTCCTTTATTTAGAAGACTGGCTCATAAAGAGATATACCCCTCAAGTGGTCTCCACTTCACTTCAGCGTACCATTCTGGTACTACAGCAATTGGGCTTTATCAATTATCCAGCGTCACACCTGAACACCACTCAAACATTGGAGTTCATAGGGGCTCTTCTAGATACCACAAAGGCTCAGGCCTTCCTGCCAATGGACCACCGTAAACGTGTCTTCTCCCTGGCAACCCATTGCCAACAACAAACAAATGTAGAATGCCTCTTGCAGTTACATCTTCTGGGTTACATGGCCTCCACGTCCATGTTCTTCCGTATGCCTGTTTCCACATGCCGCCTGGGCAGTGGACCTTCTCAGATCAGTGGACACAGTCCATAGGTCACCACGCGGACAAGATCACCATCTCGCATCAGTTTGCAACCTCCCTCATTTGGTGGTGCACCGCCCAGAATCTTCTTGTCTGGTTAACTTTTCAACAGTCTACACTGCAGTGTACCCTGATCACCCATGTGTCCAAGCAAGGCTGGGAGCCCATCTCCATGGTCTCACCACACAGTGGGAGTGGACTCCAGAGAAGCCATTTATCACATCAATTTTATTTATTTATTTATTCTTATATACTGCATTTCCAAGGATCAATATGGTTTACAAAGAATTGAACTTCAATATTACATGGAACAACATTACATGGAATAGGTGTTATAACTTGAATGGAACAAATATACAAAGTAACAAGAGTGGAGACTAGAGATAACATAGAACTGTGTTAAACTATTACATTATAGCCAGAATGCTTGTAGTTGAAGTTGTTTCAGCCTGAGCTGAGGAGCAGGAGGAAGGAAAAGGGGTGGGAAGGTCGAGCAAGTGAGTGGTGGGTCATGTTGTCTCTTCGAAGTGTTCTGTGAATAGGTGGGTCTTCAACAACTTTCTGAATGTTGCAAGGTCATGAGTATCTCTGATTTGATTTGGTAGGGCATTCCAGAGGTGAGGGGCATGTAGGGGAAAATGCACGAGCGCAGGTTGTCTGATTACTCTTAGTCAGTGCTTGGGGTAGGACTAGAAGTTTTGAGGAGTTAATGCTACTTTGGCAATTTTCTGGTGTCTCTGCTATAATGGATTGTAAATATTGAGAGGATGAATGAGGAATTATTGTGAATGCTGTCATCAGTGTTTTATACTAAATTCGACCGAAGAGAGGTAGCCAGTCTAGTTCTTGGTGTGATGTGACTGTACTGAGGTGAGCTCATCAGGATTTGTGTGGCTGCATGTTCAAGCTGTAGAGGATGTAAGGAGTTCTTTGAGATACCTTGTGGGATGGCATAATAGAAATCAACATGAGATAGTATTGTTTGGAAGACTGTTCTAAAATCATGTGGCTCAAGAAGGGGCCATAAGTGTTGGAGAGTCCTTAACGTATTGTAAATGCATTCAGTTACTCTGTTTGCATGTGGTTGAATTGAGAAGTGTTGGTCGATGGCAACTCCAATGTATCTCGCTTCTGGCTTAACCTCCAAGTTCCAACATCAATCTGTTGGAACTTGGAGCGATTGCCAATTCCCTTCACATCTTTTGTCCCCGCTTATTGGAACAGTTAGTACTCATTCAGACTGACAACCATGTCACCATGTTCTAAATCAACAAAAAAGGCAGTACCGAATCTCACCTCCTCTGCAAAGAGGTAGTCCGTATTTGAACTTTTGTAATAGCTCGTCAGATTCTTCTCTGAGCTGTTTATCTCCTGGGGTAGCAGAATCAACTGGCTGACAAACTAGGCTGTATTCATCACCCACATGAGTGGATGTTTCATCAAGAGATGGTGCAACGTTTGTTCCGTCTATGGAGAATGCCCAGTATTGATCTTTTTTGCCACTCCAGCAAATTCCCAATTCCCTTGTTCTGTTCAAGGATCCCATCACCATAGAGTGAAACCTCAGATCTTTTCCTGCTTCACTGGGGCCAGGGTCTGCTCTACGCATTCCCTCCACTTCCTCTAGTGTTGAAGACACTCTTCAAGTTGCAGTTAGACAGAGGGAGGTTGATTCTCATTGCCCTGTTCTGGCTGCACCAGTCTTGGTTTCCTCTACTCCTTCAACTGACACAAGGACAACCTTGTCTCATCTGGGGTGTGACCCAATCTTCTCTCACAGGACCAAGGGATGCTTCTGCACCCCAACCCGAAAGCATTGAAGTTGACATTGTGGCTGTTGAACACTTCATCTTGTCTCACCTACACCTCCCAGAGGACATAACTGAGATCTTACTCGCTTCCAGAAAAGATTCTACTAGACGTACATGTGCCTTTAAGTGGCATATGTTTTCATAAGAACAGAAGAAATGCCATACTGGGTCACACCAAGGTCCATCAATCCCAGTATCCTGTTTCCAACAGTGGCCAAATCCAGGTCACAAGTACCTGGTTAGGTGCCCAAAGTCCACAGCTTACACAATGCTTGTCTTGGGGTAAGTAGTGGATTTCCCGGGTTCTCTTTAATAATGGTTTATGGACCTTTCCTCAAGGAACTTATCCAAACCTTATTTAAATCCAGCTACACTAACAACTTTTACTACATCCTCTGGTAACGAATTCCAGAGTTTGATTTCGCGTTCAGTGAAAAAATATTTTTTCTTATTAGTCTTAAATAGATTACATTGTAGCTTCATTGCGTGTTTTCTGGTTTTTCTATCTTTTGATGGCATAAACAACTGATGTACGTTATCCCATTCTACACCATTTTTTAATTTATAGACTTCTAGCATATCTCTCCTCAGCCTTCTCTTTTCCAATTTGAAGAGCCCTAACCTTTTAAGCCTTTCCTCATCGGGGTATCCTTCCATCCCCTTTACCATTTTTGGTGGCTCTTCTCTGTACCTTTTCTAATTTCGCTATATCCTTTTTAAGATATGGCGACCAGAATTGTACACAATATTCAAGGTGTGGTCAAACCATGGAACGATACAGAGGCATTATAATATCCTTAGCTTTATTCTCCATTCCTTTCCTTATGATTACTAGCACTCTATTTGCTTTTTTGGCCGCTGCTGCACACTGGGCAGAGGGTTTCAACTTATTCCTTGCTTCGTGTAACCAAAGTTTGGGTGGTTCTTTCCTAGGTGCATAACTTTGCACTTGTCCACATTCAATTTCATCTGCAATTTGGACGCCTGGTCTTCCAATTTATCAAGATCCTCTTGCAATCTTTCACAATCCTCTTGAGTTTTAACAACTTTGAATAATTTTGTCTCTCCTGCAAATTTGATCACTTCATTCGTTATTCCCATTTCCAGGTCATTTATGAATATGTTAAGCAGCAGACCGAGCACAGATCCCTGGGTACGCCACTATTTATTTTTCTCCATTAAGAAAATTGGCCATTTAGCCCTACTCACTGTCTTCTATCTTTTAATCAAATTCTGATCCACAATACTACACTGCCTCCAATCCCTCTCTCATGAGGGACCTTGTCAAAGGCTTTCTGAAAATCCAGATACATTATATCAACTGGCTCATCTTTGTCAACCTGTTTATTCACACCTTCCAAAAATTATAACAGATTAGTAAGACAAGACTATCCTTCTCTAAATCCATATTGGCTTTCTCCCATTAAACCATGACTATATACATGATCAGTAATTTTTATTCTTTATAATGGTTTCTGTCATTTTATTTATTTATTTATTTATTTATTTACCTTCTGTTATATACCGCGCTATTCTGCATCAGTGCGGTTTACATTGAACAAACTGAAATTACATTGAACAGGGCATTATAACTTGGCGATAACTATTTTACAGGGAACATGGGCTATGGAGGGTTAAGTGGCTTGCCCAAGACCACAAGGAGCACCTGTGGGACTAGAAACCCCAGTCCTTCCGGCCCAAGGTTGCTGTCCTCTAGTGGGATTTGAACCCCCGACCTTCCGGCCTGAAGTACCTTGCCCCAACCACTAGACCACTCCTCCACTCCATTTTGCCCGATAACTGATGTCAGGCTCACAGGTCTGTAGTTTTCCGGGTCACCACTGGAACTCTTTTTAAATATTGATGTTACATTGACCGTTTTCCACTCTTCAGGTACTACAGTTGATTTTAATGATGGTTCAGAGATTATTAATAGTAGGTCTGCAATCTCATATTTCAGTTCTTTTAATATCCTTGAATGTATACCACCCGGTCCAAGTGAGTTGGTACTCTTCAGTTTATCAAATAGTTTTAATACATCTTCCCAGTTTATCAATATTTCTTTCAGTTCTTCCGATACATCACCTTTATATACCATTTCAGGCACAGATAAATTCCCTACAGACCGAAACAAAGAATCCATTCAGTCTCCCCACTTTGGCCTTAGTGCCCTTTTTACTCCTCTATCATCCACTGGGCCACTGACTGTCTCACAGGTTTTTTGCTACGAATGTACTTAAAAACTTTTTTTTTTTTTTTTTTTTATTATGCACTTTTGCTTCCACGGCAAGGTTTTTTTCAAATTCTCTCTTTGTCTACCTTATCACTTCCTTGCATCTAACTTGGCAATGCTTATATTGTTTCCGTTTTTTGCCATTTGTCTTCTTTTTTCATTTCCTGAAAGATGCTTTTTTTTGGGCACAACAGCCTCTCTGACCTCGCCTTTGAACCAGTTTCTTGGCCTTCCTTCCTCTTTCCTTAAAGCATGGAGTACATCTGTTCTGGGCTTCCAAGATAGTATTTTTAAACAATGCCCATGCTTTATGCAAATCTTTAGCCTTTGCAACTGCTCTTTTCAGTCTTTTGTTAACTATTTTCTTCATTTTATCATAGTCTCCCCTTTGAAAGTTAAATGGGAGTACTATGGATTTCCTTGTCGTCCTTCTTTCATTTATTAAATCAAATGCAATCATGCTATGATCACTATTGCCAAGTGGCCACAACATCCTTATTTCTTGCACCATATCCTACATGCCACGAAGGACTAGGTCCAAAATAGCTTCCCCTCCTGTCAATTCATGAACCAGCTGCTCCAAGAGGCAATCATTTACTTCATCTAGAAGCTTTATCTCCCTAGCATGTCCTGCTGTGTCACTGACCCAGTCGATACCCGGGTAATTGAAATTGCTCATTTTTACTGTTGTAATTTTTGTTAACTTCCCTGATTTCTTTCAGCATTTCATTGTCCACCTGTTCATTCTGGCCAGGCAGTCAATAGTATACCTTCACTGCCCATTTCCTTCCCCTTTTTACATGGAATTTCTATCCATAGAAATTCTACAGTGTATTTTGTTTCATCAAAACTTTAATCCTGTGTGACTCAATGCCCTCGCTAACATAGAGTGTAATCCCTCCACCAATTTATTTATTTATTTTATTTCAGTGCTTTTCTATACCGCCCCTTCCAGAGATCAGGGGCGGTTTACAAGGAACTTAAACAACAATATAGCAGAACATTGCAATATTGAATTACATTAAACATTAGTTGAGTAAAAACAAGGAACTTAAACAACAATATAGCAGAACAGTGCAATATTGAATTACATTAAATATTGGTGAACATAAACTAGGTTACATAATAACTAGGTTAAGTGGAAAACAATGTGAGGGTTATTAACATAAAAGGAAGTATAAAACTATGTTACAAGGAGTCATAAAACTATGTTACAAGGAACCAGAAGGGTAGATTTACATGGTTAGTAAGAGACTATAATAGTTATTTGTGATCATAAATAAAGTATTGGGAGTAGACTAACTTGAGTGGATGAGAAATGAAGTCCGGCATTAGGTGGGGTAGACCTGTGTTTGGTTTGTTGCATGTTTTTGTGTAGTGAATTTGGTTCCAGGTTGTAGGTTGCTATAGTGTTGACTAAATAGGTAGGTTTTAAGTTCCTTTCTGAAAGACGTAAGGTCTTTAATCTCTCTGAGGTATAGTGGGAGTTTATTCCATTGGCTGGGAGCATAATATGAAAAAGCAGTGTTGGTGGTTATTTGCTTTGATTTTGTTACTGCAATGGGAATTAATAGCATGTTGAGGTTAGTTTTTCTTCTGGTTCTGTTTTCTTGTGGGGTTTGGAGTAGAGTGGCCAACTGTGATGGGGCTAGGTCATTAATGAGTTTAAAAGTGGTGACAAGTGTTTTATATTGAATCCTACTATAGATAGGAAGCCAGTGGAGAGAGTATAGGATAGGAGAGATGTGATCGAATATTTTAGCTTTCATAATTATTCGAGCAGTGACATTCTGAGCTCTTTGAAGGATGTGTAAATTCTTTTTGGATGTTCCTTGGAGTATGCCATTGCAGAAGTCTAAATGTGGCATAATAAGAGCCTGGACAACTGTTCTGAAGTCATTGATGTCAATGAGGGGTCTGAGTTGCTGTATAGTTCTCAGTTTGAAAAATATAGTTTTGGCAGTCTGTTTTATGTGGTTAGTCATGCTTAGGGTCTTGTCTAGTGTAACTCCAAGGTATTTAATTTCAGACTTGACTGGGAGAGTAATGTTCATAAGGTTGATGGAAGTTGGAGGAGTGAAGGTGGTATTTCTGGTTACGAAGAGTGCTTCGGTCTTTTTGAAATTGATATCCATATGGATTGAGTGAAGCCATTTTTCAGCTTCAAGTAGGCAGGTGGCGATTTTGTTGAAATTAAGGTTAGCTATGTCTAACGGGGCGAATAGCATGATGTCATCTGCATAGATGAAATATTTTAGATTGTGGCGTTGAAAGATTGTGCAAATAGGTTGTATGTAAAGGTTAAAGAGTAGTGCAGAGAGTGAGGATCCTTGAGGGATACCACGCTCTTGTGGGAATGGTAGTGAGGGGGAATGGTCTAAATGGACATATTGGAAGCGATTAGAGATGTAGGACTTAAACCAGTTAAGAGTGGTATGTGGTACTGTTGTAATTTTTGTTAACTTCCCTGATTTCTTTCAGCATTTCATTGTCCACCTGTTCATTCTGGCCAGGCAGTCAATAGTATACCTTCACTGCCCATTTCCTTCCCCTTTTTACATGGAATTTCTATCCATAGAAATTCTACAGTGTATTTTGTTTCATCAAAACTTTAATCCTGTGTGACTCAATGCCCTCGCTAACATAGAGTGTAATCCCGCCACCAATTTAATCTACCCTATCATTGTGATATACTTTGTACACAGATGTCAGTGTCCCATTGGTTGTCCTTCTTCCATCAGGTCTCTGAGATACCAATCGTATCTAACCTTTAGAGCTATATATTTTAACTCTCCCATCTTATTTTTTCAGACTTCTAGCATTTGTATACAGGCATTTAGAGGTTGTATTTCAATCATATTAATCTGGTTATTGGTTGATAGGGGTAATTTGGAATCTTTCAGCTCTGTACTTAAGGACATTTGGGTAACTTTTATCTTTATTAGAATCTCTCTGTTTGGATGTCCTAACTTCCCTGTTTTGTTAGTATCATTCAAGGATACATTCTTCCAAACCATGCACTCTTCGTAGATTGTCGGCTTTCCCCTATTTTCCCTCTGATAACTCTCAATTCTCTACTTGTCTTATGGAGAACTTGCTCCAGTATCTCCTTCATCTCTCCATGTCTAGGCTAAAATCTAATTTGGTGAGAGTCCACCTAAGTGCAGTCTCTGCCTCTCACCGCCCAATTGAAGATCATCCAATTTTTTCACATCCACTTTTATGGGCACCTTCTCTTAACAAAACAGCCAATCCACCAGCCTTCTGTAGCGTGGGACCTCGACATTGTCCTAGCACAACTGCTCAAACCCCCTTTTGAGCCTCTAGCTTCAGCTTCCCTGAAATTCCTTACTTGGAAAGTCATTTTTCTGATTGCTCTCACTTCTGCCTGATGAGTGAGCGAGTTGCAAGCTGTCATGGACTACGCTATCTGCACTCTCTTCCACCATAAAGTAGTCCTCCGGGCTTATCCTAAATTCCTTCCAAAGGTGGTTTCTCCTTTCCACCTTCATCAATCCATTTTTCTTCTGATCTTTTTTTCCCGAGACCTCATTCTTCTGGGGCAGAAGTCTCATTACATATGCTTGATTGTAAAAGAGCTCTCGTTTTCTATCTTGAAAGAACTAAAGGTGGTCATAAATCCTCACAACATTTTGTAACCTTTGACCCTAATCACCTGAGTTTATCCAAGTGGATCCTTTCCAACTGGATTGCTGACTGCATCTCTCTTGCGTATACACATGCTGGTCTTTCCCTGCAGGGACATGTCACCTCCCACAATGTCCAAGCTATGTCTGCCACAGTTGACAACCTACGCTCTATCTCCATTTCAGAGATTTGCCGAGCAGCCACTTGGTCTTCTTGTCATACCTTTGCTGCCCATTACTGTCTCAATAGAGACTCTGCTTGAGATGCCCAATTTGGATGAGCCATCTTAAGACACCTTTTTGGAATTTAACTACACCTCCTCACACCATCCTTGACAGACTACCTGGAGAGTGTGCCCGAGAGACTGAGTCTGTCAGATCCCTGCTTTGCCCTCCTGCAGCTTCTGGTTCCCTTCCTGTGGTCTTGGGCTTACAGGGTAGTTGGAAGCTGAGGAGTCCCATATGTAAAAACTGCATTCCTGCTTGTTCTTGGAGATAGTGTGGCTGCTCAACTGTAACAGGCGATCTCCGGGAACAGCAGGAATCAGTCTTTACAATCCGCGCGCCTCCCCTTGGAGATGTGGATTGGACAAACATTTTCTTTTTGTATTTCCTTTTCTGTTTTCCTACAGGGTTTTGTCTTATGCTATATATCTGACTGAGGAGAACTGTTGGGAAAGCAGGTACACATGCGTGGAGGGATGCTCCCAAAAGCATTCCTATTGGATGCTGGGGAGTGTCCCCGTGCAGGGCTCCATCGATGCTGACGTCTCCCATATGTGAAGACTGTATACAACCCTAAACAAAGGCATAGAGGAAGGTGATCTGCACAGAGCGGCGGGTGCCACCACTTTAGTCACCTTATTGGACAGACTAGATGGACCATACTGGTCTCTATCTGATATCATATATTTTACTGTTACCCAGAGAATGAGCACAGCTCAGAACAATTTAGGGAAAGTGCTTCCCCATTGGGAGAAGAGAGATGCTGCATTGTTTGGGAGAGAGGGGGAGATGACAAGGGGAGATAATACACTGTAGGGGACAGCCCAAGGGAAGATGCTATATTGTATTCGGGGGGAGTCGGGGGGCAAAAGGAGAGGGGAGGTCCTACACTGTTGGAGAAGGAAAGGAGGAGAGAGGGAACAAGGAGCTGCTGGGCCAAAGGAGTAAAAAGGAATGTATAGGAGATAAGGAGATGCTGGACTAAGAGGGAGGAAGAGAGAAGATGCTGGACACCAGAAGGAACAGGGAAGAGACGGGATAGAGAGATGCTGGGTTGCAAGGGAGGGGAAGATAGAGTGAGAGGGAAGATGCTGAGCTTATGAGAGAGGAGGAAGTCAGTGTGGAGATGCTGGGTATGGGTGGTACCATGTAGGAGAGGCCATGATGGGGGGCTTGTCTGGGAGATGAGTGAGAGGAGGATGGTGAGTATAGCGGGTAGAAATGTAATGGGGAGTGGATGAAAGATAAAAGGGAATAAGTGACCAGGGAAGATGTGAGACAAGGGAAATGGGAGAGCTGGGGGATATAGACTGGACTGGAGGTGAAAAAAAGAAAATGGAAACTTGATAGGTAGGTAAAAATTTAAAAAAGGATATTTCGGACTGGAGGGTGAGAGAGTGAAATCTGAGTGGACAGAGGCAGAACAAAAATGAGGAAAGGGCTAAAAGGGGAAAGATCAATATGTCAAAGGCAAATGTAAGGAGAGAATGGAAAAAGATGGGGAGAGAGGTGAAACAACGAATGTACGGCAGACACTTGAAAGAATTATCAGAAGACATTCAAAGCAGAAAAGAGACTGGGACCAACGTGATTGGATAAATAAAATGACTAGATAACAAAGGTAGAAAGTATGTTGTTCTGAATTTATTAACTGGAACTATTTTGCTTTGGGAAACATGCATCACAGGTATCTTTGTATTTTTTATTTGTATTTTTTTATTTTTTATTTATGTAATTTCAAAAATAACTCGCAAGATACATCCTGTTACAGTAAAGAATATTCAAAAGAAAACACTACAAGCAATACAGCATAGGGGAAACCCTTAGCCCACAGACTTAATAAAGTAACTATTCACTAGCCCACAAACAATTGAGGGGGAACCAGACACAAATCAAAGGCAGTAAGTTTTAAGGAAATATAACACGAGAAGGAGCTGTATTTATAAATTCCGAATGCTAAACCAGGAGAGCACTCCGACCTGCTATGAACTGGGTTAGATGGGAAGGCTCAAAAAAGGTATAACTAACACCCTGATATTTAACTAAACATCGACAAGGATATCTAAGGAAGAAAAGACCTCCCAGTTGTAAAACCTGGGGTCTAAGCAACAAGAACTGCTGTCGGCGTTTCTGTGTGGCTTTTGAGACATCTGGAAACATCCTAACTACACCCCACATAAATGGCTCATTCCGAAACTTAAAATATAATTTCAACAAAAAGTCCCGGTCTGAATCAAAAGCAACCGTCAGCAGTAAAGTTGCTCTAGGAACATAAGCAGGATCAGTAGTTTCCAAGAACCCAGTCAAATCCAGAGAGTCCATTGGAGGTGAATGAGCAGGAGAAGAAACACCATGGGTCTTACGCTTAGCCGTTGGCAAATAAAAAACCCTAGCCAAAGGAGGAACAGATTCCAGGGGTATTTTCAAAATAGAGGTAGCATATGTAAGAAACAACTCCTTCGGCTACTTAACTGGAAAGCGGGGAAAATTCAGCAAGTGCAGGTTCCTCTTGCGGACCGAATTTTCTAACATCTCTATCTTCCCATGGACTGTAGACAAATCCTTAATAACAGTACCTGGAATTGTAGCTGCATCCTCCATCTTTACTTCCAACTGGGCAACCTTGGATGATATATCTGCCAATTCTTGCTTCTGCTGCATAACCGAACGAGCCAAAGAGGGAAAAACCTCAGACATAGCAGCAAATTGAGATGTAAAGGAGGTTTCCAATGCCCTAAGGCCATCCCACAAAGATTCCAATGTAACCACATCAGGGCGCTTAAGAGCAGATTGTATAGACGTTTTGAAGCGGACATCCAATCCAGCCACTATATCCATGTCCGTCGGGGTCACTCCTGTAGCAGCTGACAACTTCTCCACACCAGCAGACTCGGCAGAGGGAACCAACACCTCCGCCTCCGTTCCCAACAGCGTCGGCGGTATGGCAACGAGCCTCTCAGTGCTCAGAGACGCGGCCTCTGCTGTTCCCCCGTCTGGCGCTGTAGGCTGTTCTGGCGGGATTCGGGTATCAGGGCTTAAGGTGACCTGCAGCTCAGAAGGGCATGATAGGCCTCCTTCCGCCTCCATCGCCCTCAGCAAGCTCTGCTCCTGATGCACAGCAGCTCCCACGGGCCGCACGAACGCATCAATTGGTCCCGTGGTCGGCGTCGTTGTCGTAGCCTTGGGAGTCTCCCAATGCTTTGCCTTTCGTTTTCTAGGCATCTTAAATGTAAGGTATCTTTGTATTTTAAGTACAAGATGAAATTTTTGGGTTTTGTTACTCCAGTGTTGTGGCACATGCTAAGTTTGATTTTTTTGAGGTTCTAAATTTTATTTTTCTCTTAATATTTCTGTTTCTAATTTGTGATTCCTTGTTCTGTATTTGAGAATCTGTGTGTTGCATGTGACCAAGGAGTGGAATTCTTAGCATGTGGTTTCTGTGTTGTAGCAGTCCCACTTTTCTATTTTACCAGTAGTAGGCGTGTTGACCTCTTAGAGTATAACGACAAATCCTTCTCTTCCTTGGGGTGGCATCAATAGGTGACCCGCTGGTGCTCACTTCAAGTAATCTTGAGTGCCCCTTGATGTCGATGCTCCTTCAGCATCTGGTGCAGTTCCTGAGGCCATGGAGACTGATGGCAGCAATGCCAAAGGATCGGTCCTTATTTCAAAAAATTCATCTACGCTGCTCATACTAGAGGAGCCCCAAAGTGAGGACTGCTCATCCTCCTCAGTCATGTGATTGGAGGCAGTGTGGTATTATGGATCAGGAACTGGTGAAAAGAGAGAAAGCAGAGTAGGACTAAATAGCCTGTTTTCTCAATGGAGAAAGGTGGAGTACCCCAGGGATCTGTGCTGGGCCTGCTGCTTTTTTAACATGTTCATAAATAGCCTGGAAATAGGCTTGAGTGAGGTCATCAAATTTGAAGATGACACAAAATTATTATAGATGGAAACAGGCATGTTGGGCATAATTTTATAAGGAGGTGTATAGTTTTATGCTCTAACATGCGTAAATGATTTGATACAAAATACCAGCATTAAAGAACACATGTTAATTGTATGGTACACACTTTTTTTTAATTTTTATTGTGGGTATAGGGTTGGAGTTGAGCAGAGCGTGGTTGATGCGAGAAAGGACATGCATTGGTTATAAAATCTGCTAATTTATGCTTGAACTTGCAAAATACAGGCGTGTTCCAAGGTGTGTTACAGCCCTAGAGCTGGTGTAAATGATTGCGCCTTAATTTTAGGCACATTCTCTGTCACTTTATACTAGTATTTTATAAAGACAAGTAGGCTCCTATTTGTCTTTTATAAAATAGGCTTAATTTTAGGTGCATTAAAATGTACTTTAACACTTTAACAAATGTTTTTCGAATCAAGGAGCCAACTTAATTTAGGAGCCAGGTGCTAAGGCCTTAGTCACAATACTTGCTCCCTCCCATCCAAAAAAAAAGCGAGGTATATCGCAGCTCTTTTATTTTTAACTTTCAAAGACTTCATTGAATTAGCAGAACATATTCTGTGGGAAAAAACAGGAAGTCAGTCCTCACCTATGGGTGACGTTGACACAGATGTAGCCTTTGTGGTTTCACTCCCCAGCTTTCAAGGAAAGCCTTTGGGAGTTAGACTATGCATGCTCGGTCACCTTTCCGCCCAAGTGTGCCATCTTACCTAAGTCGTCTTTTTTTCCATGGAGTCCTGCAGCTGTCCTTTCTGTGCCCCTGGTAAAAGTCTGTTTTTCTTCCCTTTTTCCCTGGGTGTTTTTGCGTTCTTTCTTGCCGGATTGGTTCCATGATCACCACCTCGCCGCCCGAGTCCGTCCTCACCTCGGCATTGTGTTTTTCTCAGGTATATTTTTTCTTTTTTCCTTTTGTGGATGCAGGAGTTCCCTCACATCATCTCTGACCTAGACATGTGAGTTTGACCTCGCGGGTGCTCTGTTCCCCGCTATGTCTACTGTCAGTGGATTCAAGTAATATGGCAAATGCCCCCGCACCATGTCAGTCACGGACTGCCACAGTTGCTGCATCCGGTGCCTTGGGACTGACCAAGACAACTCTTCCTGTCGCTCTCTCTGCAGATGTCAGCAAAGAGCCAGAAGAATCATGAGCAGCAGTGTAAGGAGCTGTTTGGTTCAAAGGATTCTGCTGCGGGGCTGGCCTTTAGCATAGAGTTGCTGACCTCAGGAACTGCGTCCTCCGAGGACCCTCCCTTGCAGGCTCAAGACATCATCAAAATTGAGGTTGAAGATGTAGTCTGGCACTGTAGGTAAGTCCTCAGGTACCCGGGCTCAGAGCCCTCGACCTGACACCAAAGGCGATGGTTGGGAGCAGCCCTCGAAGCTGCCCCAGCAGGAGGAGACGCTCCCTGCATTGGAGGATTAGGTTCAGTCTCCTGGCATGATCACCATTGGTGATTCCCTTCTGAGGGGTCAGACTTCAGGCTCGATGCCATTGAGACCCGAGCTGACTGCTTTGAAGCCTACTGCCATCGAGGCCAGGATGGCAGCCCTGGAACTCAACCTGCCTGTCTTCCTTCAGGCGCAGCGCGGCCCAACTCCCAGAATCTCTGGGTTATCAGTGCTAACCACACCACCATCCACAGCCAGGACCTCTCCAGAGGAGATCCAGCCTTTTCTAGAGCATTTCTCTGGCTTGGAGCAGAGGCAGTCAGCCTCCCACTCGAGATGCGACTCACCCCTGAGTACCTCGGAGTTGGCATGTTGGACACCCCATTCCCCTTCGGGTCCATGGCCCACGTGGCTGCGTTGGGCATTAGTGCCTGCCACCTTGCCTTGCTACAGTCCTTGAAGCAATGAGTACAGGACAAACTGGCCAATGTCCCATGCCAGGGAGAGAACCTCTTTTGGCAAGCCCATGACTGACAAGGCAGCTAAGCTGGAGACAGAGTTCCTGACAAGGACTAGGCTTCCAGGAAGACTGCTGTCCCTTTCCATTGGAAGGCTTTGGATAAAAAGACCTTCCACCCAAAGGGGAAGAAGGCTTATGGGAAATACTCTGTTTCTGGCCTACCAGGCTCTCCAACAGGGGCAGCAGGCCAAGGGTCAGGGGCACAGCCCTTGTAAGTAAAACCCCAAGCCCCAAACAGCACCTCAGCCACAACTTGGGGGGGGGGGGGAGCTTTTGACTCCTTGGGCACAGCCTGTCTTCCCACAAAAGGCCAGGACCCAATGCACACAGGAAGATGTCTGGTACACTTTGCCCACATCTGGCCAGGCATTACCACCAATGCCTGGGTGGTGCGAGAAGGCTACCTTCTGCATTTTCACCAGACGCCTCCTCCCCTCTTTCCAGGAAAGCTTCCCATGATCTCCCTGCATAGAGAGCTCCTGCAGAAGGAACTCCAAAACCTTGCTCAAGGTTTAGTCGGACTGGCCTCAGTAATCCTCATTGCCTCTCAGTGGCCTCAACAGCAGTGGTTCCTCTTGCTCCAGCAGCTATCCCGAGCGGCCCCGATACCTCTGGGCCAGGATCTAGACCCGAGAACAGGACCCTTCTCCATCCCAATCTCTGGTCCCTTGCCCTGATGGCGTAAATGGTGATGGCTAGCCATAGCATACCTCTGCCTCTCCAGGGAAGTGGAGGACGTTCTACTGGCATCACGCAAGGACTCTACATGTCGTATGTATGCCTTCAAGTGGCATCAATTCTCTGGTGCTAGAACAAGAATCTCAACCCCTTCTCTTGCTTTGTGCAGGTCATCTCCTGCACCTTTCTCAGACTGGTCTGAAGACCACTTCAGTCAGGGTGCACCTCAGCACCATAGCAGTGCATCATCCCTCTGTCACCAGCCAGTCTGTCTCTGTTCCCACTAGTCGACCACTTCATGAGGGGGCTTCTCCTCTCACTGCCCCCCATATGCCCACTGCCTGTGGCATGGAACCCAAATGTCGTTTTTTGGATGCTGATGGCTCCCCCTTTTGAGCCTCTGGCTATGTGCCATCTCATATACTTGTTGTGGAAAGTAATGTTCCTGGTAGCGCTCACTTCAGCCAGATGAATTTGTGAACTGCAGGCATTGGTGGCTCATGCCCCTACACCAGGTTCCACAGAAACAGGGTTGTTCTCCGGACACACCCTAAATTCCTGCTGGTGTCCGCTTTTCACTTGAACCAGGAAGTGGTCCTTCCCATCTTCTTTCCCAGGCCTCACGCCTCCTGTGCTGAAGTCTCATTACACCCCTGGTTTGCAAGAAGGCTCTGTCATTCTATCTTCAGAAGACACAGCCCCATCGCCGCTTTCACAGCTTTTTTGTTTCCTATGATGCTAATAGACTTGGGGTTGCCATCTCCAAGTGTACCCTGTCCACCTAGATGGCAGTCTGCATCTCCTTCGTCTACGAGCAGGCTGGAATCTCCTTGGAGCATCACGTTACCACACAACGTGTGCACTATGGTGGTCTCTGTTGCCAACCTACAATCAGTCTCTCTGCTGGACATTTGTCAGGCCGTTTGCTTGGTCCATACCTTCACAGCGCATTATTGCTTGGAAGAAAGCTCATGGTGCAACAGCACCCTCAGCCAGGCAGCACTTCCTCATTCTTTGAGGAATAGTGCAACTCCTTCCCTCAGGCCCTTGTATTCAGGCTACCTGTGAGGTGATTCCATGCTCAATGCTGCAGCTGTGTCTCTGACAATCAAGCTGTTCAGCACTCCTTGCTGCCCTGCACGATTCATTTTTTTGCGTCATTGGGGGCTCCTACAGGTTTTTTTGGGAGCCTGTAGCTTGGGAGTCCCATTTGTGAGGACTGACTTCTGCTTGTTTCTGGAGAAAGCATAGTTACTCACCTGTAAGTGGTGGTTTCCGGGGACAGCAGGAATCAGTCTTCAGAACCCTCCCTCCTCCCCGTGGAGTTTTTTTCTTTTTTATGCTTGATTAAACTATCATAATGAGGTAAGATGGCACCCTTGGGCGGGAAGATGACCGTGCATGCTCGGTCTAACTCCCAAAGGCTTTCTTTGAAATCTGGGGAGTGAATCCATGTGGGCTCTGTTGGTGCTGATATCGTCCATATGTGAGGACTGATTCCTGCTGTCCCCGGAGAATATCTGTTACAGGTAACTATGCTTTATACAGAGTAAAGAACCCCAGTATTTAACATATAGTGGTGAAACTGTGCCATCGCTACCCATTCCATAGTCTCATTTTTAAACATTTTAAGAATGTACCCCCTTACCCTAGGCTCCCACCCCTCAACCTGTAATGACAACATTCCTCCACAAAGCTTATAATTACTCATCCTCCAGTGTCCCAACCAGTCCTCCGTCCTGCTAAAGAAAAGACACGAGACCAACCCCTCCCATCCCTCTCCCCCCAGCCAACAATCCAATGTAGTAATAAGGACATCCGTAATCTCTGGTCGATTAAAAAGGCAGTCTCTTCAGGTGTAAGCCTCGTGCACCAAGGAATAGAATGTGTATTCCTGCTCACCTTGATTTATATTCCTCCAGCAGTCATACAAACCAAAGTAAGCCAACATTTTCTGCAATGTCTTACTGGCCGTGCCTTCCCTCTGCACACTCCCCTCCCGGCTGAATCCAGCTGTGGCTGCATGCAAGCATTACAGTCTTCTCCCAAAATTACAGTGCCCTCTGTGAAGACTGCTAATGATGTTTTGACCTCTGCGTAGAATGTACTTTGACCTTCACTGGGAGCGTAAATGTTAGCAAAGTTGTACAGTTCACCCCAAATCTTTACACTGAGAAATAGCCACCAGCCCTGTTTATCGTGAGCCGATCCTAGAGCCTTCATTCGCAAGCCCTGATGACCCAAAATAGCTACCCCTCTCTTTTACTACTTGAGGTACCTGAGGCCGCCCATACCTCCACATATGGCTTCTTTTTCAACCACCCCTGATCTCTGCGCCACAGGTGGGTCTCTTGTAGGAAGAGTACACCCCCCCCCCCCCCGGGAAGGCTTAAAGAGAAGGGAGCTCTTCTTTGGTGAATTAAGCCCCTTTACATTCATAGTCACCACCTGCAGCATGGAACAAAATATACATAGTCATACTGCTAAGCATCTATCCAAGCATCCACAAGCACGCGCATTCAGCCTCACACCAACTGATCCACCCCAGAACCGAACAGAAATCCCCTTCCTCCAAACCTTGTTCCATTTAACCCATCTCATATGATCTCTAGCCCCCCTCCCAAAAATTAACCTTTCCTTACCCATCAATGAATTCCACCTTAGAAGCAGACCCAAGAAAGTGCTCTCTCAACCCTCCAAACCAACCCAAGGGCCCACCTTGAACTGCACCTTCCCCCACTAATTTACCATCAACACCTGCTCTACGCACAGCAAGATCCCCAACATCGAACTGCCCCACAACCAAAACAGTCAACAGTAGTCTGTGCCCACACTTCTGTCCAGATCTGTATAAGTCCACAGCATTACCCCACAGTAGCCAAAGGGGCTCCAACAACTCTGGAACAACCCAAAAATGTCATCTGTAAATCAAGGCACCAGGTCAGCACGCACTGAAAAGTACATCCAACAGTTCCAAGCAGGCAGTCATTTGATAGAGGTGCCAACCTTCTTCCACTTCCCCAGGGAAGATTTCTGTGGAGGTTTATTAGTAGGTCTTGGGCAATCTTCCTTGGTCAGGCACACAAGGCAAAGCACCTACCAGGCCTCAGGCAAGTCCTTGACTGAATGGTTTTCACCCACAAAGTGAAATTCATTTGGAATAGAAAAGCCCACGAGCATTTTATATTGGCCTTAATAAGCAGGTCCACCACTGGCTCTAAGTCCCATCGCCAGGCCAGAGTGAATGCAGAAAGATCATGAAAGAGATACTTGCACATTGCTGAAAAGTACATGTCTCTTCTACCGTTCCTTGCACAGTAACAAGGCAGCATCAGAGAACTTAAGACATCGCATAATAATATCTCTAAGTTTGTTGCCGAGGAGGGGGGTTATGCATGGGACCCAGTGCACCTGTTCTATTTCCATCATAACACCCCTTTCCTGCACATCTCCTCTCAACGCACAGAGGGACCGTACTACTTCCTCTACATTCTCTCACCCCGTGGCCTCAGGAACTATGCAGAATCATATGTTGCGGTGACTGTGGTTTTCAATATCATCCAGCTTAAACCACAATTCTACTTGCTGCTTATGCCGATCTACTGAACATTGTAGGTTATTGATAATTTCTGCATGCTCCTCTAATTTCACCTCAGCTTCCTCAATCCTTGCACAGAGTTCCCAGATGTCACCCTGCACATCCTCCATTTTTGTCATCATATCTGCTCTCATTATGCAAAATTCTGTCAACATCAAATGCCAGGCGAAATTTTCTTTTGAAAGCATCCAAAAGGTCCGGCCCCTGCTTGCTGCCTGCCTTGCCATCTGAATCCACAGATGCCATGCTAACCGGGGAAGCTGAACCTGGCCCTGCTGTGCTCACCAAATGCTGCAAGGAGTGTGGTTTCTCCTTCACCTCTACCATTTTTATTTGACAGCCATCCAGTGCTGGGAAAGCACTCTTTGATACACCAAACTGGTACTCCGTGTGCTGTGGATTCACTTGATATTAGCATTTTTTAGGTGTGTGTTAGAGGAGCAAATACCCTAAGCCGCCATTCGTCCGGCTGACATCACTTCCCCACTTGCAGCCCCTTTTTTAAGGGCCTAGTTTACTGTTTTCCCATTTTTTATGGGAAAAGTGAGCTTAATAAATGTGGCTCTTAATGTACCATTATACACTGTCAACAGAAGGCAGTGGCCCTTCTCCTCCCCCTACCACCCCAAATGAATTTGTCAGTAGCATATTGATGACCCTTTATAGCTGTACCTGAGGCAACTTTCTTTTTTACTTCACATATCACCATAGCTTGGTAATACATTAAGCAAATAAAAATTTCTCATAGCCCCTGCCCAGCTATCATCCAGTGTCTTTCTCATAACCCCCCACAGCGTGTCTCTCTCTCTCTCTCTCTCTCTCTCTCTCTCTCTCTCTCTCTTTCTCATAACCTTTCCACAGCCTTCACCCACTCTTTCCCTCTCATGACACCCCCTCCCCACACACACACATACCCAGGCTTCCCTCTGTCTTTCTCATGCCCCACCCCCACAAGTTTTCACTCAGCTGCGCTCTCTCTAATAACACTTACCAGTCTCTCCCTCTCATGAACCTCCCCCCAGGCTTCACCCAATGTGTGTTTCTCTTTTATCCCCCTCTCCCTCTCTCACCCATTATTGTGACTGGATGCAGCTCCTGGATAACAACATAGTGCAGACTTCTCACACCACAGTCGATTCTGTGCACAGTTGAACCCTGCTGTGGAGGAAGTTCAGGTGATTTTGTGGTTTCAAGGCTCACGAGATCCCCTAACATTCCTCCACCATAGGGCTCAATCGTGCTCAGAGCCAATCACATTGAGAAAAGAGTTCATTGTGCTGTTTTTCAGCAGCTGTCCATGGCCACAGCTCTTCTGCCAGTGGGGGTCCCCACTGGCCACAGATCTCACAGCCACGGCTGTGATCTTTGTCAGGGATGGGGTCCCCACTATCTGCAGCTTTCTGGGACATGAAATCCCAGGCACCAGGGTGCAATTTTTAGGAGCCATGGTGACCTGGTGCCTGGAATTTGTTGAGCCCTGCTTTAACAAGGTAACATGTGAAATTACCTTTGTTATGTTTACATAATGGCTGAGAGAGATCAAACCTTGACTTCTGAGATGTGTTGATATAATTATGCACTGTACCACAGACACTAGCGCTTATGTGGGAATGCTATACAACACCAGACATTTTAGTTAAAGCAATAGAAAGGAAAGTAGCAAACTGTTTTATTTGCCTTTTCAGAGCAAAATCTGAATGATTTTGGTGTTCAGAACATTTTTGAAATGACACAGCACATCCTGTTGAGGTATGCTTCCCTGGATACTCTGGCTTTTAGCACCTTGGTTCATAGTATTTCAATGGCATGCATTTAAAATCTTAAAAATGTGCAGCTTGCCAAGTTATTGCCTGCATATATGCTCTAGCTTGTCATCCCACTTGTGTGAATTGTCATCTATTTCTTTAACTGATTTCTGTGAAAGTGTTAAGGATAATGATGCTCCCAACTCACACAAATCTTCTTTTTTTTTTCCTACTAATTGCATTTTATACACTAAGTGCACTTCCTTTTCGCTTCTCCGGGCCAGTCCAGGGAAAGGTAGGGTTGTCAATCCCCCATAGTAACTGAGGACTGAAGGCTCCAAGCTTTTACTGTGAGGTGAAGCCACTCCCCCTTCAGGCAATCTGTCAGTCTTTCAGTCCTCAGTAACTATAGAGGATCGATTTTATCTTCTCCCTCATCATTACTTATATTGTTCTTTTATTTTATTGATTGGCTCTAGCAGGGCTGATCCTTTCCATAGTCTTGTTTTTTACTTACTTGAACAGGCTACTATGCCTTTAAGAGCAGACTGAATATTGAACGGGCTTTCCTTCAACAGTGTGAGGTAGAGCCTGCCTCTCTCACTGTCCCGATTCAAATGGCAGAGTGATACTGGGAGCCCCAGCTTTCTCCTCTAGCTCTACAGCTCTTACCTCCTTCGGAGATCTGTTATTCAGTTCTACTAGTGCTCCGGTGCCTTTTTTCAGTCTCGGGTGAGTGTTTCCAGGCTAATTTATCTTTTTTACTCTCCTGTAAAACCGCGGGTTCCCTGGCGATTTTGGCGATTTTTTTCTATTGTTTCTGGGTTCTTCAAAGTTGTTTCAGGTGACTGGGCTGGATTTTAGACGTTAAAATTTGCTGTTATAATGTCTGAGAAGGCTCATATTAATTTACCTGAGGCTAGTTTAATCGCCGAAAAGGCGGGAACGGCGGCCATCTTGGCTGCACCGGGCAGTGCTCTAGCAGAGCATCAGAAGCCTCACAAACGGAAAACAAAGTCTTCTAAAGACACAATTACTTCAGATAAGCCTTCTATTTCTTCCACTGTGCCTCAGGAACAGATGCTTTCATTTCTTTCACCTGAATTTATTCTGGCAATGCATAAGGCTTTTCTTGTGCATTCTGCTCAGTCTTCAGAGTTACCTGCTGTTCCTGTTTCAGTCCCAGTTTCTCTCACTTCTCCAAGTGTTGAAGATCCAGGAGAAGGCACTTCTCATTCTCAGGGTTTAGCTACTGATCCTTTGTTATCACAGGCAGTGCAGCAGGGAGATCCTGAATTTCTGTCAGACTCAGCTATGGATTTTGAAGCTGAAGATTTAGAGGATGGGGAGATAGCCTCTGGTCAGGATCCTAATATTTTTAGAGTTTTCCGCAAAGAGGAACTCTCTGCTCTCATTTTCCATTCTTTGTCAGCGCTGCACTTGCCTCTGCCAACACCCTCTCAGGAGCCTTTGGAGGATCCCTTGCTGCAGGGTTTTAAGTCAGAGCAGAGGTGTTTTCCTTTGCACCGAGTGATCAAACAAATGATTGATTCGGAGTGGCAGTGTCCGGAGGCTTCACTGCGTGGCAGCAGAGCTTTATCTCGCTTATACCCCCTACCTCAAGAAGCAAAGGATTTATTTTGCATGCCAAAAGTGGATGCGCTTATCTCCGCGGTAACCAAAAAGACTACCATCCCTGTAGAAGGTGCAGCAGCCCTTAAAGATTTACAGGATAGGAAATTGGAGATACTGCTAAAGCAAGCCTTTGATTCTAGTGCTTTAGCGCTGCAGTCGGCTATTTGTGGAGCTTATGTATCTCGCGCTTCCATTCGTTGGTTACAGGGAGATACTTCCTCAGAGACTTCATCTGCGGTACCAGATGTCGCCAAATTAGAATCTGCCGCGGCTTATACGGCAGATGCTTTTTATGACTTGCTGCGCATGGCAGCTAAAATCATGGCTTCCCTAGTAGCGGCTAGACGATTTTTGTGGTTACGGAATTGGTCAGCGGATGTTTCCTCGAAGTTACGTCTCAGCAAGTTGCCGTATCAAGGAACTTTGCTGTTCGGCGAGGCCTTGGAAAAGATTGTGAAGGATTTGGGAGATTCTAAAGGCGGTCGTTTGCCTGAGGATAAACCCAAGCCTACTCGTTCGACTCCCAGTTTTCGTGGTTCTGGCCGGGACTCACGTAGGTTTCGTGGGGCACGTTTTGCTCCTTATTCCAGAGGACGTGCCACCTTTCGAAATCATTCCTTTCGGGGAGCCAGAGGTTTTAATAGATCTTATTTCGCACCCTCTCAGCCCGCAGGGAAAAAGCCACAATGAAGGTTTGCCGGTCCAGTCGCTTCTGCCTGTGGGAGGTCGCCTTCAGCAATTTCTAGCGGCCTGGACCAACATTACTTCCGACAAATGGGTATTAGAAATCATTCGGGAAGGGTACGCGCTGGATTTCGCCAGTCCGTTGTTACCCGCTTTTATGATGTCTCCCTGTGCTCCCGGGAGAAAGCAGCAGGCTATTTTGGTAACTCTCCATCGTCTCTTGCAGCTGAGAGCTATAGTACCAGTACCTCTAGACCAATACGGTTGCGGTCGATACTCGATTTATTTTGTGGTTCCCAAAAAGGACGATTCTTTTCGTCCCGTTTTGGATCTCAAAGGTGTCAACCGTACTCTGCGGGTTCCCCACTTTCGAATGGAAACTTTGCGAACGGTTATTCGGGCGGTTCATCCGGGAGAGTTTCTCACTTCCATCGATCTAACGGAAGCTTATCTACATATTCCTATCCGTCCCGCGCATCAGTGTTTTTTACGTTTTGCCCTTCCTGTCAGTCATTTCCAGTTTCGGGCGATGCCATTCGGCCTTGCTACAGCTCCGCGTACGTTCACAAAGCTAATGGTAGTGGTGGCGGCTGCGCTTCGGAAGGAGGGTATCAGAGTTCATCCTTATCTCGACGATTGGTTGATCAGGGCCGATTCGAAAGAGGAATCGGTTCAAGCGACAGCTCGAGTTGTTCAGCTTCTGGAACAACTGGGTTGGGTGCTAAATCAGGACAAGAGTCACTTACGACCGATGCAGCAGTTAACCTATCTCGGAGCGCTGTTCGACACCGCACAAGGAAAGGTCTTTTTGACCGAAGTTCGCGTAGAAAAGCTAATGCATCAAGTCCAGGCCTTTCTGAATTTAACGGCGCCGTCGGCGTGGACATATTTACAACTCTTGGGTTCCATGGCGGCGGCGCTGGATCTAGTCCCGTGGGCCAAGGCTCACATGCGTCCCTTACAACAGGCGTTGCTCTCCCGCTAGTCTCCGCAACTTCATCCACTTTCTCAGAGACTGTCCTACCCAGAGGGGATACGTCTCAGTCTACAATGGTGGTTGAGTCGCGATCATCTCACCGCGGGGATTCCCTTGCAAGATCCGCCGTGGGTTTTAGTCACCACGGATGCCAGTCTCTCAGGCTGGGGAGCTCATTGTCTGTCTCGGATTACTCAGGGAACTTGGTCCCAGACAGAACGCTCTTGGTCGATCAACAGACTCGAACTTCGAGCGGCTCGTTTGTCTCTGCTTCACTTCGCTTCATTACTCAAAGGAACAGCGGTCAAGATTTTCTCCGACAATGCTGTGACTGTCTCGTACATCAATCGGCAGGGCGGAACGAGGATTCCTTCTCTTCTTTCCGAATGTCAGCAGTTGATGGAATGGGCGGAACGCAATCTCTTGGCTCTATCGGCGGCGCATGTAGCAGGCAAGGACAATGTTCAAGCCGATTATCTCAGCAGACATCTTCTCGATCCCGGGGAATGGGAATTGAATGCGGCCTTCTTTCACCAGTTGACATTGCGTTGGGGTCAGCCAGTAATGGATCTCATGGCCACCTTCAGCAATACCAAAGCCAGCCGCTTCTTCAGCAGGCGCAGAGAACACATGTCAGAGGGCCTCGATGCTCTGGTACAACCATGGCCCCTCGACAGTCTGCTTTATGTCTTTCCCCCTTGGCCGATGTTAAGTCGAGTTATACAGCGCATTGCGCAACACCGCGGCCAGGTGATTCTCATTGCTCCCGATTGGCCTCGTCGTCCTTGGTATGCCGATCTCGTCCGTCTTCTAGTGGCTCCGCCATGGCCTCTTCCCCTCAGAGTGAATCAACTACATCAGGGTCCAATTCTCATGCCACGAGTGGATCGCTTCTTGCTTACGGCATGGCTCTTGAAAGGTCTCGCTTGATAAGCAAGGGTTATGCAGATTCCGTAGTGGACACTTTGCTGCGGTCTAAGAGGCCAGGAACTTCTTTGATATATGTTAGAGTCTGGAGGCTCTTTGAATCTTGGTGTTCTCGGAGACAGGTGTCTCCAATGTCTGCTACTATTCCTCATCTGCTCAATTTTCTACAACAGGGTTTAGATAAAGGTTTAGCTCTAAATACCCTTAAAGTGCATGTTGCGGCGTTATCCTGTTTTAGAGGGTTAATTGGCCGACGCCGTTTGGCGGCACATCCAGATGTGCAGCGTTTTCTACGGGCAACCAAACTTATTCATCCTCCACGTCGCCCGCTTGTACCTCCTTGGGATTTGAATGTGGTTTTGGAGGCGTTGTCGCGATCGCCCTTATCGGCTCTCTGTGCTAAACAGATTCGAGAGTGTTCTTGGAAAACAGCTTTTCTCGTAGCCATTTGTTCGGCAAGACGAATTGCGGATTTGCAGGCGTTGTCTTGCAGAGAACCTTATCTGCAATTTCTGCCCGAAAGAGTCTTGCTACGCACGGTTCCTTCTTTTTTACCCAAAGTAGTGTCTGTCTTTCATGTTAACCAGTCAGTGGTGTTACCAGTCTTTTCTCAACGCGACGATTCCCCTATGGACAAGGCGCTAAAGCACTTAGATCTTGGTTGGGTGTTGAAGACGTACCTTAAACTCTCTCAACCGATTCGTAAGACTGACAGATTGTTTATTCAGTGGGCCGGTCCACGTAAGGGCCAAGCGGCATCTAAAGCGACGATTGCTCGTTGGGTGCGCTCCGCTATTAGAGTAGCTTACTCTGCCCGGGGGCTTTCACCACCTACAGGTCTTAAAGCTCATTCCACACGATCCATGGCGACTTCCTGGGCGGAATTAGCCTTTGTTCCTCCAGTAGATATATGCAGGGCGGCGACGTGGTCTTCCTTGCATTCTTTCACTAAGCATTATCGTTTAGATGTTCAAGCCAGGGATGATGCCAGAGTGGGAGCTTCGGCTCTTATCGCGGGTTTGGCGGGTCCCTCCCATTCTTAGGTACTGCTTTGGTACTGCCCTACCTTTCCCTGGACTGGCCCGGAGAAGCGAAAAGGAAGATGAAATTAGTCTTACCTGCTAATTGTCTTTCCTTGAGCTCTCTCCGGGCCAGTCCAGGGACCCTCCCTATCCGTTCTGTTCCTTGGCTTGATCTTGGTGAACGTCCACAGTATTCCATCATATAAGCTCGCAGGAGATATCTGGGGCTTTTAGTTTACATTTTCAACCTGCTTAGTAACCTTGCTTGTTAACTAATGTTAAAAAAAAAAAAAAAAAAAATAGAGACATCTTTGTCTTGTTATTACTGTTTAAAGACTATGGAATGTTATCAGTTTTTCAAGGGTTAATCTGTGTTTGTAGATTTTCTTTCTCTTTAGTTGCTTTGCCAGAAGGAGACTGACAGATTGCCTGAAGGGGGAGTGGCTTCACCTCACAGTAAAAGCTTGGAGCCTTCAGTCCTCAGTTACTATGGGGGATTGACAACCCTACCTTTCCCTGGACTGGCCCGGAGAGAGCTCAAGGAAAGACAATTAGCAGGTAAGACTAATTTCATCTTTCAAGCACTCAGCTCCTTGCATACCAATAATGAAGAGAAATATCACCATGTGTTTCAGTTGTCTTCCTTGTGGGAAGATCTGACAGATTGAATTTCGGTTTAAGCATTCCAAGTGCCTGACAGCCTGTCCTTCTATAGGCAAACCTCTTTCATCAGCTGACACTTCTCAACATTTGGTTTGTTTTATTACGGCTCATATTGCTTTTATGAAGGCTTGTTTACCTTTCTGTTAAATTGTATCTCTTTTGTAAATGCTCATTTTGGGTGTTAGTACGAGAAGGTGGAATAGAAAGTATCAAAATAAACAAATAGAAAGGCAGAATGTTCTGATACTCATTCCTTGTTTGTTCAGGTAGAACAGTAGAATATAAGAAGGGATGATAGGTAAATTGTGAGGCCAATGTAACATAGTAACATAGTAAATGACGGCAGATAAAGACCAGCATGGTCCATCTAGTCTGCCCAGCAAGATGGCAAGAGTAGGGGGCACCTGTCGCTCTGTGCAGGCCACCCCTTCCCATATCTTTGTTTAGGGGTAAACCCACCACTCCATGTAGGACACCCCTATTTGTTGAGATGTTATATGGTTCAGAAGTTAGATGGTACCGTTTATCTTGTTTTTATCCTATTGCTGTAAAGGGATCCACTGTGTTTGTTTCCATGCCTTCTTGAATTCTGTCACAGTGTTTGCCCCCACCACTTTCATCGGGAGGGCATTCCAAGCATCCACCACCCTTTCAGTGAAAAAATATTTCCTGACATTGCCTTTGTTTACCACCTTGAAGCTTCATGTTATGCCCTCTAGTTTTACAGCTTCCCCGTCTTTGGAAGAGGTTTGTTAGTTCATCATTTCTCTTTAAGTATTTAAAGGTCTGAATTATATCTTCCCTGTCCCTCCTCTCCTCCAAAGTGTACATATTTAGGTCTTCAAGTCTCTTCTCATAAGGCTTCTGACGCAGGCTCCAAATCATTTTGGTCGCTTTCCTCTGAACAGTTTCCAGTCTTTTTACATCTTTTGCAAGATACGGTCTCCAAAACTGAACACAGTATTCCAAGTGAGGCCTCACCAGTGACTTATACAGTGGCATAAGTACCTCTTCCTTTCTGCTGGTAATCCCTCTTTGTATGCAGCCCAAAATCCTCCTGTCTTTTGCCACCGCCTTGTCGCACTGTTTTGCCACCTTGAGGTCATCAGAGATAATCACACCAAGGTCTCTCTCTTGAATCGCGCATACCAACCTCTCGCCCCCTATCGCTTACATTTCCCTTGGATTTCTGCTACCCAAGTGCATGACACTGCACTTTTTCGCATTAAATCGTAGTTGCCAAGCATTAGACCAGTCTTCCAGCTTTTGTAGATCTTTCCTCATGTTAATCACTCCCTCGGGGGAGTCCACTCTGTTGCAAATATTTGTGTCTGCAAAAAGACAGACTTTTCCATTCAGTCCTTCAGCAATATCACTCACAAATACATTGAACAGTGCCGGGCCCAGGACCGAACCCTGGGGCACCCCACTAATCACCTTCCTCTCATCCGAGTGAGCTCGTCTGTCAGTCAACCAGTTTCTAATCCAGTTTACCATCTTGCGGCCCATCCCCAAGCTACTGAGTTTGTTGACAAGCCTCCTATGAGGAACAGTATCAAAGGCTTTGCTGAAATCCAGGTAGATGACATCCATTGCATCCCGCTGATCTAGTTCCTTGGTCACCCAGTCAAAGAACTCAATCAGATTTGTTTGGCAAGACTGTCCTTCGGTAAAACCATGTTGCCTCGGATCTTGCATCCTGTTGGTTTTGAGAAAGTTCACTATTCGCTCTTTCAGGAGCACCTCCATTATTTTTCCCGCCACCGAGGTAAGGCTCACGGGCCTGTAGTTTGACACTTCTTCCCTGTCACCATTTTTGTGTAGAGGTACGACATCAGCCATTCTCCAGTCCTGAGGAACCTCTCCTGTTTCCAAGGATCTGTTGAAGACATCCTTTAACGGTCCTGCAAGAACCTCTCTGAGCTCTTTCAGTATCCTGGGATGTATCCCATCCGGTCCCATGGCTTTGTCCACTTTCAGTTTAGCAAGTTGTTCTAACACCTCGTCTTCTGTGAATGGTGTCGTATCTACTTCATTCCCATTTTTATATTTGGGAGTCACAGCTGATCCATCTCCAGGATCTTCTTTAGTAAAAACAGAGCAGAAGTATTTGTTTAGCAATTTCGCTTTTTCAGTGTCACTTTCCACGAGTCCTTTCGCAGCACTTTTGAGTCCTGCAATTCCAACTCTGATCTTCTTCCTTTCCTGAATATACCTGAAGAAAGTTTTGTTGCTACCCTTAACATCTTTAGCCATCCTTTCCTCTGCCTTTGATTTTGCTATCCTTATTACTCTTTTAGACTCTTTGAGTTGGATCCTGTATTCATTTCTGTGTTCTTCTGTTTGCAAGCTTTTGAATTTTGCGAAAGTTGTGTTTTTTGCCTTTATTTGAGCAGCCACCTCTTTGGAAAACCAAATAGGTTTCCGTCTCCTCTTGTTTTTATTTACTTTTCTTACATATTTATCTGTTGCCCCTTTTATTGCCGCCTTTAGTTTAGCCCATTGCAATTCCACTTCCTTTATCTCCTTCCACCCCGTCATCTCCTCCTTTAAGTACTCTGCCATTTTATTGAAGTCAGTGTATTTGAACTTTAGGACTTTGAGCTTGCTATGATTGGCCTGTACCATGGCTTTTATCTCAAACCACACCGTGTGATGGTCGCTGTTGCTCACAGGGGCACTCACGCAGACGTTCGACACACTCTCACCGTTGGTGAGCACTACATCCAGCGTTGAGCTTTCCCTGGTTGGTTCCATCACCATTTGTCTAAATAATGCATCTTGGAGAGCATCCACAATTTTTTTGCTTCTTTCCAGATGTGCAGAAGGTGTAATCCAATCCACATCAGGTAGATTAAAATCACCCAATATGATAGCTTCCCCCTTTGTTGCTATCTTGGCAATATCTTTAATCAATTTATCTCTCTCTTCAATTTGAGTTGGAGGTCTGTAGACTACAGCAGTATGGATGACAGTGCTATCTCCTCTTTCCAACACAATCCAGAGCGCTTCTTCTTTTCCCCATGTCCCCTGCATTTCAGTAGCTTTAATATTGCTTTTGACATACAAGGCTACTCCTCCTCCTTTTCCATTTTCTCTGTCTCTTCTGAATAGATTATAGCCAGCTATGGCTATATTCCAATCGTGCGATTCATTAAGCCACGTTTCTGTAATGGCCACAATGTCCAAATTCGTTTCCACAATTAGGGCTTCCAGGTCTGGAAGTTTGTTGGCTAAGCTTCGAGCATTTGTGCTCATTGCTTTCCAGCATTTTCCTGGCTTGTATGAATTTTACATTGATTTTGTTCTGCCTACTTCTTCCCACATGTTTTTGATGTGTGGTTTAAAAGTGTGGCTGTTTCTGATGGTGTTCTGCTTTTTCTGGGGGTGGCATGCAGATGTTGACCTTCCACATCCGTCACCCCCTCTTCCTAGTTTAAATGCATATCCACATACTGCCTGAATTTTTCACTTAGGATTCTTTTCCCTGCTACAGAGAGATGTAGTCCATCAGCACAGTATAGTCTTTTGTTGGTCCATCTGTTGTCGCAGTTACCAATAAATCTGAATCCTTGTTGTTTGCACCAGGTCTGCAGCCATGTATTAAAGCTGTTAATGCGATGCAGCCTTTTTGTCCCCTTCCAAGAACAGGTAGAACTTCTGAGAATGCAACAGTGTTAACAATGCACTTGAGTTTCTCTCCCAGAGATTGGAAGTCCTTTTGGAGGCACTGTTCCTAGCCAGGTCGCTTGTGCCTAAGTGGATAATAACATCAGGTTTGGAGTGTTCGCTTTTTGCGCTAAGTAATTCAACAACTTGGTTTGTATTCCTGCTGGCTGAAGAGCCTGGTAAGCACATGACTATCTTCTTTCCTTTGAACTGTGTTCCCAAGTTGGTGCCTCTGATGATGGAATCTCCAAGTAGTAGTAGTTTTCTGTTTGAGGTTTTCTTCATATTTGGTGCTTTAGCAGGGGATTGGGCAATCTCCAGGAACAAGCAGGAATGAGTCTTCACATATGGGTACGTCGGTACCGACGGAGCCTGCGCGGGAACACTCCCCAGCTTCCCAAAAAGGAAAGCTTTTGGGAGCATCCTACAGCGCCTGCGCGCTGCCTTCCCGCCTTTCCTAACCGCCTCTCCTCAGGTCTTCTTTGCCGCGGAGCCAGCAGGTCGAGCCCTGTCACCACTGAAGAAGTTCTTTGTTTTATTTTATTTCTTTGGTCGCGTGTCTGCCTTCCCCGACTCCGGACTGGTACCGCCGGTCTTTTCTTTCTTTTCTTTAAAAAAAAAAAAATCAAACTATATATTTTTCCCTCACTTAGTGTATTTTTCTCTTTGGGCCTTAGGCCTCACAAGAAATTTTCCTCATGGAAAAACCAGCCTCCGGGTTTAAGAAATGCACTAAGTGCAGCGGTACTATTTCTGTTACAGACACCCATGAATGGTGTCTTAAATGTTTGGGTCCTGAACACTCCATTTCGGATTGTCCGTCCTGCTCTCTGATGTCTAAACGGGGTTTACAGAACCGAGCAGCTAAGCTCCATGTGCTGTTTCCCGCTGATGCAGCTTCGGTGGCATCGACGTCTTCCAGGGCTGCTTCTTCCCCCAATGGATCTCAGGTAACCAAACATAAATCCAGCCGGTCCTCGAAGGGTAGATCTCCCTCTAAGCATCGAGATGCCTCCGGGCTTGCCCTCGAGGATCCTGCACCGGCAAAACAACCCTGGCGGGAAGCTCCGGCTTCCAAAGCTCCACCTATGGGGTTACAGGTTGACATGGCATGGCCTCGACCGATCACCTGTTAGAATGCTCTGGGCTACCGGCACAACCTTCCGGTACCAAGTTCCAGGCATTCATGGCATCGATGGATCAGAATGTTCTGTCCATGCAGCAGGCTATCAGTGCCTTCATTCAAGCTGCGACGCCGTTGATACCACAACAAACTCCGTTGTCGGTATTGACTCGGGTACCGGCACCAGCGCCGATAACGGTACCGACTGCATCGGCATCGACCAGGATACTGACTGCAGCGGTTCCTTATCCAGAGCTGCTCATCGGTACCGATCCAGTACCGATGACGCCCGATGTTGATACTGCTCGATACGTGTACCGAGCGTTAGAAGAGCACCCTGACAGACGGTACTTTGATTCCTCTGGTGATTCTGATACATCAGAGGAGTCTGCTGAAGTATCTATAGCCCTTCCTGAAGAGCCTTCTTCTCCAAAAAGAAGAATGTCTCCTCCAGAGGACTTGTCCTTTCAAGACTTCATAAGAGAAGTAGCTAAAGGACTTTCTATTTCAGTATCCTCTGAATCAGAGCCTAGAGCAAAAAAATTAGATATTTTGGGTTATTCTAAGGCTCCTAAAGAGACAGTCACCTTACCAATTCATGAGATTCTTTATGAACACATGATTGATTTATGGGAGACTCCTCTCACTATCTCTCCTCATTCTCGCAGATTGGACACTATGTATCGTGTCCCTCCCTGTCCTGGTTTTCATAAAACACAGCTTCCTCACCATTCCATTGTGGTGCAGTCAGCTATGAAGAGGATAAAGAGTACAAAGAGACACTCTTCTACTCCTCCAGGAAGAGAATGCAGGACCTTGGATGCTTTTGGTAGAAAAATCTTCCAAGCCAGTATGCTCATTGCCAGAATCAACTCCTATAGTCTTTACATGGGTATGTTTCTAAAGGAGGTTGCAGATAAGCTGCACACTTTCCTCCCTTTTCTGCCAGAAGATAAAAGGGATGAATTCCTCATTTGGCTTAAGCATACTCAAGACATTTCAAAGTTTTCCAACCGGGCAGCCTTTGACTCCTTTGAAGGTGCCAGCAGAGCTTCTGGCATTGCCATAGCTGCTAGCAGAATTGCTTGGCTCCAAGCTTCTGATTTAGAACCCTGGGTCCAAGATGGCTTAGGAAATCTTCCCTGTACAGGTGAAAAACTGTTTGGTAAAGAATGGCAAATAAAAGCCACTCAAATGGATGCAGAAAATTCTGCTCTGGATAGACTTTCAAAGTCAACCTCCATTCCTGGATGCTTGTCCATTCCACATGAATGGACAAGCTTCCAGTTGGTAGAACAAAAGCAACTTCTCAAAATCATAACAATGATAAACACCACCACCTCCCCACTCGACCCATGCCCCGTTTCATGGATTAAGTGTGTGAAAGATGAACTAGCGGTAAATCTACAACACATAGTTAACCAATCCCTATCACAGGGCATCATGCCTGATGCCCAAAAACTCACAACACTCCGACCAATAATAAAGAATAATAAGCTTGACTCAAAAGACCCAAACTCATACAGACCCATAGCCAGCATTCCATTCATAGCTAAAATAATAGAGAAAACAATTCAAATTCAGTTACAGGAACACATTGATGAACACAAACCACTTGACTCACACCAATTTGGCTTCCGCCCTTTCCACGGAGTAGAAACCCTCCTAATCACCCTTATGGACTTCCTCATCAAGGGCACAGATGACAAACACCAAGGCTTCTTACTCCTATTTATAGATATCTCTGCTGCCTTTGATAACATTAATCACCAGACACTGATCAACAGATTAGAAAACCTAGGAATAGGCGGGATTGTCCTTAAATGGTTCAAATCCTACATCTCACATAGATTAATACGCGTCCAAATTGATCAACAAACATCAGAAACATTCCCCCAAGGACAAGGAATACCCCAAGGATCAGCCCTTTCAGCCCTCCTATTTAACTTGTATCTGCAAACCGATAACAAACATATTTAAAAAACACAGGATTAACCATTTTATATATGCTGATGACATCATGCTAGCTATCCCCATAACCACTAAAAACCATACATATGACTCTCTATCCAAATGCATGGCCGAGACCTCCTCCTGGATGGAAACGAACTACCTCAGCATAAATCTCAAAAAAACTGAGGCAATGTTTGTAACAAGATCTTCTATGACTGAGAACACTTACCCGGATACAATCACAATCAACAAAACTTCAATACCTGTCAGAAAACAGGTACAATACTTAGGGGTAATAATAGACCACACCCTATCCATGCTGCCACACATAAAACAAACAGTAAAAACCATTTTCTACAAACTCAAAACTATTCAGCACCTAAGGCCACTCCTTGAAACACAAGACTTTAGATCCGTAGTAAGTACACTGATCACCCCTCACTTCGACTATTGCAATAGTCTCCTAATAGGCCTCCCTCAAAAAAGCACATACCTTCTACAAAGAGCACAAAACATCTGTGCAAAAGTAATTGCTAAAGCCCGCCTAACAGACCACGTAACCCCAATACTGCTGGAACTCCACTGGCTTCCTATAAACAGCCGAATCAAATACAAAATTATCCTAACAACCTATAAACTCATAAACGACATAGCCCCCTCACACTTAACCACATTACTGCAATCTCCAACATCGACAAGGACCCTCAGACAAAACGCAGCCCACTCCCTCATCATACCTAAAGCCATCTGTAAAACCAAGAATACCACTAGCTCTAGAGAATTCTCATTCACTGCTCCTACACTCTGGAACGACCTCCCTATTGAACTTCGCACCATAAGAGACCTCATCCAATTCAGAAAAGAATTAAAGACCTACCTGTTCACTGAACACTTCGAAATCCCCTACTCCCCCAAAGCCAGCTCTACCACAAATGTGGGCACCCATGCACAAACTCCCTTAACCCCAACAATGTAACCACAAGCCTGTCCCCCCCACACACGCCCCAAAGATGACAAAAATAAAAGGAACTAAATTCCAGCACCTACGCCAATCTCTACCCCATACACCACACACACTACACGATGTAAATATACTTTTGTACAAAGTTTGATATGTTTGCTTTAATACCTACAAAGATTTTGCTTTAATACCTTCAAGTTGTTTTTTTGTTACAATACCTACAAAGTTTATATTTACTGTTCAATGTAAATAGTTGATTTCTACTGTTCTATGTAAAATGTATACAAATTGTGTACAAGACTGTTAATCTGTTATATGTAAACCGCCCTTGATCTCTGGAAGGGGCGGTATAAAAGAAATAGTTAAATAAATAAATAAATAAATTCCTACCAAGAAAAAAACCCTTCAAGAAGTCTTTTTTCAAAAAGGGCAGATTCCCTTCTGCTTCTGGCCAACAATCCTCTACAGGTCGCTTTGCTACTAAGCGTCAGCAACCTAAACAGGCCAGGCCTAAGCCTACAGGGGCTGCTGCAACTCAGCAGACCCAACCTCCTCAGGGTTTTTGACTTGATGCTAGAGAACTTAGCCTTTCTGGCTTTAAAACAGCCAGAACCTCTCACCATTCCAGGAAGGTTAGCTCATTTTGCTCCCAGATGGGAGCAGATTACATCAGAGCAGTGGACCCTCTCCATCATAAGAGAGGCTACAAACTTCATTTCTCAGACCTTCCTCCCCACACCATGGTGAGACACTTCAATTCTCCCACATCTCTTCTCGACCTAGGTCAAGAGGTGGCTACCCTTCTTGCCCAAGGGGCAATAGAAGAAGTTCCCCTTCTTCAACAAGGGTCAGGGTTTTACTCCCCCTATTTTCTCATTCCAAAGAAGACAGGGGGATACAGACACATATTAGATCTCAGGGAATTGAACAAATTTCTATGCAAGGAGAAGTTCAAGATGCTTTCTCTGGGCACTCTCCTTCCATACCTTCAAAGTCAGGATTGGCTTTGTTCTCTAGATTTCAAGGATGCGTACACACATGTCCTCATCCATCCATCTCACAGAAGATTCCTCCGTTTTCTTTTCCAAGGAAAACATTATCAATACAGGGTGCTTCCGTTTGGTCTGGCCTCTGCCCCAAGAGTGTTCACCAAATGCATGGCAACAGTAGCTGCATTTCTACTGTGATGCAGCGGGCCCTCTGCTGGAGAGAAAAAAAGTTTTAAACTCTGAAAGAAAAAGAAATTGCCTGCAATTTCCAGAGAACTTACCTAGAGGGAGCAGGAGAGCTAGGACAGAGACCACAGAACCACGCCCTAGGGGGCAGGACTCTTATTCCAAAAGCTCACATTTAAGAGGAGGCAAGCCAGAGTTTGGAGGCAAGCCAGAGTTTGGAGGCAAGCCAGAGTTTGGAGGCAAGCCAGAGTCAAGAGGCAAGCAAGAGTCAAGGGACTTGCCTGCAAGGAGCTCAGCTGCCAAAGCCTCATCAGCTGAGAGGAAAAGGACAGGCTGGGAGAAGAGAACCAGTCCTGAGAGAGAGAGGACAGGCCGAGAAGGCCGAAGCCAAGCCAGACCGGGCCCAGAAGCCCACAAGAGAACAGGCCTTAAGGGCCGGAGAAGGAAAGACTGGGAAAGCAGGAGGTATACTCCAGAGAGCACCGATACTGAAGGCAGCAGTCACGGTACACCTCCAGCCTCACCCCCAGAGAATCAAACACAAAGCAAAAGGTAAAACTTTTAACCTTTGTCATTGCATACCTGAACTTAAGCTAAGAGAAGAATCCTGGGAAGGAGATTCTCCATATAGAAGACAAGAGCAGAAGCAAAAGTTAAAGGATAGTTTGTGCAACAAAAGGACTGTTAGAGGAAAACATAGAGATGATGATTTTAAACCTCTTGAGCAAGCAATGCCTTTCTGGTATGCCACTAAGCTGAATCGTGGGTCTAGACAGACTGCTAAGCCGTGGGAAACAGTAAGACTAAATCCCATGAAGGACACTTGCCCTGATACCTCAGAGCAGTCAGAGGAGGCCATGCAAGTGGAATCTGTGTATGAAGACAGTGATAGTCCCATGGAATGCACATACTGTGCTGGAAGCGAAATAGAGGCCTTCCAGAGTCATTGAGCGAAGGAAGCCTTTTTGCTGTTACATATTTGAATACTGTGAAGTTAACAGTGTTTGCTTATTTTATTTCTCACCTTTAAAAATCTGCTGTAAAGACTTATTTTGCCACGTACCGGAGTGTATATCCTTTGTTTTTGAACCCTTAGTGCTTAAAGGGGAAAATAAAGCCTGTTTTTTTTCCCACCACTTTTGTGCAAGTCTGAATCTCTTCAGGAGTTGGTAACGAGGCTGACACAAGGCTCTGACCCACAACCCTCGCACCTGGCCAACCCTGATTACAACATCTTAGTGACACCCCCCCCCCCCCCGGTTCCAGCCCTCCGGTGGAACTACTACGCCGCCACCAGGGGGTGCTGTGCGGCCGGGAGTGCGTCGTCACACTACGCACTCTGGGAATATTTTTATTCCCATACCTGTACGACTGGCTCATCCGACCTCCATCTCAGTCAGAGGCCCAGATTTCCCTGAACCGCACAAGACACATTTTGCAGTATCTGGGACTTGTGGTAAACCTCCCAAAGTCTCAGCTCACCCCCACTCAGTCCCTAGAATTCATAGGGGCCTGGTTGGATACTACCACTGCAAGGGCCTACCTTCCTCAGGCCCGTTGCCAACGTCTAGTGCAGTTAACCTCTCAGATTCAGTCAGAGCCACTTAACTGCCCGGGAGATACTACAACTGCTAGGCCACATGGCTTCCACAGTGCATGTGGTACCCTATGCTCGCCTACATATGAGAGCAGCCCAATGGACTTTGTCCACCCAGTGGACTCAAGAATCAGGAGCTCTCTCAGACCAAATAGCAACCTTCAAACGTCTCTTTTGGTCTCTCCAATGGTGGATGTCCACTCAAAATCTGTTGCTGGGGTCCCCCTTCCAACAGTTGTTTCCCCAAGCAACCCTCACAACAGATGCCTCCCAAACAGGTTGGGGAGCTCATCTACAAGACCTCTCCACTCAGGGCACTTGGTCCCCACAGGAGACCTTCCTTCATATCAATCACTTGGAGCTTCGAGCAGTCTTTCTAGCTCTCAAGGTCTTTCATACCCTGCTCAGCTACAAGACAGTCCTCATTCATACAGACAATCAAGTAGCCATGTTTTACATAAACAAGCAAGGAGGAACTGGCTCTCTGTCGCTTTGCAACGAAGCTTTAAGATTGTGGGCCTTCGCCAGAGAGCATCAAATCCATCTCCTGGCAGTATACCTCCCAGGAATCCAAAACTCTTGGGCAGACAGACTCAGTCGAGTTCTGCTCCCACACGAATGGTCCTTGCACATGGATCAGGTACTCAGAATCTTCCAAGAATGGGGAACCCCGGACATAGACCTCTTTGCAAGTCCGTGGAATGCCAAACTTCCCCGGTTCTGTTCCAGAATTCCGTGTCAGGGAGTTCAGGCCAAGGATGCCTTCCTCCTTCACTGGGGTCAGGGCTTCCTGTATGCTTTTCCACCCATTCCCTTGATTCCCAAGACTCTGTTCAAACTCCAGAGGGATCAAGGATCTATGATCCTCATAGCTCCACGCTGGCCACGCCAAGTGTAGTACCCTCTACTTCTGCATCTCTCCCAAGCCCCCTCCCTGGACTTGGGAGCTGCTCCAGACCTCCTGTCCCAGGAGGAGGGGACTTTGTGGCACCCAAACCCCAAGTCCCTTCACCTCAGAGCTTGGTTACTGAAGGCCTAGACCTTCAAGGCTGGAATCTTTCTCAACAAGTAAAGGATATCCTCCATGCTTCCAGAAAACCTTCCACTAGGCGTTCCTATGCTTTTAAATGGAAAAGATTTTCCATTTGGTGTGCTGAAAAGGGGTCTCGACCCTCTAGCACTACCTTTGAATTCTCTATTGGAATACCTCCTGCATCTTTCCAATGCAGGCCTTAAGACAAATTCAGTAAGGGTTCATTTGAGTGCTATTGCAGCATCCCTTAAGCCTATCAATGGACAACCTATTTCCTCTCATCCTCTTATTGCAAGATTCATGAGAGGCCTAACTTTAACTAAACCTCCCATTAGGCCTCCTCCCGTGGCATGGGATTTAAATCTGGTTCTTGGTCAGCTTATAAAGCCTCCTTTTGAACCCTTAGCCACCACCTCCTTGAAATTTCTTTCCTGGAAGGTTATTTTCCTCATTGCAGTCACCTCAGCTCGCCGCATCAGTGAGCTGCAGGCCTTAGTGGCTAATCCACCTTATACAAGGTTCCATCATGATAAGGTAGTCCTTAGGACCAATCCACACTTTATGCCTAAAGTGGTCTCACCTTTTCATCTTAATCAAGAGGTATATTTACCTGTCTTTTTTCCAGCTCCTCATGCATCAAGTGCAGAGAAGAATCTTCATACTCTGGATTGTAAAAAAGCTCTTGCCTTTTACTTACAAAGGACACAGCAACATAGGAAGTCTTCCCAGCTCTTTGTTGCTTTTGATCCCTCTCATTTGGGATTTCCAGTCTCTAAGAGGACGGTGTCCAATTGGATTGCTCAGTGTATTTCTTTCGCCTACCAGAGTAAGAACCTTTCTCTGGAAAGCCATGTCACAGCTCATAATGTGAGGGCCATGGCCGCCTCTATGACTCATCTAAATTCTGTGTCCATCGACCACATCTGTCGAGCAGCCACCTGGGCCTCGGTTCATACCTTTACAGCCCATTACTGCTTGGACAAGGACTCCCGCCGGGATGCCTTGTTTGGTCAGGCTGTTCTCAAACACCTGTTCCATTCTTAATCAACTCCTACCCTCCATCCCTGGATGGATGCCTGAGATCCATAGGAGGAGGTAGAACCCTTCCCAGGGTCTCATATCCTTGGGGATCTCCCAGGCATCTTAGCTAGGGAGTCCCCATATGTGAAGACTCATTCCTGCTTGTTCCTGGAGATAGCACAGTTACTTACTTGTAACAGGTGATCTCTGGGAACAGCAGGAAAAGTCTTCACAACCCTCCCATCTCCCCTAGGAGTTGTATCTCTCTATCTGTCTTTCCTTTCCTCTCTCTCTCTTTTGTCTCAGCTTTAAAACTCGAACTGAGGAGAGGCGGTTAGGAAAGGCAAGAAGGCAGCGCGCAGGCGCTGTGGGATGCTCCCAAAAGCCTTCCTTTTTGGGAAGCTGGGGAGCGTTCCCGCGCAGGCTCCGTCGGTACCGACATACCCATATGTGAAGACTTATTCCTGCTGTTCCCAGAGATCACCTGTTACAGGTAAGTAACTGTGCTTTGTCTGACTCATTTAAGGGCCCTTCAGTTTCTTTGGATTGGGCATCCTCATTAGCCAAGGCAGAGAAGGCATTGTGCAGGGATATCTCTTGATGTACAGGATGTCTCTGTGTTACTGTTCGCAATCTACCAGAACCCACTGTGATCCATTTGTTCCTGGGGCGTTTGATTCTTTGTGGGAGCGGTGGTGGACTTTGTTCAATTTGTATCCTAGAAGAGGTGCGCTTCATTGTAGCCAGTTCCTCCCTCAGTAGAGACACTTCTTTATGCATGGCAGCTAGGTCTTTCCTTAGTAGAGTCAGTTCTTCATGCATGGCGGTTGACTTTAGGCATATAGGACAAGCTCTTAGGCTCCAAATGATTCGTCTTGGAATGAAAGTACCGCAGTTATTGCACTGAATACATGACATGTTTATGCAGTCCCATAAGAGGAAGAAGAAGAAGAGAAGATGAAGACGATGTGGCTTTTAATCCAGGTTAGGAACGATAGATGGCACGTATGTGACCACTATATAGGTAATGTAGCCCGAGGGGTAGGGTGGGCGGGAACTTAAGTGTCTCTGGCCAGTAGACTGTTCCTGAACTGTGGGCACGGGAACCCACCACTAAGGACAAATAGACATGTGCAGCACAGGAAATGGAGGTCCACAACACTAACTCTGCAGGGGGGAGGGGTAGCCCTTCTGGTAGGCTAAGAGAAAAAGTTTAAAACTCTACAGCAATGGAGTGGGTAAGGGAACCCACTACTAAGGACAGATAGAGAGATAAATATGTGGAGACAAACAGATTCACAGTTATTTGAAGACAAAGACTCAGTTATACAGCAAACTCAGCAAAAATCACCTTTTGGGAGAGCTCTGGAAGCACTCCTATTCTTAAGGAACAGAAAGGCAATCTATGTAAAAGGATCTTAAAGCGACTGCAGTAAGACATAGGAAACCAGTAGTGATGAAAAAGTAATGGAATAGCCATACTTAGAGGCATTGCCCAGCAGCCTAACAACTGTATTCTGAGTTGTCTGACTTCACTTGAGTACAATAGACGGAGGTGCAGTAATCCAGTTTTGAAGTAATGAGAGCATACCCAAGCACATGCTGGGCATGTATACTGATATAGGATTTGACCGTGTGCTGCATCTAAGAGCATAGAAAGAAGCTCTAACAGCGGCAGAAATATGTAACTAAAGGTTAGTTCAGAGTCTAATGTGACTCCCAAGTAGAGGAGCGAGTTGGCAAGGGTGATTGGAAAGACCCATGTTAAGTGGAAATACTGAGGAACTGATTGGTCTTCTATTTATCCAAACAGCTTGTGACTTAGATCGGTTCAGTTTGAGATGGCGATTGGAAAACCATGAAGAAACAGTGTCCAAGCACTGGTTAATTAATTTATTTAACATATTTTATATACTGCTTTATCATTTCAGTCATTGCAACGTAAACTTGGTAATGTACATTAAACAGGGACATTGATAACTTGGATTTCCTTATCGTTCCTCCAGTTCAGGCCTCTACCTCTGGGTTGTGTACCACCTCCTGCAGCTTGGAGACTGGGCATGTCAAAATCGTGACATCACTGGATATAGCCTGCGGATCTCTCTCATCATCCCCAGTGTGTCCAGTCTCCATGCAGCAGGAGGACGTCGTGAGCCTATGCTGGGCTCACTTGAGGAACAGATAAGGAGCCTGTAGGATAGAGTAGCTTAGCTTTAATTGGGTCAATTCTTCAAACTTCAAATTGGTGACTGTCTTTAAAAAAAAAACAAAAAAAAACGAAACGGGCATTTCTTTCTTGGCTGGCCCTGTCTGTCTCCTTGCTACTTCCCTTTACTTTCCTGTATTTTTCGGAGCAGGCAGATCTCTCCTCCCTGACTATACGGGGGAGAGCTCACAGACAGGCAGTTCTAGCCCACCGATCCCACGGCGCACGCAGTGTTCGCAGCCGTGGGTGATCGGTCTGAGGGCAGTGTGGCAGCATGATGGTCAGCCGGCGGCACACTTCCGTTTGAGGTGGAAGGTGCTGTGCGGTGCAGGAGCTTCGTCGCCGGGCAGCAATGCCGGTTTGGGTAAGGCAAAAGGGGTGAATCGGGGGGCCGGCGAGAGGCTGCAGCCGCCTGTGTTGGTGCTCTGGAAGTCCGGGGCTTTTTCACCAGGTACGTTTGGTGCCCTTTTTCTTCCTCCGGTGTTTGGCGGCAGCCATTTTGAATAGCACGTGTGCGCCACGTGGCTGCCGGGCCGGGGGGAACGTGTTCTTAGCGAGCCCTGCTCGGGGAGAGGGCTTATCATTTTTTTTCTTTATTTCTTAGTTCATTACTTTTTGGTTTCTTTTCTTTGCTTTCAGATTCCCTTTACCTGGGGGGGGGTTTTAGGGACCGTTTTGGCCTACCCAGTAGCCCGAAGGAGGCCTCTCCTTGGGGGGGGGGGATGTCCTGGGCACGTATTAGTTACAGTAAAAAAAAAAAAAAAAATTAGCGCAGCGTAATTTGGTGAGGGCCGCCTTGTGTGGGTGGCTACCTTATGGCGGCACGTCCGCAGTGTGTAGTCTGCGGCACCTGGAGGGGACCTGTGGCTGACTCCAGGGTCTGCCGCGGTTGTGCTACGCTGTCTTCCAGTGTGGAGCAACAGATGGAGGTAAAAGGGTCCCCTGAGGCTTCAGCGGCGGCAGTAGGCGAAGCAGGGAGGCTTTCCTTGCAGGGGCCCAACTTGGAGGTCTCAGCAGGTCCTTCTGCAGTCCTGCCAATACCGGGATCAAGCACAAATCTCGGGGATTTTTGTCCAGACTTCATGCTTATTATGCACCAGGCATTTTGCCTGTGGCATCAGTGTAATATGCCGGGGCCCTTGCCGCTCACTCCTACTACACAACAGATTGCTATAGCTGAGGCTGAGAGTGTGGTTCAGCCTGCGCCTAAGAGGGCTAGGACCCGTGAGCTGTCTCCCACTGAGGGCGATTGGCCAGAGACCGGAAATCCCGATTTGGAGCACGAGGAGGGGTTGGAGGATCTGGAAGAAGGAAAGATCCCGGAGCCTGTGGATCAGGCTAAAATCATACGGGTCTTTTGCAGGGATGAGCTGACGGCGTAATTACGGAATCCCTGCAGACGTGGAATCTCACTGCGCAGGCGGCGGATGAGGAAGAGGTATAAGACCCTATTATTCAGGTGGTGAGACAAACTCAGGTCGTGTTTCCTGTTCACCGGGTGGTAGACAGGATGATCCAGGAAGAATGGGATCAGCCAGAAGCGGGCCTCAGAGGGATCCGGGCTATGAATAGACTATATCCCTTGGCCGATAAAGATAAGGAGAGGTTTCGCTCTCCGCAAGTGGATGCGGCGGTCTCGGCAGTCACGAAGAAAACAACAATCCCGGTGGAAGGCAGTGCGGCCTTAAAGGATGCACAAGACCGTAAGGTCGATGGATTGCTGAAGCAGTCCTTTGAAGCAGACACTCTTTCGTTACAGGCTTCCATTTGTGGAGCTTAGGTGGCTCGAACGTGTCTTCGCTGGGTGCAGCAGCTGCGTCAGTCACCGCGCTTAGACCAGGAGGAAATCAGGGAGCTAGGTCGTCTGGAGTCTGGTTCGGCATATCTAGCTGATGTTCACTACGATTTGATCAGAGCGCTCGCTAACAGCATGGTGCCGGTAGTGGCCACACGCAGATCTCTGTGGCTCCGAAATTGGGCGGCCAATGGGTCGTCCAAGTCCCGTCTAGGTAAACTTCCCTTTAAGGGGAGGTTACTGTTTGGGGAAGACCTAGACAAGTTGGTAAAGGACCTCGGGGAGTCAAAGGGGAGCAGGCTTCCGGACGATAAGCCGAAACAGGGGAAGCCCGGGCAGAGCTTTCGGGGCCAGTTTTGGGACTTGTTTCGGGGGATCCCAGAGGGGGCGTTTTGCTTCGCGAGCCCAGGGGTTTCATGGAGCAAATAGAGGTTTCTCAGCAAGCCCCGCAGCGACGACTCGTAAGCCGCAATGAAATGAGGTGGGTCCCGGCGGGAGGTCCACCGATAGGCAGGCGACTTCGGGAGTTTCTTCCTGCCTGGACCCACATCACGTCCGACCAGTGGGTCTTGGAGATCATTCGCGAGGGGTATGTGCTGGAATTGGCGCGGCCCATGCCAGACTCCTTCGTCATGTCCCCTTGCAGGGGTCAACAGAAAACCCTGGCGATTCGCAATACGCTAGATTGGCTTTTGCGTATAGGAGCGGTTGTACTGGTGCTGGTGGCAGAGTATGGCGTGGATCGATACTCCATTTATTTCGTGGTGCCAAAGAAAGATGGGGCGCTGCGCCCTATATTAGACCTGAAAGGGGTGAATCGATGTCTTTGGGTACCGCATTTCTGGATGGAAACGTTACGATCGGTCATCGTAGCGGTGCGTCAGGGGGAGTACTTGACATCCCTGGATCTTACGGAGGCGTGCTTGCACATTCCCATCAGGACAGTGCATCAAAGGTTTCTGAGGTTCGCTTTGCCTTGGGGACACTATCGGTTCCAGGTGTTGCCCTTTGGCCTGGCGACGGTGCCGCGAACCTTCACCAAGATTATGGTGGTGGTTGCGGCGGCGTTCCGCAAGGAAGGAATCCTAGTGCATCCATACCTCGACGATTGGTTGATTCGAGCCAAGTCCGAAACCGAGAGCATTTGGGTAACGGACAGAGTGGTAAAGATTTTGCAGAATCTCGGCTGGGTGGTCAATCCAGCCAAAAGTCGTTTAGTACCCTCCCAGGTTCTCGAGTACCTGGGGGTGCAGTTCAACACTAAGAATGGACAGGTGTTTTTACTGGATCGTCGAGTCAAGGTGCTGTGCCAGGTGGTGCACAAGTTCAGGACCACTCCGGCTCCCTCGGCATGGTCTTATCTACACATGCTGGGAACGATGGCAGCGACCCTGGAGGCGGTGGCTTGGGCCAAGTTTCACATGCGGCCGTTGCAAAGAGCGCTGCTTCGCCGGTGGTCGCATCAGTCCGATTCGTTAAACAAAAGGCTTCCTTGCCCGATCGATGTCAGGCAGTCTCGTTAACAGCCGGTGTGGCTTCCATTGTTGATGGACGTGAGTCTCGCAGGCTGGGGAGCCCACTGCGAAGACCTGTTCACGCAAAGAGTATGGTCTCCTCTGGAGAGTTCTTGGTCGATCATCCGGCTGGAGCTGAGAGCGGTATTCCGAGCACTACTGATGTTCGAGGCAACGGTGGTAGGTCGGGCAGTACACGTGTTGTCGGACAACTTGGCGGCGGTGGCCTACATCAATCGACAAGGCGGCACGGGAAGTGCGGCCATGGAGGAGGAAGCAGATATCCTGTTCCCTTGGGTAGAGAGTTGATTGACAGCGCTTTCAGCAGCGCACATAGCAGGGAAGGACAATGTGATGGCCGATTTCCTCAGCAGGGTCCGAGTAGATGCTGGGGAGTGGGAGCTGCATCCGGACGTTTTTGCACAGGTAGTGCGCCAATGGGGTCCGCCGATGATGGATCTCATGGCGACCTTCCAGTCCACAAAAGCCAATTGGTTCTTCACCAGGAGGCAGGAAAGAATGTTGGAAGGCATAGACGCGCTGTTGCATCAGTGGCCATTGACAGGTCTTCTTTATGTCTTTCCTCCGTGGGCATTTAATAGGTCGAGTGATTCAGCGGATCGAGGCTCATCCAGGGAGAGTTCTCTTGGTGGCTCCAGACTGGCCAAGGAGGCCGTGGTACGCAGATCTCATTCGCCTCCTTGACGGCGAGCCCTGGCGGTTTCCGGTGACGGCAGATCTGCTGGTTCAAGGGCCACTTCTCATGCCTCAGGTGGATCTGTTCTCACTTATGGTTTGGCCATTGAAAGGGCGAGGCTGAAGAAGAAAGGTTATTCGGTGGCAGTCATTGCGACTCTGCTTAGAGCATGGAAACAGTCCATGTCGCTGGCATATGTTCAGATCTGGCGTATATTTGAGGACTGGTGCTCGAGGCGGCAGGTCCGGGTGGCTATGGTTTCCGTTCCCTTAATCTTGAGTTTTCTGCAGGACGGCTTTGATAAGGGCCTTGCAGCCAGTTCCTTGTGAGTTCAGCTAGCGGCTCTTTCATGTTATCGCGGCAAAGTACAAGGCGTTGCCCTCGGAGCCCATGCGGATGTGTTGCATTTCCTCAAGACAATTGCTAGATCTAAATTTGGTGTTAGCGTTAGCTAAGGCGCCCTTCGAGCCGTTGCACCGGGCTTCAGTTAAGGACTTGACGTTGAAAACCGTGTTCTTGGTTGCTGTCTGTTCGGCTAGACTCATTTCGGAGTTGCAAGCGTTATCTTGTAGGGAGCCGTTCTTATCATTTTCCAGAGAAAGGGTGGTGTTGAGACCAGTTCCGTCATTTTTGCCTAAGGTGGTATCTCAGTTTCATCTGAATCAGACAGTGTCTTTACCGGTACTAGTGTCGCCGGAGGGAAGTGACTTCGATCGCAGTTTACGCTGTTTGGATGTGAGACGGGCGTTGCGGCAATATTTGAAAGTTTCGGAAGACTTTCAGAAGTCGGACCGACTCTTCGTATTGTTCGGAGGTGTTCGCAAAGGGGGGAAGCAGCAGCAAAGGCTTTCATTGCCAGATGGATTAGGGAAGCGATTGCTTCAGCTTATCTGCTTCAAGGTCGGTCGGTGCCAGCGGGCTTACGAGCTCACTCTACCAGAGCGCAAGCGTCTTCCTGGGTGGAACACAGTTTGGTTCCGCCGGGGGAGATTTGTAGGGCGGCCACTAGGTCTTCCCTTCATACTTTCAGTAGGCACTACCGTCTCGATGTTGCAGCGGCAAATGATGCCTGCTTTGGGTCGGCAGTGTTACGGGCCGGCTGGAAAGGCCCCCCCCCAATGATTACTGCTCTGTTACATCCCAGAGGTAGAGGACTGAACTGGAGGAAGGATAAGGAAATGATAATTACGCTTACCTAGTAATTGCAGTTCCTTGAGTGACGACGGTTCAGTCCTCATTCCCACCCGTGGTGCTATATCTGGCGGTGATTGATCGTTTGGGAGAACGGGAAGACTACAGGTAGGTCTGTCTAAGACATTGATCATTCTCACTCGTTCTGTTTGTTGATTCTGTGTGTTGCAGGGTCCGGGTGTAAGAAAGGTTGGCCTGGGAGAGTCTCAGGTATACATATTTAAAGTTATAGTTAGGTTTATGTTCCGGTTGATATAATAGCTACTTATTTTGTTGCTCCTTTGAGTCTGCTTTGTCAATAGTTCACTGGGGATGATGGGAGAGATCTGCAGGCTATATCCAGTGATGTCACAATTTTGACATGCCCAGTCTCCAAGCTGCAGGAGGAGGTACACAACCCAGAGGTAGAGGACTGAACTGTCATCGCTCAAGGAACTACAATTACCAGGTAAGTGTAATTTATCATTTTTCTGAGGCAATGGAGGGTTAAGTGACTTGCCCAAGATCACAAGGAGTGCTAGTGGGAATTGAACCCTGGTCTCCCTGTTCCCAAGCCAGTGCTCTAACCCATAGGCCACTCCTCCACTAATTGAACTGAAGTTAGAAGAGGAACTTGTGTAAGCTACTAGGACTATATCAGCATAGTAAAAAGTACCAACATCCTGGTCCTGGATGATCGTGGCAAGTATTGATCCCTGGGGGCAGGGCTGTGCCAAGGGTTTTGTGAGCAGTGCAGTCGCATAGGGTGCAAGTATGGAAGGGGCGCCAGTGTCATTGCTGGCTTCCAAGAAGCCCTACAAGAGCACTGGGCATGTTTATAGCTTTGTTCTGTCCTGCATGATAGGACCCTGTGTGGTAGTTGGAAGGGGAATGAGTATGAATCACAGTCGAGAAGAACACAGGAAGTGCAATCACAAGGAAAAGAGAGAAACCACAACAGAGTCAGATCTAGGGCAGTGGTAGGTAGGTGATGGAGGAGCAGATTGTGATTAACCATGTCAAAGATAGAAGCAAGTTCTAAGGACATAACCAAGGTAACAGGTCCAGCATCAAAATGACTATATTTTTGCTAAGAAGAGCAACAACGATGGTCTCAGCGCTGTGGTTGTTTCTGAAGCCAAATTGTCACATTAGCTTTGACAGTCTGTTACCTCAATCAGTTTAGCTAAAATAAAATAAAGTAGCTTAGAGACTTTTTGATAGTCTGTAAAGAGCTAGTATCTAAATTTGCTTTCTTAATAATGGATCGGATGATTGCCTTTTTCAAGAAACTGGGGGCTCACTCTTGGACAAGGTGGTGTTAACAATGGTAAGAATGAAGAGTAAAATTCCAAAGTTAGGCTGCTTAAGCTAGTGTGATGGAAGGGGGTCAAGTGGACAAATGATTGGTCTCATATTGAATTAAAGTTTTTCTAAGGAAAAGAATGAAAGTAGGTTAGATGATATCAGTGTTCTAGTATCTAGGGCAAGAGAAGCCCGAGACAGAGTTCCCTAAAGAAGGGAACCTTTAGCAGAAGGGGATTCAGGATTCCTTGAGGGCAGTGAAGGGGGAGGGCTTAAAAGAGAGCTCAAGCACTGTGAAGTACGATTGTCTTTAATTTTGGCAATGCAATGTCATGCAAAAGCCATTAGGGATAAGTAAGTAGATTGCAGAGGTACAAGGGTCAAGTGTGAGGAAAATAATTTGGTTTTGTTGTCAATAAATTGAGTGAAGTACTTTTTTTTTTTTTGCCTGCCATACCATTGCTTTGTAAGTATGGTAGTGCTTTGTTACCACAGAGTCCTGGTTTAAACTGACAATCAAGTGGCCATGTTCTATGTGAACAAGCAGGGAGGGACAGGCTCTTGGTCCCTCTGCAGGGAGGCTCTACATCTTTGGTCCTCTGCCATTGCTTGTCACATCCTACTGCAACCGGTATATCTTCCAGGCAAATAAAATGTCTTAGCAGACAAACTGAGTTAGATACTTCTTCCCCACAAATGGTCTCTCCATGTAGACACAGTATCCTACATCTTTCAGACCTGGGGAACTCCAGAGGTAGACCTTTTTGCCACCCCGCAGAATGCCAAGCTTCCATGCTTTGCACCAAGACTCTCACATCGGACAGTCAGCAGGTGGATGCTTTTCATCTCCACTGGGGACGAGGCCTATCACCAGTGGCAAGGGACCTTAATGTTGTTTTGGGGCAACTTCTCAAACCGCCCTTCGAACCTTTAGCCACAACCTCGCTCAAGTTTCTAACATGGAAGATCATCTTCCTCATTGCCCTAACTCCAGCAAGACGCATTAGTGAGCTTCAGGCCTTGATGGTCGACCCACCTTACACTCGGTTCAACCATGACAGGGTTGTCCTTAGGACTCATCCTCACTTCATGTTGAAAGTGGTTTCACCCTTTAATCTGTTATGTATCCACATATTCTGATATGGAAGCGTTTCCTTGATATATTTTTTATCTGGCTATCTGGCCCTACAACATTGCAGGAGTTTATACAATGGCTGAATGGGTTGAAACCAAATATTGCTTTTACTGCACATATTGAAGTAAATGAGATTGAATTCTTAGACCTTAAAATTTCTCATCAAAATGGGCACTTATATACATCATTGTATCGCAAACCTGTAGAACGAAATAGCCTTCTACATTTTTGTAGCTTTCATCCGGGCCCCCTACGACGTGGGCTTCCTTATGGGCAATTTCTCCGACTACGACGTTTGTGCCATTCTCTTGAAGTATTTAAAGTTCATGCTCAAGATCTCTGTAATCGTCTAAAATCACAGGGCTATCCAGATTCTGTTATAAGGAAAGCTTTTAAACGAGCTTGTTGTACTCATCGCGAATGGCTATTGGATCCTACTTATGCTGTCTCAAAATCACCAGCTCTGCCAAAAATTACAGGGGTTTTACCATATATGATTCTGAGCCCGCAAGTGTTACGGATTTTAAAAACCCATTGGCCAATTCTTCAACTTCATGATTGTTTTAATATTCCTCTACAGATTGCATTTTCTCGAGGTCGTAATATAGGTGATACCCTCGTAAAAACATCTATGAAGGAAGATTGCTGATCTTATTCAGAGCCTAATTATGGCCATTTAGCATGTCAACATTGTAAATATTGTGTCTCCACACTTACCGGTATTGAATGGAGTCATCCAAATACACATCAAGTTTATCGACGTCGATGGGATACTACTTGTGATACTCCTTATGTAGTATATTTCATTCAATGTCCTTGTCTCCTTCTTTACATTGGCAGAACTATTCGTTCTATGAAATGTCGTTTAACTGAACATGCTTCTCGTCATCGATGTGCGGTACTGTCTGCACCTATGATATCTCATTGTATGGAATACTCTCACGCTTTTGACCAGCTTCACTGGTCTATAATAGATCATGTCCCAGCCAACCCTCGGGGAGGACAGCGTGAAGAGCGTCTCCAATATCTAGAGCAACGATGGATATTCCGCCTTGAAACGATGGAGCCAGGAGGCTTGAATAGAGAAATTGACTGGCAGAGTCTCATTTGAATCAGTTTTCGTCAAACTCTATGCAAGCCAATCAGATTGGAACAACATTGGATCTCCCGCTTTGGAATGATGAAGTCAGGTGGCTTGAATAGCGAAATTGACTGGCAAAATCTCATATGAATGAAGTTTCGTCATAACTCTATGCAAGCCAATCAGATCAGGGGTTCCCCATCATGTGGGGGTTTTTCCCGATACTGATTGGTTGGTTCTTCTATTTTAAAAGTGATCCATCAGCCATTGTAAGAATGACCTCAGCTGCATTGACGGCGTTTGGAATACGGCTTTTGAAGACGATGGAATTCTAGTTATCACACTTGAAACAGGGCTAGAGTGCCCGAAACGTGCACGTCGTGTACTCATTATAACTGGCATTTCTGGACTGAGATAAGTCTTTTGACTAATATTTTAATGGTTAAATGAACTTTAACTTTAATTTTGGTGAAGAACCTTTAATAATAAAAGTAGCTACCCGCCCGGTGTAGGTCGGTTTCCCTTCCGACCTTCCTACGGCTAGCTCCGACATAAAGAATAATTATTTGGTGGTCACTGATTGAGGTTAGGTGCTTCTTATATATTCGCCTCCATATGCAAGCAGCTCAGTGGACCCTCTCCACACAGTGGACACAGGCCACGGGTCATTTGTCAGACAAAATAACAGTCTCTCAACGACTAATTTTGTCCCTCCAATCACTAGAAAATCTGACAGTGGGGTCTCCTTTCCATCAACCCCTCTTTCAGGCCACCCTAACAGATGCATCACAGGTGGGTTGGGGAGCACACCTGAATCATCTCTCTACCCAGGGCACCTGGAATTAAGAGCAATTTATTTAGCTCTTCGAGTGTTCCATGCCCAGCTCAGCTACAAGACAGTCCTAGTCCAGACGGACAATTAGGTAGCAATGTTCTATGTGAACAAGCAGGGTGGGACAGGCTCTCTGTCGTTATGCAACAAAGCTTTATGACTATGGGCCCTCGCCAGAGAGCATCAAATTCACTTTCTAGTGGTATATCTTCCAGGGATTCAAAACCTTCGGGCAGACAAACTCAGTCGAGTACTGCTACCTCATGAGTGGTCACTCCACCTAGACCAGGTAGCAAAGATATTTAATCTCTGGGGCATGCCAGATATAGAACTCTTTGCAAGTCCACTGAATGCCAAACTTCCCCGGTTCTGTTCCAGGATTCCGGCGCACACCTGTCAGGCAAGGGATGCCCTCCTCCTTCACTGGGGTCAGGACTTCCTTTATGCCTTCCCACCCATTCCCCTCATCCCCAATACACTCTTCAAGCTTCAGAGAGACAGGGGTTGCATGATTCTCGTAGCACCACGATGGCCACACCAAACGTGGTATTCCCTGCTTCTGCATCTCTCTCAAGCGGCACCTCTGGAGTTAGGGCATGCTCCAGATCTCCTTTACCAGGAGAACGGGACGCTATGGCACCCGAATCCCAGTCCCTGCACCTCACTGTCTGGTTGCTGAAGGCTTAGATCTCCAGGATTTCAACCTGTCCCAGCAGGTAAAAGATATCCTTCAGGCTTCTAGGAAACTTTCCACAAGAAAATCTTATGCCTTCAAGTGGAAACGTTTTACTATATGGTGCTCCAAGAGGGAATTAAACCCCCTGGTCATACCCTTAGAATCGATACTAGAGTATCTCCTTCACTTATGGAATTCTGGGTTAAAGACCAATTCGGTAAGAGTCCATCTTAGTGCAATTGCAGCTTCTTATAAGCCTCTAAATGGACAACCAATTTCCTCTCATCCACTCCTATCAAGATTTATGAGAGGCCTTTTATTAATTAAACCTCCCATCAAGCCGCCACCGGTGGCATGGGATCTAAATCTAGTTCTTGGGCAGCTCTTGAAGCCGCCTTTTGAGCCTTTGGCCACTACAGCCCTTAAGTTTTTTGACTTGGAAGGTCATCTTCCTAATTGCAATCACCTCTGCCCGTCGCATTAGTGAATTGCAAGCTTTAGTGGCTGATCCTCCTTATACTAGATTTCATCATGATAAGGTTGTTCTTCGAACTCACCCACACTTTATGCCAAAGGTGGTTTCGCCTTTTCATTTAAACCAATCAATTTATCTTCCTGTATTTTTTCCGAGGCCTCACGCCTCTAATGCAGAAAGAAACCTTCATACATATGTTCTAAGAGACTGTAATACAATGTCTATGTCCCAAATATTTGTTGAAATCATTAATGTTGGCCCCCTGGTGATGGCCCCAACCCCAGAGTTTGATTGTTGTCCACCCCCCCCCCCCTTTTTTAATGTTACACCGCTTTGACCCGGTGAAAAGTGGGATATAAATACAGCTAAATAAATAAATAAAATAAATAAAAAGGGCCTTAACCTTTTACATACAAAGAACACAGCAACATAAAGTCCTCGCAACTTTTTATAGCTTTTGACCCTAGTCATTTGGGACTTCCAGTCTCCAAAAGAACTTTATCTAAATGGATTGCCCAATGCATATCCTTTGCTTATGAGAGTAAGGGTCTTCCTCTTCAGGACCATGTCACAGCTCATAATGTGAGAGCCATGCAGCTTCTATGGCTAATCTCCACTCTGTCTATCAATGACATTTGTCGAGCAGCCACCTGGGCTTCGCTACACACCTTCACAGCCCACTACTGCCTAGATAAAGCCTCCTGTCGGGATGCCTTCTTTAGCCAAGCTGTTCAAAATCTCTTTCAAACTTAAACCAACTCCTACCCACCAACCCTGGTGGGATGCCAGAGATCCATAAGAGGAAGGATTCTCACCTTCGACGGTGGCACCTTCCTGGGGCTATCTCTCTGGCATCTTCAGCTAGGGAGTCCCCATATGTGAGGGCTACATTCCTGCTTGGTCCTGGAGATAGCGTAGTTACTCACCTGTAACAGGTGATCTCTGGGAACAGCAGGAATTTAGTCCTCACAACCCACCCACCTCCCCTAGGAGTTCTCTCTCTCTTTGTCTCTTTCCTCTCTCCTTCTATCCTTTCACTCAGCTACAAATTTAACTGAAGAGGGACAGTTGGAAAGGCAGGAAGGCAGTGCTCATGTGCTGAGGGATGCTCCCAAAAGCGTTCCTATTGGACGCTGGGGAGCGTTCCCGCACAGGCTCCGTCGGTACCGACGATACTCATATGTGAGGACTAAATTCCTGCTGTTCCCGGAGATCACCTGTTACAGGTGAGTAACTACGCTATACAGGTCCATTCTGGACCTCAGAGAACTGAATAAGTTCCTGCTACAGAAGTTCAAAATGATCTCCCTAGGCACCCTTCTCCCCTATCTTCAGAGTCAGGACTGGCTCTAGATCTAAAGGAGGCATATACTTACATACATGTTCACTCACAGCACAGAAAGTTCCTGTGCTTCATGTTTCAAGGGAGACATTATCAATACAGAGTCCTGCCTTTTGGCCTCGCTTCTGCCTCAAGAGTTTTCACAAAGTGCATGGTGGTAGTAGCTGCATTCCTGAGGACTCTTGGGATATTTGTCTTCCCTTATTTAGACGACTGGCTCATTCGAGCAAACACTTCTCTAGAGGCCAGTCTCTCCCTCTTGCGCACCATGCAAGTACTGCAACACTTGGGATTTGTAATAAATCTTCCAAAGTCCCAACTCGTTCCCTCTGACTCTAGAGTTCATAGGTGCTCTCTTAGATACTCAGCAATCAAAGGCATTTCTGCCTCAATTCTACTGCGCTCGCCTCAATCAGCATCTCAAGCAAGCCTCGTGAACTTTCTCATGGCTCGAGAACTACAATTTCTGGGTCACATGGCATCAACAGTGCATGTTGTCTACATATGCGTGCAGCTCAATGGTCACTGGCTTCCCAGTGGTCTCGGGCATCTGATCACCTGGGAGGCAAAATAATGGGAGCAGCTGGTTCATGAACCGACCAGAGGGGAAGCCATATTAGACCTAGTCCTTAGTGGAACACCAGATCTAGTGCAAGAGATAAGGGTGTTGGGGCCGCTTGGCAATAGTGATCATAGCATGATCGCCTTTGATTTAATTAGTGGAGGAGGGATAGTAAGGAAATCCACAGTACTACCTTTTAACTTTTGAAAGGGAGACTATGATAAAATGAGGAAAACAGTTAAGAAAAAACTAAAAGGAGCAGTTGCGAAGGTTAAAGACGTACATCAAGCTTGGGTGTTGAAAAATACTATCTTGGAAGCCCAGACCAGCTGTATTCCACGCTTTAAGAAAAGTGGAAGGAAGTCCAAAAAACTGCCAGCATGGTTTAAAGGTGAGGTCAGAGAGGCTGTTGCCAAAAAAGCATCTTTCAGGAAATGGAAAAAAGAACCAAACGACGAAACCTGGAAACAGCACAAGCACTGGCAAGTCAAATGCAAGGCATTGATAAGGCAGGCAAAGAGAGAATTTGAGAAGAAGCTTGCTGCGGAAGCAAAAACGCGAAATAAAGACCTTTTCAAGTACATTCGTAGCAAAAACCTGTGAGAGAGTCAGTTGGTCCATTAGATGATAAAGGGGTTAAAGGAGCACTAAGAGGCGACAAGGCGATAGCGGAGAGACTGAATGAATTCTTTGCTTCGGTCTTTACTGTGGAAGATGTAGGGATGATATCCAGGAATAAGCAGGAATAAGTCCTCACATATGGGTACGTCGGAACCAACGGAGCCTGCGCGGGAAAGCTCCCCAGCTTCCCAGATAGGAAGCTTTTGGGGCCTCCCACTGCACATGCGTGCTGCCTTCCCGCCTTCCTGACCAGCTCTCCTCAGTTTCTCTTTTTCCGCGGAGTCAGCAGGTCGTGTTCCTGTCACCGCTGAAGAAATTCTTATTTTAGTTTTTCTTTAGACCGCGTACCTGCCTTCCCCATACCGAAACCGGTACCGCCGGTCTCTTTTCTTTTCTTTAAAAAAAAAAACAAAAAAACTTTTATTTTAGCACAACTTGGTGACTTCGGTTAGGCCTCAGGCCTACACAAATTCTCCTCATGGAGAAACCAGCCCCTGGTTTCAAGACGTGTACCAAGTGTAGTGCTGTTATTTCTGTTACAGACAACCATGACTGGTGTCTTAAATGTTTGGGGCTTGACCACTCCATTCCGGACTGCCCATCCTGCTCCCAGATGTCTAAACGTGGTTTGCAGAACCGGGCCAACAAATTCCATGTGCTGTTTGCTTCAGATAATCCAGCATCACAGTCATCCAGGTCTTCCTCTCCGGATGGATCTCAGGTAACCAAACTTTCTTCGGGCAGGTCCTCAAAAGGCAAATCTCCTTCAAAGTATCGAGAGGCCCTCAATCTTGAGTCGGAGGACCCTGCCCCAGCCAAACAACCCCGGCGGGAAGCTCTGGCTTCCAAAGCTCCATCTATGGGGTTACAGGTTGACATCGATGGCACGGCCTCGACCGATCACCTGTTAGACTGCTCTGGGGTACTGGCCCATGCCGGTACCGACATCCAGGCAGCAGTGGCGTCTATGGACAATACTGTTCAGACCATGCAGCAGGCCATTCTGGCTTTTATTAAAGCTGCGACGCCCTCGGTACCGCATCCAGCGGTTCCGGTTCCGGTACTGTCCCCCATACCGGAACCGAGACCATCGTCTTCCAAACGCAGATCGGTTCCGCATGTCGGATCCGGGTTTTTGCCCGATACCGATCCCATACCCGGTACGCTCGATGTCGGTACCGAGCGGTATGCGTATCGTGCGTTGGAAGCAAATAGAGGATACTCTGATTCTTCTGAGGATTTTGACTCCTCTGATGACTCTGAGCTGTCTCTTCTTCCTGAAGAGCCTTCTTCCCCAAAGAGGAGAATGTCTCCACCAGAGGATTTGTCCTTTCAAGACTTCATTATAGAAGTAGCTAAAGGACTTTGTATTACTACATCCTCTGAAAAAGAACCTAGATCAAAGAAATTGGATATTTTAGGATACCCTAAGGTTCCTAAAGAAGCAGTCACCCTGCCTATCCATGAAATCCTTCAAGAACACTTGATGGACTTATGGGAGGCTCCTGTAACGTTGTCTCCTCATTCCCGTAGGTTGGACACCATATACCGGGTCCCTCCTTCTCCTGGTTTTAAAAAAACTCAGCTGCCTCACCATTCCATTGTGGTGAAGTCTGCGCTGAAAAAGATTAAGAGTACCAAAAGGCACTCTTCTACCCCTCCAGGGCGAGAATGTAAGACCCTAGACTCTTTTGGTAGGAAAATCTTCCAGGCTAGTATGCTTATAGCCAGGATTAATTCATACAGTCTGTATATGGGCATGTTTCTAAGGGAACTTGCCCTAAAGGTGTAAAGCATTTTGCCCCCTTTATCCCTGAGGATAGAAAGGAGGAGTTCATTTTTCTGGTGAAACAGCTTCTAGATGTTTCTAAGTTCTCCAACAGGGCAGCCTTTGATTCCTTTGAGGGTGCCGGTAGAGCTTCGGGCATTGCCATTGCAGCCCGATGACTTGCTTGGCTCCAGGCCTCTGACCTAAAACCCTGGGTCCTGGATGGCTTACGGAATCTGCCCTGTACAGGTGAGAACTTATTTGGTAAAGACTGGCAAATTAAAGCCACTCAAATGGACGCAGAAAATGCTACCTTAGATAGACTTTCTAAGTCTACCTCTACTCCTGCCAAGAAAAAGTCTTTCAAGAGGCCTTACTACAAGAAGGCCAGATTTTCCACCAATACTGGCCAACAATCTTCTCAGCCTCGCTTTGCTGCTAAGCGTCAGCAACCTAAACAGGCAAAGTCAAAGCCTGCAGCGTCTGCCACTCCTCAGCAGGCTCAACCCCCTCAGGGGTTTTGACTTGCCCCTAGAGAACTTAACCTTTCTGGCTCTAGAACAACCAGAGCCCCTCACCATTCCCGGAAGGTTAGTTCACTTTGCTCCCAGATGGGAGCAAATTACATCAGAGCAATGGACCCTCTCTATCATCAGAGAGGGCTACAAACTTCATTTTTCCAGCCTTCCTCCACATACCATGGTGAGGCACTTCAATTCTCCCCCATATCTCCTGCCCCTGTTGGGTCAGGAAGTCTCTTCCCTCCTTGCCCAAAGGGCAATAGAAGAGGTTCCTCTTCTTCAACAAGGGACAGGTTTCTACTCCCCTTATTTTCTCATACCAAAGAAGACAGGGGGATTCAGACCTATCCTAGATCTGAGAGAATTGAACAAATTTCTATACAAGGAGAAATTCAAAATGCTTTCTCTGGGCATTCTCCTTCCATACCTTCAGAGTCAGGATTGGCTTTGTTCTCTAGATCTCAAGGATGCGTACACACATATACTCATCCACCCATCCCACAGAAAATATCTACGATTTCTGTTCCAGGAAAAACATTTCCAGTACAGAGTACTTCCCTTCGGTCTAGCCTCTGCTCCAAGAGTGTTCACCAAATGCATGGCAGTTGTAGCCGCATTTCTAAGAGGTCTGGGAATTTTTGTATTCCCATATCTGGACGACTGGCTCATCCGAGCTCCATCTCAGTCAGAGGCCCAGATTTCCCTGGACCGCACAAGGCACATTCTGCAGTATCTGGGACTGGTGGTAAACCTTCCCAAGTCTCAACTCATCCCTACTCAGTCTCTGGAATTCATAAGGGCCCAGTTGGACACCACCACTGCAAGGGCTTACCTACCTCAAGTCCGGGGCCAACGTCTGGTGTGCTTGGCTTCCCAAGCTCAGTCCAGCAGTCACTTGACAGCCAGGGAAATGCTGCGACTTCTGGGCCACATGGCCTCCACGGTACACGTGGTGCCCTACGCTCGTCTTCATATGAGAGCAGCTCAATGGACCTTGGCCACCCAGTGGACTCAAGCATCAGGAGCGCTCTCCGACCAAATACTCACCTCAAAGCGTCTGTTTTGGTCCCTTCAATGGTGGATATCCACCAAGAATCTGTTGTTGGGGATCCCCTTCCAACCTTTGTTGCCCCAAGCAACCCTCACAACAGATGCCTCCCATACAGGGTGGGGAGCCCATCTTCAACACCTCTCCACTCAGGGCACTTGGTCTCCACAGGAGACCACCCTTCACATCAACCTCCTGGAACTGCGAGCAATCTTCTTTGCCCTCAAAGTCTTCCATACCCTCCTTGTCAACCTGACCGTCCTCGTTCATACAGACAATCAGGTGGCCATGTTCTACGTAAACAAACAAGGAGGGACAGGCTCTCTGTCGCTTTGCAACGAAGCTCTCAGATTATGGGCCTTCGCCAGAGAGCATCAAATTCATCTTCTGGCAGTGTATCTTCCAGGGGTTCAAAACTCTCGGGCAGACAGACTCAGTCGAGTTCTGCTTCCACACGAATGGTCCCTACATCTGGACCAGATACGCAAAATCTTTTCCAGAGGGATCACGGGTCGATGATCCTCATAGCTCCACGCTGGCCACGCCAAGTGTGGTTCCCTCTACTTCTGCATCTCTCCCAGGTACCCTCCCTGGACCTGGGAGCTGCGCCAGACCTTCTGTCTCAGGAGGAGGGGACTTTGTGGTACCCAAACCCCAAGTCCCTACACCTCAGAGCTTGGTTACTGAAGGCCTAAGCCTTCATGACTTCAATCTTTCTCAACCAGTGAACGATATCCTTCATGCCTCTAGGAAACCCTCCACGAGGCGTTCCTATGCTTTCAAATGGAAACGCTTTTCCATTTGGTGTGCTCAACAGGGTCTTGACCCTCTAGCACTTCCTTTGAATTCTCTACTAGACTATCTCCTGCATCTTTCTAATGCAGGCCTTAAGACGAATTCAGTAAGAGTCCATTTGAGCGCTATTGCAGCATCCTTACAACCTCTAAATGGACGACCTGCCTCCTCTCATCCTCTTATTGCAAGGTTCATGAGAGGCCTGACTCTAACTAAGCCTCCCATCCTACCTCCTCCGGTAGCATGGGATTTGAACCTAGTTCTAGGTCAGCTTATGAAGCCATCTTTTGAACCGTTGGTCTCTACCTCCTTGAAATCTCTTTCCTGGAAGGTCCTTTTCCTTATTGCAGTCACTTTGGCTCGCCGCATCAGTGAACTACAGGCCTAAGTGGCTCATCCACCTTATACTAGGTTTCATCATAAGTTGGTCCTTAGGACGAATCCCCACTTTATGCCCAAAGTGGTCTCGCCTTTTCATCTTAATCAAGAGGTATATCTACCTGTCTTTTTCCCGGCTCCTCATGCATCCAGTGCAGAGAGGAACCTTCATACTCTAGATTGTAAAAGAGCTCTTGCCTTTTACCTCAACAGGACTCAGCCACATCGAAAGTCTTCCCAACTTTTTGTGGCTTTTGATCCTTCTCATTTGGGACTTCCAGTCTCCAAACGTACACTTTCCAATTGGATTGCTCAGTGTATTTCCTTTGCTTACCAGAGTAAAAACATTTCTCTGGAAGGCCATGTCACAGCTCACAGTGTGAGAGCCATGGCCACTTCTATGGCTCATCTTCACTCTGTATCCATAGATCAGATCTGTCGAGCCGCCACCTGGGCCTCGGTTCATACCTTCACAGCCCATTACTGTTTGGACAAGGACTCCCACCGGGATGCCTTGTTTGGTCAGGCTGTCCTCAAACACCTGTTCCATACTTGAACAACTCCTGCCCACCTTCCCAGGATGGATGCCTGAGATCCATACGAAGATGGCGAACCCTTGGAAGGGGATCTCCCAGGCATCTTAGCTAGGGAGTCCCCATATGTGAGAACTTATTCCTGCTTATTCCTGGAGATAGCACAGTTACTTACCTGTAATAGGTGATCTCTGGGAACAGCAGGAATTAGTCCTCACAACCCACCTACCTCCCCTAGGAGTTGTATCTTCTATCTATCTTCCTTTCCTCTCTCTATTGTCTCAGCTATAAACTCGAACTGAGGAGAGCTGGTCAGGAAGGCGGGAAGGCAGCGCGCATGTGCAGTGGGAGGCCCCAAAAGCTTCCTATCTGGGAAGCTGGGGAGCTTTCCTGCGCAGGCTCCGTCGGTTCCGACGTACCCATATGTGAGGACTAATTCCTGCTGTTCCCAGAGATCACCTGTTACAGGTAAGTAACTGTGCTTTACCCATGACTGAAGTGGTATTTAAAGGTGCGGAAGAATTGAAGGAAATATCGATACATCGGGAAGATGTCTTACAACTATTAGATAAACTGAAGAGTAGCAAATCACCTGGGCCGGATGGTATACATCCAAGGGTGTTGAAAGAACTGAAATATGAGATTGCAGAACTGCTATCAGTAATCTGTGAACTATCATTAAAATCATCTCTAATACCTGAAGATTGGAGGATCGCCAATGTAACACCAATTATTAAAAAGGGTTCCAGGGGTGATCCGGGAAACTACAGACCGGTGAGCCTGACGTCAGTACCGTGAAAAATGTTAGAAACCATCATAAAGAATAAAATTACTCAGCATGTAGATAGTCACAACCTAATGGGAGACAGCCAACATGGCTTTAGACAAGGAAGATCTTGTCTTACTAATCTGTTATGTTTTTTTGAAGGAGTGAATAAACAGGTGGACAAAGGTGAGTCGGTTGATATTGTGTATCTGTACTTTCAGAAAGCCTTTGACAAGGTCCCTCATCAGAGACTTTTAGCAAAACTAAAGAGTCATGGGATAGGAGGCAGTGTACTATTGTGGATCAGGAACTGGTTAAAAGATAGAAAGCAGAGGGTAGGGCTAAATGGCCAATTTTCCCAATGGAGAAAGGTGAATAGTGGTGTACCCCAGGGATCTGTGCTGGGTCCGCAGCTTTTTGACATATTCATAAATGACCTGGAAAGTGGAATAACGAGTGAGGTTATCAAATTTGCAGATGACACAAAACTATTTAAAGTTGTTAAAACCCAAGAGGATTGTGAAAAATTGCAAGAGGATCTTGATGAATTGGTAGACTGGGCATCAAAATGGCAGATGAAATTTAATGTGGACAAGTGCAAGGTTATGCACCTAGGGAAGAACAACCCAAACTATGGTTACACGATGCAAGGTTCCACATTAGGAACCACCACCCAGGAAAAAGATTTAGGCGTCATTGTGGATACCATGTTAAAACCCTCGGCCCAGTGTGCAGCGGCAGCCAAGAGAGCAAATAGAATGCTAGGTATTATAAGGAAAGGAATGGAAAATAAAACAAAAGATATTATAATGCCTCTATATTGTTCCATGGTGAGACCGCACCTTGAATATTGTGTGCAATTCTCGTCGCCGTATCTTAAAAAGGATATAGCGATTTTAGAAAAGGTACAGAGAAGATCCACCAAAATGGTAAAGGGGATGGAAGGATACTCCTATGAAGAAAGGCTAAAAAGGTTAGGGCTCTTTAACCTGGAAAAGAGACGGCTGAGGGGAGATATGATAGAAGTCTATAAATTAATGAACGGAGTGGAACGGGTAAACGTAGATCGATTGTTTACCTTATCAGAATATAGAAAGACTAGGGGACATGCAATGAAGCTACAGGGTAAACTATTTAAGGCTGTTAGTGTAGCTGGGTTTAGTGTAGCCCATGTTCCCTGTAAAATAGTTATCTCCAAGTTATAATGCCCTGTTCAATGTAATTTCAGTTTGTTCAATGTAAACCGCACTGATGCAGAATAGCGCGGTATATAAGAAAATGTAAATAAATAAATAAATAAATAAAAAAGGTTTGGACAAGTTCCTGGAGGAAAGGTCCATAAACCATTATTAAGAAGTGACCGAAGATATCAATGCTTGACCCAGTACAAGCATTGGGGAACTTGTGTCTCTTGGGGAAACTGCTAGGTACATATGACCTAGATTGGCCACTGTTGGAAAGAGAATACCGGGCTTGATGGACCTTGGTCTGACCCAGTATGGCATATCTTATGTTCTTATAATGGTCTCTGCCCGCCTAATCTCTTCTCTCCAGTGGCGGCAATCCCCTGAAAACGTCCTGGTAGGGTCACCTTTTTAGATGCTAGCACATCAATGTACCCTGACAACGGATGTGTCCAAATTGGGCTGGGGAGCTCATCTGGAAAATCTCTCCACTCAGGGGCTTTGGTCTCATCACGAGTCACGACTTCACATAAATCTGCTGGAACTCGGAGCCATCCCCAATGTTCTCAGTCTTCCAGAACCATCTTTGATTCTGTACAGTTCTAGTCCAGACGAACAATCAAGTAGCCATGTTACTACTACTGCTACTACTGAGCATTTGTATAGCACTACAAGTCGTACGCATCGCTGTACAGACATGTAAGAGACGGTCCCTGCTCATAAAGCTTACAATCTAGTCAAGACGGGCAACACAGAAGGTGTAGGCTGGGATAAAACAAGGGGGAAAGGAAAGAAAAAGGAGATCAGGTGAGTCAAGATCCAAAAGCAGCAGCAAAGAGGTGAGTTTTCAGCCTGGATTTGAAGAGGGTCAGGGAAGGTGCCTGGCGTACAGACACAGGTAGTTCTACTTAAACAAGCAAGGCGGAACAGGCTCTTGGACCCTCTGTAGCAAGGCCCTGCATCTGTGGTCTTTTTCCATACAGCATCACATTCACCTATTTGCAATATATCTTCCGGGCAAACACAATGTCTTGGCGGACAAACTCAGTTGAGTCCTTCTACGCCACAAGTGGTCTCTCCATGCAGACAAGGTCACTCACATCTTTCAGATCTGGGGAACTCCAGAGATAGACCTATTCACAAGTCCTCAGAATGCCAAGCTTCCTCACTTCTGCTCCAGGACTCCCACACCGGACAGAAGTGAATGCTTTTCACCTCCACTGGGGTCAGGGCTTCCTATATGCCTTCCCTCCCATTCCCCTCATTCCCAAGACACTTTTCAAACTTCAGAGAGATGGGGGCTTCATGATACTCATAGCCCCACGCTGGCCACGACAACCGTGGTATCCTCTCCTTCTACTGCTGTTTCTGGCTCAACCTGTAGATTTGGGGTCTGCTCCAGATCTCTCTCCGGAGGAGGGGACACTGCTCCATCCTAATCTTCAGTCCCTCCATCTCACAACATGGCTGCTGAAGGCATAGCCTTCCAGGACATTAACCTCCCTCAGCAGGTAGAGGATATCCTTTAGCGTCCAGAATGCCTTCCACCAGGCACTCCTATACCTTCAAATGGCGTAGATTGTCTCTCTGGTGTTCGCAAAGGGCGCTTAACCACTTCTCAGTCCCGGTGGATGCATTACTTGAGTATCTTCTCCACTTTTCTTAATGGTCAACACATCTCTTCTCAGCCGCTTGTAGCACGCTTCATGAGGGGTCTTCTAGTAACCAAACCTCCCATTAAGCCCTTCAGTGGCATGGGATCTGTGTTTTTCTAGGACAGCTTTTCAAGCGGCCCTTTGAACCTCTAGCCACTACCTCTCTGACGCTTCTCACGTGGAAGGTCTCCTTCCTTATTGCCCTCACTTCAGTGAGATGCATTAGTGAGCTCCAAGCTTTGGTGGCTGATCCTCCTTATACATGATTCCACCATGATAAGGTAGTCCTTAAGACTCATCCTCACTTTATGCCAAAGGCGGTCTCGCCCTTCCATTTAAACTAGTCAGTCCACCTTCCTGTCTTTTTACCTAGACCTCATTCCTCTAGGGCAGAGGCAACCCTTCACACTCTGGATTACAAACATGCCTTGGCTTTTTATCTCCAGAGAACTCGAGAGCACAGAAAAACTTCCCAACTTTTCATCTCCTTTGATTTGAGTCACCTGGGCTTGCCAGTATCTAAGCATACTCTCTCCAGGTGGATAGCGGATTGCATCTCCTTTGCTTATGAAGGTGCAGGGCTCTCTCTTGAGGGTCACGTCACTGTACATAATGTTCGAGTCATGGCTGCCTCCATGGCAAATCTGTGCTCTGTAGCGATTGATGAGATATGTCTTCTGTCCACACTTTTGCTGCTCACTATTGCCTGGACAAGGACTCCCATCGGGATGCCTTGTTTGGCCAAGCTGTTCTCTAGCATCTCTTTCAGACTTCGATAAACTCCTTCCCTCCATCCTGGATTTCGATACCAGACATCATTGGAGGATACATGACCTACTTAGTTATGCCTGTAATCCACAGCTCACCCTGAAGCCATCTCTCCGGCATCTTTGAGCTAGGGAGTCCCATGTGTGAAGACTATATTCCTGCTTGTTCCTGGAGATAGCGTAGTTACTCACCCTTAACAGGTGATCTCCGGGAACAGCAGGAATTTAGTCTTTACAACCCACCCTCCTCCCCTAGGAGTTGTAAGTCGTCTTCTCTTCTCCTTCTCTCCTTTTATATCAGCTACAAACTCAACTGAGGAAGGAAAGCTGGAAAGGCAGGAAGGTAGCTACTCAAGCACAGTGAGATGCTCCCAAAGGCTTTCCTGTTCGACGCTAGGGAGCGTTCCCACACGGGCTCAGTCTGTGCCAAGGTTACCCATATGTGAAGACTAAATTCCTGCTGTTCCCAGAGATCACTGGTTACAGGTGAGTAACCACACTTTCCTAATAATCTCTCCAGTCCAGACGCGTGTTATGCTCATCCACCAGCAGATGGAGACTGAGAAACACTGAGCTGAAATACTCTTCCTTAAGTAGCCTTTGCCCTTATACCAAGCCAGTGTTTCTCAGTCTCTAGCAGGTAGATGGGCATAGCCTGTGCTGTTTGGCTGGTTTGTGTTAGTACTGGGCTGCAGTGGGGTGCAAAACCCGGTGGATCTGGGTCCTTTCTCCAGCTCTTTCCCTAGCCACCCCTCAGTCTTACCCTCAGGGTCAGTAGGTTGTGGCTGCTCCCCCTTTTCCCACTTTCCCGCTCTTTGAAGGGGGCTAGGGTCTGAGCTTGGCTCTGTCCAATTACTATTAAAGCTTAAAAAAAAAAAAAAGCCAACGGGACATAGGAAGAGACAGATACTATTATTAATAATTTGTATAGTGCTGCAAGGTGTACACAGATATAAGATACAATCACTGCTCATCAGAACTTAGTCTAATGAAGACAAAACACATAGTGAAACTGGGAACTAGAGAATGGTAAACAGCAACTCCAGTGGCCCCCTGCAGCCATCTAGAGCCAGTAAGTGGGGTTCTTTGGCGTGCAGGAGGCCTGGGCCCCGGAAACGTGGGGGACGCAGAACATGCCCATTGTGCAGCATGCAGCAGCCATTGAGCCCAATTCTCTGAAGCTGGGCTCTGCCGCAGCTACACGAAGGAGAGCATGGCTGCCGTGGATCAACTTGCTGGCGGCTCGAGAGCATTGGACGCATTAGTGGAAGGGCCGGTGGAGCATGGTCGTGCTATTTTTTATATCTACGAGCTCGTGTGTTTGGAAGGAATGGCTGCCATTTTGGAAAAAGGCTCCTTTGATCAGAGGATGGTTTTGGAGCCTCTGGCCTTGCAGCCCATCTTGGTGGGCCCTGCGTTGGCTCTGGCAGGATCTCAGGGGAGAGGAGTCCTCTTTCTCCTTGGAATTTGTTTTATTGCTCCCATCAGGCCTGTTGCTTGAAAGAGGGCTTGGGCCTGGGGTCCTCCTGCTAGCTTTGCCTCCAGTTGATAAAGAGCAGCCTCTCTCAGCAGCTAAGTTACTGTGGAGAGAGAAGTCCCCAGATGATGGTACCTCAGTGGGATCCCTGGAGTCTTTGGAACCCTTAGAGTGTCCTTCTGATCTTCAGGAGGACCTGGAGGAAAGGGAGCTTCCTGCAGGGTAAGACCCCTCAGCGATGTGCATCTTCCACAGAGATGAGTTTCCTGCCCTGATCATTCAGGCCTTGGTGGTCCTGCAGATTGCAGAGACTCTGCCTTCAGAGGAGGTGGAGCCGGCAGAGGATCCATTGTTGGAAGGTATCTGTAAGCCAATTTGTTCCTTCCCAGTCCATAGGGCTTTGAAGGGGATGACTGATTAGAGAATACCTGATGCGGGCTTGTGCATTGGTCATAGCATGGTATTATTGCACCCAGTTTCGCCAGAGGGGAGAGAGCGGTTTCGCCCCCTGTGGGTGGATAACCTTGGTGACAGTGGTTACTCGGAAAACCACTATTCCAGTTGAAGGGGGTGCAGCCCTGAAGAACCTGCAGGATCACAAGATGGAGGCGCTGCTCAAGCAGGCCTTTGAGGTGTCAGCCTTGGCCTTGCAGGGAGCCATTTGTGGCTCCTATGTGGCACAGGCTTGTTTGCATCGGTCCCAAAAGATTCCAGAAGCAGCTCTGGTGGAGGCCTTGGCCCGAGAGGTGGGGGCTTGGCTGGAGTCCGGGATGGTGTGTTTGACTGATCTGCTGTATGACCTGCTTCAGACTTCAGCGAAGTCTGTGGCGACCGTTTTGTCTGCGCAGCGGTTCTGGTGGTTGTGAAACTGGTCAGCAGATGCGGCCTCCAAAACCAGGTTGCACAAACTCCCTTTTGCCTGTTGGTTGTTCATAGTAGAGCTGGAGAAGTTGGTGAAGGACCTGGGGGTGGGACTAAGGTCCTTATCGAGGCTGCAGTCGCAATCACAAGAAATTTTCTGTCCAGGGAGGCAAATCCACAGCATTCCAAGTTTCTGCCATGTGGCTCCTTTTGTGGGGGCTGACAATGTGGCAGAGACAGGGTTGCAAGTTCTGGAGCAGCCAAGCCTTCTCAGTGAAGGTTTGAGGGCCCCAGCAGAGGTGCAGCTGGTAGGCAGACAACTTCAACAGTTTTTCTCCACTTGGACCCAGATCACTATAAATGCTTGGGTCCTCGAAGTGATATGGAAGGCTATCCATTCAAGTTCGCTAGGTCTCTCACAGATGTCGTCTTCGTTTCACTGTGTTGAGCCCTCTCCAAAGCATGGGCCATGCATGCAACATTCAGCCAGCTGCTATAATTCAAGTGGTGTATCCGGTGCCCTATGAAGAATGGGGAATGGGTCGTTATTCGATATGGTTTGTGGTTCCAAAGAAGGAAGGCTTTTGGCGCCTTTTTTTTTTTTTTTTTTTGAATTGAAGGGGGTGAACAGGGCCCTCAGGGTTTGGTGTTTTCGCATGGAAACCATTCAATATGTGATAGCAGTGGTTCAACAGAGAGAGTTCCTGCCTCCTGGATTTGACCGAAGCGCACCTACATATCCCTATTTGTCTTTGCAGTTCTGCAGGGGCATTTTCAATTCCAACTGCAGCCGTTCGGTCTTGCCACAGCCCTTCGGGTGTTTACCAAGGTAATGGTGGTGCTTGTGGAAGCAGGGCATTCTGGTTCATCCGTACTCAGTCAGTTGGTTGGTCCAGGCGAAATCCAGCTTATTCGGCTAGGGGGCACATTGCCTCTCACAGGTAGCCCAAGGCAAGTAGTCCTGGGAGGAGAGCCAGTGGTCCATCAGTCGTTTAGAGACACATGCTGTGCCAGTGGTCCTGAAGCTTTTTCCTTCCCTCATTCGCCAACTGGTAGTGAGGGTTTTGTCAAATAATGCAATGATGGTGGCTTACATTGATCGCCAGGGCAGCACACGGAGTTCACTGGTGGCAGAAGAGGCATCTCCACTTCTTCTCTGGGTGGAGGTGCATCTGGTAGCATTGTCAGTGGACCACATAGTGGGGATGGAGAATTTCCACGTGGACTATTTTGAGTCGTCATACATTGGATCCAGGGGAGTGGTGCCTGCTGGGGTTCACTTTTCAGCTGATTGCGGAGCGTTGTGGTCTCCTCATGATGGATTTGATGACAACTCGGGTGCATTCCAAGGCGTCTGTTCTTCTGCAGTCAGAGAACAACTAGCGGAAGGGTTCAGACTTGGCCCAGAGATGGGCTTCTGTATGTGTTTCCCCCATGGCCTCTCATAGGTTGGGTGCTTCAGCGAGTCGAGTCTTACAGGAGACTGGTAGTGTTAGTAGCCCCAGATTGGCCCAGGCATCCTTGGAATGCAAATCTGGTGTGCTTGCTGGTGGCTGATCTCCTCCCTCTTCCTCGGGAGGCCAACCTGTTGGCTCAGAGGCTGGTGCACATGCTGGGCATGGATTGATTTCTCACTTATGGCTTTGCTCCTGAAAAGGCATGGCTGAAGTGTAAAGGCTATTTGGCCCTGGTGATTGATACTTTGTTGCAGGCCTGGAGACGGTCCACTTTGTTGGCCTATGTGCAGGTGTGGTGCATTTTTGAAACCTGTTGTGGAGAGTGGGGGCTTCTCTCCCAGAGATTTTGATTTTCTTACAGGCAGGCTTGGCTAGGTGCCTGGCCTTGAGTTCTCTAAAAGTGCAGGTTGCAGCTGTGGCTTGCTTCCGCGGTCTGGTGCATAGTCAGTCTATAGCCTCTTATGGGACATTGTTTGATTTCTTTGGGGTGTTAAACATCTGTCCCCTCTTGTTGCCCTGTGATTCCACCCTGGGATCTGAACTTGGTTCTCTCAGCTCTTGCAGTGCTTTCGTTTGAGCCCCTTCGGGGAGCTTCCTTAAAAGACCTGACATTGAAGGTGGCATTTCTGGTCGTAATCTGTTTGGCAGGTCATATTTCAGAATTGCAATCTCTGTCATGCCGAGAGTCTTATCTGGTGTTTTTGAATCAGGTGGTGGCATTACCCATCTTTGCTGGTCCTCAGAACTTAACTGAATCACGGAATCTTCATTTAGTAAACCTGCATAGGTTGCTCAAATGCTTCTTGAAGGTTACAGAGCTATTTCGGAGATCGGAGCAGCTTTGTTCTGTTTGGTGGCCCCAGAAAGGGTGAGGCGACCTCACTGGATCAAAGAGGCCATTGCTTCAGCTTACTTGTTGGAATTGACGTACTGTTCTGGTGGCCTACGAGCTCACTCTACTTAGGGCTCTGGCTTCTTCATTGGCGGAAGTCAGTCTAGTTCCGACTCAAGACATTTGCAAGGCTTCCCTGCATTCATTCACACGTCGTCATTGGCTGTATGTGCAGGCCCTTCATTATGTGAATTTTTGTGCATGGGTGTTGCAGACTGGTGTTTCAGTACCCACCCAGATTTACTACTGCTCTGTTATGTCCCATGCATCTGGGCTGTACTGGAGGAATAATTAGGACGGTGAAATTAGACCTTACCTGCTGATTTTCTTTCCTGGAGTCCTTCCAGTCCAGTCCAAGATCCACCCAAGACTTGTTTGAGTCTTATGCTACCTATGGAAGGACAGACTAGATAAGTCATGTGGTCTTTTTCTTTCATCATTTTTCTATGTTTTGCAGAGCGTGCTTAACAGGCGCGTTCCGGGTGGCTGGTTTTGGTTAGTAGTCGCTGAAGGTTCGGTTGGTTGCTGGGGCACTACTGGACTTTTCTTCTGTCTTACCTCCACCCAGGCTCTTAGCCTTTGGGAGGAGGGGATTTTGAAGTTTATTTTTTAAACAAAAAAGAAAAATTGGGCACCTACGTTGCGGGTGCAGGCTTCCAATTCGGGGTTTGACTGAGGTGCTTATAGAGATATGAGGCTCTAGGGGAGGATTTCATACTGGCTTGGTATAATCACAGGTTACTTGAGGAGCGTTTCAGCTCAGTGTTTCTCAGTCTCCGTCTGCTATTGGATGAGCATAACCCACGTGTCTGGACTGGATTGGAGGTACTTCAGGAAAGAAAATTAGCAGGTAAGGTCTCATTTCACTGTTTGTTCTTTACAAGAAGATGGTCTGTTTTCCATGTGCAACTGGAGTGAGGGATTCTGTTAACACGTTTGAGTCTAGGTAGGAATCTGTAGCAGTCCGACTTGTTCTCCTTTCCCCACTGGAGTGTGTTGATGTATTAGAATATTTGCATTACTGACTTTTCATAGGTAGAGTTGGGGCAGTTTGAATTTTTGGACTTAGTCCCTGTGTGGCATGGTCAGCCTTTGAGACACCAGAATTTGAACAGAATCTATATTAAACTGTAAAGTGAAACACCCTGCATCTGCTCTGCGTTTGTTGGGAGCTTCATTAGTTAGTCTGGGAATGATCCTCATGAATGAATAATTATATTCTATTGGATTGATATTGAAAGATAATTTTGCATTCGTCTGTACATTTTCAAAAAATATATGGATAGTATCAGGCCATTTAAAGTAGCTAAACAGTCAGATATTATTTGTATATTTATGAGCCATAGTAGGGGAAGGGCAAGGGCAGGCCAGAACGTTTTCCTGATAACAATCAAATTGTGGTGACTATCACTGTTATACGTTTAGTTAGGCCTGCAAAATAGTAGATGTAAACTAAACAGAGTGCCAATGGTCACCCTACTATTCCTATATTCAGCACTGCTACTTGTAAGGACAGTGGCACTGAATATATGAGTAAGTTAAATGGCCGCACAGTAACGGTGCCAGCTGAAATTTTATCCCTATTTGTCCAGCTCATACTGCAAGATTGGCCATGGGGGTGGAGTACAAAAACAAAATGCTTGCTAAGGGCATCACAATCCTTTGAGCTGTCCCTGAATGTAGCTGGAGATCAGAAGCCTTTTATGTTGTGTTTTGGTATGTGTGTTTTTAAATAGAATTAGAACTTTTATAAGGTCCCCATGCTTTTGATTTCCTCTGCCAGTAATACTTGATAAGTTAACCCTGCTGTCATTCAGAATATGTTTCTTTTATATGCAGTCTTATCTTTCTTTTGTTTTCTTTCAGGTGAAATAAAGGGGAAAATGAAGGTTGGCTGTGTTCAGGAATCTCCGACTAGTTAGTCAGCAACTGATGAAATATGACACTGCCATGGCTTGCTGATGTGCTTTGAGGGGAAAGCTGCTTTTGACGCCTAGAAGAATGGTTTTCTCTGTAATGTTGACACCTGCCCCTCCCAGGACACCAAATGGAACGTTTGTCTATGAAAATATCTACACAAATTTTACAACTCCCCAGTCTTTGTTTCGGGGTGCCATGGATCCGCCTCTAAAATACAATCCTGGTGCCATGGTCACGACTGTGACGAGCATCTTACTCTTGAATAATTCAGCCACTCGTCCTGCACAAGGTGCTTCGGAAAGCTTAAACCTGCCACTCCAAATAATTCTTTCTGCCATAATGATATTTATTCTTTTGCTTGCTTTTTTGGGAAACTTTGTCGTCTGTCTCATGGTATACCAGAAGGCTGCCATGCGGTCTGCAATTAATATTCTACTGGCCAGCCTGGCATTTGCAGACATGCTGCTTGCTGTACTAAACATGCCTTTTGCTCTGGTAACCATCATCATGACTCACTGGATTTTTGGGGATATCTTCTGTAGAGTTTCTGCCATGTTTTTCTGGCTTTTTGTCATGGAAGGTGTGGCTATCTTGCTCATTATCAGCATTGATCGATTCCTTATCATAGTTCATAAGCAAGATAAGCTCAGTCCTTACCGCGCAAAAATTCTAATTGTTATTTCATGGGCTGCATCCTTCTGTGTGGCTTTCCCCTTGGCCGTAGGAAACCCAGATTTGCAAGTACCATCAAGAGCTCCTCAGTGTGTTTTTGGCTACACCAGAAATCCTGGTTACCAGACATATGTAATTTTGGTGGTACTCATTTTCTTTTTTATTCCATTCATGGTCATGCTCTACTCTTTCATGGGCATTCTCAACACGGTACGCCACAATGCAGTTCGCATCCATAGTCACCCTGACAGCATATGCCTGAGTCAGGCGAGCAAGCTGGGTCTCATGAGCCTTCAGAGGCCCTTCCAAATGAACATCGATATGAGCTTTAAAACTCGTGCCTTCACAACCATTTTGATTTTGTTCATTGTCTTCATATTGTGCTGGGCTCCATTCACTGCCTACAGCCTGGTTGCTACCTTCAACAGTCACTTTTACTATAAGCACAACTTTTTTGAGATAAGCACTTGGCTCCTTTGGCTATGCTACCTCAAGTCTGCACTGAACCCACTGATTTACTACTGGAAGATTAAGAAGTTTCGGGATGCCTGCTTAGATTTAGTGCCCAAATATTTCAAGTTTCTGCCACAGTTACCTGGTCACACAAGGCGCCGCATCCGACCTAGTGCCATTTATGTGTGTGGAGAACACCGCTCAGTAGTGTGAAACTGTCATTCTTAGGGTCTTATTCAGCAAAGATTTTGTTTTTCATAGGCACAAAATATGTAAAAGGCCTTTTGAATAAGGCCTTTATTTTTTCTTTTTGTTATGATTATGGTTTTCACTGCCATATGCTCTACAAGTTATGTATGTTATGAAATACTTTGTGCAATTTGTATAAAGCGCTTATAATTTTGATTAGTATAGTACAGTGGAAAGAAAAACAATGTTACCTCCAGGATTGAAAGGCAATCCATCTCTGGAAAAAAAATTACAGTTCTAATACTTTATCAGGTTTATGCTTACCAAGCCTGCAATGGCTTTAATTGTAGGTAAAATTTTATGCTGCTATGTTTTTAATGTCATTTTCTGAAAGATTGCTGCTTTTTTGTCATAGATGAGCCAAAAGTGTATCATTAGGTAAGTGCGGCAGAAAAAGTTTAATTAAAAAAAATAGATTTGGGCGTTTTAGTGATGTGCTTTTAAAAGCAATTAAATATTTCTTCTAAAATGTTTTGTGCACTTTACAAGGTTTGGAAAACAATCTGTGATTTCCATTAGCTTTTTTTTAATTTAATAGTATATTTGTAGGTTATTTTTATACATAGCTGATTTAGTGTCCTGATGAATAGCTTGTTTACATATCAGTCCTAAGATGATCCTTTTAAGGATTCTATTTCAGCTTCATTAACACAGAGGTGATGGTTCATTTGTTTTCAGCCATCCTCCTAGAATATTACATAATTAGGTTTACTGTTTTAACTATGAGGCTACATGCGTAATAATTTACTATTTACTGCCACTGCAGGATGGGAGATTTGGACAAATGTAGAATTGTGTCGGAGTGTCATGCATTATTAAGAGTCTTACTGTTCTGATATGATCAAATTTAACTTATTGTGCTCTTCAGCATTACTATTGATGACACATACTGTGCAGAAAATCAGTTGCATGACCATTGGTGCACGATGCTACTGTACTGTTGTGGAACTAATATTTTGGGACTCCTTTAATTAACTATGCTGAACTTTGCATGCAGTCCCATAGTCAAATTTGTTGTGTCATATTTTTGAAACTGCTATTATTTTTTGCCCTATCTAGGCATTAAGCAGTTGGAATTGCTAATGAATGTTTTTCTGCACAGGTTTTTTAATCTGGAGTACCAATTTTTTAAATATTTACATATACATCCTTCCCACTACCAATATTGGAGAGCATACCAAAGATTGCAGATAGAATGCCAAGGTTCATGGAAGGAAATACATCTTGGATTGTTGTGCTCAATACGTGCAGAAAATTATATACCACAAATAGTAAATTGAGAAATATGCCTGGATAAAAATATCAGACAGTTGTAGCTCAAGTGATACTTTCTGCTAAAGTCTGCTATTTAGTGAGCAAGCACTAAAGTATTAGAAAGTTACAGTAGAGTCACTGCAAAGAGTTTCCTGAAGCTATCTCACAAAAAAAAATGAGAAGATCCTGGCTGCATTTTAATTAAATAGGGAGGAAAAGGAGGGCAAAAGAAGTTGTTGATACAATCAACAACTTCTTTTGCCCTCCTTTTCCTTGTTTTTTCTGTGTCATCAGCGTAACTAAGCACTCTTTCCTATATTTTAAAAAAAAAACTTTTTGGGGTAGAATCAAAATGTTTGTTTCTCAGGTTTAGTCCCTAATCTCAGTTTAAAGCCCAGACTTCACAATTCAGGGTAACCTGGCTTCCAACCTTGAAATCCAGTCTTGCTTCCGTAAGCTGCCCAGCTACCCAGCTTCTTTCTCAGTGGGGTCTTGAAATCCCTTTGAATAAAGCTCTGTTTTTTTACCAGTTGAAGATCCAGCCCCACTGCTTTTCTGCCATTGTTAATAATTTGATTTGTTTTTAAAAAAAATCAGCTGTAAATAATTCCAAATGGGTTTCAGTTGGTATTTTTGCTTGGAACGCCTGAAGACCACAAATCCCAAACAGGCTCTTGCAAAGCCCGACATTTCCTCTTGAGCTCCCACTAGAGGCAACGTGCTTGAATCTCAGGAAAAGACTCTTATTTCCCCACAATCATCCACCAGTCAGGTACTTTTGAAATGATCCTTAGTTATTGACTGGCTGCCTGATGAGGCAAAGTTCTCTGAAGGTTAAAGGCAGCACAATGACCCCATTTAATTAGAACACAGCTATGATTTGTTTAACTAGCATTCAGGTGATGTCTACAGCTCCTTTTTCATAATGATTGTTTACATGCTCCTTAACAGGTTTTAATTTTGCAAGAAGTGTGAGGCATTGCTGCTTTTCATTTATTTTGTTGCTTTTAAAGGGGAATTTCCATCCTCTGAATTCAAGTCATGATCTGCCAAATCACTGCCGTTAGCACTGACTGTACTGCTTCTTTGACACAATGTGGGTGATTTTATAGGACAGCTGTGGAAAGATACGCAACCTGTATGTGCATAAGTCCATATTTCCACAGACTTGCACATGTGTATGGACACTTCTACATGTGCTTTGCTTTCTTTGGTCAGACAGGATTCTATAAGCTTGAACTGAAGTGCCTTCCATGCCGATCTTGTGTTGGAAATGCACAGGGGTGCAATATGGGTAGAGCTTAGGCATAGCCTTGAGGGGCACACATACATTATAGAATACTATGACATATTCACATCCCTATGCCAGTATAGGTACCTCCAGCTACACTGGCTCTAAGACAGACCTAACGGACATGCCTAGAGTATGGTACGTCTGTTCGTACCTATTTTGTAAAGTGAGGCACATGTATGTCTGTCTTCATAAAACAGGCCAGGGATGTGTATCAGCAACATGGGAGTTACAGAATTACCCTCAGTATGACCACTTCCATTAACAATAGAGCACCCTTTGTACTGTTAAGATCACTCATAATCCCCTTGGTCTAAAACTTCATTATCCAGCTGGGTAATGATTTGCCATCTTGAATTCTAAGAATGAAAGTTCTACTAAAATTTGTTCTGAATATTGTTTTTCAGAGTTCGAATTTTGACTTTATTAATGCCTCACATATGAAGGGATATTTTTGCTGACATTGAATAGTTTTCCAAATGTTGTTTTTGTTTATATTATATCCAAATGTTTACTTTTATTGATAATTTGAATAGTGCTGTGAGCGTGTGCTGTTCCCCTAAAGGATTGTAGGGTTGCTGATCCAAAATGTTTGTACAGAGAACAGATTGCGTTAATAGGTTAAGACAACACAGTAACATGCTAGGTAATAAGGGAATTAAATGTAGGTCACTAAATGTTTAAAGTTCTGTGCGGTAATCACTGTGATGCACTGCAAAACCCAATATTTTCAGGGAGAGGGGCATTGTCTGTTTTCCACTTTTATATACTTGAGGGCTGCCCTAGGACTGACTGTCTAAAGTGGTTTGTTAATATATTTAGGTCAGATGTGTAAGAAATAACATCTCAATCATTTTTTTCTCAAATTTTCATTTAAGAAACGTGAGATCCAATTATTTGGGGGGCTTTTTTCAATCTGAACTAATGAGGCATCTGAAAATATATCAATTTATTTTGAGACCTTTAACAAATGTTCTACAAATAGTGCAGGATTTGAAATTTGATCTATTGTGCTGCTTTGGAATAAGAATTTGGTGAAAAAGCATCTTGTTGGATTTTGCTGGGCTTTGTCACTAATTTTATTTATTTTTACTAGCACACTAGCTTCGTAATTAAAAATGGTACCATGCGGCCTATATTTAGCCTGGTAAGCAAATGCTTTCTAAAAGTTAAACTGAACAAAGTCCAAAAGCGACTCATGCCTTTTAAAGCCAGTGGTTCCCCTGAAATCATTACAGGGGATCTGCAGGACATAAAGCAGAAAAAAAGGGAGGGAAGTGGATGGGGATTGGCTGAGGGTGGGGGGAGAGATAAAGACTGGTGAAGGCAGGAAAAGAAGATAGATTGGTGGGGATTGGCGGGCAGGGAAAAGAGACTGGAGTGGGCAGGGAGATAGAGAGCTAGTGGGGACAGGCTTAGTGTTCAAGGGGAGGGGGTTTGGAAAAAAATGCTGGGAATGAACTGGTGGGTCCCTGAACCTTTTGATGGCTAATAAGGGGTTGGGAACCTCAATATAACATGGTTTTCCTCATATCCCTCAAAATGTTTTCAAAAAAGCTTAGTGAGGCAGTTGAATACAAAATATTTTGTTTTGCAGTTTGCTACATCTGTGAAAGACTTAGAAAGATTATATGAACAATTGTACACGATAAAATATTGTACGTTCCTGGTATTGCAGCCTAGGGCAGTGGTTCCCAAACTTGGGGTCGGGACCCCAAATGGGGTCACATCATCAGTGGATGGGGTCACAGAAACAGGGCCATTTCCCTATCTCTCTGGACTTTCATTTTGACCTATGCCAAGTCACCAGTCAGCATGTGGCCTGTAAGCCAGTGAACATTCATAGGCCCGTGCCCCGTCCTGGGTAAGCTTCCTGTTAGACTGGGAATCCCTGGTGAGTATGGGGGTCTTTAAGCACACGCAGGCACAGGGGACCCTGTGCTGACTGCTACTGCTTTTGCCACCACTTTTACTGCTGCTTTCTGCTTAAGATGAGTGGAGGGAGGGGAAGGAGGCTGGAGATCTGCCAGTTTGATATCATCTGGAGTCACGTGAATTTGAAGTTGTTAAAATGAGGTCATATGGGATAAAAGTTTGAAAAGCACTGAGCTAGGGTCTTCCATGTCCAGTTTTGTTCTAGCAGTACTACAGAGCAGCCTATCACCCAAGGTGGAAGAAACAGAACCTTGTGTTACAGGTTTATTTTGCTCAGACTCCTGAGACAAAACTTTGCCTTTGTCAATCAGAATCCAAAAGGTGGCTCTTTTTTTTTAAAGATTTCTACAGTAAATAAAAACAACTTTGATTACATTACTGGCTTTCAGGAAACTATATTCCCTTCAGATCAAAGCAAAAAAATAAAGTTGTTTCTAAACACACAAGTGAATCATTGATTAAAACAATGCTGTGAAACTGAAAGCATATGCAGTACTGTACAGATACACCAAAAAGAGAAATTAGACTTACCTGCTAATTGTTGTTCCTTGAGGAACTCCAGTTCAGTCCCTCATCTCTGGGGTAGTGCACCTCCTCTCGCAGCATGGAGACTGGGCATGTCAAGACTTGTGATGCCACTATACATATCCTGCTGGCACCTCCCACCATCTTCCAGTGACCTAATGACAAAGCAGACTCAGAGGAGCAACAAATAAGTAGCTATAGTATTACATATAACACCTAATTTGCAAACTGAACTAAAACCCTGTTGAATAGAGGATAACTCTCCCTCTCCCATTAGAAGGAAAACAGAACAGAAAGGAGAGAAAGAAGGCAGAATACAGATCATACATTGCCTGAGTACAGAAAAAACTGGTTGATTTTCTACTGCTTGGCTGCTGCCAACTGTCCTAACCAAAAAAGGACTCTGCGGAAACTGACCACACCCCGGGCGGGTATCAGGACTGAACTGGAGTTCCTCAAGGAACAACAATTAACAGGTAAGTCTAATTTCTCTTTCCTTATTGTCCCTCCAGTTCAGTCCCTCACCTCTGGGATCTAACAGGAGCAGTAAATTAATGGGAGGGACCTGTCCACCCGGACCGGAAAACCGCAGACCCGAAACAGGCATCTCCCGTCGCCTGAACATCCAGGCGATAATGTTTACTGAAAGTATGCAAAGAAGACCACATGGCCACTCTGCAAATCTCAACCGGAAGAACCAAGCTATGTTCCGCCCACGACGCCACTTGCGCCCTAGTAGAATGAGCCCTAAGCCCCAAGGGCACCTGATGACCTTGCAAGATATATGCTGAGGCAATAGCTTCACGGATCCATCTGGACATTGAAGATTTGGCTGCCGCTTCACCCTGCCACAGACCTCCAAAGAGTACGAACATCTGAGTAACCCAATACTGGCAAAGAGTCAGATTGATTCACATGAAAAGATGAAATTAGCTTTGGTAGGAAAGACAGAACGGGACGCAACACAACTTTTTCCCTAGAAAAAGTCAGAAACGGTTCCCGATAGGACAAGGCCTGCAACTCTGAGATTCGACGCGCAGAGCAAATGGCTACCAAAAATACTGTCTTCAAAGTCAAATCTTTTAGTGAAGCCTGATGTAAAGGTTCAAGGGGTTCCCTAGTCAAAGCTCCTAAAACCAGGTTGAGATCCCACGGAGGAAAAACCACCTTGTGCGAAGGACGCAGATGGGATACCGCTCTCAAGAAATGTATCACATCGGCATGGGCACCCAAGGCGACTTCTTGAATCTTACCCCCATAACAAGAAATAGCTGCCAGCTGTACTCTTAACAAACTGGCCGCCAATCCTTTATCGAAACTGTCCTGCAAGAAACTCAACACCAATGGAACCGACACCGTAGCCAGACGAACTTGATGCTGCTTACACCATTCCTCAAAAATACTCCATACGCGTATATATGCCAAGGACGTCTACCTTTTCCTGGCCAACAGTAAGGTGGCAATAACCACAATAGAATAACCTCTCCTCCTTAACCTTGCCCTTTCAAGGGCCAAGCCATAAGCGAGAACCGATCCACCTGAGGCATCTGCAGAGGACCTTGAAGCAGAAGATCTTCCCGAGCCAGCAGTCGCCACAGACTCTTGTTGAGAAGACTCACCAGATCGGCATACGAGGCCAATCCGGAACCACTAAGACTACTCTCCCCCAATGGGCCTTAATGCGCTGCCCTATGAGAGCCCAAGGAGGGAAAACGTAGAGGAGACTGTGCATGGGCCACTGCTGAAATAAGGCATCCAGACCTTCCGACATCCTTTCTTGCCTCCGGCTGAAAAAGCAATTTGCCTTTGCCGACCGAAAGGTCACCATGAGATCCAGTATCAGAGATCCCCACTTGGTGACTATTTGAGCAAACACCTCCAGGTGAAGCTCCCATTCTCCTGAATCTACCCTTACTCGGCTGAGAGAGTCCGCCATCACATTGTCCGAACCCACAATGTGTGCCACCGACAACCTGGAGACACGGCTCTACCCAAGCAAACAGATTTTCCGCCTCTTCCTCCATTGCTGTGCTTCCCGTGCCACCTTGACGATTGAGGTACGCTACTGTTGCCGCATTGTCCGATAGCACCCGAAATTCTCGACCCCTTAAGGTGGACTCAAAGGCCCGAAGCGCCAGAGCTACCGCTCGCAACTCCAGATGGTTGATCGACCATTCAGACTACTGAACGGTCCAGAAGCCCTGCACGAAGAGCTCCACGCAATGAGCTCCCCAACTAGCTAGACTGGCATCTGTTAGCACCAGAAGCCAGCACGGTTGCTCGAGAATCATGCCCGCCTCCAGATTTCATGGACGAAGCCACCATTGCAGAGATGCCCTTACCTGCAACGGACAGGGAAGGTGCTTGGATAGAGAATCGTTCTGGTGAGACCAGCAGCAGAGCAGCGACCTCTGTAACGGACACATGTGAGCCCTGGCTCACGGTACGACTTCCAGAATTGCCACCATTGTTTCTAAAACCCGGAAATATTGCCAGGCTGACAGAGCTGGACTCTTTTTTTGAAAAACTGCGCACCAGCCTCCGAAGGGCTCGGGCTCGTAGATCTGGTGGAAAGACTGCTCCTACTCGAGTGTCAAAACGCACCCCTAAATACTCAGAACTTGCATTGGAACCAATCGGCTCTTGGCTGTATTGACCACCCAACTGAGATTCTGTAGGAGCTGTACCACTCTGTCTGTCACTCGCACACTTGGCTCTGGATTTTGCCCAAATCAGCCAATCGTCGAGATAAGGATGAACTAATATTCCCTCTTTTCGAAGAGCCGCTGCCACCACCACCATAACTTTGGTAAAGGTGCGCGGAGCTGTCGCTAGGCCGAAGGGCAGTGCCTGGAACTGAAAATGCCCCCACGGCAGTGCAAACCTCAAACATTTGATGATCCGGCCTGATCAGACTGTGTAAATACGCTTCGGTGAGATCGAGAGATGTTAAGAACTCTCCTTGACGAACTGCTACTATAACGGAATGCAAGGTTTCCATCTGGAAATGAGGTACCCGCAGGCAGCAATTTACCCCTTTGAGATCCAGAATTGAACGGAAGGCACCGTCCTCCTTTGGTACCACGAAATAAAGAGAGTATCGACCGACACCGTAGAGTTCTTGCGGTACCAGGACCACTGCTCCCAGCTGTAAGAGATGAGCCAGAGACTCCTGTACCACAACTGCCCTTTCCTGACCCCTGCAAGGAGACAGGACAAAGGAGTTGACCACTGGGTGGGCAAACTCGAGAGAATAACCCTTGCAAATGACCTCCAACACCCACTGGTCTGATGTTATCTGGACCCAGGCAGGAAAAAACTCACGAAACCAACCCCCTATCGGTTGAATTCCTGCCTGGGCCCTCCTCGCTTCATTGAGCTTTCCTAAATCCCGAAGAAGAGGGATGCGCTAAACCTCTGCCCACTCCCCAGAAGCCTCTGTAACTTTGACCTTGAAAGGAAAACCTTCCTCTTCGAAAGCCCCCCAAGCGGGAGGTACAAAAATGCCGAAAATCCCGAGGCCGACCCCATAAAGCTAACCGAGTCTGCCCCGGCTTTGGCTTGTCCTCTGGCAAGCGACCTCCTTTTGATTCCCCCAAATCCTCAACTAGCTTGTCCAGATCATCTCCAAACAGCTTCCCTTTAAAAGGGAGTTTGCTAAGATGACATTTGGAGGAACTGTCCGCCGCCCAATTCCTTAGCCAAAGATAACGGGGAGCGGCTACCAAGGAAGCCATGGAATTCACTAAACCTCTAATAAGATCATAGTGTACATCGGCTAAATAAGCTGACCCTGACTCTAGCCTTGTCACATCTGCTAACTGCTCCTGCGTCTGCTGCGCTGGCTGTTGCAAACGCTGCGACCAGCGAAGGCATGCTTTCGCTACCCAAGCCCCACAAATAGAGGCGTGCAGACACAGAGCATTAACCTCAAAAGCTTGCTTCACTAGGATGTCCACCTTCCGATCCTGTGCGTCTTTCAAAGCCGCACTGCCTTCCACCGGAATGGTAGTCTTTTTTTTGTGACCGCCGAAACTGCTGCATCTATACGCGGAGAACAAAACATCTCCCGTTCTTGATAAGGGATAAAGACGATTCATAGATCTCAAACCACGCAAACCTGCCTCCGGCAAATCCCATTCATCCTGAATCATCTGCTTGACGACCCGGTGAACGGGAAAAACCAATTGGTACTTCCGCATAGCCTGTATGAGAGGATCCTCTAATCCCTCATCCTCCGCTGGTGCCCCCAAAGAAAGGTTGAGCGCCTGAAGCGACTCTGTAATGAGCGCTGTTAGCTCCTCTCTCTGAAAGACCCGGATAATCCTGGCTTGGTCTTCAGGCTCCTGAATTTCACCTTCCTCTAATTCCTCTATTCCTGCTTCTGGCTCCATATCGAAGTCCTCACCTTCCGGCCAGTCCGGACCCAGAGGCTGATCTTCCACCGACCGAGGCCTCTTAACTGGTCTACTGTCACCACTTCCAGACCTGTCCATGGTCGCTTGGGCTCCTGCGGTCCCAAGAAGCGTCGCATCAGCGACCGCCCCCTGTTGGCGTAAACAGTAGGCCTGATGAAGTAGCACAAAATCCGGGGTAAAACCACCTAGAACTGCTCTTGCCACCAGCAGTGCAGCGGAAGTACCTGGTACCACCGGACTCGTAGTAACAGGAGTAGCCGGGGCATCAAGCAGAGCCTCCCCCTCAGAAGCACCTGGAGGACCCTTCGTTCCCAACGGAGCACTCCCCATAGTCTTATCCTGGAGCTCTTTCTCCATATTAAGTGCTTCAGCAGCGCAGCCACGACACACATCAGCATCTGAGACCGTGCCCCGATGGGAGCCACAAACTACTAGGCACTGAGGGCGTGTAGGCATTAGCGCTACGGGACCCATGAAAAAGTGTATCAAAATTTGGGACCCCACAGCTCACCAAAAAGGGTCAAGAAACAAAAATGTAAAGCAGCTATAGATAATTATATTTTTTTTTTCGTGCTGTCACTTTAAGAACACAAACACTGAAAGCAATAAATCAACTAAAGAATTAAGTTTACTGTGAGAGAAATCAGCACTGCAAGCAAAAAACATGGGAAAAAACAGCCTGCGAATCTCCTCAGCCTGCTTGCTGTTAAAATGTGGTCCCCAAGTGGCAGCAGGCCCCGATTCTTCCCCCGATCGTAAAAGCTGTAATCGGAGCACTTACCTTTGCCTGCGAGCCCCTTAACTCTGACTGATTACATCGCTGACCAAACGGAAATTCTGCATGCAGCACAGCTCCTATCAGCCTGAACACAAGCAGCTGCAGCAGCTCAAGATGTCCGATTTAAGCACAGCACACAAGTGCTGAAATTGAGCCGGCCTGAGGAAGGCACAAGTGCTGGACAGCTCCTTCTTCGTGCAGACTAGAAAGGGAGAGCAGACAGAAGGGTCAGAGATGACCGGGAGAGTGAGAGGTAGCCTTTCCCAAAACCCTCTGTATCTCCCCTTTCACCTTTTTTTTTTTAAAGAACTTTAACCAGACCAAAACAAAGGAACCTACCTCCAGCTGTATGGAGACTGGACACACTGGAAGCTTGTGGGAGGTGCCAGCAGGACATGCCCAGTCTCCATGCTGTGGGAGGAGGTGCACTACCCCAGAGGTGAGGGACTGAACTGGAGGGATGATAAGGAATAGAGATTAGTGTCTGTTCATGAAGCTTGCAAAAGAGTTCAGATGTACAGCCAAGACACAAAAATTCTAACAATCACTTAACTATTACAACTTATAAGTTTAACATGAGAGGGTCAAGACCAAGCAGTTTTGGGGTTTTTGGATTTATAAGCAGTCTGACATAAGTTTTTTTTTAAGCACCATCACAGGAGGTGATTCATTTGTATATTCAGGTAAGATCCTCTTCTTGTCTTGACCTGCTCATTTTGTCTTGACCTGATAAAGGAAGCTTTAACTCTTGAAAGCTGTCAAGAAATTTTTTTATTTTCTTTGTAGATTGACCTTTTTGGAGATTGTCTATCTATATGGTCAGCAGGAGCTGACTTCGACTTGACGGCAATTTATCATTATATGGACCTTTTATTTATACAATGTTAAAGTGGACTAAAACAACAATCCACACTAATTGTTCACTGAAATTTTATCGACTCTAGTCCTGTCTCCTCCAATTCTCATTCTTTGGGAAAAATGCTTTTCACCTATTTCTTCAACATCATGGCTAGTTTATTTTATTGAAAGTGTGAAAGCTGAAAACAATTCGCATAAAGGGAAAAGACTTGTCTGAAAACTCTCATCTGTTGCTAAAGAAAAACTTCTTTTTTTAAACCCCCATAAAGAATGTTGCCTGTTTGGACATTTTACAATGATATTTATATGTGGGAGAAATGCATTCAAACCCTTGTTTTGTATTTGATTGAACTGACTTTTGATGATTTTTACATATAATGAATTGCCTTTGAGTTCTTCCCAAGCATTCTTCATTTCCTAGTTTTAAAGCCATGAACCACTTTCCCCATGGAATACATACTTGATTTAAGTTCAGTAAAGCTGAGATTGATGTGTTTGATTCTGGAGCAGTAGAAGCTTTTCTTTAAAAGATGTGCATCAAAGCCACTGTTTTGCTATCATGGATCATATTAAATCTTTGAACAGTGAAATGCTTGATCAACGACTGAATCTTATGAATACAGTTTGTGCATTTGTACTGCATAAATGGAGATTGTGAGAACTGAATATAGTTGTAGATTTTCATCAAAATTGTGAAAAAACTTTTTGTAAGCTTAAGAAAATGTTATATTAATCTTTCAGATATTGGACCTAGCACAATAAAATCTATTCTGTGTTTCCTAAATTTGACTTTTAATTTTAACTCTGGAAGGATTAAGTCCGGCATTTCATGTTTCTTGCATATATATTTTTTTAATCTAATAGGCATGGAGAAGATTAGCAGTACTTCAGTGGAGTGGTTTCCTTTTGCTGTTCACCACTTAAGAATTGGTGTCTTGGGTGGCTAACCAAATTTAATTTAGTTGAATTTCAAACTGAAAAGAGGGCACAACAGATGCTGGAGTTCTATACAAATGTAAACCATGAAAGATGGGCACAGCTATTGGCCAGTATCCATATAAAGTTGACTCTGCTTACATCAGAGGTGTCAAACTCATTTTAACGTTGGGAAAGATTGTAAAAAAAAATAAAATTAAAAAAGAACAGCTCTGAGGACTGACTGACTGTAAGAGTATTGCTGGGCTAATGAGGTTGTAAGGGGATAAAAAAAAATGGAGGTCCAAGTGCATATATCCCTAGGCAGAAATCACAAGAGCACAGCAGCCCCATGCTTACACACCTTGCAGTCACTTGCACACATAAAACCCAACTACACACATGTAGGCAGACATCTTCCACCCCCTCAAACACACCACACTTGTTAAGACGTGTTAAGTGTTTCCACTGCCCATTCATTTCTATGGGCCATTGTAGCACTTAACACGTGTTACCTTTGCTTAAGGCACGTAAATGTTTAGTAAACATACCCCTTAGTTACTACTTATGCACTATCACCTACCATTCAAGTCCACCACACAAACATAAATATACCCTTATTCCATGCTATAGCTGCACTTTTACCCTCTTTCTCACCTTTCTCCAGACTCATTCGCTTTCCCCTGCCCCTTGCGTGAGTCATCGCCCTCATTTTCATCCCTTCCAGGCTCATCAGAGCTGGCCCCAGGGTTGGTGCAAGGTATTGGGTCCTAGGCAAACCTTCAGCCTTATGCCCCCTTCAGATTTTGATAATAAATCATGATCATCCAAATGCCACCCTTTTAACAACAATCATGTAAACTGGATATCATGCATTTAAATATTAAATTTTGCTCTAAATGTATGTTTGCGTCTACTAGTGTCCACTCTCCCTGCAGGTAAAAGAATGTGCTGATAGTTCTCTGATCTATTGTTTGCTTTGACTATTGCTGCTCTTTGCCACCCCTCAGATGCTGCTGCTCTAGACAACCTCTGTCTTACCTATCTCTCATCCACAGGCTTGCATCCCAAAATTAACTCATTTTCTCAGCTACCACAACAGACGTGTTCTTTCTCAGCATGTCTTTTCTCAGCTCCACAGGCTCACCCTTCCCACTGCCAAAAGTCTCTCTCTCCTCCTCAAGCATCTTGCCTCTCTCTGTCTCTCTATTCACTGTCTGCTATGTCTAGCATTCCCTCTCTTCCTTAACCCACCTCCGTTGTCCAGCATCTCTTTACCCCAGCATCTCCCCCCCCCCCCCCCCGCTGCTTCTTCCCTATCATCTCCAGGAACAAGCAGGAATGAGTCTTCACATATGGGTACGTCGGTATCGACGGAGCCTGCGCGGGAACGCTCCCCAGCTTCCCAAAAAGGAAAGCTTTTGGGAGCATCCCACAGTGCCTGCACGCTGCCTTCCCGCCTTTCCTAACCATCTCTCCTCAGTTCTTCTTTGCCGCGGAGCCAGCGGGTCGAGCCCTGTCACCGCTGAAGAAGTTCTTTATTTTATTTTATTTCTTTGGTCGCGTGTCTGCCTTCCCCGACTCCGGACCGGTACCGCCAGTCTTTTTCTCTTTCTTTCTTTAAAAAAAAAAAAAAAAAAATCTATTTTCTCTTCACTTAGTGTATTCTCTTCTTGGGCCTCCGGGCCTACAAGAAAATTTTCCTCATGGAAAAACCAGCCTCCGGGTTTAAAAAATGTACTAAGTGTAGCGGTACTATTTCTGTTACAGATACCCATGAATGGTGTCTTAAATGTTTGGGTCCTGAACACTCCATTCCGGATTGTCCGTCCTGCTCTCTTATGTCTAAACGGGGGTTACAGAACCGAGCAGCCAAGCTCCATGTGCTGTTTCCCGCTGATGCACCGTCGGTAACATCGACATCTTCCAGGTCGTCTTCTCTTGATGGATCTCAGGTAACCAAACATAAACCTAGCAGGTCCTCGAAGAGTAGATCTCCCTCTAAGCATCGAGATGCCTCCGGGCTTGCCCTCAAGGATCCTGCGCCAGCAAAACAACCCCGGCGGGAAGCTCCGGCTTCCAAAGCTCCTCCTATGGGGTTACAGGTTGACATCGATGGCACGGCCTCGACCGATCACCTGTTAGAATGCTCTGGGGTACCGGCACAATCTCCCGGTACCGACTTCCAGGCATTCATGGCGTCGATGGATCACAATGTTCTGTCCATGCAGCAGGCTATTACGGCCTTCATTCAAGCTGCGACGCCACTGGTACCGAAACAAACTCCGTTCTCGGTATCGGCTCCGGTACCGGCACCGATACCGGTACCGACTGCATCGACATCGACCAGGATACCGGCTGCAGCGGTTCCTTGTCCAGGGCTGCTTACCGGTACTGATCCGGTACCGGGGACGCCCGATGTCGATACTGCTCGATACGCGTATCGAGCGTTGGAAGAGTACCCTGACAGGTGATACTTCGATTCCTCTGATGATTCTGATACATCAGACGAGTCTCCTGAAGTATCCATAGCCCTTCCTGAAGAGCTTTCTTCTCCAAAAAGAAGAATGTCTCCTCCAGAAGACTTGTCCTTTCAAGACTTCATAAGAGAAGTAGCTAAAGGACTTTCTATTTCAGTAACTTCTGAATCCGAGCCTAGAGCTAAAAAATTGGATATTTTAGGCTATTCTAGAGCTCCTAAAGAGGCGGTCACTTTACCAATTCATGAGATTGTTTATGAACACATGATTGATCTATGGGAGACTCCTCTCACTCTCTCTCCTCATTCTCGTAGATTGGACACTATGTATCGTGTCCCTCCTTGTCCTGGATTTCAGAAAACTCAGCTTCCTCACCATTCCATTGTGGTGCAGTCAGCTATGAAGAGGATAAAGAGTACAAAGAGACACTCTTCTGCTCCTCCAGGAAGAGAATGCAGGACCTTGGATGCCTTTGGTAGGAAAATCTTCCAAGCCAGTATGCTTATTGCCAGAATCAACTCATATAGCCTTTACATGGGTATGTTTCTAAAGGAAGTTGCACAAAAACTGCACACTTTCCTCCCTTTTCTTCCAGAGGATAAAAGGGAGGAATTCCTCATTTGGCTTAAGCATACCCAAGACATTTCAAAGTTTTCCAACAGGGCAGCCTTTGACTCCATTGAAGGTGCCAGCAGAGCCTCAGGCATTGCCATAGCTGCTTGCAGAATTGCTTGGCTCCAGGCTTCTGATTTAGAGCCCTGGGTTCAAGATGGCTTAGGAAATCTTCCCTGTACAGGTGAAAACCTATTTGGCAAAGAATGGCAAATAAAAGCCACTCAAATGGATGCAGAAAACTCTGCTCTGGATAGACTTTCAAAGTCAACCTCCATTCCTGCCAAGAAAAAGCCTTTTAAAAAGTCTTTCTTTAAAAAGGGCAGATTTCCTTCTACCTCTCGCCAACAATCTTCTACAGGTCGCTTTGCCACTAAGCATCAGCAACCTAAACAGGCCAGGCCTAAGCCTACAGGGGCTGCTGCAGCTCAGCAGGCCCAACCTCCTCAGGGTTTTTGACTTGATGCTAGAGAACTTAGCCTTTCTGGCTCTAAAGCAGCCAGAGCCTCTCACCATTCCAGGAAGGTTGGCTCATTTTGCTCCCAGATGGGAGCAAATAACATCAGAGCAGTGGACCCTCTCCATCATAAGAGAGAGCTACAAGCTTCATTTTTCAGACCTTCCTCCCCACACCATGGTGAGACACTTCAATTCTCCCACATCTCTTCTCGACCTTCTAGGTCAAGAGGTAGCTACCCTTCTTGCCCAAGGGGCAATAGAAGAAGTTCCTCTTCTTCATCAAGGGTCAGGGTTCTACTCCCCCTATTTTCTCATTCCAAAGAAGACAGGGGGATACAGACCCATCTTAGATCTCAGAGAATTGAACAAATTTCTATGCAAGGAGAAGTTCAAGATGCTTTCTCTGAGCACTCTCCTTCCATACCTTCAAAGTCAGGATTAGCTTTGTTCTCTAGATCTCAAGGATGCGTACACCCATGTTCTCATCCATCCCTCTCACAGAAGATTCCTACGGTTTCTTTTCCAAGGAAAACATTACCAATACAGAGTTCTTCCTTTCGGTCTGGCCTCTGCTCCAAGAGTGTTCACCAAATGCATGGCAATAGTTGCTGCATTTCTACGATCTCTGGGAATATTTGTCTTCCCATACCTGGATGACTGGCTCATTCGAGCTCCATCTCAGTCAGAGGCCCAGAATTCCTTGGACCGCACAAGGCGCATTCTGCAGTATCTGGGACTTGTGGTAAACCTCCCAAAGTCTCAGCTCACCCCTACTCAGTCCCTAGAATTCATAGGGGCCTGGTTGGATACCACTACTGCAAGGGCTTACCTTCCTCAGGCCCGTTGCCAACGTCTAGTGCAGTTAGCCTCCCAGATTCAGTCAAAGAGCCACTTAACTGCCTGGGAGATGCTACAACTGCTAGGCCACATGGCTTCCACAGTGCATGTGGTACCCTATGCTCGCCTACATATGAGAGCAGCTCAATGGACTTTGTCCACCCAGTGGACTCAAGCTTCAGGAGCTCTCTCAGACCAAATAGCAACCACCAAACATCTCTTTTGGTCTCTCCAATGGTGGATGTCCACTCGAAATTTGTTGCTGGGGTCCCCCTTCCAACAGTTGTTGCCCCAAGCAACCCTCACAACAGATGCCTCCCAAACAGGTTGGGGAGCCCATCTACAGGACCTCTCCACTCAAGGCACTTGGTCCCCACAGGAGACCTCCCTTCATATCAACCACTTGGAGCTTCGAGCAGTTTTTATAGCTCTCAAGGTCTTTCATACCCTCCTCAGCTACAAGACAGTCCTCATTCATACGGACAATCAAGTAGCCATGTTTTACATAAACAAGCAAGGAGGAACTGGCTCTCTGTCGCTTTGCAATAAAGCTTTAAGATTGTGGGCCTTCGCCAGAGAGCATCAAATCCATCTCCTGGCAGTATACCTCCCAGGAGTCCAAACCTCTTGGGCAGACAGACTCAGTCGAGTTCTGCTTCCACACGAATGGTCCCTGCACATGGATTAGGTACTCAGAATCTTCCAAGAATGGGGAACCCCGGACATAGACCTCTTTGCAAGTCCATGGAATGCCAAACTTCCCCGGTTCTGTTCCAGAATTCCATGTCAGGGAGTTCAGGCCAAGGATGCCTTCCTCCTCCATTGGGGTCAGGGCTTCCTGTATGCATTTCCACCCATTCCCTTGATTCCCAAGACTCTGTTCAAACTCCAGAGGGATCAAGGATCTATGATCCTCATAGCTCCACGCTGGCCACGCCAAGTGTGGTACCCTCTACTTCTACATCTCTCCCAAGCCCCCTCTCTGGACTTGGAAGCTGCTCCAGACCACCTGTCCCAGGAGGAAGGGACTTTGTGGCACCCAAACCCCGTCCCTACACCTCAGAGCTTGGTTACTGAAGGCCTAGACCTTCAAGACTGGAATCTTTCTCAACAAGTGAAGGATATCCTCCATGCTTCCAGAAAACCTTCCACCAGGCGTTCTTATGCTTTTAAATGGAAAAGGTTTTCCATTTGGTGTGCTGAAAAGGGTCTTGACCCTCTAGCACTACCTTTAAATTCTCTGTTAGACTATCTCCTGCATCTTTCCAATGCAGGCCTTAAAACAAATTCAGTAAGAGTCCATTTGAGTGCTATTGCAGCATCCCTTAAGCCCATCAATGGACAACCTATTTCCTCTCATCCTCTCATTGCAAGATTCATGAGAGGCCTAACTTTAACTAAACCTCCCATTAGGCCTCCTCCGGTGGCATGGGACTTAAATTTGGTTCTTGGTCAGCTCATGAAGCCACCTTTTGAACCCTTAGCCACTACCTCCTTGAAGTTTTTCATGGAAGGTTTTCCTCATTGCAGTTACGTCAGCTCACCGCATCAGTGAACTGCAGGCATCAGTGAACTGCAGGCATTAGTGGCTAATCCACCTTATACAAGGTTCCATCATGATAAGGTAGTCCTTAGGACAAATCCACACTTTATGCCTAAAGTGGTCTCACCTTTTCATCTTAATCAAGAGGTATATTTACCTGTCTTTTTTCCAGTTCCTCATGCATCCAGTGCAGAGAGGAATCTTCATACTCTGGATTGTAAAAGAGCTCTTGGTTTTTACTTACATAGGACACAGCAACATCGAAAGTCTTCCCAGCTTTTTGTTGCTTTTGATCCTTCTCATTTGGGACTTCCAGTTTCTAAGAGAACACTGTCCAATTGGATTGCTCAGTGTATTTCTTTCGCCTACCAGAGTAAGAACCTTTCTCTGGAGAGCCATGTCACAGCTCATAATGTGAGGGCCATGGCCACCTCTATGGCTCATCTAAATTCTGTGTCCATCGACCAGATCTGTCGAGCAGCCACCTGGGCCTCGGTTCATACATTCACAGCCCATTACTGCTTGGACAAGGACTCCCGCCGGGATGCCTTGTTTGGTCAGGCTGTCCTCAAACACCTGTTCCATTCTTAAACAACTCCTACCCTCCTTTCCCTGGATGGATGCCTGAGATCCATAGGAGGAAGTAGACACCTCTCCAGGGTCTCATATCCTTGGGGATCTCCCAGGCATCTTAGCTAGGGAGTCCCCATATGTGAAGACTCATTCCTGCTTGTTCCTGGAGATAGCACAGTTATTTACCTGTAACAGGTGATCTCTGGGAACAGCAGGAATAAGTCTTCACAACCCTCCCACCTCCCCTAGGAGTTGTCTCTTTTTCTATCTTTCCTTTCCTCTCTCTCTCTCTATTGTCTCAGCTTTAAACTCGAACTGAGGAGAGATGGTTAGGAAAGGCGGGAAGGCAGCATGCAGGCGCTGTGGGATGCTCCCAAAAGCTTTCCTTTTGGGAAGCTGGGGAGCGTTCCCGCGCAGGCTCCGTCGATACCGACGTACCCATATGTGAAGACTTATTCCTGCTGTTCCCAGAGATCACCTGTTACAGGTAAGTAACTGTGCTTTCCCTTCCAGTCTTCCATATCCTCCTGGGTCTGTGGCAGCAGTAAAACTGACACATCTCCAGGAACAAGCAGGAATGCAGTCTTCACATATGGGTGATGTTGGCATAGAAGGAGCCCATGTGGGAACGCTCCCCAGCATCCAATAGGAAAGCCTTCGTGAGTACTCTACTGCACTCGCCTTCCCAACTCCTTTTTCCACAGAGCCAGCAGGTCATACAATCCTGTCACCGATGGAAAAACTTATCTCCAGGAACAAGCAGGAATGTAATCTTCACATATGGGTATCGTCGGTACTGACGGAGCCTGCGTGGGAACGCTCCCCAGTGTCCAATAGGAATGCTTTTGGGAGCATCCCTCAGCACATGCGCACTGCCTTTCCAACTGTCCCTCTTCAGCTTTTCGTTTTCCACGGAGCCGACAGGACACATACCCTGTCACCGCAGAAAATATTTTCTTTAAACTTGTTTTCTTGTGGTCGCGTCTGCCTCCGCTCGACACCTACCGGTACCGCTGGTTCTCTTTTCTTCTTTTAATAAATAAATAAATATTTTCTAAACTATCTCTCTTCAGAAACTTTTTCTTTTTGGTGCTAGGTGCCATTTTGGGCATTAGGCCCCATTTTCCTGAAAAATGTAAAAACCAGCTAGTGTTTTTAAAAAAAAAATGTACTAAGTGTGGCGGTACCATTTCCATCACCGAAACCCATGACTGGTGTCTCGTATGTTTAGGTCCTGACCATTCTCCATTGGAGTGTCTCTCTTGTATGGGGATGACTAAAAGAGGAAGACATAACCGGGCTGCATACCCTCTTTTCTTCAGATGCAATGTCCATAGCGTCAACGTCTTCCAGAGCCTCGTCTTCCTCCCATGGATCTCAGGTAACTAAACATAAGAGCCGATCCTCAAAAGGTAGATCTCGTTCCAAGCATCAATAAGCCATTGTCATTGCCCTTGAGAAAACTACACCGGCAAAACAGCCCCAGCGGGAGGCTTCGGCCTCCAAAGCACCAACGGGGCTCCAGGATGTTCTCGAGGCCTCGACCTCGGCAGAACTACTGGTGCCATGCTCAGGGGTTCCGGCCGCTTCTACCAGTACAGACACCCAGGCATCGATAGATCAGAGGTTCCTCGCTATCGAACGCAGTCTTGCAGCTCTCCTTACAGCTGCGGTACTGTTGACACCGCTACTGATGGTTCAAAGGGCACTGGTACCGATGCTGGTACCAGCACCGATGGTACTGGCCCTGGTGGGAATTCTTCCCATGCTGACTTTTTCCGGTATCGACAGATTGGTACTGGACCAACTCGGTACCGACTTCAATCGATACCGATACCGTGCTTTGCATGAACATCAGGATCAGAGATACTTCGAATCCTCTGATAATTCTGCCGGTACCAGAGTGCCTCATTCTAGGAGACTCGATACCATGTATCGAGTTTCACCATGTCCTGGCTTTCAAAAGACTCGGCTGCCACACCATTCAATGGTAGTGGAGTCAGCCATGCGTAGGATGAAAAGTGCAAAAAGACATGCATCCAATCCTCCAGGTCGTGAATGCAGGACTCTTGATGCCTTTGGGCGTCAAACTTTTCAGGCCTCCTTGCTTTCAGCTAGGATCAGCTCATATATTTTATATAGTCACAGGAGATTTGGAACTTATGAGCCCCCTTCTACCTGATGACAAACGACAGGACTTCCTTACTCTTGTCAAGCATGCTCAAGACGTTTCCAAGTTTGTAAATCATGCAGCCTTTAACTGTTTTGAATGCATCAGCAGAACTTCTGCTATTACCATTGGTGCATGTCGGATTGCCTGGCTTCAGGCATCAGACTTGGAGATTTGGGTACAGGATAAATTAGGAAACATTCCTTGCACAGGAGAAAACCTCTGGCAAGAATTGGCAGGAAAAGGCTAATGAGATAGATGCTAACAATATCACTTTTTTCAGATTGTCAAATTCTACAGCCACTCCAGGCAAAAAGAAACCCTATAAAAAACCCTTTTTCAGCAAAAAGAGGAATTTTTATCAATCCTATACCCAGCAAGGGCAAGGTCAGGGTCAAGTTGCCCAAAGGGGATGACAACAATCCAGACGACAAAAGAAGCCAAAAGGCCCGAGAGCTTAACCAGCTCCACAGGCTCAGCCCCCTCAAGGGCTTTGACTCCTTCCTAGAGAGCTTGGCCTTCCTGCCTCTGAAGGGGCCAGAACCCCTAAACATTCCAGGCAGGTTGTGTCATTTTTCCAACAGATGGCACCAAATAACAGCAGAAAATTGGACTCTGTCCATTGTAGGAGAGGGGTACAAGCTTCATTTTCACAGCATGCCCCCTCCTACAATTGTAAGACAGTTCAATTCCCAAACCTCTGCAGACAATCTACTGGATCAAGAAGTCTCAACACTCCTTGCCCAAGAATCAATAGAGGAAGTACCCATTCTCCAACAGGGTACAGGGTTCTACTCCCCCTATTTTCTTATTCCAAAGAAAACAGGGGGATACAGACCCATTCTAGACCTCAGAGAATTGAACAAATATCTGTTCCGAGAAAAGTTCAAAATGATTTCTCTGGGAACTCTTCTGCCATACCGTCAGTCAGGATTGGCTTTGCTCTCTAGATCTAAAGGATGCATATACTCACATTCTGATCCATCCAGATCACAGGAAATTCTTATGATTCCTTTTCAAGGGAAAACACTTCCAATACAGGGTTCTTCCTTTTGGTCTGGCTTCGGCACCAAGAGTATTCACGAAATGTATGGTAGTAGTAGCTGAATTCCTGCGAACACTAGGGATATTCGTCTTCCCCTACTTGGACGACTGGCTCATTCGAGCCCCCACGGTTGCAGAAGCCAGCTCTGCACTATCTCGCACAATGCAAATCCTCCAATATTTGGGATTGCTAATAAACTTCCCAAAATCCCAATTTGTTGCTTCCCAGTCCCTGGAGTTCATAGGAGCTTGTTTAGATACCAGACAGTCAAGGGTTTTCCTCCCACAGCCCCGATGTCTTCCCATAGTGCAACTAGCTTCTCAAGCAGCGGGAAAATCCTCCCTAACTGCTCGAGAACTGCTACAATTACTGGGACATATGGCATCCACAGTTCATGTAGTTCCCTATGCTTGCCTCCACATGCTAGCAGCCCAGTGGACCCTATCCACACAGTGGACACGGGCCACAGGACGTCTGTCGGACAAGATATCAAACTCTCAACAACTGATCTTGTCCCTACAATGGTGGCAATCACTGGAAAATCTTTTAGTGGGGTCTCCTTTCCAATAACCCCTATTCCAGGCCACCCTAACAGATGCATCACAGGTGGGTTGGGGAGCACACCTGCACCATCTCTCTACCCAGGGTACCTGGACTCCACAGGAGTCTTGTCTTCACATAAACCTCCTAGAATTAAGAGCAGTCTATCTAGCTCTTCGAGTATTCCATGCCCAGCTCAGCTACAAGACAGTCCTAGTCCAAATGGACAATCAAGTAGCCATGTTCTATGTGAACAAGTAGGGTGGAACAGGCTCTTTGTCGTTATGCAACGAAGCTTTACGACTATGGGCCCTTGCCAGAGAGCATCAAATTCACCTTCTCGTGGTATATCTTCCAGGCATTCAAAACCTTTGGGCAGCAAACTCAGCCGAGTACTGCTGCCTCACGAATGGTCTCTCCACCTAGACCAGGTGACAAAGATATTTCAGATCTGGGGGACCCCAGACATAGACCTCTTTGCAAGTCCACTGGATGCCAAACTTCCCCGGTTCTGTTCCAGGATTCTGGCTCACAATTGCCAGGCAAGGGACGGCTTCCTCCTTCACTGGGGTCAGCACTTCCTCTATGCCTTCCCACCCATTCCCCTCATCCCCAAAACACACCAAGTTTCAGAGAGACAGAGGTCGTATGATCCTCATAGCGCCATGGTGGCCACAACAAACGTGGTATCCCCTGCTCCTACATCTCTCTCAAGCTGTACCTCTGGAGTTAGGGTGTGCTCCAGACCTTCTCTCCCAAGAGAACGGGATGCTATGACACCTGAATCCCCAGTCCCTGCATCTCAGGGCCTGATTGCTGTAAGCCTAGACCTGCAGGATCTTAACCTTTCTGAACAGGTAAAGGAGATCCTTCAAGCTTCTAGAAAACCTTCCACAAGATGTTCTTACGCCTTTAAGTGGAGACGTTTTACTATATGGTGTTCTCAAAGGGGCTTACACCCCCTTATGATACCTTTGGAATCGGTACTAGAGTACCTACTTCATTTATCAAATTCTGGTCTAAAGCCCTTTGAACCTTTAGCCACTACAACCCTAAACATTTTATCCTGGAAAGTCAGCTTCCTGTTTGCAATCACCTCTGCACGTCGCATTAGTGAATTGCAAGCTTTAGTGGCTGATCCTCCTTATACAAGGTTTCACCATGATAAGGTTGTTCTCAGAACTCATCCACATTTTATGCCAAAGGTGGTTTCGCCTTTTCATTTAAATCAATTGATTTACCTTTCTGTATTCTTTCTGAGGCCTCATGCCTCTAATGCAGAAAAGAACCTTCATATTTTGGACTGTAAAAGAGCCTTGGCTTTTTACTTACAAAGAACACAGCAACATAGAAAGTCTTCTCAACTTTTTATTGCTTTTGATTCTAGTCATTTGGGACTTCCAGTCTCCAACAGAACTCTTATCTAAATGGATTGCACAATGCATATCCTTTGCTTATTAGAGTAAGAGTCTTCCTCTCCAAGGCCATGTCACAGTGCCTAATGTGAGAGCCATGGCAGCCTCTATGGCTAACCTTCACTCTGTCTCTATCGATGACATCTGTCAAGCAGCCACCTGGACTTTGGTGCACACCTTCACAGCCCACTACTGCCTAGATAAAGCCTTCTGTCGGTATGCCTTTTTTGGCCAGGCTGTTCTTCAACATCTCTTTCAGACTTAATTCAACTCCTACCCACCAACCCTGGGGAGATGCCAGAGATCCATGGGAGGAAGCATGGCCCACCTCACTATAGGTGGCAGCTTCCTGGGGCCATCTCCCCAGCATCTTCAGGTAGAGAGTCCCCATATGTGAAGACTACATTCCTGCTTGTTCCTGGAGATAGCGTAGTTCTCCAGGACCAAGCAGGAAGTCAGTCCTCACTTATGGGTGACGTCAGCCGACGGAGCCCTCGCGGAGCAATTTTCCCCAGCTTTCGCAGAAAGCCTTTGGGAATTGCAGCGCGCATGCGCGGTCCCCTTCCCGCCCAGGGATGCCATCTTGCTCAGTCTTCTTTTTTCCGCGGAGCCCTACAGACGTGTCTGTTAACGCCGCTGAAAAGTTGATTTCTTTGATTTCTTTTCGTTAAAAAAAAAAAAAAAAAATTCTCGGTTTGTGTGTTCCTCTTCCCGCCGGGTCTCGATATCCCCTATCGGGCCCATTTACATTTTAATTTTTTTCCAACTGTCGGTCCCGCCACTTTTCTCTTCATCCCTGGCAGTGCGGTCGTTCGACCTTGCACGGGCCCTTTTTCCCCCGATGGCTGCCAGCGGTTTTAAAAAGTGTGATCGCTGTGTCAGGCTCATGTCTCTTACTGACACGCATGACTGCTGCCTCCGCTGCCTTGGGGCCGAGCATGACCCTATAAGCTGCGGCCCGTGCAGCAAGATGTCCTCGAAGGCGCTGAGGAGTCGGCAGTCGCAGAGGGACCGGATCTTCTCTGACTCCACGCGGACCTCGTCAGAGGCCTCTACGCCTCGCGGCGCCGGTTCGGAGCATCGTAGGAGTTCTTCTGAACGGGGCTCCCCCAGCCGGGAACGCCGGCGGGAGAAGCGGCCCGCAAGGGTGTATCCGGGCGGCGAAACTGGTCCTTCGAGGGCCAGGTCGCTTAGCCCAGTCCAGCTCCCCGGGCCCTCGAAGGAGGAGAAGCCTTCGAAGATCCCTCGTCTCGAAGTGGAGTCGCCTAGGCACGTGAGTGATATAGTCCTCCTGGACTCCCCCACGGATGAGCCGACGTCGGGCCTGACGCCGTCGGGACCCGAGTCGACGGCTGCTGGGTCTTCTGAGCTTGATCTCAGATTGACGACCTTGGAGCGCAGTATATCTGCCTTCATGGACCAGCAGCGGGCATGGATCACCGGCCTCGCCAGTGCATCTGCCCCGACCACCGGGACGTCGACGCTCAAGTCGACCCCGGAGGCCGAGCCGATCCTCGGCCTAGGTCTCCCTCGGCTTCCCGTTCGGGACCGAGGTCCTCGACGCCGGCCTCGGCGTCGGGGCAGAGGTCCCTGGGTCCCGCCCCCGCGGAACCTCTCGATTCCTCCTCGGAGGAGTCGGGCTGGGACACGGAGGAGGACTAGTCACCCAGTTCTTTTCAGACTCGGTGCGTCCCCTCCGATTCGCCCGAGTCGGAGCCTCGGAGGCAGTCCCCTCCGGAGGATACCCGGTTCTCCGATTTCGTGAGGGATATGGCCAAAGCGTTGGCCTTCCCCGTTGATTCGGAGGAGGAACCACGAGCCGAAGAGCTCGAGGCCCTTCAATACGACTCCCCCCCGAGGGAGGCCTTCACTGTACCGGTTCCCCCGATGCTGGAGCGGCTTCTCCTCCGCATGTGGGAGAGCCCCGCCTCCACGCCAGTGTTGAGCAAGCGGATCGATTCCATATATCGAGTCCGCAAGAGCCCCGGGTTCCAGAAGGCGCAACTTCCGCACCACTCCATGGTGGTGGAGTCGGCCATGCATCGACTTAAGAGTCAAAAGATGCACTCCTCGGTGCCCCCGGGGAAGGAGGCCCGGAGCCTGGATGCCCTCGGTAGGAAGTGCTTCCAAGGCTCTATGCTTGCTTGTTGGGTCCAGACATATTAGCTGTACATGGGTATGTACCTCCGAGACCTGGCGAAAGAACTTCAGGGTTTCTCGGCCGGTCTCTCCGAGGAACCCTTGCAGCGGTTCCAAGCCTTGTCCTCCGGGATTCGAGAGTGTTCGAAGTTCATTTCTCGAGCGGCCTATGATGGCTTCGAGGCCTCGGCCCGAGTAGCTGGAGCCGGCATCGGGGCTCGCCGCCAGGCTTGGCTTCAGTCATCCGACCTCGAGCCCTGGGTGCAGGACAAGTTGGTCGATGTCCCTTGCAGACGGATCCCGGAAGCAGAAAGCCCCCAAACCCGCCACGCAGGCCCCGGCCCAGCAGGGCGGGGGTTTTTGACTATACAAGCATAGCCCCTCCCCCTCAGGGGCTTTCGGCCGGCACGGGGGGTCGGCTGACCCACTTCGCTCACAGGTGGTCCGCCATAACATCCGAGGCCTGGGTATTGCAGGTGGTTCAAGAAGGCTACCTCCTCCATTTTCACCAGGTGCCTCCCCCCTACTTCCCAGGGGAGCCTCCCAGACCCCCTCTGCACAGGGACTTGCTCCTTCAGGAGCTGCAAAGTCTGCTTCAAGAATGGGCGGAGGAGCCCGTGCCCCAACACTGCTGGGGTCACGGGTTTTACTCGAGGTACTTCCTGGTTCCAAAGAGAACAGGAGGCCTCAGGCCCATTCTAGACCTACGCAACCTCAACAAGTTCCTGCAGCGGGAAAGGTTCAAAATGCTTACCCTTGGAACCCTGCTGCCTTACCTCCAGCGGGGAGATTGGCTATGCTCCTTGGATCTAAAGGATGCTTATACCCACATCCTTATTCATCCGAACCACCGGCAGTACCTAAGGTTTGTGGTGGCGGGGAAGCATTATCAGTACCGAGTACTGCCCTTTGGCCTGTCCTCCGCCCCCAGGGTGTTCACGAAGTGCCTGGCAGTGGTGGCCGCCGTCCTAAGGCTTCAAGGCCTCTTCGTCTTCCCGTACCTGGACGACTGGCTCATCTGGGCATCGTCTGCTCCGGAGGTTGCCCAGGCCACCCAACGTACGGTGGCCCTGTTTCAGCACTTGGGCTTCGTCATAAACTTCGAAAAGTCCGCTTTGCTCCCCTCTCAGGACCTCCAGTTCATAGGGGCGCGGCTGGACACTCGGCAGGCGCGTGCCTTCTTGCCTCCGGAAAGGGCCAACCGGCTCACGGCTCTAGCCGGCAGGTTCAGCGGCAGGTCGCCGGCCTCGGCCAGACAGTTCCTGCAGCTACTCGGACACATGGCCTCCACGCTCCATGTCACTCCGAACGCCCGTCTACATATGCGGCCTGCGCAATGGAGCCTTCGCACTCAGTGGCGTCAGGCCACAGGGAGGCTGTCGGACCTGATACAAATTTCCGACCGCCTGGTCTCCTCCCTGCAATGGTGGCTTCACCTGCCCAACCTAGTGCTTGGCATGCCATTTCAGTCTCACCCACCGTCCCGGGTGCTCACGACAGATGCCTCCTGGGATGGGGGGCGCATTGTCGAGGGACATGCACTCAGGGCCTTTGGACGCCTTGGGAGGCTGCCCAGCAGATAAACTTCCTGGAGCTCCGGGCGATCCGCCTAGCTCTGCGGGCCTTCTCTCACCTGATGTTCGGCCAGTCCGTAGTGGTGCAGACGGACAATCAGGTTGCAATGTTCTACGTGAACAAACAGGGAAGCACGGGCTCCCTCCTGCTATGTCGGGAAGCCCGGAGGCTGTGCTCTTGGGCTGTCGATCACGACATCCTCCTCAAAGCAGTTTACCTGCCAGGGCAGGACAACTGCCTGGCGGACAAGCTGAGCCGGATGCTGCTACCGCACGAGTGGAAACTGAACCCCGAGGTGGTCCAGCAGATCTTCCGCCGGTGGGGCTCTCCCACTGTGGATCTTTTTGCCAGTCCCCTGAACAGGCAGCTCCCCAGATTCTGCTCCCGGCACCCCCATCCTTCTCGGGAGGCGCCGGATGCTTTCCTCATCCCGTGGTCTACGGGTCTGCTGTATGCATTCCCTCCTACGCCACTGGTGGCCCGGACATTGTTCAAAGTTGTCCAGGACAGGGCCTCCGTGATCCTGGTGGCGCCTCGGTGGCCGAGACAGCCGTGGTTCCCCCTACTACTACATCTAGCGGTGGACACCCCTCTTCCTCTGGGGTTCCACCCCGACCTCCTAACCCAGGATCAGGGCACTCTTCTGCACCCCAACCTCCGGGCCCTACACCTGACGGCCTGGCTGCTGAAAGGGTAATCCTAGCTCCGCTACGGCTAGCCCCGGAGGTGGAAGCCGTCGTCCTAGCCTCTCGGCGTCCTTCCACCCGGAAGTCGTACGCCCTCAAATAGCGTCGCTTTGCGGTCTGAGGACCCCTTCGCCTGTTTAGTATCAGTGGTGCTGCAATACTTGCTTCACCTCTCCGACCTAGGTCTCAAATCCAACTCTGTCAGAGTCCACCTCAGTGCTCTCTCTGCGCATCATTCACCGGTTGAGGGCAGGCCTCTCTCCTCGCACCCTTTGGTGGCGCGCTTTGTCAGAGGCCTCCTTCTGCTTAAACCTCCGTTGCGCCCCCCAGCCTCCGACTGGGACTTCAACGTGGTTCTGCAAAGGCTTACCTGTCCGCCTTTTGAGCCCATGGCTACCTGCCCTCCCCGTTTTCTCTCCTGGAAAACTCTCTTCTTGGTGGCCCTCACTTCCGCGAGGCGCATGAGTGAGCTACAAGCCCTGGTGTCGGAGCCTCCGTACGCTAGGTTCTGCAAGAATAGGGTTGTGCTGCGGACCCACCCTAGGTTCCTTCCGAAGGTGGTCTCCCACTTCCACATCAACCGGGAGGTGGTTCTTCCGACCTTTTTTCCCAGGCCGCACGCCAGCCGAGCGGAGACTGTGCTGCACACCCTGGACTGTGGAAGAGCCTTATCCTTCTACCTTGACCGTACGCGAGAGCATAGGAAAGCCGTCCAGCTTTTCGTATCTTTTGACCCCAATCGGTTGGGGGTACCTGTCTCTAAACGTACTCTGTCCTCCTGGATAGCCGACTGTATCGCCTGGTCTTACGGGGCAGCCGGTCTCTCCTTGGAGAGTCGTGTCACGGCTCATCGGGTCAGGGCGAAGGCCGCGTCGGTGGCTCATCTCCGCTCTGTTCCTTTGGCAGACATCTGCCGGGCCACTACTTGGTCTTCAGGCCAGACCTTTGCGGCTCATTACTGCCTTGAAAGGGATTCCCGCAGGGACAGCGCTTTCAGCCAGGCAGTTCTCCACAATCTCTTTGAGGTTTAGGCAACTCCTCCCTCCGGCCCTAGTGTTGGGCTACCGGCCGGATTCGTATTCAGAGAAGACTCTTTCCCTATGTACTGTTGAGCTTGAGGGAGCTCTTTTAGACTTGAGGTCTCCGGTAGCCTTAAGCTTGGGAGTCCAATAAGTGAGGACTGACTTCCTGCTTGGTCCTGGAGAAAGAGTAGTTACTCACCTGTAACAGGTGTTCTCCAGGAGCAGCAGGAATCAGTCCTCGCTACCCTCCCTCCTCCCCTGGAGTTGCAGTCATTCTTATTGCATATTTGCTAACTTTTGCTGTCTTTCCGCTATGTCATCAGACTGAGCAAGATGGCATCCCTGGGCGGGAAGGGGACCGCGCATGCGCGCTGCAATTCCCAAAGGCTTTCTGCGAAAGCTGGGGAAAATTGCTCCGCGAGGGCTCTGTCGGCTGACGTCACCCATAAGTGAGGACTGATTCCTGCTGCTCCTGGAGAACACCTGTTACAGGTGAGTAACTACTCTTTACTCACCTGTAACAGGTGATCTCCGGGAACAGCAGGAATTTAGTCTTCACAACCCACCCACCTCCCTAGGAGTTGTCTATCTCTGTCTCTTTCCTCTCTCCCTCTAGCCTTTCTCTCAGTTACAAACTTAACCGAAGAGGGACAGTTGGAAAGGCGAGAAGGCAGCGCGCATGTGCTGAGGGATGCTCCCAAAAGCATTCCTATTGGACGCTGGGGAGTGTTCCCGCGCAGGCTCCGTCGGTACTGATGATACCCATATGTGAAGACTAAATTCCTGCTGTTCCCGGAGATCACCTGTTACAGGTCAGTAACTACGTTTTCCTTCCTTATCATCCCTCCATTTCAGTCCCTCACCTCTGGGTAGTGCACCTCCTCCTGCAGCATGGAGACTGGGCATGTCAAACTTGTGACATCACTGGATATAGTTCAGATCCCACTAGAGGACAGCAACCTTGGGCCGGAAGGACTGGGGTTTCTAGTCCCACAGGTGCTCCTTGTGGTCTTGGGCAAGCCACTTAACCCTCCATAGCCCATGTTCCCTGTAAAATAGTTATCTCCAAGTTATAATGCCCTGTTCAATGTAATTTTAGTTTGTTCAATGTAAACCGCACTGATGCAGAAAAGCACGGTATATAAGAGAATGTAAATATATATACTGCTGGCCTCTCCCACCAGCCCCCAGTGTGCCCAGTCTCCATGCAGCTAGAGGTAGTGAGCCTAGTTGTTGGGCTCACTGAGGAGCGGATAAGGAGCCTTTGATTAGGATAGATAAAACCTCCAAAAAGAACTATTTCCCTATGCTTTAATTTTATTTGGAGGGTGTTGTGTCTTTAAAAAAAAAAAAAAAAAAAGGAGATTTAAGAGGGGAAATGGAGGATTGCAGGAGGATATCTTCTCTCTCTCCCCTAAAGCCTTCTTTCACTTCTGCCCACTCTTCCCTCCTAGATTGCACGGAGGGGAGCTGTTCTGGGGTTGATCTGTGTCTGATCCGGCATCTGCAAGCATTGGTGATTTTTAAAACATTGTGTAGATCACCGCGGAGCTTCAGCTCTGCTTCAGCAGGAAACAGCTGTCAGGCTGCTCGCAGCTCTCTGGCTGGTAGAACTACCGTTTCTGCGATTGGGAAACAGTAAGTAGCGTGTAAAGCCTTCAGGACAGAGGTGAGTCACCTGGTAGCGTTTTTTCGGCAGTGCGGGGCAGATTTGGGCCTGTGGCCGCATGTGCAGCACATTAGCAGTAGTTTTTTGCTGATGAGATTCGCGGGCCGTTTTCCTTCCCTCGTTTTTTCTGCCAGGCTCAGAACTGTTTTTAGTATCTGAGTTCTTTGGACGTTTAAACTGTACGTTTTCAGAAAGTTAATTTAATTTGATCTCATTTTAATTTAATTTGAGTTCATTTATTTTCTCTTTTGGGATCTGAGTCGTGGTTTCTTAAAGGGACCACTATATAAAAAAAAAGAAGAGGAGGAAAGAATAGAAGAACAGTGTTTTGGTACTTTCTTTGGTCAATTTTATCAGTACTCTCCAACGGCGCTACTCTGAAGCCGTTACACCCACAGTGTCTGGTGTGTGAGTCGCGTAGGGATGCAGTCTCTGACGCCGGGGCTGTCGGGGCTGCGCAACTTAAGCGCTTAACATGGAGCAGGAGCTCCACGACACAGCTACTGAAGGGATTCGGGGGGTTCCCAGTGTGGGAAAAGGAGACTGTCCCCTGGAGTCCTCGGTTACTCCTTTGGTAGACAGTCCGGCTGTGCCTGGTCTTTCCACTATGCCGTCGGCAGCTGGAGTGGTTCTTGGAGGTTTTTCCCCAGATTTTGTGCTGGTTATGCATCAAGCATATTGCTTGTGCACTCAGGTGGCGGTTGCAGATCTTCTGCTGTTGAGAGCGACAGGGAATCAAGCAGCGATAGACAGGATTGGAACTGGTTTAACTAGAGCGGCTAAGAGGGCTCACTCGTTTGGAGGATCAACCACTTGATTCAGATTGGCCGGAAGGGGAAGTCTTTGAGATGGAACCAGAATCCGGAGTGGAAGAGCTGGAAGAAGGTGAAATTCCGGAGCCTGAGGACCAGGCAAGGGTCATCAGAGTGTTTCAGAGAGATGAGCTCACAGCGCTCATTACTGAGTCACTTCAGGCTCTCAATCTGTCTTCGGTGCATCCAGCAGAAGATGAGGAACTAGAGGATACTCTCATTCAGGCGGTGCATAAGATGCAGGCGGTGTTTCCCGTTCACCGAGTGGTTAAGCAGATGATTCAGGATGAATGGGATTTGCCAGAAGCAGGATTGCAGGGAGTTCAGTCTATGAATCAGCTTTATCCCTTGGCAGATCAAGAGAGAGATGTTTCGTTCTCCATGTATAGATTCAACGGTGTAAGCGGTCACGAAAAATGACTATCCCGGTGGAAGGCAGTGCGGCTTTGAAAGACGCACAGAATAGAAAGGTGGACACCTTATTGAAACAGGCTTTTGAGGTTAATGCTTTCTCGCTACAAGTGTCTTATTTGTGGGGCTTGGGTAGCGAGAGCTTGCCTTCAGTGGTCACAGCGCTTACAGCAGCCACCACAACAAACGCAGGACCGCTTAGCAGATGTGACAAGGATCGAATCAGAGGTTGCTTATTCACCAGATGTCCATTATGACCTAATTAGATCATTAGCGAATAGTATGGCTTCCTTGGTAGCCGCACGTTGGTATCTTTGGTTAAAAATTGGGCGGAGGACGGTTCCTCCAAGTCGTGTCTCTGCAAACTGCCTTTTAAGGGGAAGTTGTTGTTTGGAGAGGATCTAGACAAGCTGGTCAAAGATTTGGGAGAATCAAAAGGTGGATGCTTGCCAGAGGATAAGAAACAGGGTCGGACCCCGGGATCTTTGCAGGGTCAGTTTCGGGACTTCAGGCGTTTTCGTACCTCCAGGTTGGGAACTTTTCAAAGAGGACGATTCCCTTCATGAGGTCAAAGTTTCCGAGGGTTTCGAGGGGCAGGCCGAGGGTTTTCTATCCCCTCGTCAGCAGCACTCAGGAAACCCCAATGAAGCGAGGTGGGCTCAAGCAGGGTTTCAGCTGGTAGGGGGTCGGCTTCGAGATTTCCTTCCTGCCTGGGTCCAGATAACATCCGATCAGTGGGTGTTAGAGGTCATTCGCGAAGGTTATGCTCTTGAATTTCCTCGTCTGGTGCTCGACTCCTTCGTCCTGTCTCCTTACAGAGGGCAGGTAAGGTCGACGGCGGTATGGGAAACCCTTGCTTGTCTGTTGCAGCTGGGAGCAGTGGTTCTGGTTCCACGAGAGCTCTCCGGTATCGGTCGATACTCTATTTATTTCGTGGTTCCAAAGAAAGACGGAGCTTTTCGTCCAGTTCTAGACATCAAGGGAGTAAATTGATGTCTGCGAGTGCCTCATTTTCGAATGGAGACCTTATGGTCCGTCATAGTAGTGGTTCGTCAGGGGGAATTTTTGATGTCGCTCGATCTGACAGAGGCGTATTTACACATTCCTATCAGGCTGGGACATCAGAAGTTTCTAAGGTTTGCGCTACTGTGGGGGCATTTTCAGTTCCAGGCATTGCCCTTCGGGTTAGCGACAGCTCCGCGCACCTTCACCAAAATTATGGTGGTGGTAGCGGCAGCTCTGCGAAAGGAAGGAATATTAGTCCATCCGTATCTCAACCACTGATTGATACGGGTGAAATCGGAGGCCGAGAGTGTCCGCGTTACAGAGTGGTGCAGCTTCTTCAGAATCTCGGTTGGATAGTCAATGCGGCCAAAAGCCGTTTGGAGCCATCGCAGGTCCTGGAATATTTAGGAGTACGGTTCGACACTCGTGGGAACGGTATTTCTACCGGATCTCCGAGTTCAAGTGCTGCGGCGCCTGGTGTGAAAATTTCTGAGGACCCCAGCACCATCTGCCTGGAACTATCTTCATGTTCTGGGGACAATGGCTGGAGGTTGTGCCGTGGACCAGGGCACACATGCGTCCGTTACAGAGGTCTCTGCTTCGTCGTTGGTCGCACCAGAACAATTCTCTGTGCAAATGGCTCCCTTGTCCTTTACTGGTCAGGAGATCGCTTCAATGGTGGCTGTGTCCGTGAGACCTTGTTGCGGGCATGCCTCTCGAGCAACTGCAGAGGCTTCTACTGTTAACAGATGCCAGTCTCGCAGGCTGGGGAGCTCATTGCGGGGATCGGTTCATACAAGGAAGTTGGACCGAACAGGAGGCAAAATGGTCAATCAACTGGTTAGAGTTGCAAGCGGTGGCGCGAGCGCTTTGGGCGTTCGAAACCTCAGTGAGGGGTCGAGTGATTCGAGTGCTGTCGGACAATGCCGCGACAGTGGCATACCTCATCCGACAAGGGGGCATGGGAAGCGCTATGTTGGAAGAGGAGGCGGAAAGCTTATTCACCTGTGTGGAGCCTCGTCTTCAAGCGATATCGGCAGCGCACATTGCAGGAACAGAGAATGTAACAGCGGATTTTCTCAGCAGAGTATGGGTGGATGCAGGAGAGTGGGAGCTCCATCCGGATATTTTTGCTCAGATAGTCACCAGGTGGGGACTTCCAATTATGGATCTCATGGCGAGCTTTTGGTCGGCCAAGGCAGATCGTTTTTACAGCAGGAGGAGAGAAAGGATGTCGGAAGGTCTGGATGCTTTGCTGCAACCATGGCCCACGCAAGGCCTGCTCTACATTTTCCCTCCTTGGGCGCTCTTAGGTCGAGTAGTTCAGCGCATTGAAGCTCATCAGGGGAAAGTAGTGTTAGTGGCTCCCGATTGGCCGCGACGCCTGATCTCCAGCGTCCAATCAGAAAGCTTTTGGGAGCATCCCTCAGCGCCTGTGTGCTGCCTTCCCGCCTTTCCAACTGTCTCTCCTCAGTTTTCGTTTTTCCGCGGAGCTGGCAGGACGTCTTCCTGTCACCGCAGAAATTTTTTTCTTTAATTCTTGTTTTCTTGTGGTTGCGGCTGTTTCCCCGCCTCCACCGGTACGGCCGGTGGGTTTTTTCTTTTCTTTTTCTCAAACTCCGGGAGAGTTTTCCCTCAGTTTCTGTCTTAAATTTTTGGGCCTGTAAGGCCTCTCCATCATGGAGCCGCCTTCTCCTAAGAAGTGCCTTAACTGTGGAAACACAGTTTTCTTTTTAGACTCCAATAACTGGTGTCTAACCTGTTTGGGTCCTGACCCTTTTCCTCCGGAGCCATTAGGCTACAATTTTGTGAGAAGAGATTTTCCATTTCGAGTTTCCCTTGATACCGTTTTCCCCTCCAGTGTCAGGGCACCGTCCATCTCTTCTCTACAGGATCAGGTAACCCACAAACAGTCTATTAAGACTAGCCAATCCTTGAGTGGTAGGTCTCATGCAAAGCATGATGACGGCTTCGGCCTTGCCCTCAAGACCCAATTGGCTTCAAAACCCCGTCGGGAGTCTTCGGTCTCCAAAGCATTTCAGGGGTTTCAGGTTGTTCCTGGGGCTCACCCCTCACAGAACATACCTGAGCCATGCTTGGTGGTGGCATCCGCTTCGAGCGGTACCGATACCCCGGCATTGGCACTGGTGTTGAGCGCTCCACTCCTCACCAGGGATCGTCATCTGGCGTTCTCGGTACCTTCGGGACCGATCGATACGTCCCAGATTGACTTTCCAGTATCGGCAACACCGCCGATACAACCACCAACGTCGGTACCCTCTAGACATACATCGATAGACTCTCTTCCTTCGATGCCGAGTCTAGAGTCGATATCTAGTCTGGAAGACTGGGTACCGACACGCCTCGGAACCGATGCTTACCGATTCCGGATGCTCTGTACCGAGGATAATCACCAAGAGTTTTTGGTTACCTTGGTACCGTTTGAGCAGCCTCCGATGACTGCTTCGATGTCGGTATCGCCTTTGATTCCGGCACAGCCACCGGTATCGGTATCGATGCCGGTACCTGCAGTATCATCGGGAGCAGCTCCTTCCATGCCTTTTTCACCGGGATCGCTCCTTTCGATACCCAGTTTGGAGTCGATACCTGGCATGGATGATACAGTACTGACTGTCTCAAGTCATATCTGCCAGTACCAGTATTCATCCATTAGAGCTCCCTTTCTTCACCGGCCCAGTACATCCTCCGGTGCCCAGGCTAGTTCTTCAGGGTTAGCCTGTCCAGGGATCGTTCCCATTGGAGATCCTTCTTTTCAGAAATTTCTCCTTGACATGGCAACATTACTTGCTATTCCTATCCCTGGCTATGATCCTACACAAGGCTCTTCTGGGGAAAAGGAAAATATAATGCTTCCTTTACATCATTCTTTACAGGATCTTCTTCTGAGGATATGGAAAACACCTTTAAGGGTTTCCTCACCTTCTACAGCAACTGATCTTCTGTATCAGGTGCCCCCCTCTCCAGGGTTTCAAAAGACTCAACTTCCCCATCATTCCATTGTAGTGGAATCAGCAATGAGGAAGGTAAAAAGCAAGAAGAAGCATTTTTCTTTTTTTTTTTTTTTTAAACTTTTATTTTCATTTTGCAACAAACAAAAGAAACAACACACCAAAAGAGACAAAACGAGTATACAATAAGGAAAAGTAAACCCATTACCCCCCACCCCGATGCTTCTTCTCTACCCGATTATATCAGCGTGTGAGCGCTTCCAATTAACAGTGATTATACATCAAACGATCAAAAGAGTATCTACAATACAGCATGATCATGGGACAGAGATATATACAAAGTTAGACAGTCAGATGAGAGCATTTAGCAAAATGTACATAGTCATTGAGCATCTTCCATTGAGACCAATGAGAAGGAGTCTGAACAGAGGAAGCGAACAGACGAGGTATTTGTTCATATTTACTGTAAAGACAGGCATGATTCCACCATTCATTGGGGCTCAGATGGGAGCTAATTTTCCAGTATACTTAATTAGGGAAATAGCAATGCCAAGCATAAAGTTCGAAAGGAGATAAGCCATTTTTGGGAGAGAGGGGATCCCCGCAACAAGGCGAAGTCCCACTATCCTCCAAGAAAGGGGGCTCCTGAGAGTGCGAGATAGACTAAATACGACCCCAGACCCGACGCCAGTAATACTGTGGTGCGGGATATTCATGCATAACATGAGACAATGAACCAATGGCCGCAGGACGTGTCCAGCAACCATTGCCCTGAGTAGTGTTCCGTTTGTCTAATCTGTAAGAAGTGTAAAAACACCGGTGGGCTAGAAAGAAGAGGGTCGGAGTGAGTGAGGCGGATCGGAAACCCGTGTCCCTCTACTCCAGATAAGGCTCCATTGCTCCGAGGTCAAAGTCACATGCAATTCTCTCCCATACTTTCTGTGCAATAGGGGTATTTCTAGTTATAGCATTACATAAGGTTTAGTAAAATTGGATGCTACACCCGGTGAACTACCGAGAGATCGGAGAGTCTCCAATCAACCTTATGTAGAGAATGCCGATGGCGGGAGTACTCTAGTGCTCCGAAGGCGATGCTGAAGTCGCACTGACCAGAATCGGGAGTCTAAAGATTGCATAAGAGTATGAAGGCACCTAAAGTGTCTAAAAGCATTAGTGGATAGTGGGAGTCTGATGGGAGAGTCATACCAGGGAGAAAGGTAAGAGGAATCGGTTTGTAAAGGCCCGCTTCTATCTAGCCACACAGGTCTACTCGGTACTGGATCTTCCAACCAACGAGCACCTTGTTTGAGAAGAAAAGATTGAGGGAACACTTGAGTAAAATCGCCACCAAGTATTAATGGAGCATTGGCAGAGGCCAAGGCCAACTGCGCAATACTTGCATAGTAAGCAGGATTGTCCACATTCGGGGCATAATGCAAATACACGTGAATGCACTATCTCCAACCTCAAGGTGCACACGGGCCCATCTACCCTCCTTGTCAGCGCTAATATCAGGTACAGTAACGTGCAAAGACTTCTTAACCAGAATGGCTATCCCGTACCATTTGGAAACGGTGGGAGAATAGGCAGCTACCATGTAAGGCTTAGCATTGAGTTTCAGTGTTTCAGCAGAGTTTAAATACGTTTCCTGAAGAAACACTAAATCAACATGCTCATGGCTAAGATAGCTAAGGATTGTCTTTCCTTTGAGTGGACCATTAATGCCTTTGACGGTGAATGATAAGATTTACATAAGGCCATTCAGAAAAGTTAAAAATTCTGAGCATGATAACACACATAATTTCACTATGTCCCTCAAACTGACTGTATCTGGCTGTACACATGACATAGGAAAAATGAGCTAATATAATACAATGAAGCGCCCCACATTAACAAAGAAAACCACAGTACAGTAGAGGAGAAGCAAAACCCCAAAATTACTGGCGACCATGTGTCTGCGGGGAGAAACCCCAGAGAAGGCCGAAATTGAAAAAACACATAACCTGTAGGACTGTGCGTGCTCCGAATCCGACCGAGGCACACATCATGAAGGGATAGGAGACCAAAAAACAAAAGTCATATAGAGAAAGAAAGAAAGTCCAGGCTATTTCTGTGCTTGGCTATGACCGCCGCATCGGGCCCTTCAAAATGGCGGATAGAGCCGGCAGATAAGAGTCCAAGATTTGGGATTAGCGCATCTGCTCTGCTTCTTTGGAGTCCAAAAATGTTGCTAATAGATCAGGATCTTCGAACGTCCTGGTTTGGTTGTGGAGAGTCACTCGAAGCTTCGCTGGATACAACAGGCCAAAGCGAGCCTGTAGCTGTTGAAGTCGAGGGCGAAAAGCAAGGAGTTTCTTCCGACGGTCAACGGTAGGCTTTGCCAAATCAGGAAAGAAGGAGACCTTACGGCCTTCAAATTCCAAATGATGATTCGCTCGGGCAGCATGTAAAATTTGTTCCACTTGTTGATATCGTAACAAGCTAAAGATAATAGGCCGGGGGGTCGTGCGGTTGAGCGCCATGTGGGCAGGAACACGGTGTGCTCGATCGATTTCCAGTTCTCTGTGAAAAGTGATCTTCAGCAAGGAGGGAAGAGTGTTGAGCAAGAATTCTCTTATATCTCCTGCTTCCACCCCCTCCGGTATTCCGAGGAGCCTCACATTGTTGCGACGGGCTCGATTATTGCTATCTTCTAACTCCTTTTGAAGATTCTGTATCTGGCGCTCAGCCTTGTCCAGATTGCCCAAGCGCACCTCGTGCGAGTCGAGGACCCCCGCCATGTTGTCCTGCCGTAATGAAAGACTTTCAAGTCGGTCCTGGAGCACTCCAAAGTCTTCTCGCATGGCTCGAAGCGCTTCTCCATTGGACTGCACCAATGCCTTCACGCCGCGGATTTCCTCCAAAATCTCCAGGTGCATTTCGGGGTTTTCACGAAATGGAACCATCTTCTGTGGGGAGGACACCTCTGTTTTGGAGCGTTTTCCGTGAGAAGAAGAAGGAGACCCGAAGTCCAAGCGCGCTGGTTTATGGGCCGCCATCCCCCCCGAGGTGCCCCGGTCAGCTCGGAGCGAAATAGTAAATTTGTATAGGTATTAAGTCAGGATTCTAAGTAGGCCTCTCGGGAGCTTCAACGCAAAGCGTCCTACCCGCTGGACATCAGGCTCCGCCCCCCAAGAAGCATTCTTCTTATCCGTCAGGTCGTGCTTCTAGAACACTGGATGCTTTTGGACGTCAAACCTTCCAAACATCTATGCTGGCATCTAGGATTCTCTCATATATTTTTTATATGAGTCTATCCCTTCAGGAGGTCACAAAGAAATTATCTCTTTTGACTCCTTTTCTATCAGAGCCCAAGGCTACAGACTATTCTTTACTTCTTAGTCATAGCCAGGATATGTCTTTCTTTCTTTCTCGTGCTTCCTTAGACTCTTTTGAGTCTGTTAGCAGGGCCTCTGCTATAGCCATAGGAGCACGACGTAGAGCCTGGCTCCAAGCTTCAGACTTGAACAGATGGGCACAGCAGAGACTGGGTAATACTCCTTGTACTGGAGAAAATCTCTTCAATAGGGAGTCTTTACGTCAGGTTGCTCATTGCTCCACTGACTTCCGTGTTTCTGAGGGCCATCCTAAGCCTTCTCCTTCTCCAGCAGGTAGGAAATGCCCTACCAAACCTTCTTTCCCAAAAAGAAGAAGGTTTTATTCTTCTCCTGCCCATCATACAGATGTTCCCAAACAAGGGAAACCTCGTCCTGGTCTGAAGAATTCAAACTCCAGCCAGGGAAATTAACCCTAAATAGGGTTCTAATTAATCCCTTACAGTTCACTTCTTCTCAATAGAAGTTTTTTCACTGTTTTTTCATTTAAACCTCTACACTTGGATTCCTGTTTCCAGGACATCCACTTACTCTTAGGTATGCTGAGCTGTCAGGATATTCATGTCTATGGGTCACAGGTTTCCTCCTCTTCCTACAATGAAGAGAGGTTTGCCATCTATCTCATGATAGTTTTTCTGTACCTCCATGAATTTTCCTTCTACAGACTTACCTTATGGCAAGTCACCCTTCAGCTCCTATTTTCTCTACCCTCTTTTCCAGGGTTTCCCCTGTAGAGTGGTACCATACCAATGGAAGGCTTTCTTAGCCTTTCCAGTTTTCCTTTCCAGTGTAGAGTTTTTTTTCTCTTGAGTAAACACCCTTTTTCTCATCTGGGCAGCTCGTCAGACAGGGACAGGATATTCTCCTCTTGTTCTGTCTGTTCTCTCTGGCACAGCATAGAGAATCTTTCTGTTTTTAACATTCAGCAGCTGCCCATGCAGGAGTTTCATTGATTGGACTACTGGTACTTTTCCACTGTTCCAGTCTAGTCTTCCACTACTTTCTGTCTAGCCTTAGTAGTGCTTCCTAGATAGTACTCATCTGTCTTGGATAATCCTTATAACTTCTTTTCTGCCATCTCCAAATCCTTGGAGTTGGCAGTATAGTGGAGATGGCAGCTGGTTGTCTCCAACAGCCAGTTTTATTTCCCAACTCTCCTGCATAATGCTCTCTGCAATCCTACAGAGAAGCTTTCCATTATGGGCCCTTGCTAGAGAGCATAAGGGTTTTTTCTCTAAAGACTATCTTATATGTTGAAAAAGGCTTCCTCAGTCATTCCCCATGACAGTGAGGGTTCTTTACACCTTTCTATTTTCTTTTAATAAAGGACATAAGCCTTCTCTATGTGACAGTCTAAGGAGTTCCCAAATTCCTACAGGAAATATGCTCTTTCCCTGCAGCTTGTCCTCATGGTATCCTAATCCTCATGGACAGCACATATTTAACTAAATAACGCATGATACCCCACCCCTTGTCCCTCAAGTGGGTCTAACTGGTGTCTCTTCCTATGCGTGTTCTGTCCATTCACCATGTTAGAGTTCTACTGGACTCAGGACTTGCTGTTTACAGACTAATATTATCCTCTGTTCTCACAACCATCCTGGTTATTTCCCTGGATAGCATTCCTGCTCCATCTTAACCAGAGGGAATAGATTCTCTATATCTTCTCAAGTAGGTTCCACCTTCTTGTTATAAGATGAATCATTCCTCTTCACATCTCCCATGTGAAGCTTCCTGTAGACATATCTCTGTCTGCTTAATTGCAGACATTTATCTTTAGACCTATATATTCATATATGTACATATGTCTATATGCATTCTTTAGATACATATGTCTGTCAGCCATGTGTGCATATGTTATGCCCCCTGGATCCCGCCATACACATAGGTATATATATATATATATATACACCCCTATATCCATATATTGTGATAAGGAAGCTTATCATAGCTCAGGAAGGAGCTATAGAAAAGGTGAAGTGACTCTGAACAAGCAACCTGTCAGTTCTGGTAGAAATAAGAAAACAGAATTTTCCCATAAAAGACTACCAGTCCCAGAATGCACCAGGTTTCCAACAGCCATTATAGGAGCTGAAGTGGGGAAACGTGTGTTCAATCAGGAGGGCTATGAGGTAATCCCTAAGCACTCATCTCAAAGGGCAGGGCCTGATTCAGCACAGCTGCGCTGTGTTAGGGAGGAGCACTCATCTAAGCAGAATAAGAGTAGAGTTTATTCTACAGATGACCATCTTCATGATCACCTTGGATATCCAGAGAATTGTCCTCAGTATCCAGAGAATCAGCTTGAGCTTGATCATCAGTTTCATCTGAAGGATCATCAGAAGCAGAAGCTAAACCGGACGGACAGAGAGGGAAAGAGACCCTTTGGAAGAAGGAAGAGAAAAGCCTTTGAGAGGTCTAGAAGAGTCCAAAGCAGTACGTATACTGGGAGGTATTCCAAGGGCCAGCATATACCATTGGACTGGGGAAAGCCAGAGGAATGGTGCTGCAGAGCTAGGAATCACCAGAGGCTACCTGTGAGGGAGACGGCTGCACGTGGAAGGGACCCTAAGACCTGTGCCAGAAGGTATGTGAAGAGAGATCCAGTGTCCAGGGATCTGGATTGGAAGGCTGGACATAAGAACTGGACTACATACTGGCCAGGCTATATAGAGAGGAACTCTAGCAGCAATGGAAGCTCAGGTATGAACACTGATCTATGCCCTAGCTATAACCTTGAAAGACAGCAGGGAAACAAGTATTCTCCTGAAAATGCTCCATTGAGAGATTCATCTGTGCCAATCCATGATATTGAACCCATGCTTGTTGAACAAGGGGGAATAATAGCAGATGAGGATCCTGTTTATATGGACTGCTCTCTATCTAAACTCCGTTGGTAACTTTCTGTTATAAAGTACAGCAACCATCACAAAGAAATACAAATTTGTTCTTTAATCTACTCAGAAAAGCTCCTGAAGCAGGATTTGACTCACACAGTAGAAAGCAAGCCAGCTAAAGGGGTTTCAGCTGGATAACTGCTAGCAATTAAGCCTTACCTAATTGCTTGTGAGCTAGGAGAGAATCATTTCTGTATCTATGTGGGAAGTAATCAGAAGTTAACCTGAAAAGAACAGTTTGTTTCTTGCTTTGTGGCTTTTCATTTGTTGTTTTCCTGATTTTGACTTTGTTTTTCCAAGTTAACACTGAAAGCAAGTAACCTAATTTATGTGCTACCAAGCATATCTGTGTTGGGAGAAATAACCCCATAAATAAATATCTTATTGGCTTTACCCAAGAGCACAACTAAATTATTGTCAGCAGCTGTGTCTGGTGTGAATGAACTACATTGCCCACAATACCTTGCAAATCATATAGAAATATGCACTTTCCAAGAGTGTGAAGATTCTCACCCAGGCAGCCGTCTGACTATATATATATATATATATAAAATATGTATCTGTCGAGATACTTCCTTTAGATGGATATGGATATGTTACTCCTTTGCTCCATCACCTCCATTGGCTGCCAATTGACTTTCGGATTTCCTTTAAGGTTCTTACCTTAATTCACAAAGCCATTTATCTCTCTACACCTGCCTATCTCTCAGATCTGCTCTTACCATACTCCACGCAGTCTCCGGTCCATCCACATCAACCGCCTCCATCTTCCAGCACCCTCCAGAGCTCATCTACAATCCACCAGAAAATCAGCATTCTACTATTTAGGGCCTTCTCTCTGGAACTCCCTGCCAACCAACCTCCGCACAGAAGAATCCTATCTAAGGTTCCGTTCTCTCCTAAAAACTCACCTATTTTCTCTAGCTTTCCCCCCTTGAATTTTTCTCTCCTTGTCCTTTCTCTGTTGCTTTGCATTTTTTTTTTTTATGCTTTTGTCTCTTTTCTTTCTCTACTGGCTATTGTAATTTCCTTTCCTTTTTCCTTTTCAACAATTAATTTTATTGTTTGTAAACCGCTCCGATGTTATGTGGAGCGGTATATTAAATGTGAATAAACAATGTATTCACATACTTATCTCTCTAAATGTCTGTGCTCATAAAGGTGTTTTCCTTCCTATCTGTTCCAGACAGTGGGCTTACACATGTTCATACTATTCCTCAGTATGTTTAGGCTATTATGCACACAACCACTGCTGTGGTACTGACAGCTTTTCCCATAACCCTAGGTTCAGGTATCCCTGAAGCTCCCTATTCCTTTATCTTCCTACCTCTCGTCAGTTAGGAGAGACATGGGGGATCGTCAGTGGATCTCAGGTTTTCAACTCCTCGAACATCTGTCCTTCCTTGGGAATATGGGGTTTTTTCTCCATACCCCTTCTTCCCTCAAGGACTAGGCCAGTTTTTGTCAAAATCGGTCAGTCTTCCTCTTTTGCTCTTGACTATCAATGACTTTGTAGCCAAAAGAGTTTTCAGCTTTTTCCATAAAGCTTTCCACTAAAGACCTACCATTTTTTGTACTACCCCAGTTGATTCCCGGGGTCTCCTGTCACTTCTACAGTTTGGCCTTCACTTTTACGTCAGTGAGGTCACCTTGAAGATTCCTTACTGGATCCCCAGTAGATTCCATCAACCTCTCTACTTCCTGAAATCCAGTAGGTAAGGTCCATATTGTGATTGTTCATTTCAATATTCATGACGAGTATCACACATACAAGGACTCCTTGCCTGTAGTCCTTTCTTAGGTCAGCTGTTTTTCCTACAGCTCCTCTCTTATTAACTCCTGCCCTCCATCCTCTGGATGCCTGGCCATATGAGGTGTAGCATTTTTCAATCTCCAACTTGTGGAGGCTCCAGGCATCTTAGCTTGGGAGTCCCCATATGTGAAGACTCATTCCTGCTTGTTCCTGGAGATAGCACAGTTACTTACTTGTAACAGGTGATCTCTGGGAACAGCAGGAATAAGTCTTCACAACCCACCCACCTCCCCTAGGAGTTATATCTCTCTATCTTCCTTTCCTCTCTCTCTCTCTCTCTTTGTCTCAGCTATAAACTCAACTGAGGAGAGACAGTTGGAAAGGCGGGAAGGCAGCACGCAGGCGCTGAGGGATGCTCCCAAAAGCTTTCTGATTAGACGCTGGGGAGCGTTCCCACGTGGGCTCCGTCGGTACTGACGTACCCATATGTGAAGACTTATTCCTGCTGTTCCCAGAGATCACTTGTTACAGGTAAGTAACTGCTTTATATGCCGATCTGGTACGTCTTCTCGACGGGGAGCCATGGCTAATGCCTTCAAGGGTGGATCTTCTGAGCCAAGGTCCTCTGTGAATGCCTCAGGTGGATTGGTTCTCTCTTACGGCTTGGCCATTGAAAGGGCTAGGTTAAGGAAGAAAGGTTACCCTGGGGCAGTAATTGCTACCTTGCTGTTGGCCAGAAAGAGGTCGACATCGCTAGCATATGTATGCGTTTGGCATATCTTTGAGGACTGGCGTGCACAGCACCAGGTCCGTCCAACCTCGGTGTGGGTTCCTATGTTGTTGAGTTTCTTGCAGGATGGTTTTGATAAGGGTTTGGCGGCCAGTTCCTTAAGGGTTCAACTGTCGGCTATTTCTTGTTATCAAGGCAAAGTTCAGGGAGTTTCCTTGGGATCCCATTCTGATGTGATACGATTTGTGAAGGTGGTTTCCCGTTTATGGCCTGCTCGCAGGATGGTGTCTCCTCCATGAGATCTCAACTTGGTGCTGGGAGCATTGACAGAGGACCTTTTGAACCCTTGCATCTGGCTTCATTAAAGAATTTGGCTTTGAAAACAGTGTTTTTGGTAGCCATTTGTTCAGCACATCAAATTTCAGAATTGCTGATGATGTCCTTTCGAGAACCTTTTCTGTCTTTTTCTAGGGAAAAGGTGGTGGTGTGTCCAGTGCCGTCTTTTCTGCCGAAGGTGGTTTCGCCTTTTCATATAAATCAATCTGTCTCCTTGCTATTATTGGGTGTTTCAGGGGAGGACGCATCGGACCGTAGTATGTCTCTTGGACATAAAGAGAGTTCTGCGGCATTACTTGAAGGTCTCGGAATCCTTCTGCAAATCAGAACGTTTATTTGTCCTCTTTGGTGGTCCGCGTAAAGGGGAAGTGGTGGCCAAAGCTTCGATTTCCAGATTGGTCCGTGAAGCAATAGTGTCGGCATACATTTTTCAGGGACATCAGGTGCCTGTGGGGCTGTGGGTGCATTCTACTAGAGCGCAAGCAACTTCGTGGGCGGAACATAGCTTGGTAACGCCAGTAGAAATTTGCCAAGCAGCCACTTGGTCTTCGCTGCATACTTTCAGTAAACACTATCGCCTAGATGTTCAGGCGACGCAGGATGCCTGTTTTGGGGCTGTGGTTTTGTGGTCAGGGTGGACAGGTCCCTTCCAATAATTACTGCTCTGTTACATCCCAGAGGTGAGGGACTGAACTGGAGAGATGATAAGGAAAGAGAAATTAGACTTACCTGCTAATTGTTGTTCCTTGAGGAACTCCAGTTCAGTCACGATTCCCATCCGGGGATTTGTTCACTTTCCGCAGGTTTGTTTTGGTGAGAGGAGTTTGAACAGCTAAGCAGAGAGCGGATCAAGAGAAGTATTACGCTCTTTTTGTGCTAACACTATTTTCTCTCTTTTCTGTCTGCTCTCCTCTTTCTGTACTGTTTTCTTAAAAGGGGTGAGAGTTATCCTCTTGGTTAATGGGGATTTAGTGCAGTTTGAAAGTTAAATGTTTTGATTTGATATTATAGCTACTTATTTGTTGCTCCTTTGAGTCTGCTTTGTTAATATGTCACTGGGGGCTGGTGGGAGAGGCCAGCAGGATATATCCAGTGATGTCACAAGTTTGACATGCCCAGGCTCCATGCTGCAAGAGGAGGTGCACTACCTAGAGGTGAGGGACTGAACTGTCGCTCCTCAAGGAACAACAATTAGCAGGTAAGTCTAATTTCTCTTTTTTTGGTAAAATACCATGCTTCTGCTTCCTGTTAATGCCAGTTCTATCAAATCCGACACCAGTCAAAGTGAATTTTTCTCTTTTATTTATACATTTTCTATTTCTTTTTTTTTTCCTTTTATTTTCCTGCAGTTTTCACTGCAAGCTAGGCTTTTAGGCCTCCATAACCTTATCTTCAATCTTAAAGAACACTTTTGAAACATGGAATAACCAACTAGTGCTTTTAAGAAATGTACCAAGTCTGCCGGTACCATAAACATGACTGCTGTCTAAAATGTTTGGGCCCCGACCTTCTACCAAATTCTTGTCCTTTGTGCCAGCAAATGACAGAGAGTCCTAAAGAACAGAGCCAAATAGTATGGATTGATTTGTCCCAGAATCCATTTCAGTGGCTTCCACTGCATCGAAGACATCGGCCTCCTCTCATGGGTCTCAGGTCTCTTCAAAGTCTAAACATAAAAGTAAGTCTCTGGTTTCTACTAAGTTGTCAGCATCGGCATCAGAAACTGAGACTAGAGGAAAATCCCAGCGTAAGCATCAAGATGACTCTAGGGGTGCTTCTGATGCAGACCAGCCAGCCAAACAGCTATGGCCGGAGGACCTGTCCTCCAAAGCAGAGAAGGAGCTTCAGGATGCTCCCAAGGAATCGACTTCTGGAGAGTTTCCGGTTTCATGCTCTGGGACACTGGCTCAAAGCCCCATGGGTGATTCCACCCAGACATCGGCCATCTCCCTGGACCAGTGCATGGGGTCTAGGACAAATCAGCGCGTGCCATGCTGAGTTGTCCTAGACCCCATTAATGGTCACATATGAAGTGAAATTTGTAAATGTCAAAAAAGGTGCAATAGTAAAACATCCAAAAACATGTTAAGCTATCTGATAATTTCAGATTTATCAAATGAAATCTAAAACATCCATTTTGGCTTTAAGGGTGAACTTTAAAAGGCTGCTTCTTCTACCTGATTCAGAACATGAGAAAGCATTTGGCATCGATAGGTGCTGTTCCAGAAAGCGACACGAACATGCTCTTAAAGCCAAAATGGTTGTGGCCTTACCATTTGTGCCTGTCCCGGTCTTGGGAGATTATGTTGATGCTCTGGAAGGACACCTGCCTGAAGAGTTTCATCCTCTGCTCATCTGGTTCGAGGACATCTACATCAGTCGCCCAAATCGGAGAGGAAACTGTAGATGATCTCCTCTGTTTCCTCCATCTATGTAGAATCTGTTTGATAGAACACTGAGCGCCAAGGATCACACCAACAACCCATTCTGAAGCTGCTCATCGCCTTCGAGCCAAACTTTGAATGTGCCAACCCACGATCTGGAAGTTCATTGATGGTCTCAGAAAGGTGCAGAAGGGCAGAGATGCCTGTTATGAACAGCGTGTTTCAGGCCACAGTCCTCCAGCCAAGCTGAGGAAATACTGCAAAGCTGTTCAATGTATTTTAAAGATTGTGTCAGACGCCCTAAAGAACACTTGGTGTCAAAGCTCATAATTATCAGATAGGAAAATGTCAAAGTTTTTGTTATGCTATTATACTCTGGATGTTCCAGATTACATTCAACAAATCTGAAATTATCAGATAGCTTAATAAAATGTTTTTGGATGTTTACTATTGTACCGAGTTGGTTGTTCTGAGTTGTCCCATTCCCAGCGCATGCTGGCTCTCAAGAGGAGTTTGCACTCCTGGCAGCCTCAGTACTGATGGTATTGACAGCTCCAGCAGTGCAGGCTTTGACACCCTCCCTACAGCCAAGTGTATTGGTCCCGATGCAAGCCCTCGAACAGACCTAGTCGGAACTCCCGAAGCCGATGCCTCCATTGGAACAGACCAATACCCCTGGTACCTAACAGGCTCAAACTGCCACGGCTCCCGATTCAGATGCCTCTGAGCATCAGTATCTGCATCGACCCTTGATGTCAATGAAGCATCGAGATCAAACACAAGACCGCTGATACTTTGACTTTTTGCCAGACTCTGATTACAGTTCTTAAGATTCTGATGAGGGATCACCGAATTCCCAGGAACTTATAGACATCCCTTCAGATCCTTCGCCTCCACAAGAATGGCATAGGTCCCCACCAGAAGATATGTCTTTCCAAGACTTCATACGTGACATGGCAGCAAGATTGCACATCACAGTAGCGTTGGAGAAGGAACTGAGGGCAGAAGAATTGGAGATACTCCAATACCCTCCCATGTCCAAAGAAGCGGCTACATTACCGGTGCATTGCATCTTACAAGATCTTATGCTCTGCATGTGGGAGGCTCCTCTCACAGTTCTGCCTGTCAGCAAGAGACTCAATACCATGTACCGAGTTCGAGTGCCAAGGCTTTCAAAGTGGCCTTTTGACCTGCCACCTGGCTTTAACACCTATTTAAAAAGTTTCACAGGTCTCTTGCCCCCTAGGTAGAAGGCCTTTTTGTAAAGATCTCTAGAAGAATTTATTTATTCCTCAAAGAATACTGACCCTGACCCCTCCATCCATACCTTTGCTGCACACCTTTGTCTGAACAGGGACTCCCATTGGGAGGCTGTCTTTGGCCAGGTTGTATTCCAGCACCTCTTTGGGACTTGTCCAGGATGGAGGATAGGAGCTGAATCCTTTACTAGCGACCAGACTATCATTAGGGGTGGTATAGCTTCCTCAAATTGAGTCCAATGGGCCAAATCGTGTCCACACTTTTCGGCTCTAAGCTTTAGCCTCGGAGATCACACTTCTTTCCCCCCTCCCCCCCCCCCATGCCAGTCTGCTTTCTGGGAGCTAGTGAGTCCCATATGTGAAGACTGCATTCCTGCTTGTTTCTGGAGATAGCATAGTTACTCATCTGTAACAGGTGATCTCCCGGAACAGCAGTAATCACAACCCACCCTCTTCCTCTAGGAGTTGTAGGGTTTGTTTGTTTTTCTCTTCCTCTCAGCTACAAACTCAGTGGAGGAGAGGAGTTGGGAAGGCAGCTGTGCAGGCTCAGTAGAGTGCTCCTAAAGTCTTTTCTATTGGACTCTAGGGAGTGTTCCTGCATGGGCTCAGTCTGTGCCGAGCTCACACATATGTAAAGACTGATTCCTGCTGTTCCCGGAGATCACGTGTTACAGATGAGTAACTATGTTTTCAGTGCTAGCTGCAGAAACCTTGAGCTCCTTCATTCAGGTTGCTGCTCTATGCTGTCCCCACTAACACACACTTCCTGTTTCCAAGGGAGCAGGATGTGGCAGCGGCCTGAGCACAGAGGCTCAAAGTCTCTGCAGCTGGCACTGAAGCATCTGTTTTATCTGTTACCGCAGGCCCATCAGGATGCAACAGCAGCATGGGTGGGACAGGAAGCTTTAAGGAAGTGCTTCCCAAACACTTTTCCAGTGTGACCCCATTTTTGCAGAGGAAAATTCAGGTGACCTGGATATAATCAAATAAAATTATTGCTCAAACATAAATATAAACATATAAATATGTAAATCTGCTTTTTAAAGTAATTATTCAATGTACTTAACATGCCTGACACATTCAGGCTTTGAAGTTATAGAAACATAGAAAAATGACAGAAAAAGACCACATGGCCTATCTAGTCTGTCCTTCCAAATCAACAACTACAACAGTCCCCTTTTTTTTCTTTAGAGATCCTCTGTGTTTGTCCCATGCTTTTTTGAATTCAGATACTGTCCTTGTCTCTACCACCTCCACTGGGAGACTATTCCACGGATCCACCACTCTTTCCGTAAAGAAATATTTGCACATATCACTCCTGAATCTCATGTATATAGTTACCCCTGTTATCCAAGTTTGGACCCCTGTTCGATGTAAAACCAAACAGCATGTTGTTATGGTCGTTGTGTTATAATGTAAACCGCGCTGATGCCAAATAGCGCGGTATATAAGAATTTGTAATAAATAAATAAAATAAATAATAAATCCCCTTTCACACTCATCCCATGTCCCCTCATAGCAGAACTTGCTTTCAATAGAAAGAGGGTCTCCCCTTGTGCATTTATGCCATGGAGATCAACATCTCAATCATATCACCTCTATCCCGCCTTTCCTCTAAGGTGGTGTACATATTAAGATCCTTAAGTCTGTCCTCAAATGCTTTATAATGAAGACCACTAACCATTTTAGTAGCCACCCTCTGTACTGACTCCATCCTGTTTGTCCTTTTTGAAGGTGCGGTCTCCAGAATTGCACACAATACTCCAAATGAGGTCGCATCAAAGATTTATACAGAGGCAGTATCACCTCCTTTTTTCCGCTAGCCATTCCTCTCTGTATGCACCCAAGCATCCTTCTAGCTTTTACTACCCGTTTAGCTACTTTAAGATCATCAGACACAACCACGCCTAGGTCTTGCTCTTCTTTAGTGGACAAAAGTACTTCACCCCCTATACTATATTGCTCCCTTGGATTGCTGCAGCCCAAATGCATGACCTTACATTTTTTAACATTAAATCCCAGCTGCCAAATTCTAGACCATTCTTCAAGCTTAGCTAGATCCCTCCTCATGTTATCTACACCTTCCTGGCTGTCTATTGCAGATTTTGGTATCATCTGCAAAGAGGGAAACCTTACCTGACAGCCCTTCTGCTATATCACTAACAAAGATGTTAAAAAGAATCGGACCAAGGACAGATCCCTTGGGCACACCACTAGTAACTTCCTTTCTCCAAGACCAAGCAGGAAGTCAGTCCTCACATATGGGTGACGTCGGCACCGACGGAGCCCCCATGCGGAGCATTTCCCCAGCTTTCAAAGAAAGCCTTTGGGAATTGCAGCGCGCATGCGCGGTCCTCTTCCCGCCCAAGGGTGCCTTCTTTTTTTCCGCGGAACCCGACGGACATAGTTCGTTTTTTGCAGAGGAATCAGTTGATTTCCCTGTTTTTTGTTCTTCTTTGGTTCGACGCCTGATCCTTTTCCCGCCTGGGCCCGATACGCCGGTATCGAGCCCACTCTCTATTTTTCGGTTTTTGTCCTTCGAGACTAGCGTTCGCAACATTTTTCTCTTTTCGCTGGCAGCCCTGTCTTTTGACCTCGCAGGGGCCCTTTTTCCTCCAATGGCTGCCAGCGGGTTTAAAAAGTGTGATCGCTGTAAGAAACTTATGTCTTACCGACACACATGACTGCTACCTCTGCTACCTCGGACCCAATGATCTGTGGTCCGTGTGGCAAAATGTCCTCAAAAGCTTTGAGGAGTCGGCAGCACCAAAAGGATAGAATCTTCTCTGACTCCGCGTCCGGACGGGCCTAGACCTCGTCAGAGGCCTCGAAGTCTCGGGACTCCGGCCCCGAGCAGCGTCGAGGTTCCTCGGAGCGGGGGTCTCCTTCGCGGGAGCAGGGCAGGAAGAAAAAACCCGCGAGGGCGGCGTCGGTGGACGCTCCTGGTTCCTCGAGGGCCAGGTTGCATAGCCCTGATAGCCGTCCCGGGTCTTCGGAGTCGGAGAGGCCTGCCAAACAATCTCGTCTCGAGATGGAGTCTCCTGGGCACGTGAGTACTGTAGTCCTCGTGGACTCTCCTCCAGGGGAGCCGACGTCAGACCCGATGCCGTCGGGGCCCGGGTCTGGGGCTGCTGGATCTCCTGAGCTCGGACTCAGGTTGACGGCCTTGGAGAGAAGCGTCGCTGCCTTCATGGAACAGCAGCGGGCATTGATCGCCAGTCTCACCGGAGCATCTGCCACGACCACCGGGACATTGACGTCCAAGTCGACCCCGGAGGCCGAGCCGATCCTCGAGTCCATGCGGGCTCGAGTCGATCCTCGGCCACGGTCTCCCTCGGCCTCCCATTCGGGACCGAGGTTGTCGACGCCGGTACCCTCGGCGTCAAGGCGGAGGGCATCGGTGCCCGTTCGACCGGAGCAGCTTGATTCCTCCTCCGAGTCGTCGGGCTGGGAGACGGAGGACGAAGAGTCACCCGATACCTATCGGACTCGGTGTGTCCCATCGGACTCACCGGAGTCCAAACCTCGGAGACGATCCCCACCGGAGGATACCCGGTTCTCGGACTTCGTGCGGGATATGGCCAAGGCCTTGGCATTCCCTGCAGATCTCGAGGAGGAGCCTCGAGCCGAAGAGCTCGAGGCCCTCCAGTATGACTCTCCCCCGAAGGAAGCCTTTACTGTTCCAATTCCTCCGATGCTGGAGCGGTTGCTCTTCCGCATGTGGGAGACCCCGGCCTCGACTCCAGTGTTAAGCAAGCGGGTCGATTCCATCTATCGAGTCCGCAAGAGCCCCGGGTTCCAAAAGGCACAATTACCACACCACTCCATGGTTGTGGAATCGGCCATGCATCGACTGAAAAGTCAGAAGATGCACTCCTCGGTGCCTCCCGGCCGGGAGGCCCGGAACCTGGATGCCCTCGGTAAGAAGTGCTTCCAGGGCTCTATGCTTGCTTGCCGTGTCCAGACATACCAGCTCTACATGGGCATGTACCTCCGAGACCTGGCAAAGGAGATTGCCGGGTTCTCTGCTGGTTTCTCCAAGGAACCTTTGCAGAGGTTCCAGGCCTTGTCCACTGGTATTAAGTGCTCGAAGTTTATCTCTCGAGCAGCCTACGATGGCTTCGAGGCTTCGGCCCGAGTAGCCGGGGCCGGCATCGGTGCCTGCCGACAGGCTTGGCTACAGTCATCCGACCTCGAGCCATGGGTTCAGGACAAGTTGGTCGATGTCCCCTGCCGAGGTGAAAACCTTTTTGGCAAACCCATGGCTGAAAAGGCTGCTGAACTCGAGACAGAGACTCTCTCACCAGGACTAGGCTGTCCAGGAAAACCTCTGCCCTTCTCAGAAGAAGAAGGGCTCGGGAAAAAAGACCTTTTACCCGAGGAAGTCATCTGCCTATAAACAATACCCTCATTATCAGGCCTCTGCAGCTCCCCAACAGGGTCAGCAGGCCAAGGGGCAGGGTCATGGGCCCCGTAGGCAGAAGGCCCCCAAGCCACCAACACCGGCCCCTGCTCAGCAGGGTGGGGGTTTTTGACTCAGAAAGCATAGCCTCCTCTCCTCAGCTGGCTCATATCAGCACAGGAGGCAGGCTGGCCCACTTTGCCCACAGGTGGTCAGCCGTCACATCAGATACCTGGGTGCTCCATATAGTCCAAAAGGGCTATCTTCTCCATTTTCATCAGGTACCTCCCTCCTATTTTCCAGGGGAGCCTCCAAAACTCCCTCTGCACAGGGACCTACTCCTTCAGGAGTTAGCAAGTCTGCTAAAGGACCAGGCTGTGGAACCGGTGCCCCACCACCTGAGAGGTCACGGCTTTTATTCCAGGTACTTTCTGGTACCAAAAAGAACAGGAGGCCTCAGACCCATCCTAGACTTGCGCAACCTCAACAAGTTCCTGAGAGGGAAAAGTTCAAGATGCTTACCCTTGGAATCTTGCTGCCCTACATCCAGCAGGGAGATTGGCTATGCTCCTTGGATCTAAAGGATGCTTATACTCACATCCTTATTCATCCAGACCACAGACAATATCTCAGGTTTGTTGTGGGAGGAAACCACTACCAGTACAGAATACTACCCTTTGGCCTAACCTCCGCCCCCAGGGTATTCACCAAGTGCCTGGCGGTGGTGGCGGCCTACCTGAGGCTTCAAGGTCTTTTTGTGTTCCCATACCTGGACGACTGGCTCATAAGGGGCCAGTCTTCCCAGGAGGCCAGTCAAGCCACCCTTCGCACTGTGGCTCTGCTTCAGCACTTGGGGTTTGTCATAAACTTCGCAAAGTCCACTTTGCTCCCGTCCCAGAACTTGGAATTCATAGGAGCAAGACTGGACACTCTTCAGGCGAGGGCTTTTCTGCCCGTGGACAGAGCCCACAGATTGATGGATCTAGCCAGGCAGTTTCACAGCAATTCTCTGGTCTCCGCCAGGCAATTCCTGAGGCTTCTCGGCCATATGGCTTCCACGGTTCATGTAACCCCCAATGCCCGCCTGCATATGCGGCCTGCTCAGTGGAGCCTTCGAACTCAGTGGCATCAGGCCACGGGGAGCCTTGCAGACTCAGTAAGAATATCCGCCCTGCTTGTCTCCTCTCTACAATGGTGGCTTCATCTTCCGAATCTGGTGCTCGGAATGGTCTTTCAGTCCCCTCCGTATTCTCAGGTGCTGACGACAGATGCTTCTCTTCAAAGTTGGGGAGCGCATTGCCAAGGGGCATGTACTCAGGGTCTCTGGACCCCTTGGGAGGCTGCTCAGCAGATAAACTTCCTGGAGCTATGGGCAATACGCCTAGCTCTGAGGACCTTCTCCCATCTCACGTCTCACCAGTCCGTACTGGTCCAGATGGACAATCAAGTTGCCATGTTTTACGTGAACAAGCAAGGAGGCACAGGCTCCTTCCTTCTCTGTCAGGAAGCACAACAGCTGTGCTCCTGGGCCGTCAATCACGGAATCCTTCTCAAAGCCGTCTACCTCCCAGGTCAAGAGAATTACCTGGCGGACAGACTGAGCAGAATCCTGCAACCACACGAATGGAGGTTGAATCCATTGGTGGTTCAGCAGATCTTTCTCAGGTGGGGCCTCACCACCATGGATCTTTTCGCCAGTCCTCTGAACCGGAAACTTCCGAGATTCTGTTCCAGACAACTGCATCCTCTCAGAGTAGCAGCGGATGCGTTTCTAATCCCGTGGTCCAAAGGCCTACTGTATGCATTTCCTCCCACGCTATTAGTGTCCAGAACACTCTTCAAAGTCCTCAAGGATGGGGCCGCGATGATTCTGATAGCCCCCAGGTGGCCGAGACAACCGTGGTTCCCGCTTCTGCTGCAGCTGGCGGTGGACACTCCTATTCCTTTGGGGAGTTAACACGATCTCCTGTCTCAAGAACAGGGATCTCTCTTATACCCCAACCTCCAGTCCCTTCATCTGATGGCTTGGCTGCTGAAAGGGTAGTTCTGGCTCCCCTTCTACTGCCTAGAGAGGTGGAGGACGTAGTCTTCGCTTCTAGAAGGCAATCCACCCGGAAATCCTACGCTCTTAAGTGGCGTAGATTCTCCACATGGTGTGCTCAGCACAGCGAGAATCCATTCTCGTGCTTGGTAGCGGTAGTATTGCAATATTTGCTTCATCTCTCCAATCTAGGCTTTAAGTCCAATTCTGTCAGAGTTCGCCTCAGTGCTCTCTCAGTGCACCACTCGCCGGTGGACGGGCGGCCTCTTTCCAACCACCCTTTAGTGGCTCGTTTCCTCAGAGGCCTCCTCCTGCTTAGGCCTCCTTTACGTCCACCGGCCCCTGAGTGAGATTTAAATGTGGTCTTACAGCAGATTACTTGTCCGCCATTTGAACCTATGGCTACCTGTCCTCTCCGTTTTCTGTCCTGGAAAACTTTGTTTCTGGTAGCTCTTACCTCTGCTAGGCGAGTAAGTGAGCTTCAGGCGCTGGTGTCTGATCCCCCTTACACTAGGTTCTACCGGAATAGGGTAGTCTTACGGACTCACCTCAAGTTTCTCCCTAAGATTGTCTCCTCTATCCACCTCAATCAGGAGGTGGTTCTTCCGACCTTCTTTCCCAGGCCGCATGCCAACCGGGCTGAGACGGTTCTGCATACCCTGGACTGTAGGAGGGCGTTGTCCTTCTACCTTGACCGTACGCGGGAGCATCGGAGGGCTGTTCAGATCTTCGTTTCTTTTGACCCCAATAAATTGGGGTTACCTGTCTCCAAGCGTACTTTGGGATGCACAAAGAGCAAGAGTCAAAGACCGTGAGGATAAACTCAAAAGTCTTTATTGAAGTAGTCCCCAACGCGTTTCGGCATACATTGCCTTCTTCAGGGGGTAACAGCTAAAACATCAAAAATAAAAATAAAACAAACCCATAACAATGAAGTTAAAACATAAACAAGATTATAATAAGAACTTTGTAAAGTTTTAAAAAAACAAAGACAAACTTAAGAAATGTAAATTACTTGTGTACAACCAAAGAACAGAGAGAGAAAGTATCAAAAAGTAATTATACATAAATAAGTAGATACTCACAGTAGATCAATTTTAGATTGCTTATAATATCGTAAGCAATTGATGAGATCAAACTACAAAATAAAATAAACAAACTAATGCAAATATAAAGCCATAATACTGAAAAACACTTATAGAGAAACTGCGGTGAAAGCCATATTATAGAAAAACACTTATAGAAAAACTAGAGTAAATGCCATTGGATCAAAATTAATTACCGCACTTCAAGGCTAAGATTAAAAAGGATAAAGTAAAAACATATAAACCATGCCTACCATACTAACCTACAATACACCATATCTCATAAAGAAAGAGGAAAAAATGAGCTGACCTGCTTCTGAGGTTTTGACGTAAAAATCCAGCAGGTAGAAAACCTTTCATATTGCGTTAATATAGAACTTCAAACTCTAGATCAAATGTAATAGGAAATCGGTGTGTGCCTTCAATCAAGTATTAATTACTGCACTTGAAATATTAGCTACTAAAACTTATACCAACAAACTTATGTCAAATTAATATTTTCGATCATGTGCCTAGACCGGGAAAATAGCCAAGAGTGTACGTAGACTATCGTAACAGTTGGACAAATGTATTCATGACTTATTAACATTCCCTATTAAAAGTTTAAAAGTGTCACCTTGAAGGCTTCATAATTAAATGTTATAATAGGGCCCTTGTTAATTGGTGTTTTGGTGAAGCTCTTATTGTCTCGGTAGACCTTATATCAAGACTCTAATGTAAATCTCGTCTATAGAAAGTCCTCTCATCTTTGTTGCTTTTGATCCTAGTCATTTGGGACTTCCAGTCTCCAAAAGAACACTGTCCATCTGGATTGCACAGTGTATATCTTTTGCCTATGAGAGTAAAAACCTTCCTCTTGAAGGCCATGTCACAGCTCAGAATGTGAGAGCCATGGCAGCCTCAATGGCTCATCTTCACTCTGTGTCTATCGACGACATCTGTCGAGCAGCTACTTGGGCTTCGGTTCATACCTTCACAGCTCATTACTGCTTAGACAAGGACTCCCACCGGGATGCTTTGTTTGGTCAGGCTGTTCTTCAACACCTGTTCCATACTTAATCAACTCCTACCCACCATCCCTGGTAGGATGCCAGAGATCCATGGGGGGAAGTGTAGCCTTTTCACAAGGGCACACAACTTCTGGGGCCTTCTCCCTGCCATCTGCAGCTAGGGAGTCCCCATATGTGAAGACTACATTTCTGCTTGTTCCTGGAGATAGCATAGTTAATCACCTGTAACAGGTGATCTCTGGGAACAGCAGGAATTTAGTCTTCACAACCCACCCACCTCCCCTAGGAATTGTATCTCTCTCTTTCTCTCTTTCCCGCTCTCTTTGTCTCAGCTTTAAACTCAACTGGAGAGGGACAGTTGGGAAAGGTGGGAAGGCAGCATGCAGGTGCTGTGGGATGCTCGCAAAAGCTTTCCTATTGGATGCTGAGGAGTGTTCCCGTGCAGGCTCCGTCGGTACCGATGATACCCATATGTGAAGACTAAATTCCTGCTGTTCCCGGAGATTACCTGTTACAGGTGAGTAACTATGCTATATCGGTAATGAAGCTGGGAACGAAGCACCCTCTCCTGCATCACTGAAAATACTTTCTTCTGCATATATAACAACTTCCCTTTGTTCTGTGGGGTGGGGGCTGAACAAAACCTCCGCCTTGCTGTACACAACTCCCTCTCCAGTCGCAGTAATCTCCGATTATGCTGCACCCTTCTTTGTCCCACATAACTTATAATTTGTCCCCTTAGCACTGCCTTAGCGGTCTCCCAAAACACTGGATTCTCCTTATGGGTAGCATATTCCTCCCACTGAGCTTTGAGAAATTCACCAAAGTATTTATCAGAGCTTAGTTCCAGAGGGTACCTCCACAGTATCCTACCGGTGCTAGACCCCCATTGGATGTCCATCCATATCAAAGCATGGTCAGAGATCGTTAATGGTCCCACCGTCACCTCTGTCACTCTTGAGAACAACGTAGATGATCCCAGAAAGTAATCTATCCTAGAGCCCATATCATGCACCCTAGACACATGTGTATAATCCCTTTCCAGTGGGTGTAAGACCCACCAATAGTCCATCAGATCATAGCCCTCTTAGCCACTCTGCTCTGCGATCATGAATATTGCCACTCTGTCGCGACCTATCCACACTCTCCTCCATCATGCAGTTAAAATCCCCTCCATGAATTAGTGGGATGCGTCCTATTTCACTCAGACATTTGTTAACCCTGGTACAGAACCATGTCTCATATACATTTGGTGCATATATTTATTATTTATTTATTTATTTATTACAGGCTCTTATATACCGCTCTATTCAGCATCAGCGCGGTTCACAATATAACAACAGACCAGAACAACAAACTGTTTGGTTTTACAGAGAACAAGGTCAGAGAACTTGGATAAAACATGGGACGTCATTACTGCAACTATTTACATGAGTATTTACAAGTATACACAACAGGATTTGTTATTAGTTATACATTCATCAGCGCTACACTCTGACCCAAGATCTCCCCAATAACTAAAACAAATCTACCCTCTGGGTCCTCAGACGTTCGTGTCATCACAAAGCCCACTTTCTTATGAATTAGTATAGCCACTCCTGCCTTCTTCCCACCAGATGATGCCCCATACACCCCGCCCACCCACCATCTCCTAAGCTTGCAATGTTCCCTAACCGTGTGGTGTGTTTCTTGCAAAAGAACTATCTCCACCCTCCGATCCCAAAGGGCCTTCAACACTTTGTGTCTTTTTATAGGATTCCCCAGTTCACAAACATTCCATGAAGCAAATCTCAATCGTGTACCCATCATTATCTATCCATAGTCATATCCACTACTTATTTGCATAACTTTGCCAAAAGGACAGCCCCCCAGCTCAGGGCTCCCCCTAATCTTACCAAACCTCTCGACCTGCCAGAACTTCAAGGGACCATTAGCAATTTCCCCTCCTTCCCCCCCCCCCAAGTTCCCCTTTCTCCACTCAAATCATTAGAAACCCTCCCTTTGTTACCCCCCTTTCCCTGCACCCAATCCGTTCCCTCCATTCCCCCTTTCTCCCCTTGCCCTTGATCACCCTGCCCCTCCCTCCCTATTCTCCCTATCTCCATTTCCTGCCCTCCCCCCTGGGGGCCCTCTCCATTGACCATTAATGATGCATTCCGGACCCACCTTTACCAACTTTACTCCCCCACTTCTATATTACTTCCCTCAATATTGCCTCTCAGCAATCCTCTTTATTCACCTCCCACCCCACACTAAATCAAGTTTCTGATCTTATCTTATAATGTGCCCTTCCCCCCCCCTCCCTCCAACCCACTCACCACCTTTCACCCATCCAGCCAATTAAGTTAAACTAACCACCTCCCATCCCCACCCAAGACATCTCGCCCTATCCCTTTTCCTTTTGTCATCAAACTATAACATTTAAAACATTTCGAACATTGAAGGTACATCTTAACAGGAGGTGTCTGCTATAATAATACTAGCCCAAAAAAAAGGGAGAGGAAAGAGGGAACAAACATCCTCTCTCATATGTCCACTGCTTTGTCCTCCTCCAATCCGAGCATCAATCAAATTTGTTGGCTCCTTCTACAAACCTGAAGCTCTTTCATTTGCACATCAGTTCCAGTCGCATTCTTTCTGTCACTACCCCAATCCTGCATATCAAGTGGCAAGGGGGGAAGTGTCTCTTCCAAAATTCTTTAATCCAAACAGCATGTCCAAAATAATAGACAAGAAAAGGAAAAACACACGCAACCCAGCCTTGCATATGCAGTTCTGTTTACATCACCTTGAGGCCGAGCTTAATAAGTTACGTCCATCTTAGGTTGCATTCTCCAACTTACTTGGAAATCCACCTGTTTCCGCCATAGCACTGTCCGATACCTCTGCCGTCTGCCAGGCTTGTCAGAAAAGACTGTGCCGCTGCGGCGGTATTAAAAATATGTTGCTTGCCTTGATGATCCACCCTCAATCTTGCAGGATACATAAAGGCAAAACATATGCCTTTATTTATGAGTGTGGTACAGGCCCCAGGAAATTCCCGCCTGTGCTGACTGACCAGCTTCGAATAGTCCTGGAAAACTAAGATTTTCTGCAGGCCCAAAATCTGACTTCTCTTTGTTCTCGCTGCTCTCAACACTGCCTCTTCTTGAGCACAGTTCAGAAAGTGCACAATCACCACTCGAGGCCGGCCTACTCCCTCTTGTTTCTGTCCCAGCCTGTGCGCTTTTTCAAATCAGTGGGCCCACACTTGTCTCCAAGGAAAAATGAGAAGTCGGCCACGTTTCCAAGTATCCACGCAGTTCATTTTCTTTGATAGATTCAGATATACCCACGATTCTCAGATTTTTCCTTCTGCCTCTATTCTCCAGGTCGTCTATCTTGTCTGCATAGTTTTTTAACTTCTCTGCCATCTCTTGCACTGCTTGGGCCTGCGTCTGTTGTTCACCCTCCACCACCTTCACACATTGCTCTAACTGTGTCACTTTCAGCCCGATTTCCGCCACTGCCTGCCTCACTTGAGAAAATTGTTCCGAGAGGGATTGAAATCTCCCCTCTAGAGTCACCACGACTGCGCTCGTTACCTCCTCCACTACTCCAGCAAGCTGGCTGCTAATCAGGCTAGCAGGGGCAGATGACGCCATCTTGCTCTCCAATCCACGAGGCTTCTCCTTTCTCCCCGCTTTTGTTGCCATCTGGGACAATAGCGATCGCGCTCACTCCTGCACTCTCCTTCCAATTCTCCTCTGTATCTCCGACTAAGCAGGTGATACATTTTGAGCGGAGTTCCGTTTTCCACTCTATTATTGCGGCGAGGTGTTCCGGAGCCTGGTGATCTTCTGCCACCCGGCTCACTGCATCATGTGGTCTCCCCTAGTTTTTGTCTTAAAAAATTCTTTTCTCCGGTCACATACCGGTCCCTTCTCACCCCCTGAGCCCACTTGCCTTGGTGTCACATTTTCTCAGGTTCTTTTCTTTTTCTCTAATTTTCGTTCGGCACATATTCGCACCTTTTTCCTGGCCGGGCCAAGTGAGTCTGATCTTGTGGGGGCCCTCTTCCACTCCATGGCCTCAGTCAATGGCTTCAAGCCGTGTGATTGCTGCTCACACATGTCGCATGACTGCTGCCTCAAGCTGGATCATGATCCCTTGGTCTGCAGTCTCTGTAAGCAGATGACTCCCAAGGCCCTTAAGAGCTGTCAGCAGCAGCGTGAGTCCATCTTCCATAAAGTTGACTCTGCCCCGGAGTAGTCTGCAAGACCTCGTGCCAAGACCTCCTCCAGGACATTGGATCCTTTTGGGGACCGAGCAGCCTCAGAGCCCTGAGGCCACAGAGCTTCCATTCAGAGCTCCACTGGCGAGGGTTGCCAGAAGAGCCAGAAACTCTTGAAGATTGTATCGGGAAACGAGTTAGGGGCAGTGGGGAAATCCCATGGGCCCAGGAGCCGTAGCCCTCGACATGAGGCCGAGGGTGATGGCTGGGAGAGGGCCTCTAATTTGCTCCTACGGGAGCCGTTGGCATCAAGGGATCGGCCTCGGACCCCCGAGGCCATCCTCATCGAGGACTCCCCCTTAATGGCTCTGGACCTGAAGTCCTTGGTGTTTGGCCAGAGGCTGCAGAGCCATCTGATCTCAAGGCCAGGATGAGGACTGTGGAGTGCAGTTCATCTTCCTTTTAGGCCCAGCAGTGGGCTCTGATGCCTGGTTCCTCCAGGTCATCACTCCCAACCACGGGGCCCTCCACATCGAGGGACTCCCTGGAGGTCAAGACAATTCTCGAGCGCCATCGGCCTCAAGAGATTCCTTGGCATCGGTCAGGATCCTGGTCCCATTCCTTCCCCGCTCAGTGCCCTCATCTCTGAGTGGTGGGCAGTCGGGGTGCTGGGGCCGAGGTGTGACCCTGAGACTTGGGAAACCCTAGACTCCTTCACCGCCTCGGAATCTGATTGGGAGACAGAGGACGATGAGTCCTCAGACACCCGCCACCACCAGGACGTATCCTTGGACTCATCTCCCCAGGAGACAAGGTGCCGATCCTCTCCCGAGGACATGGCCTTCCTCGACTTAGTGAGGGATATGGCTAAGACCCTCGTCTTCACCACAGAATTGGAGGAGGACCTCGAGATCCTCCAGTACAGGGCTCCACCGAAGGAGGCATTCACGGTGCCCTTTCCCCCCATCCTGGAGCAGCTGCTTCTATGCATGTGGGAGACACAATCCTTGATGCTCATTGTAAGCAGACAGCTGGACTTGATGTACCGGGTCTTCTGGAGCCCTGGCTTCCAAAAAGCCCAGTTGCCTCATAACTCCATAGTTGTGGAGTCAGCCTCCGGGTAGGGAGGCCCGTACCATGGAAGCTATAGGCAAGAAGTGCGTCCAGGGCTTGATGCTTGTCAGCCAAATCCAGGCCTACCAGCTATACATGGGCATGTACCTGCGGGACCTGGTGAAGGAGCTTGTCATGTTCTCAGGTGGGCTCTGAGGGAACCTCTCCAGTGGTTCAGGACTCTGGCAGCCTATGACGGCTTTGAGTCGGCGGCTAAAGGTTTTGCGGTAGGCATTAATGCCCGTCACCAGGCCTGACTATAATCATCCAACCTGGAGCAATGGCTACAGGACAAGCTGGTCGATGTCCCCTGCCAGGGAGAAGACCTCTTTGGCAAACCCATGACTGACAAGGCCGCTGATTTGGAGTCTGAGTACCTGATAAGGATCAGGATCTCCAAGAAGACCACTGACCCTTCCAGAAGGAAGGTTTCAGGCAGAAAGTCCTTATTCCTGAAGAAGAGGAAGACTTATAGAAACTACCCCCAGTACCCAGCCTTCCCAGTTCCCCAGCAGGCCAAGGTACAGGGGCATAGCCCACATAAGCCTAAGGCTTCTGAGCCCCAGACCGTGCCACCAGCGCAACCTGGAGGGAGTTTTTGCCTCCTTGGGCATAGCTGCTCTTCCCTCAGGAAGCACAGCTGTGCATTACATGGAGGGGTTGTCTAGTACGTTATGCCCACAGGTGGCCAGCCATCACCATGACACGTGGGCCCTTCAGGTGGTCATGGAGGGTTATCTTCTTCAGACGCCCCCACCATTCTTCCCGGGAGAGCCCCCCAGGACTCCGTTTCACCGGGCCCTGCTCCAGCAGGAACTCGCAGGCAGTGGAACCCATCCCCATCCACCTCAGGAGCAGGAGGTTCTGCTCCAGCTATTTACTGGTCCCCAAAAGGGGACAGGAGGATTTCATCCCATTCTAGATCTGTGGGATCTCAACAATTTCCTGGTGAGGGAGAAGTTCAAGATGCTCTCCCTTGGAACATTGCTACCATACCTCCAGCAGGGAAACTAGCTATGCTCCTTCAACTTAAAGGGATGCGTACATGCACATCCTTATCCACCCTTCTTCACTTCATGGTGGGCAGATGTCATTACCAGTACAGAGTGCTCACCTTCGGGCTGGCCACCGCCCCATGGGTATTCACCAAGTGATTGGTGATCATCGCAGCCCACCTCAGGTTACGGGGAGTCTTCATCTTCCCCTATCTGGATGACTGGTTGGTAAAGGGCAGCACTGCCGTCAAAGTACAACAGGCGACAGGCCATACAATCCTTGTCCTAGAGCACTTGGGGTTCGTAGTCAACTACCCAAAGTCTCATCTCCAGCCAACTCAAAACCTGGAGTTCATAGGGGCACAGCTGGACACTGTTCAGTCCAGGGCTTTTCTTCCAAGGGACAGGGCCCTGTGCCTCTAGGCATTCACAGAGGGCACCCAGCACTGCTGCTCAGCATCTGCCTGACACATGTTCCGCTTACTGGGACACATGCCATCCACAGTGCATGTCACCCCGGATGCCTGCTTGTGGATGTCAGCAGCCCAGTGGGCGCTTTGATCGCAGTGTTCACAGGCCATGGGGCGTCTGCGGGACAGGGTGACAGACATCAGTCTGCTGGCCGACTCTCTTGGCTGATGGTAACACCTCTCGCACCTGATGGCAGGGATGCCTTTCCAGACCCTCACACCGTAGAGGATCCTCATGACGGATGCCTCGAAATTGGGGTGATGAGCCCACTGCGGTGACCTCTGTAAGGGTAGTTGGTTGCCAGCAGAAATCCTCCAGCAAATCAACATCCTGGAGCTCTGGGTTGTTGCCTTAGTCCTCCAGGCTTTTCGCTACCACCTGCAGGACCAACTGGTACTGGTCCAAACTGACAATCAGGTGGCAATGTTCTACATAAACAAGCAAGGGGTTGTCCCTCCTTTGCCAGGAAGCAGTGAGCATCTGCACTTATGCCAGCAACAATGAGATGCTCCTGTGGGTAGCATACCTCCCGGGCCAGAACAATGCCCTGGTGGACTGGCTCAGTCAGGTCCCCCAGCTGCATGAGTGGAGGCTGGACCCCAGAGTTGCCTATCAGTTATTCCGGTGCTGCCCCGTTTCTGTTTTTGACAGCCTCACCCTGCCAGGGTGGCGGCGGATGCCTTCATGATTTCCTGGGCGGAGGGCCTCATTTATGCCTTCCCACCCATGCCCCTGATAGCCAAGACCCTCTTCAAGGTCCAACATGACAGGACCACAGTGATCCTGATAGCTCCACAGTGGGCCAGGCAGCCATGGTTTCCTCTGCTTCTCTGCCTGTCCATGGCGCCCCCTAGGGTGTGATCCAGGCCTACTGACTCAGGAGGAGGGCTCTCTTCTTCACCTCAACCTGGGATCCTTAATGCTCACAGCTTGGCTGCTGAACAGGCAGCCCTGGCTCCTTTCAACCTCTCTACAGAGGTGGAGGAGATGTTTCTGGCCTCCTGTAAGACCTCCAGCCACCGGGTGTATGCCTTCAACTGACAGAGGTTCTCCTACTGTTGTAAAGAGAGGTGGATCAACCCCTTCTCCTGCTCTGTCCAGCTAGTGCTGCAGTATCTGCTTCACTTGTCTCATGCTTGAAGACTAACTCCGTTAAAGTGCATCTCAGCATGCTGGTGGCGCACCACCATCTAATTGAGAGCAAACCCCTCTCCCCTCAGCCGTTAGTGGCTGTCTTCCTGAGAGGTCTCCTTCTCTCAAAGCCTCCTATCCATCCTCCGGCAGCAGAGTAGGACTTGAATGTGATACTCTCAAAGCTTACTTTGCCACCATTTGAGCCTCTCGGCTTCTGCCCCCTTAAGTATCTCACTTGGAAGGCAGTGTTCCTTGTGGTGCTCACATTTTCTCGTCAAGTCAGCAAGCTCCAAGCATTCGTGGCAGACTCACCGTACACTAGGTTCCATAAGAACAGGGTAGTGCTCTGCGCATACACCCCAAGTTCCTGCTCAAGGTGGTATCATCATGCCACCTTAACCAGCAGGTGGTGCTACCTACCTTCTTTCTGCAGCCCCACGCCAGCAGGGTGGAGGCCTTCCTTCATATACTGGGTTGTAAGCAGACGCTTTCCTTCTATCTTCAGGGCCACCACAAAGCTGCTCAGTTCTTTGTTTTCTTTGACCCAAGTTGGTTGGGGATAGTGGTCTCTAAATGCACCCTATCCACCTGGGTAGCAGATTGAATCGCCTTTGTCTACAAGCAGGCTGGTCTCTCGCTGGAGCGCCGTGTCATGACACAGAACCTCTGGGCAATGGCAGTCTCGGTGGCAAATATGCATTCCTTTCCCTTGTCGGAAATCTTCTGGGCCGCCACCTGGTCCTCAGTCCATACCTTCGCAGCTCATTACTGCCTGGAGAGGGAGTCCCATTGGGACAGTGCCTTTGGCCAGGCAGTACTCCATCATTTGTTCAGGTGTAGGCAACTCATGCCCTCTGGAACTTGCTGTGTTCAGGCTACTGATGAACTGGTTCCTTGCTGGACACTTGGGTCGCTTGTGGTCTGTTGTCTTCCGACTCGGTTTCTGCTGCTCACAGCTCACCTTTTCTGGTCACCTGTGGCTGTTTGCAGGTTTTTTTCTGTAGCCTGTAGCTGCGGAGTCCCATATGTGAGGACTGACTTCCTGCTTGTTCCCAGAGAAAGCGTAGTTACTCACCTGTAACAGGTGTTCTCTGGGGATAGCAGGAATCAGTCCTCACAACCCTCCCTCTTCTACATGGAGTTGCTTCTTGCTGAGTTTTTTGCCATCTTGTGCTATATCATACTGAAGCAAGATGACACCCTTAGATGGGAAGGGGACTATGCATGCGTGGTGTATCTGTCAAAGCTTTCTTTGAAAGCTGGGGCGAGATTACCACACGGGTTCTATCGGGGCCAATGTCACCCATATGTGAAGATCGATTCCTGCTGTCTCTGGAGAACTGTTACAGGTGAGTAACTATGCTTTCTGTCTTCTCTTAGCTCTCTTTTTCTGGGTCATAAGAACATAAGATATGCCATACTGGGTGAGACCAAGGTCCATCAAGCCCAGTATCCTGTTTCCAACAGTGGCCAATCTAGATCATAAGTACCTAGCAGTATCCCAAAAGACACAGGTTCCACAATGCTTGTATTGGGTCAAGCAGTGATATCCTGGGTCCCTTTTAATAATGGTTTATGGACCTTCCCTCCAGGAAATTGTCCAAACCTTTTTTAAACCCAGCTACACACTAACAGCTTTTACTACATCCTCCAGTAACAAATTCCAGAGTTTGATTACACTTTCAGTGAAAAAATATTTTCTCTTAGTCATAAATAGGTTACCCTGTAGTTTCATTGCATGTCCCCTAGCCTTTCTATATTCTGATGTAAAACAATTGATCTATGTTTACCCGTTCCATTCCATTCATTAATTTATAGACCTCTATCATATCTCCCCTCAGCCGTCTCTTTTCCAGGTTGAAGAGCCCTAACCTTTTTAGCCTCCCTTCATAGGGGTATCCTTCCACCCTCTTTACCATTTTGTTGGCTCTTCTCTGTACCTTTTCTAATAATGCTATATCCTTTTTTTAAGATACGGTGACCAGAATTGCACACAATATTCAGGGTGCGGTCGCACCATGGAACGATAGAGGCATTATAATATCCTTTGTTTTATTTTCCATTCCTTTCCTTATGATACCTAGCGTTCTATCTGCTCTCTTGGCTGCCGCTGCACACTGGGCGAAGGGTTTTAACATGTTATCCATGATGACGCCTAAATCTTTTTCCTGGGTGGTAGTTCCTAATGTGGAACCTTAATCGTGTAACCATAGTTTGGGTTGTTCTTTTCTATGTGCATAATTTTGCATTTGTCCACATTAAATTTCATCTGCCATTTGGATGCCCAGTCTTCTAATTTATCAAGATCCTCTTGCAATTTTCCATAATCCTCATGGGCTTTAACAACTTTAAATAGTTTTGTCTCATCTGCTAATTTGATAACCTCACTCATTCCCATTTCCAGGTCATTTATGAATATGTTAAAAAGCAGCAGAACCAGCACAGATCCCTGGGGTACTCTACTATTCACCTTTCTCCATTGGGAAAAATTGGCCGTGTAGCCCTACCCACTGCTTTCTATCTTTTAACCAGTTCCTGATCCACAATAGTACACTGCCTCCTATCCCATGACCTTTTAGTTTTGCCAAAAGTCTCTGATGGAGGGACCTTGTCAAAGGCTTTCTGAAAGTCCAGATACACTATATCAACCGACTTGCCTTTGTTTACCTGTTTATTCACACCTTCAAAAAAACATAACAGATTAGTAAGACAAGATCTTCCTTGTCTAAAGCCATGTTGGCTGTCTCCCATTAAGATATGACTATTTTCATGTTCAGTAATTTTCTTCTTTATGATGGTTTCTACCATTTTTCCCGGTACTGATAGCAGGCTCACTGGTCTGTAGTTTCCCGGATCACCCCTGGAACCCTTTTTAAAAATTGGTGTTACATTGGCCATCCTCCAATCTTCAGGTATTACAGATGATTTTAATGATAGTTCACAGATTACTAATAGCAGGTCTGCAATCTCATATTTCAGTTCTTTCAACACCCTTGGATGTATACCATCTGGTCCAGGTGCTACTCTTCAGTTTATCAAATAGTTGTAATACATCTACCCAGTATATCGATATTTCTTTCAATTCTTCCGCAGTATCACCTTTTAAATACCACTTCAGTCATGGGTAACATCCCTACATCTTCTTCAGTAAAGACAGAAGCAAAGAAATCATTCAGTCTGTCCGCTATGGCCTTGTCCCCTCTTAGTGCCCCCTTTACCCCTCTATCATCTAATGGTCCAACTGACTCTATCACAGGTATTTTGCTACGAATGTACTTGAAAAAGTCTTTATTATGCATTTTTGCTTCCACAGCAAGCTTCTCAAATTCTCTCTTTGCCTGCCTTATCAATGCCTTGCATCTAACTTGCTAGTGCTTGTGCTGTTTCCAGTTTTCGTCATTTTGCTCCTTTTTCCATTTCCTGAAAGATGTGTTTTTGGCAGCAACAGCCTCTCTGACCTCACCTTTAAACCATGCTGGCAGTTTTTTGGACTTCCTTCCACTTTTCTTAAAGTATGGAATACAGCTGGTCTGGGCTTCCAAGATAGTATTCTTAAACAACATCCAAGCTTGATGTAAGTCTTTAACCTTTGCGACTGCTCCTTTTAGTTTTTTCTTAACTATTTTCCTCATTTTATCCTAGTCTCCCTTTTGAAAGATAAAAGGTAGTATTGTGGATTTTCTTACCATCCCTCCTCCATTAATTAAATCAAATGTGATCATGCTATGATCACTATTGCCAAGTGGCCCCAACACCCTTATCTCTTGCACCAGATCTGGTGTTCCTCTAAGGATTAGGTCCAGAATGGCTTCCCCTCTGGTCAGTTAATGAACCAACTGTTCCTAGCATGTCCTGCAATGACACTGACCCAGTCAATACCGGGGTAATTGAAATCACCCATTCTTATTACTATGCTGTAACTTTTGTTAGCTTCCCTGATTTCTTTGAGCATTTCATCATACATTTGTTCATTCTGGCCAAGCAGTTGATAGTACACACCCACTGCCATCGCCTTCCCCTTTTTACATAGAATCTCTATGGATTGAAATTCCACAGCAAGCTTTGTTTCCTGCAAAACTTTAATCCTTTGTGACTCAATGCCCTCTCTAACATAAAGCGCAACCCCTCCACCAATTTGATCAGCTCTATCATTACGATATAGTTTGTACCCAGATATCAGTGTCCCACTAGTTGGTTTCCTTCCACCATGTCTCTGAGATACCAATTATATCTAACCTCTCATTTAGTGCTATATATTCTAACTCTCCCATCTTATTTTTTACACTTCTAGCATTTGCTTACAAGCATTTTAGGGACTGTATTTTATTCATATTAATCTGGCTATTGCTAGGCAGGGGTAATTAAGCTCTGTCTACTCCGTACTCGAGGGCATTTGGATTGCTTTTGTCTTTGTTAGGGCATATCAGTAGAGAGGTTCCAACTTCATTCTTTTGGTAGTATCCTTCAAGGATATATTGTTCCGAACCATGTGTTCTTGGGTGACTGTCAGCTCTCCCCTATTATCTAGTTTAAAAGCTGCTCTATATCCTTTTTAAAGGTTAATGCCAACAGCCTGGTTCCATCCCGGTTAAGGTGAAGTCCATCTCTTCGGAAGAGTTCCTCCTTTCCCCAGAATGTTCCCCAGTTCCTAACAAATCTAAACCCCTCATCCTTGCACCATTGTCTCATCCACACATTGAGACTCCGGAGATCTGCCTGTGTTTTGGGTCCTGTGTGTGGAATGGAAGCATTACAGAGAATGCTACTCTGGACGTTCTGGATCTCAACTTCCTACCTAAAAGCCTAAATTTTAGCCTCCAGAACATCCCTACCACATTTTCCTATCAACATGTACCAAGACAGCAGACTCCTCCCCAGCACTATCTAAGACCTTGTCTAGGTGGCACGTGAGGTCTGCTATCTTCACACTAGGCAGGCATGTTACCAGGCGATCCTCGCGTCCACCAGCCACCCAGCTATCTACATGCTTCTTGATTGAATCACCAACTATAACGGCTGTCCTAACCCTTCCCTCGTGGGTATATGGCCCTGGAGAAAACTCATCGGTGTGAGAGAGTTTTACATCACCTGGAGGACAGGTCCTAGCTACAGGATCACTCCCTGTCACACCAGGCTGATGCTCTCCTGTCACGTGACCTCTCTCCTCCATGGCAACAGGGATGCTGCCAGACTGGAGGTGGGACTTCAGTACTGTATCCCTGTAGGTCTTGTCTATGTACCTCTCTGTCTTCCTTAGGTCCTCTAAGTCTGCTACTCTAGCTTCCAGAGATTGGACTCGTTCCCTGAGAACAAAGAGCTCCTTGCACCTAGTGCACAGGTAAAGCCCCTCACCAACTGGGAGAAAATCATACATGTGACAGTGAGTGTAAAAGACTGGAAAACACCCATCTTGCTGCTGGTCTGCTGTCTGCATCTTAGTTTTAAGGTTGTGTTTAGGTATTTAAGTTCTTTACCTACTAAGGGTTGGTGGGGATGCTTATACTAATAAAACTACACCTAATAAGTTTAATGTACTTTGCTCACCTGAAGCTTAATTAATCTCAGGTTCTTAATATATGCCTGATGAGGACAAACAGCTGCACCTGAGAGTGAATATGGCACCTCCTTTCCTTTGAGAGGTTTATGTACCTATAAAGCTACAATTATCCCAGGGGTGGGTGTGTATTGGGGAGGGGGGGAGGGAGGGGAAAACCTTATTAAAAGCTGGCTGCTACACAGTACCCTGTCCTGTGCTTCTAAGGTAATCTGTGACCAAGTTCCAGGGGGAGTCCCATAGCCCTTGCTTGGATAGAGGAAGTCTTGGGTCTAAATTTAACCAGAAAGCTCTCTGCTATGTTTTAAATTTAAACCGAAAGCACTTTGCTGCTACTAGGCCCTGATTGATTTAACAAATACACTGTGTTCACAGATTAATCAGCTTTAATCTAAAGAATTCCTTTTTTCCCAAGATTAGAAAAATTCCCAGAATTAAATACTTACAATTGCAGATCTCTCTCCAGAAGTAGCAATCCCCTTTTGTAGTCCTTCAATGTCTACTTGCCATTTTTTTTCTGTCTCTTGTCTTCATCGTAATCACCCACATCAATCTCTAACACTAATCTTTCTTTTCTGTTTTCTTCCTTCTCCTTTTGCCATTTAGTTGTCAGTCTCTTGCTGTATCTCCAGGAACAAGCAGGAATGTAGTCTTCACATATGGGTGATGTCTGCACTGATGGAGCCTGCGCAGGAATGCTCCCCAGCTTCCTATAGGAAAGCTTTTGGGAGCATCCCACTGCACCTGCGCTGCTGCCTTCCCGCCTTTCCAACTCTCCCTCCTCAGTTTTTCATTTTCCGCGGAGCCAACAGTGAGCAAATCCTGTCGCCGCAGAAAATCTTATTTTGTGGTGCGTCTGCCTTCCCGTCAGCGCCAGCACCGGTATCTTCGGTGTCTTTTTCTTTCTTCTATTTTCTTTAAAAAAAAAAAAAGTTTTTCTTGGAGGGTCTTTGCCCTCTAGGTGCTTAGGTGCCATTTTGGGCCTTAGGCCCCTTTGTTCCTCAGAATGGAGAAACCAACTAGTGGTTTCAAAAAGTGTTCCAAATGTAGCAGTACCATTTCTGCTACTGACACCCATGACTGGTGTCTTAAATGTTTGGAACCAGACCATTCATCATCGTAATGTCTCCTTTCCAGAAAGAGGAGCAAAACTCGGCACCCTCTTTGCCTTGGATGCAATGTCCATGGCATCAACATCATCCAGGGCTTCATTTTCCTCCCATGTATCTCAGGTAACGAAACCCAAGTCTTCGAAGACTGGTCGAGATCTCCTTCTAAGCATCGAGATAATTTAAGTGTTGCCCTAGAGGAGAATGCACCGGCCAAATAGCCCCGGTGGGAGGTCCTTGCTTCCAAAGCATTATCGAGTTCCCAAGATGTTCCCGAGGTGTCCATCTCTGGAGAACTCTTGGTGCTATGTTCTGGGGTTGTGGCCTGCTGTTTGGGTACAGATACCCAGGCATTGGCTGCTTCCATGAAGTGGTCAAACAGATAGAACCTCGCAACAGGCCAACTTCACAATGTAAATAGTAAATTGTTCCATGTACTATTGTACCACCATTGTATATAGTTAACCAGGATATCCTTCATCAGATAACCCTCATTGTATTTAGTTTCCCCTATTTCGCCAAGTTATACTTCCTGTTAAATGTAATGACCAGACATATGTAAATTGTCGGATGTTTTTTGTTCAATGTAAACCGCGCTGATGTCTAATAGTGCGGTATATAAGAATTGTTAATAAATAAATAAATAAATATCCTAGCCATTGAGCGGAGTCTTGCGGCATTGCTGGCAGCTTTGGTACCACTAAAGCCTCTGCAATTGGTTCCGCAGCCATCGGTACCGGCACCAGTACCAGAGGTATCAGCATCTACCATTGCGCCACTCTCCATGCTACCACCCATGCCGGCCCTGGAGTCGGTGTCTGTCATCAAGGTTCCAGAACCGAGGCATTCCGATTTCGATTGGCACCGTCGACAGGCTGGGCCGGCCTGTCGATTCTTTGAGTCTTCTGATTCTGATTCTTCCAATGAATCGATCGGTACTGGAGAGGCTCTTCCAGAAGATCCTTCTCCTTCCCCACACCGGATGTCTCTGCCGGAGGACATGTCTTTTCAAGACTTTATATGCGGGATGCGGCAAGGGGCCTCTCGATTATGGTGGCCTCCGAGAAAGAACTGAGAGCTGAAGAACTTGAAATTCTTCAGTATCTGGCAACCCCTAAGGAGGCTGCTACCTTACCCATTCATCGGATATTGCATGTCCTCATGCTTAGGATGTGGGAAACACCTTTAATGGTGTCTCTACATTCTCAGCAACTCGATATCATGTACCGGGTACCGCAGTGTCCCAGTTTCCAGAAGACACAGTTACCACACCATTCCATGGTTGTGGAATCGACAATGCGTCGAATTAAAAATGCTAAGACATTAATCTAATCCCCTATGCCGTGAGGCAAGAACTCTCGATGCCTTTGGCTGTCAATGTTTTCAAGCTTCCATGTTGTGGGCCAGAATAAGTTCCTACATATACTCTACATGAGTATGTTTCTTCTGGAAGTGACTAAAGATTTGGAACTAATGGCGCCTCTTCTCCCAGACGACAAGAGGGCTGATTTCCTGACACTTGTTAAACATGCCCAGAATGTTTCTAAGTTCATGAATAAGGCAACTTTTGATGTTTCAAGTGTGTTAGCAGAACTTCTGCTATTTCAATCGGTGCACGTCGGATTGCTTGGTTACAAACATCTGATTTAGAGCAGTGGGTGCAAGATAAGCTGGGGAATATTCCTTGTATGGGAGAGAACCTCTTTGGCAAGGATTGGCAGGGCAAAGCTTCTCAGCTTGAGTCCGAGAATACCACCCTAAACAGGCTCTGTAGGACCACTTCCAACCCAGCTAAGAAAAAGATGGTTAAGAAGCTCTTTTTCAACAAGAAGTTTTATCCTTACACCCATGCGGTCCACTGTCTGGTCCATGCTTCCCAGAAGGGACAGCAATAAAAATGGTCTGAATTTCTTAGAGTAATACCACAGTTGAGCCAAAAGAAATCAATTACTCTATCATTATGAGAATACCAGATAATACATATAACAGTTTTTTTGTGAAGACTGGGTCTCAGACTTAAAGGAGTTATGGCATTTGCTTTTTAACCAAAATGCTCTGTTTTTGCATCAACGACCCCCTTCTTTTTTCATAGAAAATTATTTGGATAGTTCACTTGATTTAATTTTAAAAACTATTATTTTCAAAAACAACTGGTCAGGCTTATCTTATATGGAAAGTCCCAAGTGGAAAATCCCAACGCCAATCCCAGCGCTGCTGCGTATCACGAAGATTTCGTTTTGTCAGGGGATATGCACTGACTTCCAAAGTTGTCAATATAAGCTGAAAAAATAAACGCAATATTCTCAAATTAATAGTTCACTTTTCAACAATAGTTTTCAAGAAGAATATATATACATATCTCATCCGTAACAAAAGAGATGACAAAACCAGCAAACCGCTTACCACGGACAGTCCCCATTGACAAATTCCTCTAACACTGTGAAAAAACGCCGCGCATGTGGCTTTAGCTATAGGCGGGCCTATAAATGGAGTGAAAAATCCTCATTGAAATGATTAGATCAGGTGCACAAAGTCCAATCAATTTGAGAGTTAAGGCCCCCTGGAGAAATAGTTTGCAAAATGAAAATCCAACGTTGTTCCTTATAGATCAATGTTTGATCTAGAGATTTTCCACCGCTGCCCTTGAAAACTCGATCCACACAAAAACACTGAAGATCAGTGAATGCATGATTGAGTTAAACAATGTTCCACCAGCGGTGCTGTCAAAATTTTGCATCTAATTCTACTACGATGTTCTGCCAATCTTACTTTAAAAGATCGTAATGTTTTACCAATGTAGATCAAATGGCAGGGGCATTGTATAGCGTAAATCACCTGTGTGGAGGAACAATTGGTCTGTTGTCGCAGAGGATAATTTTTTCCATGGTAATTAAAGGAGGAAATCTTACAGTTCACTTCACACACACAGCATTGACCACATGGTGCATGCCCCGTTGATTGTGGCACAACTGGATTCATACCAGAGGGTACTATCGCTGGGCAAAGAATCTCCTTGAGATTGCGATGACGGGTCCATACACATCGAATAGATTTTCCTTGAAGATTTTCCTTGAATCTTTATATGGCGGCTTTTGAAGCTGAATGGTTATCACAATCAACTTTATTTTCACATGTACGACTTTGGTGCCGATATACTGATGATATTTTTATCATCTGGTCGGGCACCTTACAACTGTTGTCAGATTTTGTGAGCTGGCTTAATGGACGGAAAGACACGATTCAATTTACTAGCACGAGTAGTCAGGAGAGGATAGCTTTTTTAGATGTGGAAATTACTAAGGGCAGTGATGGTTGGATAACTAATGTGTTCCGAAAACCCACAGATCGCAATGCATTATTACATTACGACAGCTTACATCCTCGAAGATTGAAGGATGGCCTTCCATTTTCTCAATTCCTCCGGTATAGGCGGAATTGTACTGATGTACAAGATTTTAAAGTTCAAGCTTCAGTTTTGAAAACGAAATTATCTGAAAGAGGGTATCCTAAACACATAATTAATCAGGCTTATAAACGTGCTTTATACAACCATCGAGAGGCTCTTTTGGTTCCGAAAACCTCAATTTTGACAGACTCTTCCATTAATTTAGTGACACCGTATTCACCTTATAGTAAGGACATTGCAAAGATCATTAAACACCATATGGATGTGGTGCATAGCATTCCAGCGCTTCAAGGAAAATCTATTCGATGTGTATGGACCCGTCATCGCAATCTCAAGGAGATTCTTTGCCCAGCGATAGTACCCTCTGGTATGAATCCAGTTGTGCCACAATCAACGGGGCATGCACCATGTGGTCAATGCTCTGTGTGTGAAGTGAACTGTAAGATTTCCTCCTTTAATTACCATGGTAAAAATTATCCTCTGCGACAACAGACCAATTGTTCCTCCACACAGGTGATTTACGCTATACAATGCCCCTGCCATTTGATCTACATTGGTAAAACATTACGATCTTTTAAAGTAAGATTGGCAGAACATCGTAGTAGAATTAGATGCAAAATTTTGACAGCACCGCTGGTGGAACATTGTTTAACTCATAATCATGCATTCACTGATCTTCAGTGTTTTTGTGTGGATCGAGTTTTAAAGGGCAGCGGTGGAAAATCTCTAGATCAAACATTGATCTATAAGGAACAACATTGGATTTTCATTTTGCAAACTATTTCTCCAGGGGGCCTTAACTCTCAAATTGATTGGACTTTGTGCACCTGATCTAATCATTTCAATGAGGATTTTTCACTCTATTTATAGGCCCGCCTATAGCTAAAGCCGCATGCATGGTGTTTTTTCAGTGTTAGAGGAATTTGTCAATGGGGACTGTCCGTGGTAAGCGGTTTGCTGGTTTTGTCATCTCTTTTGTTACGGATGAGATATGTATATATATTCTTCTTGAAAACTATTGTTGAAAAGTGAACTATTAATTTGAGAATATTGCGTTTATTTTTCCAGCTTATATTGACAACTTTGGAAGTCAGTGCATATCCCCTGACGAAACGAAATCTTCGTGAAACGCAGCAGCGCTGGGATTGGCATTGGGATTTTCCACTTGGGACTTTCCATATAAGATAAGCCTGACCGGTTGTTTTTGAAAATAATAGTTTTTAAAATTAAATCAAGTGAACTATCCAAATAATTTTCTATGAAAAAAGAAGGGGGTCGTTGATGCAAAAACGGAACATTTTGGTTAAAAAGCAAATGCCATAGCTCCTTTAAGTCTGAGACCCAGTCTTCACAAAAAAACTGTTATATGTATTATCTGGTATTCTCATAATGATAGCGTAATTGATTTCTTTTGTCCCAGAAGGGACAGCAACAACTGAAGCAACAAAGGAAGTCTGTCCCCCAGAGCTCAACCAGCTGAGCAGACCCAGCCTCCACAAGGTCTTTGACGTTCTGCTAGAGAACTTAGCTATCCTACTCATGGAAATTCCAGAGCCAGTCAGCATCCCATGCAGGCTGTGTTACTTTGCCAAAAGATGGCACCCAGATACCATCAGAACATTGGAAACTCTCCATAGTGACAGAGGGGTACAAACTTCACTTTCAAAGCATGCCCCCTCCCTCCACTCCAAGAGAGTTCAGCTCTCGGCCCCCTCTTACCACTCTCTTGAGCCAGGAGGTCACCACCCTTCTTGCTCAGGGTGTGATAGAGGAAGTGCCACTTTCTCAATAAGGCCTGGGCTTCTACTCCCCCTACTTCCTTATGCCAAAGAAAACAGGAGGATACAGGCCCATTCTGGACCTCTGAGAATTAAACAAGTATCTGCTCAGAGAGAGATCATTTTGAATTTCTCTCGGAACACTTCTCCCTTACATCCAGAGTCAGGCTTGGCTAGGTTCTCTAGACCTAAAGAATGCATATACACATATCCTTATCCACAAAGAACACAGGAAATTTCTTTGATTCCTCTTTCCAGGAAGACATTACCAGTACAGGGTTCTACCCTTTGGCCTGGCTTCTGCCCCAAGAATCTTCACAAAATGCATGGCAGTAGTAGCAGCAGCAGCAGCAGCATTTCTAAGAACTCGAGGGATATTTGTCTTCCCCTATTTAGACGACTGGCTCATCCAAGCATCATCTGCTCCAGAGGCCAGCTCTGCTCTCTACTGCACAATGCAGATTCTTCAACATTTCGGATTTGTGATAAATCTTCCAAAATCCCAACTCACCCCTTCTCAAACCTTAGAGTTCGTAGGGGCTCTTTTAGACACGCAGCAGTCAAGGGCTTTTCTGCCACAGGTACGCTGCGCTTGAATAGTTCAACTGGCTTCTCAAGTAGCTATGAAAACCTCTCTAACTGCTCGAGAAATGCTTTAGTTGCTCGGTCATATGGCTTCCACTGTACATGTGGTTCCCTATGCTTGTCTACACATGCATGCAGCTCAGTGGACCCTAGCTTCACAGCGGACTCAGGCATCAGATTGTCTGTGGGACAAAATCAGGAACTCTGAACGCCTCATTTCATCCCTCCAATGGTGGCAATCATCAAAAAAACCTACTCGTAGGATCACCTTTTCAGAAGCACCACACCAGTCCACCCTGATGATGGATGCGTCCAAATTGGGTTGGGGAGCTCATCTGGACAATCTCTTCACTCAGGGTCTTTGGACTCAGCAGGAGGCTCGACTTCACATAAACCTGCTAGAACTCAGAGCCATCTTCAATGCTCTGTGTTCCAGGACTATCTGCGCTCCAAAACAGTTCTAGTCCAGATGGACAATCAAGTTGCTATGTTCTATGTGAACAAGCAGTATGGAACAGGTTCTCAGGCATTGTGCAATGAAGCCCTACACCTATGGTCCTTTTGCCACATGCTTTCAGATCCACCTACTAATGGTGTATCTCCCTGGCAAGCAGAATCTCCTGGTAGACAGACTCAGTCAAGTACTACTGCCACATGAATGGTCTCTCCATTCAGAGCAATTTGCTCAAATCTTTCAAATCTGGGGAACCCCAGATATAGATCTGTTTGCAAGTCCTCAGAATGCCAAACTTCCCCGCTTCTGTTCCAGAATTCCTGCTCAGAACAGTCAGGCGATGGATGCTTTCCACCTCCACTGGGGTCAGGACTTCCTATATGCCTACCCACCCATTCCCCTCATTCCCAGGACTCGGTTCAAGCTTCAGAGAGACAGGGGCCATATGATCCTCATAGCCCCATGCTGGCCACAACAGACATGGTATTCACTGCTTCTACGTCTCTCTAAAGCCAAACCTCTGGAGTTGGGATGTGCTCCAGATCTCCTATCCCAGGAGAATGGAACACTTCTGCACCTGAACCTTCAATCTTTGCACCTGATGGCGTGGCTGCTGAGAGCTTAGAACTCCAGGATATCAACCTCTCTTAACAGGTTAAAAGAGATCCTTCTGGCCTCCAGGAAACCTTCCACAAGGCGTGCTTATGCTTTTAAATGGAGAAGGTTCTCAATCTGGTGTTCAAAAAAGGAACTTAATCCTTTTTCTGTTCCAGTAGAGGCGTTACTTGAGTATCTCCTCTACCTTTCATCCTCTGGACTTAAAACTAATTCAGTAAGAGTCCACCTCAGTGCCATTGTGGCTTTTCACATGCCCTTTGATGGACAACCTGTCTCCTCTCAGCCGCTTGTAGCGCACTTTGAGAGGTCTGCTCTTAACTAAGCCTTCCATTAACCACCACCTGTGGCATGGGATCTCAATCTTGTCCTTGGACAGCTCATGAAGCCGCCCTTCGAATCCCTAGCCACTACATCCCTGAAGTTTCTTTCTTGGAAAGTCATCTTCCTAATTGCCCTCACTTCTGCAAGATGCATCAGTGAGCTCCAAGCTTTAGTGGCTGGCCCTCCTTATACACGGTTCCACCATGATAAGGAAGTCCTTAGGACTCAACCTCCCTTTATGCTGAAGGTGGTTTCGCCTTTTCATTTGAACCAGTCAGTTTACCAGCCTGTTTTCTTCCCTAGGCCTCATGCCTCTAGTGCAGAAAGGAATCTACATACTCTGGATTGCAAGCATGCTTTGGCCTTTTATCTTCAGAGAACTAGGCAGCACAGAAAGGCGTCACAGCTTTTTGTTGCATTTGATTCCAGTCACCTGGGTCTACCAGTTTCCAAGAGAATACTCTCCAAGTGGATTGCAGATTGTATCTCTTTTACCTATGAGAGTAAAGGACTTTCTCTTGAAGGTCATGTCACAGCACACAATTTGTGAGCAATGGCTGCCTCTATGGCAAATCTATGCGTGGTGGCGATCGATGAAATCTGCAAAGCAGCAACCTGGTCCTCTATCCACACTTTTGTGACCCACTATTGCTTGGACAAGGACTCCCGTTGGGATGCCTCATTTGGCCAGGCTGTTCTTCAGCATATCTTTCAGACTTAGAACAACTTCTGCCCCCTGTCCCGTGTTTTGATACCAGAGATCCTTGGGAGGAAACATGACCCACTTCAGCTTGTGTTTCACTGCTCTCTCTGGGGTTATGTCCCTGGCATCTCCAAGCTAGGGATTCCCATATGTGAAGACTACATTCCTGCTTGTTTCTGGAGATAGCATAGTTACTCACCTGTAACAGGTGATCTCCGGGAACAGCAGGAATTGAGTCTTCACAATCCACCCTCCTCCTCTAGGAGTTGTATCTCTCTCTCCTTCTCTCCTTTTATCTCAGCTACAAACCCAACTGAAGAGGGAGAGTTGGGAAGGCAGCAGTGCAGGCGCAGTGAGATGCTCCCAAAAGCTTTCCTATAGGACGCTGGGGAGGGTTCCCACATGGCCTCTTAGTGTCGACGTCACCCATATGTGAAGACTCAATTCCTGCTGTTCCTGGAGATCCTGTTACAGGTGAGTAACTTACCTTTACTGCATTTACCCACAGCTTTGCATCACTTTCCCTCATCCATCCTTCCCATTCTCAAGCCTCTTATTGTTCAGTCTTTTATTAACTCTCCCCCTGTGTCTAGCATCTTCCTTCTTTCCTTTCACCTTCCCCATACACTGTCTGTCTCTCTCCTTTTTATCTCCCTAGTCCCCTACCCTTAATATTCAGTCTCACCAGTTTTGCACCCTCCATGTCCAGCATCTCTTCTCTCACCTCCCCCTCCAATATGTCAAACACCTCCTGTCTAGCCCCTTCCTTCTTATTCCAGCATCTCCTGTTTCCATAGTTTCTCCCATGATCGCTATCTCTGGTATTTCCCTGGTCCTCCCCTCCCTTATTCAGTATCTCATGTTTCCTGAGTTCCTCTATAAAGGCCATCATTTCCTCTCTCACTAGTTGTCATCTACCCAGATACAGCATTTCCTGTCTCCCTGTCCAGTACCTTCCCCCTTGTGTTAAGCATCTCCTATCTATCTCCTTCCCTTTCCTGTCCAGCATCTCCTCTGTCTTCCTAATCTATAAACTGACAGTCTGGTCATTAAACTGAAAATAAATTATTTACCTTTGGTCTGGCTATTTTTTTTTAAATTTTTAGTTTTATTGAACATGTTCCACCTCCAATCTACAGTGCCCAACTGGGGCCAACTTCAACACCATGATTTTTCATAGTCAGGTATTCCTCCCCCCCCCCCCCCCTTCTTAATGCTATACATATAATGTCAATTGCAAAAAAAAAAAATCCGTTGTCTGGTGATAAATAACAATCAAACTTTAACAAAATCACCATGCTGTCCCTAAGAACCAATTTCTATTACTTTTTGTCGGAGTGTATCGAGGGAGGCTAGGCATTGAAAGCCAACCACACCAGACGATGCATTCCCTTTTAATTAAACAAATTTTTCTTTCTTTCAAATACATTTTTCATGAATGCTTGTGCAAAACAATGCAACCACTTAACTTTCGATGTCCCCCGAGAAGCTGGATTAAACAATTCCTGTTGCGGCATCAAAAATGTAGACCATGATGTGCATGTTCTGGAATTCCCATCCCTGTTTCAAGTGCTGCTTCCATCCAATGCTTTGAACAGCCATTAAATGCCAAGATGTAATCATCTGAGGTTTTCAAAGGGTATGGTATTTTCAATTGGCTAATCAATCTGTTCCTACTACACCAATCAGATGATGGGAAAACCCACATTAGCAGGGGAATCCCATCTTGTTACAGATGCCCTCGCAGCAAAGTATGCCATTCAACTTCTTTGTTCAACCCTAAGGGATGGACTGTGTTTAACCTAAAAATCCATTTTTGTTCCAGTTTCTGTAGTTGTGCTACATGATAACCCCCCCCCCCCCCCCCCCGGTTCGGTGGAACATAATCAAGCACTGACCATTTGAGATCACACAACTCATGCTTTACTTCCATGCAATGCTCAACTACCGGAGTGGAAACCACTCGTTGATGAATACGCTATGTGTGTTTATTTAGTTGAGTTCTTATCATTCTTTTTTATCAATTTTTTTATTTATTTACAGTTTCTTTTATACCGTGCTATTCGTCATCAGTGTGGTTTACAATGAACATAAAAACTACACGTCTCAAATTGATCTGTGCTTACAATGAACAGGACAATAAACTTGGTATACATTAAACAGGTTTCATGAACAGTGAAACAGAGAACGTGAGAACTATGTACAAAGCAACTAAATGCAGCTATATGTAGAGCTACATGAATCTAGGTAAAATTTTCGTAGTGAGAGGAGGTGCAAAGTGAGATTGCAGTTCTACGGATTAAGACTGTGGAGTGCATGGGTTTAATGTGTTGGCCTGGAGTGTGGAGGTGGGTTGGTATGGGAGGGTGTCCGAAACATCGTAGTGCTGCAGGAACAGGTGATGCTTCAGTGCCTTCCTGAACTGGGAGAGGTCACTGATGGTTCTGATGCCTGATGGTAGGGCGTTCCAACATGATGGTGCAAAGTAAGAGAAGGCTCTGGATCTAGTGACTTGAGAGCATTTCGTGATTGCCTTGGGTAGTACAAGAGAGTTGGAGGCAGTCGATCTCCTTGCTCGATTAGGGGGTGTAATTGATATCAGGTCAGTGATAGTAGATGCGGAGTAGTTATTGATCGCCTTGTGAGTCATAGTTAGGATCTTGAAAGAGATCCTAGATTGTATAGGCAGCCAATGTAACTGTTTCAGTATTGGAGTGATGTGGGTTCTCTTGGAGGCTCCATAAAGGATTCTTGCAGCTGAGTTCATTGCCAATTGTAAGGGGTTAATCGTGCTCTTTGGTAGGCCATGTAGGATCGCATTGGCGTAGTCCAGGTGAGGCATTATTAAGGCCTGAAAGACTGATCGAAAGTCGTCTGGTTCTAGCAGCTGACGCAGATAACGAAGGGTCTGGATTTTATGATAGACAGATTTCGCTACGTTGCGGATATGAGCCTTCATATTGAGTTGTTGATCGAGCGTAACCCCTAGGTATCTCACTGTAGTCTTGCAAAGGAGTTCTGCGTCACGCACCTTGATGGACGTTGGTGAGGTAAATGCAGGGTTTCTGGTCACGAAGAGGACTTCTGTCTTTTTAAAGTTTATCTTAAGCATTTGTGCATTTAGCCAGTCTGTGACCGCGTCAAAGCACTTGATTAGTGGGGAGAGGTCCAGGAGTTCTGTCGAGAATGGCACATACATCAGGACATCATCAGCATAGACCAGGCAGTTGATGTTAAAAGAGTGGATGAGGTCACAGATAGGCTGCATATAAACGTTGAACAGTAAGGCGGAAAGGGAGGAGCCTTGTGGCACACCTTTAGTTTGAGGGAAGGGGTCAGAGGTTGAAGATCCAGAACAGACATGTCGCCAACGGTCTCTGAGGTATGAAGAGCACCAAGACAGAGCTGATCCATGAACTCCCTTCTCTCTAAGACGTGACAGGAGTACTTCATGATCGACAGTGTCAAACGCAGCAGCAATGTCCATAAAGATGAAAGCAAAACCTTGTCTGATGTTGTCTAGGCCTATGGTTAGAGCATTAAACAGGGATGTCAGTAGTGTTTCAACACCATGTGATTCACGAAATCCGTGCTGACATGGATGCAAGGGTGCATTGGTATCTAAATAATCTTGTAATTGACGTTGGTTTTTTTCCATATATATTAGCAGAACCTCCATTCTTGAGGTTCTGCTAATATATATTAGCAAGCACGGACATTGTAAAAGGTATACTACACAAGTGGAACTGCATTTTGTCAGCCATTTGCGTTGAACAGCATGACCTGTTTTTGGGTGTATCCAAGTTTTGCCCATCAGTGTTGTTCCACAACGTAAACATGAATTGCATGGAAAATGACCCTGGTTATCTGGGACTGGAGCAGGTGGTCTATCTATAGGTGCTGCAGAATGAACCAGATAATCTTGTAAATTTGATCCCTGAGAAAAGGCAATCATAAGTGATTTCTGAAAACAGGGATGTAATCCAAGAATGTGCCAATGTTTTTTAAGAATAGAAACCACATCCATACTGAAATTCATGTAGGGAAGGACACCCACAAAGGCTTCAAGATTCCTGGTTGATGAAACATCTATCGAGGTATTATCTAATAACCACTCACAATGTACATAAGAGGTATGACGATAAGCTGCCTCTACTATTTTCTCTGGATATCCTCTATGTAATAACGGAGTTTTCAAATCCATTGCATGATATTTAAAATCAGAGAACGAGGAGCATAATCAACGTAATCTAAGAAATTGACCGAACGGTAGTCCTCTCCGTAATGCATATAATGTCTGCATGCCAATAGATGACTAAGTCCCCCCCCCCCCCCCTTTTGGCTGGAGCTCAAGTCCTCCCCCCAATAGGTCTGTCTTTCAGCTCTCCAGCCACCCCTACACCCTCACCCATTGACTCTGTACCCATTCTACTTCCCAGTGTCTGGATTCTGCATCCTATCTTCTCTTAATTCTCTTTTCCAGTGATTGCAGGCGTTCTGCCACTTCTCCCACCCCCTATCCTGCATTCTCTCTGCCTAGCATCTTACCCCTATCTCTCACGCTCATACAATGCCTCACCCCCCCCCCCCCACCTTCTTTCCACCATCCGGTCTCTCCCCCTTCCTGCCAAGTATTTTTGTCCTCTTTAACCCTCCCAGTCCGTCTTCCTCTTCTCTCTCTCCCTCACATCTGCATCTCCCCCATGCTCTCTATTCCCCATATTAATCATCTCCCTTATTTCTCTTCTTAGTCTCACTATCTCTATCTCTCTTGGCCTGCCCTTACCACAACTAGCATCACCTCTATCTACCTATGAACGCCCCCCCCCTCCTCTATATGCCCAGCATCATCTCTGTCTACCTCTGAACCCTCCCCTCCCCATGTCCAGCATAACATAACATAGTATATGATGGCAGATAAAGACCAGTATGGTCCATCCAGTCTGCCCAGCAAGGTGGCAAGAGTAGGTGCACAGGCATCTCTGTGCAGGTCACCCCTCCCTATGCCTTTTTTTAGGGGTGTACCCACTGCTCCATGCAGGTCACCCCTATTTGTTGCGATAGAGTTAAGATTGTTTTGATTTAATCCTTTTGCTATATATATATTTTTTTACATTTTATAAAGAGTTATTTCGCCCCTTTCTCTCCCTATGTGTCCCCTGATGTACAGCATCACTCTTCTGTCTCCTTATGCCCCCCTCCATATGTCCAGCATCCACCCCTGTCACCCAATGTCTTCCCCCCCCCCCCATGTTTAGAATCTCCTCAATCTCCCTCCACCCCCATGTCGAGGATCACCTGTTTTTCTTCCTTCTCTTTGCTGTGTATTGATACTCCAACCTCCCAATCCGCATACCAGAACTCTATGTCCAAATCCAGCCCTCCTTTCTGCCACTCACCACCTCTAATCAAAGATGGCACAAGCGTGTGTTTGTGCCTCTATGACCCTGCTGGCCTTTCTTGTCCTGCCTCCTCTGATGCGACAAGTATGCATAGAGAGGGTGGGATGGAGTGCTGGCAGGGTCTTACAAGCACGTGCATACCTCTATCAGAAAGGCCCCACGCTTGTACTACCTTTGTTATTGGCAGTGGATGGTGGTCTGGATGCCTCTTGAAAGTGTGATTCACCCTACCCTGAACCCAACATGCGGCGCTGACGCCAAATGAGGATTTTTTTGACCCCATTTGGGAAACGCTGCTTCAGCTCTTTTGTAGTAGCTGGCTGAATGCCTTCTTATCTAAGGGGCCCATATTTGGAACTACATTGCAACTTCTTTAGTTGTGAATATACTTTGGGTTTTTGTGGTAAGACATGGAAGCAGAATGCCTGGCCTTTCTTCTACATAGGTAATGCCAATATTGTTGCCCTTGACACACAAATGCCAACATTATCCCATACTGCTGCTGCCTATATGGGTGGTTTGTTTTAGTCCGGCACTTCAGCTGAGACCTGCCCATCTAGGGTGATCCTGACAATAGTTAATTTACTGATGGCATAGTTCTCAATATTAGATGCATGCGAGCCCTCATGGCATGATAAATCATAAAAAATGAGAATGTTAGCAGACTAGAGCAGTATAAAAATACAGATTAAAAGTATTGCAAATCAATATACACCAAACAAAAAAAACTCACAATCTCCCTACCTACCAAAAAAACCCACTTTACCAAGCCTTCATCTCATAAAACACTGTTAAGAGCATAAATAAGCTTTTCATTACCTCTGGGGAAAAAAAACAAAAATTCTTTTCATCCCACAACCAAGGGGAAAACAAGTTGGAACCTACTACAGCAAAAACATTTCAGTCGGTTAGGATCAGCTTTGCTTCTGTAGGAGAATCCCACAATAAGTTGGTCTTTGACCTAAGCACACAACCACGCTGCTAAGTAAGCAATATTTCCCCCCAAATAACCAGGGTCCTTACCATTTAAGACACAGTAAACAAGCATAACTTAAAAACTTTGTTGCTCAACTGGAAACCAGTGCAACTTGACCAATACAGGTGAAATATATTGGGGCTGATTCCATCGGAGACATACAAGCCCCTCTGTACCTCTGGTCTGAGCTGGACGTACAGAGGGGTTTGCGATTCTGAATATGTGGGGCATGTCTAGCCCTGCAGGATCAGAATTGCGAACAGGCCTGTATGTGCAGGCTGGGACTGCGATTCAGCTCGGCCTGTATGTACAGGCCTGTCCCCAGCTAACTCAGTCAGGGCTCTACAATGGAGCTGCAGTGACATGACACCATGGCTCCATTGTAAAGTAGTGATCCCTGGCACAGAAAGTTCTCCAGGACCAAGCAGGAAGTCAGTCCTCACATATGGGTGACGTCGGCGCCGACGGAACCCTCGCGGAGCAATTTCCTCAGCTTTCAAAGAAAGCCTTTGGGAATTGCAGCGCGCATGCGCGGTCCCCTTCCCACCCAAGGGTGCCATCTTGCTCAGTCTTCTTTTTTCCGCGGAGCCCTACAGACATTGTTTGTGATCGCCGCTGAAAAAGTTGATTTTATTTAGTATTCTTTTCTCGGTTCGACGCCGGATCCTTTTCCCGCCCGGGCCCGATACGCCGGTATCGAGTCCATTCTTTATTTTTCGGTTTTTGTCCTTCATGACTAGCGTTCGCGCCATTTTTCTTTTTTCACTGGCAGCCCTGTCTCTTGACCTCGCAGGGGCCCTTTTTCCCCCGATGGCTGCCAGCGAGTTTAAAAAGTGTGATCGCTGTAAGAAGCTTATGTCTCTTACCGACACACACGACTGCTGCCTCCGCTGCCTCGGACCCGATCATGACCCGATGATCTGTGGTCCGTGTGGCAAAATGTCCTCAAAAGCGTTGAGGAGTCGGCAGCATCAAAAAGAGAGAATCTTCTCTGACTCCGCGTCCGGCCGGACCCGGACCTCGTCAGAGGCTTCGACGTCCCGGGACACCGGTCCCGAGCATCGTCGGAGTTCCTCTGAGCGGGGGTCTCCTGCCCGGGAACATCATAGGAAGAAAAAAACCCGCGGCGTCGGTGGACGCTCCTGGTTCCTCGAGGGCCAGGTCGCATAACCCCGATGGCCGTCCCGGGTCTTCAGAGTCGGAGAGGCCTTCAAAACATCCTCGTCTCGAGATGGAGTCTCCTGGACATGTGAGTACTGTAGTCCTCGTGGACTCGCCTCCGAAGGAGCCGACGTCGGACCTGACGCCGTCGGGGCCCGAGTCGGGGGCTGCTGCGTCTCCTGAGCTCGGACTCAGGTTGACGGCCTTGGAGAGCAGTTTCGCTGCCTTCATGGACCAGCAGCGGGCATTGATCGCTGGCCTTGCCGGTGCATCTGCCCCAACCACCGGGACGTCGACGTCCAAGTTGACCCCGGAGACCGAGCCGATCCTCGAGTCCATGCGCGCTCGAGTCGATCCTCGGTCACGGTCTCCCTCGGCCTCTCGTTCGGGACCGAGGTCGTCGACGCCAGCCTCGGCGTCGGGGCGGAGGGCATCGGTGCCCGCCCGACCGAAGCCGCTCGATTCCTCCTCCGAGGAGTCAGGCTGGGAGACAGAGGACGAAGAGTCACCCGGTACCTTTCGGACTCGGTGCGTCCCATCGGACTTGCCCGAGTCCGAACCTTGGAGACGATCCCCCCCGGAGGATACCCGGTTCTCGGACTTCATGCGGGATATGGCCAAGGCCTTGGCATTCCCCACGGATCCCGAGGAGGAGTCTCGAGCTGAAGAGCTCGATGCCCTCCAGTATGATTCTCCCCCGAAGGAGGCCTTTACTGTACCGGTTCCTCCGATGCTGGAACGACTTCTCTTCCACATGTGGGAGAGCCTGGCATCGGCGCTGGTGTTAAGCAAGCGGGTCGATTCCATTTATCGAGTCCGCAAGAGCCCCGGGTTCCAGAAGGCACAACTACCGCACCATTCCATGGTGGTGGAATCGGCCATGCATTGACTCAAGAGTCAGAAGATGCACTCCTTGGTGCCTCCCGGCCGGGAGGCCTGGAACCTGGATGCCCTCGGTAGGAAGTGCTTCCAGGGCTTTATGCTTGCTTGTCGAGTCCAGACCTACCAGCTCTACATGGGCATGTATCTCCGGGACCTGGCAAAGGAGATTGCCGGGTTTTCTGCTGGTCTCTCCGAGGAACCTTTGCAGAGGTTCCAGGCCTTGTCCACTGGTATTCGAGAGTGCTGGAAGTTTATTTCTCGAGCAGCCTACGATGGCTTCGAAGCATCAGCTCGGGTAGCCAGAGCCGGCATCAATGCCCGCCGACAGGCTTGGCTTCAGTCATCCGACCTCGAGCCATGGGTACAGGGCAAGTTGGTCGATGTCCCCTGCAGAGGTGAAAACCTCTTTGGCAAGCCCATGGCTGAAAAGGCTGCACAGATCGAGACCGAGACTCTGACCAGGACTCGACTGTCCAGAAAAACCTCTGCCCCTTCTCAGAAGAAGAAGGGCTCTGGGAAAAAGCCCTTTTACCCGAGGAAGGCGGCTGCCTATAAACTGCCTATAAAGGAGTGGAGGAGTGGCCTAGTGGTTGGGGCAAGGTACTTCAGGCCGGAAGGTCGGGGGTTCAAATCCCACTAGAGGACAGCAACCTTGGGCCGGAAGGACTGGGGTTTCTAGTCCCACAGGTGCTCCTTGTGGTCTTGGGCAAGCCACTTAACCCTCCATAGCCCATGTTCCCTGTAAAATAGTTCTCTGTGTGCTGTGATTTCCTGTCTAATCAATGTGTTTATACCTCAAAAATTTCCTGTCATGATTTGACAATTTCCAATCTGTAATCAAACCGCTGCTGATCGCTGGAAGTAGCGGTATACAAATGTATACTAAATAAATAAATAAAAATAAATAAATAAACACTACCCTCATTATCAGGCCTCTGCAACTCCCCAACAGGGTCAGCAAGCCAAGGGACGGGGTAATGGGTCCTGTAGGCAGCAGGCCACCAAGCCCACAACACCGGCCCCTGCTCAGCAGGGTGGGGGTTTTTGACTCCGTCAGCATAGCCTCTTCCCCTCCGCTGGTTTCTCTCAGCACAGGAGGCCGGCTGGTCCACTTTGCCCACAGGTGGTCAGCCATCACATCAGATACCTGGGTGCTTCATATAGTTCAAAAAGGCTATCTTCTACACTTTCACCAGGTACCTCCCTCCTACTTTCCAGGGGAGCCTCCAAGACTCCCTCTGCACAGGGACTTACTCCTTCAGGAGTTAGCAAGTCTTCTTCAGGAACAGGCTGTGGAACCGGTGCCCCACCACCTGAGAGGTCACGGCTTTTATTCCAGGTACTTTCTGGTACCAAAAAGAACAGGAGGCCTCAGACCCATCCTGGACTTGCGAAACCTCAACAAGTTCCTGGAGAGGGAAAAGTTCAAGATGCTTACCCTTGGAATCCTGCTGCCCTACCTCCAGCAGGGAGACTGGCTATGCTCCTTAGATCTAAAGGATGCGTATACTCACATCCTTATTCATCCAGACCACAGACAATATCTCAGGTTTGTTGTGGCAGGAAATCATTACCAGTACAGAGTACTGCCCTTTGGCCTATCCTCCGCCCCCAGGGTGTTCACCAAATGCCTGGCAGTGGTGGCGGCCTATCTAAGACTTCAAGGCCTTTTTGTGTTTCCATACCTGGATGACTGGCTCATCAGAGTCCAGTCTTCCCAAGAAGCCACTCAGGCCACTCATCGCACTGTGACTCTACTCCAACACTTGGGATTTGTCATAAACTTTGCAAAGTCCACTTTGCTCCCCTCTCAAAATCTCGAATTCATAGGCGCCAGGTTGGACACTCTTCAGGCGCGGGCCTTCCTGCCTCTGGACAGGGCCCACAGGCTCATGGATCTCGCCAGCCACTTTCACAGCAATTCCCTGGTCTCTGCCAGGCAATTTCTGAGACTGCTCGGCCATATGGCTTCCACGGTGCATGTGACCCCCAATGCCCGCCTGAACATGCGACCTGCTCAGTGGTGCCTTCGCACTCAGTGGCATCAGGCCACAGGGAGCCTGGCGGACTCAGTACAGATATCCGACCTGCTGGTCTCTTCTCTGCGGTGGTGGCTTCATCTGCCAAACCTAATGCTAGGAGTGGATTTTCAATCTCCTCCACCTTCTCAGGTACTGACATCCGATGCTTCTCACCTGGGTTGGGGAGCACATTGCCAAGGGACATGTACTCAAGGCCTCTGGACTCCTTGGGAGTCTGCTCAGCAGATAAACTTCCTGGAGCTCAGAGCCATCCGCCTAGCTCTGAGTGCCTTCTCCCACCTCACTTCTCACCAGTCTGTGCTGGTCCAGACGGACAGTCAAGTTGCAATGTTCTACGTGAACAAACAAGGAGGCACAGGCTCCTTCCTTCTCTGTCAAGAGGCACAAAAACTGTGCTCTTGGGCCGTGGGCCAGGGCATCCTCCTCAAAGCTGTCTATCTCCCAGGTCAGGAAAATTACCTAGCAGACAAGCTGAGCAGGATCCTCCAACCACACGAGTGGAGATTGGATCCGTTGGTGGTTCAACGGATCTTTCTCAAGTGGGGCCTCCCCACCATGGGTCTTTTTGCCAGTCCTCTGAACCGGCAACTTCCCAGATTCTGCTCTCGACAACCGCATCCTCACAGAGTAGCGGCGGATGCCTTTCTGATTCCGTGGTCCACGGGCCTGTTGTATGCCTTTCCTCCCATGCCACTAGTGTCTCGGACGCTCTTCAAGGTTCTCAGGGACAGAGCCTCGATGATCCTGGTGGCTCCCAGGTGGCCAAGACAACCCTGGTTCCCGCTTCTGCTGCAGCTGGCGGTGGACACTCCTCTTCCTCTGGGGTTTCAACCCGATCTCCTGTCACAGGATCAGGGGACTCTCCTACACCCCAACCTCCGGTCCCTTCATCTGATGGCCTGGCTGCTGAAAGGGTAGTCCTTGCTCCCCTCCTGCTGCCTCGGGAGGTGGAAGAGGTCGTCTTGGCCTCCAGGCGGCCATCCACCCGGAAGTCCTACGCTCTTAAGTGGCGTCGATTCTCCGTATGGTGTACTCAGCAGTGTGAGAATTCTTTCTCCTGCTTGGTGGCAGTGGTCTTGCAATATTTGCTTTACATCTCCAATCTTGGCCTTAAGTCCAACTCTGTCAGGGTCCACCTCAGTGCTCTCTCTGTGCATCACGCACCGGTGGAGGGCAAGGCCTCTTTCCAACCACCCTTTGGTGACTCGTTTTCTCCGAGGCCGCCTCCTCCTTAAGCCTCCTTTGCGCCCACCTGCCCCAGAATGGGATCTGAATGTGGTCTTACAGCGGATTACCTGTCCGCCCTTTGAACCTATGGCTACCTGCCCTCTTCGTTTTCTCTCCTGGAAAACCTTGTTTTTGGTAGCCCTTACCTCTGCTAGGCGCGTTAGTGAACTGCAGGCCCTAGTGTCTGATCCTCCTTACACTAGGTTCTACAGAAATCGGGTAGTCTTACCACTAAGTTTCTTCCAAAAGTGGTTTCTCCTTTTCATCTCAACCAGGAGGTGGTTCTTCCGACCTTCTTTCCCAGTCCGCACGCAAGCCGGGCTGAAATGGTCCTGCATACCCTGGACTGTAGGAGGGCCTTGTCCTTCTACCTTGACCGTACGCGGGAGCATCGGAGGGCTGTTCAGCTGTTCAGCTCTTCATTTCTTTTGACCCCAATAAGTTGGGGCTCCCTGTCTCCAAGCGTACTTTGTCCATATGGGTTGCTGACTGTATCGCTTGGGCTTATGGGGCAGCCGGCCTCTCGTTGGAGGGTCGAGTCACGGCTCATCGTGTTAGGGCGAAGGCTGCGTCAGTGGCTCATCTCCGCTCTGTTCCGTTGGCAGACATCTGCTGGGCTGCTACTTGGTCTTCAAGCCAGACTTTTGCGGCCTATTACTGCCTGGAGAGGGAGTCCCGCAGGGACAGTGCTTTCGGACAGGCAGTCCTCCATAATCTCTTTGAGGTTTAGGCAACTCCTACCCTCCGGCCCTGGTGTTGGGCTACCGGTCGGGGGTGTTTTCAGAGAAGATTCCTTCCTTCTGTGCTGCTGAGCTAGAGGGAGCTCATTTTTGTGCTTGAGGTCTCCGGTAGCCTTAAGCTTTGGAGTCCCATATGTGAGGACTGACTTCCTGCTTGGTCCTGGAGAAAGAGTAGTTACTCACCTGTAACAGGTGTTCTCCAGGAGCAGCAGGAATCAGTCCTCACAACCCTCCCTCCTCCCCTTGGAGTTGCAGTCCTATGATTTCGTTTTTGCTAATTTTTTTGCTGTCTTTTAGCTATGTCATCAGACTGAGCAAGATGGCACCCTTGGGCAGGAAGGGGACCGTGCATATGTGCTGCAATTCCCAAAGGCTTTCTTTGAAAGCTGGGGAAATTGCTCCGCGAGGGCTCCGTCGGCGCCGACGTCACCCATATGTGAGGACTGATTCCTGCTGCTCCTGGAGAACACCTGTTACAGGTGAGTAACTACTCTATGCTTTCCCCGCAACCCGACCCCCAATCTGGCCCCCCAAGGCCAGGGTCAGGCTGTGGGGAATTTCCACTGCTCCCTGCCACCTCTTTTGAGCCCTGAGCCGCCATCCCCCCTGCAAGATCAGGGAACTTATTCATCTTCAAAGGGGAATAAGTTCCCCGTCTAAGCCGGTGGCTCTGGACGTACAGGGCCAACATTGGAATCAGCCCTGCACATCCAGGACCGATGACTGCCCACTGCCTGCCCTGCCTCTGCCCCCAATCCACCTCTTTCCTGCCCCCATTTAACCTCCCCAGATGCCAGCAGGAAAGACACAAATAGGTATTTGTGCCACAGAATAACCCCCATTATAAATAGTCTAAAACAAAAATAAACAAATGTTTTCAGGTGATACAGCATAGATGAAGGAGAATTTCTTTAAAAATGAATTTAGAAAAAAATGAAAATATTCTGGGGATGGAAATCTAGAGCCTAGAAACCAGTAAATAACCCACTTGTGGGGGAGGTAGTTATTCCCATAAATGCATGTTTTTTCAAAGAATGTCCAAATCCAATCTGGTGAGGAAACAACCCTTCTAAGGTCTTTTTTTCTGAGTGAAAATTTACTGTCAAAATCTAAATGAACTTCTCACTCAATTTTATTTCTTAATAGCAGTAGCAATTAATATTTGTTTTATTCCAATTATAGTTTCATAGCATAACTTATGAGGATGGTCTCAGACTATTATGGCATAACTTCAAGCTATCGCCCGTGTTTAAATGCCTTTTTTATTAACGACCATTCCTCATATCAAACAATAGCTTTTAAACTCCATTAAAGAGACAGGCAATGCAACTTATCTGGCTCTTTTTCTTTTGCCCCAACGCCTCACTACGGCGCCTTTAAGGTTCACTTTGTCAAGCTTCTTCAGGGGTATATCTAGACAAATATGAGATTGCAGACCTGCTATTATTTATCTGTGAACTATCATTAAAATCATTTCTAATACCTGAAGATTGGAGGATCGCCAATGTAACACCAATTTTTAAAAAGGGTTCCAGGGATGATGTGGGAAACTACAGAACGGTGAGTCTGACGTCAGTACCGGGAAAAATGGTGGAAACCATTATAAATAATAAAATTACTCAGCATGCAGATAGTCATGGTCTAATGTGAGACAGCCAACATGGCTTTAGACAAGGAAGATCTTGTCTTACTAATCTGTTATGTTTTTTTGAAGGTGTGAATAAACAGGTGGACAAAAGTGAGTCGGTTGATATTGTGTATCTGGACTTTCAGAAAGCCTTTGACAAGGTCCCTCATCAGAGACATTTGGCAAAATTAAAGAGTCATGGAATAGGAGGCAGTGTACTATTGTGGATCAGGATCTGGTTAAACGATAGAAAGCAGAGGGTAGGGCTAAATGGCCAATTTTCCCAATGGAAAAAGGTGAATAGTGGTGTACCCCAGGGATCTGTGCTGGGTCCTCTGCTTTTTGACATATTCATAAATGACCTGGAAAGTGGAATAACGAGTGAGGTTATCAAGTTTGCAGATGACACAAAACTATTTAAAGTTGTTAAAACCCAAGAGGATTGTAGAAAATTGCAAGAGGATCTTGATAAATTGGAAGACTGGGCATCAAAATGGTAGATGAAATTTAATGTGGACAAGTGCAAGGTTATGCACCTAGGGAAGAACAACCCAAACTATGGTTACACGATGCAAGGTTCCACATTAGGAACCACCACCCAGGTGGATACCATGTTAAAACCCTCGGCCCAGTGTGCAGCAGCGGCCAAGAGAGCAAATAGGACCTGTATATAGTTAAAGCATAATGTTCCTTGTAAATGTATACAGAAGTATACAATTGTTCTGTTTAAAGTTCAATGTAAACCGCCCCTGATCTCTGGAAGGGGCGGTATAGAAAAGACCGTTAAATAAATAAATAAATAAATAAATAGAATGCTAGGTATGATAAGGAAAGGAATGGAAAATAAAACAAAAGATATTATAATGCCTCTATATCGTTCCATGGTGAGACCGCATCTTGAATATTGTGTGCAATTCTGGTCGCCGTATCTTAAAAAGGATATAGCGATTTTAGATAAGGTTCAGAGAAGAGCCACCAAAATTGTAAAGGGAATGGAAGGATGCTCATATGAAGAAAGGCTAATAAGGTTAGGGCTCTTTAACCTGGAAAAGAGACGGCTGAGGGGAGATATGATAGAAGTCTATAAATTAATGAACGGAGTGGAACAGGTAAACGTAGATCGATTGTTTACCTTATCAGAATATAGAAAGACTAGGGGACATTTATTTTATTTATTATTTATTTATTACAGTTTCTTATATACCGCGCTATTTAGTATCAGTGCGGTTTACATCATAACATAACGACAAGCTGTCAGGTTTTACATCGAACAGGAGTACAAACTTGGATAACAGGGTTAACTATGTACATAAGCTATTTACACTGCAATGATAGGTAAAAATCAGATAATGCATGTAAGGGCCTTTCTAGAGTGGGTCATTTCTTGAGAGGGATATCTAGGTTCAATTGCTGGCTGGGAAGTATTGGAGGAAAAGGTGGGTTTTGAGAGCCTTCCTGAACTGATATAGATTGGCAATGGTCCTAATGTCAGGGGGTAGAGCATTCCAACATTTGGGGACATAAAAACTTAACGCCCTGTTTGTGGTTGTCGTGTTGGACTTTGTCGATGTCTTTGGTGTTGTTAGCAAGTTTACAGCTGTTGCTCTTCTGGATCTGTTGGGGGGGACAATGTGGATAAGATGCATGAGTGAGGAGGATGAAATACCTTTGGTTGCCTTGAATGCTAATAGAAGGGTTTTGAAGGTGATCCTCCCATGGATCGGTAGCCAGTGCAGCTGTTTGAGAATGGGGGTCACGTGGTCGTTTCTGGATGCTCCGTAAAGGACCCTAGGTGCGGCATTCATGGTCAACTGTATGGGGGTTAGTGTGGATTGGGGGAGACCTTGTAAGATGGCATTTGCAAAGTCAAATGTGGCAGGATCAGCGCTTGATATATGGTTCGGAAATCATCTGGGTCCAACAGGGAGCGTAGGTGCTTGAGTGAACGGATTTTGAAATAGACGGCTTTGACTATGTTGCTTATGTGGCGTTTCATATCTAGACGTTGGTCCAAAGTAACTCCCAGGTATTTTATTGCATCTTTAGTTTGCAAGTCAGCTTCCTTGACACTGACGTGGGATGGGGGAGTAAAGTTGGAGTCTCTGGTGATGAATAGCACCTCTGTTTTTTTATGTTGAATGCGTAGGTTCTGTGTCTGGAGCCATGTTGAAACTGCATTGAAGCAATCTGTGAGTGGGGCCAGGTCCATGTGAGTTGTAGAGAAAGGCATGTATAGGAGAATGTCATCTGCATATATCAAGCAGTTCACATTGAATGATCTTATGATATTGCAGATGGGCTGCATGTAAATATTGAAAAGTAAGGAGGATAACGAGGAGCCTTGAGGTACCCCTTGCTTTTGATGGAAATGTATTGACTCTTCTGATCCAGACTTCACATATTGCCATCTACCGTCCAGATAAGATTTACACCATCCTAGTGCACTGTCGCAGACGCCCTTCTCTTTCAGTCTTCCGAGGAGAATTTCGTGACTCACGGAGTCGAACGCTGCGGCGATGTCTAGGAAGATGAGCACAAAGCCTTGACGGATGTTGTCAATTCCTGTGATGATATCATTGAATAGACCAGTGAGTAGTGTCTCGACACCATGATGTTCTCTGAACCCATGTTGGCAGCTGTCTAAGGGGGCAGCGGCATCTATGTGATCTTGAATTTGCCGTTGTGCCTCTTTCTCAATTATTTGGCCAAGAGGGGGATACTGGCTATTGGCCGATAGGAGTCAACTCTTTGGGGGTCAAGTTTGGGGTTTTTCAATAGTGGCCTAATGGAAGTCTGCTTGAGTGAAGTGGGAAAATATCCTGTTGTGAAGGAGAGCTTCATTATATTTGCGATGACAGGGCTGAACACATCACGTAGCTCCTTGATCCAAAAAGCTGGACGTGGGTCAGTCTGTGCAGTGGAGGTGTTGAGAGATGCTATGGTGTCCATGATACATTTAGTGGATAGTGTGGAAAATATGTTCAGAGGGGATAGTCCTGTTGGTTCTTGATATGGGACTGCTGAAACTTTGACATGCAATGAAGCTACAGGGTAAACTATTTAAGACTAATAAAAGAAAATATTTTTTCACTCAATGTGTAATTAAACTCTGGAATTTGTTACCGGAGGATGTAGTAAAGGCTGTTAGTGTAGCTGGGTTTAAGAAAGGTTTGGACAGGTTCCTGGAGGAAAGGTCCATAAACCATTATTAAGAAGGGACCCAGGATATCAATGCTTGACCCAGTACAAGCATTGTGGAACCTGTGTCTCTTGGGGAAACTGCTAGGTACATATGACCTAGATTGGCCACTGTTGGAAACAGAATACTGGGCTTGATGGACCTTGGTCTGATCCAGTATGGCATATCTTATGTTCTTATGTTCTGTCGCTGTTGCCTCCAGCACCTCCATTGGAAAGGCATTCCAGGCATCTACCCCCCTTTTTGTGAAAAGTCTTGCATATTTATTTATTTGTGGGTTTTATACATCGCCTTTCAGTAAAATCAAAGAGGTTTACAAATAACTATTAAATAGCATTACATATTAACATATTTACAACAGGTTTCAACATCGAACAGTGAGGATATTTGGAAGATTTGCAACTGTCATGTAACAATGCACCATATTTACAAGTACGTACAATATGTACAGGAGAATTTATTTACAGGGATGAGGAAACCCACATCACTGGTACATCTGCTAGCATATAGCAGCTGGTTTTAGTTTAGATACATTAATGTGGTTGCGGGGGCAGGGGGGAATAGCATCATGTTTTTGTTGGATTTTAATCTAATTAATCTAAAACACTGCTCAAAAATTCTTAACCCCCCCCCCCCAAAAGAAACCCCGAGTGATCTAAATGAAACAATCCAAAATAAAAGGATCATTAAATGTGCTGTTCACCATACTATAATTTTTGTAGGACCAAAATGTCAAGGGAGAAGTTAAATTCCTCCTCCTCTCAAATCCCCATAATATCCCTTTTAATCAGATAGATATTCTAAACCACTAATAAAAATATCATCAGTTATCTAAATAGTAATCCAAACAGTATATGAGGCAATGTATGACGTGAAAATGATCCTTCTAAGTCCTTAAATCACACGACATGCATGTTTCGAGCTCACTCACAGCTCTATATCAAGTGTGGACAATATTCTCCGCTACAGGAGCAGCAAATGCCCAGTCAACATTAAACTACCATCTGAATTACAGGAACTTATGAAGTGCCTACACAGTTTCCTATAGGCTGCACAAGATTACATCAACTGTTAGAACTGCCAGTCCTCGCTGCATTGGGGAAGCCCTGTGTTGATTGGTTAACATTAGATCAAACTCAGCTATTCGTTTTCCAGATTTAAATCCCCAGGGTTGACGGTGTTAAGAACAAAAATCCACTTTTGTTCCAGTCATTGTAGTCTGAAAGAGCAATCCCCACCATGGGGTTCACCTGGAGCATAATCAATAACTCTCCATCGTAGATCAGCAAGTGTGTGACCCTGTAATAAACAATGTTCAACCACAGGGGCTGAGTGGGTGGATGTCTGAATACATGATGCATGTTCCCCCAGCTGTAATTTTAAAGGGCGAATGGTGCGGCTAATATACAATAAGTCACAAGGACATTGCAGAAGATATACCACAAAGCTAGTAAAGCAACAACTTTGCCATGAAAATTTGTAAACGCATCCTGAAACAGGATCCTGCCAAGTGTCCACTTCCATGGTGGTGTGGCAATAGTGGCAAGAGCCACAGGCAAAATGATTGGGGGTAATTCCCATCCATGTTTCTGGATGATCCAGTGGTATTGCAGACCTAACCAATAGATCCCGTAGATTAGACCCTCTGGTATATGAGAGGTTTACAAAACGAAGGATGAATATGTAACACAAACCAATGTTTTCTTAATAACTGAACTACACTAGAGGTGTGTTGTATGAATGGTAAAACTCCCACCAACCTCTCATCAGATTGTCCAGAATTCGAGGAACAAGCCTCCGTCAATAACTACTCATGCTGGACATAACAAGCCCGTGTATCCTCTAGCCAATAATCATTCCTGTAGAAAATGGACTTGATGGTGGAATTCATTAATAGTAGAGCATATACGACAGCATCACCAAAATTTTCCAAACGGAAGCCCTCTACATAATGACGCTGGATGATGGCTATGGAATCTCAATAAAATGTTCTGTTGGGCTGGTTTCCTAAACAGTGTAGTCAATAATGACACAGATTGTCTGTAAATAGTAATGCCCAAAAAAATCAATTGATTTATCATGAATATGGGCTGTAAATTTGATGTTAGATTTTACAGTGTTCAACCAGAATATGAACAGATGCAATGAATCCAAGGATGACGTCCACAGGAAAAAAAATGTCATCAAGAAACCTCCACCAAAACGAATATGTTGAAACTACTCAAAAGGATAAATATGCTTCTCTTCCATATCAGCCATATATAATGTGGCTATAGAGGGGGCCACTGTGGCTCCCATAGCAATGCCACATATCTGCAGATAGAACTGCCCATCAAATAAAAAATAATTCTTAGTTAACACCAGATGGATTAATTCCACCAAAAAAGATTTGGGAATATGTGAAGAGGCATATCTAAAAGCCGAATCTAAGAGAAGCATGACTTCATCCTGATCAATGTTTAATGACATCCAAAGTCACCAAAAAATATCATCAATCGATCCAGAATATTGTATAAGCTGATGCATAAATTGGGAAGTATGTAAGATTTCACTAATCGGGCTTCTGAACCACGACTAGCGGGGATGGATGTCAAATGGGCCAGCTTCAGCCCCCGACTAACTTCCCCGCCGGTTGTGTGGGGAAGTTGGTCGGGGCAGGGAAGGAGCGTCCTAGGGGATGGAGAGTGGGCGGGCAGTGGGTGGTTGCCAGCCCTGGATGTACAGGGCCAATTCTAATGTTGGCCCTGTATGTCCAGGGCTAGTAAAATGGCCGGGGAAGTTATTCCACCTGAGGGGGGCCAGGGGGACATTTCCTGCAGCCCGACCCTGGCCTTCAAAGGCTGGATTGGGGGTCGGGCTGTGGGGAATTTGCAGTTTTGGTTGGAGGCCTGCATCACAGCTTTTAAATGGAGCCACTGTGCCATGGCAACATGACATCATGGTGCCACGACTCTATTTAAAAGCCTGACTGAGCTATCTGGGCAGTTCCTGTACGTGCAAGCCGGGACTGAATCGCAGTCCCGGCCTGCATGAACAGGCCTGATTGCGATTCTGATCCCATGGGACTAGACGTGCCCCGCGGATCAGAATCGTGACCCCATTTGTACGTCCAGGTCAGCCCGGACATACAAAGGGGCTGGACGTGCGGGACGGAATCGGGCAGTATGGGTCTGCCTGGGGGGCCGAGAGAGATTTGTGCACCTTGGACACTGTATAAATGATGGGTATTGTTGGATATTGTACACACAAAAAAAATGCTTCATTCACAGTAAACCACCCTGCCTGGAGTGCATCTGTGACCATCAATTGTATTCTTGTGCACAAACCCGGAGTAGGGTCTTCAAATAAAGGTTGATAATAAGTAGTATCCTGAAGTTGTGACAATAAGCCATTATAATACATTTCTGAAGTCTGAACCACAACTGCATTACCCTTGTCAGCACCTCTAATAGTCAAGCGATGGTCAATAACTAATTGCCCTGGAAATGTTGGACTAATGACCTGTAAATGATGACTCCAAAATATTCAAATCCTGTAGAACCAAATTTTGAAAAGTAGATAGATATAACAGGGGCAATAGGGCTAGGTGGAATTCACTTAGAAGGTGGACGTACCACTGAACCATTTGGTCAGCAAAGAAATGTGTAACCTATAACTTCCTAAAAACTTTGTACAGGAACACCCTCATTTTAAACTGGTCATATCTAACTGTTGGTATAAAAGATAAACCCAACTCCAAAACACTTTGTTGGGCTGGTGTTAATGACAGTCCGGTAAGGTTGATGCTGTTGATTCTGTCTGGACTGTAACCACGTGGTTGGAGAAATCAACTTCCTAAGAATTTGAGATTAAAATTGAATTATTCTATATTCAGGTAAAAAGTGGTTATTTGTTGAAAGGATGGATCAGGATTAATGTTGGCTAACTTGGTCTGGAGTTTATTTGAGTGGTGAATGGCACTTGAGAGACCATTAAATAGGACGGATGAAGGCTGGGTTGATGTTTTATGAAATAGTCAAGGTGAACTGCTGGGCATCTGGGCAGCAGCAGAATGGGATAGTGTTGATGGCGGAGGATCACATTTCTGTGACAACGGCAACAACACCAAACTTAAACTGCACGGACGAAAGGCCCGGCAATCTACTTCTGTATCTTGCCATGAAAACCCAATGGATAATTACAACAAAACAAATTGTGCTATAGTGCTGGAAGATGAGACCCCCAGGTCGGAAGGCACTCAACTAGCTACTGGGGAAGAGCTGAAGACTTCTCAGAGTAAAGCCAGCATTTATGATGTGGTTGGATCAAAGCCCTCGGGACGTCTGATAGCTGATGTAGCTGCGCATGAAATGAGAGTCAGAAGCTGTAAAGATGTCTTACGCATTGGAACATGGAACGTACAAAGCATGAACCAAGGGAAGTTGGAGGTGGTCAAGAATGAAATGGAACATGTACAACTTGATCTGTTGGGTGTCAGCGAACTGAAATGGACTGGCATCAGGCACTTTGCATCAGATGATCACATGGTCTACTATGATGGAAATGAAAGACAAAGAAGAAATGGTGTTGTATTTATAAAAAAGAAGAAACTTGTAAGAACTGTAATGAAATAGAATGCAGTCAGCGAACGCTTAATCTCTATTCGTCTACGAGGAATGCCTATCAACACAACTATAATTCAAGTATATGCCCCAACAACAGCTGCAGAAGAGAATGAAATTGAAGAGTTCTACGAACAAGTACAAGCTGAAATTCAGAAAACATGCAAACAGTATATCCTGATAGTCATGGGTGACTGGATTGCAAAAGTTAGCAACATAGAAGAAGGCAAAGTAGTTGGAAAATATGAATTTGGCAACAGAAATGAAGCTGGAGAAAGACTGATAGAATTCTGCAAGACCAACGATCTATTCATCTCAAACACCTTTTTCCATCAACACAAGTGGCGACTGTACATCATGAACTTCACCCAATGGATTGTATAAAAATCAATACATCTGTGGAAGTCAACGATGGAAAGGTTCTATAACATCAACAAAGACAAAACCTGGAACTGACTGCTACAGATCATCAACTACTAGTATGCAAACTCAAGCTAAAGTTGAAAAAGAGCAAACCACTCATGAATGCAGCAAAATATGACCTTGAGAATATACCACTGGAATTTAAAGACTGCCTGCAAAATCGATTTGCTGCTTTAGATACAAATGACAGAGCTCCAGAAGAGTTATGGAATGACATCAAGAAGGTTGTGTTGGAAGAAAGCAAGAAGTCTCTACAAAAGGTGAAAAAGCAAAAACAGCCAAAATGGATGATGGAAGAAACTCTGAAAATTGCCCAGAAACGCAGAAAAGCTAAAGCCAGAGGAGAAAGAAAGACAATAACAGAACTCAACAGAGATTTCCAACGTGCAGCAAGACAGGACAAGGAAAAGTACTACAACGACGCATGCAAGGAAATAGAAGCAGAAACTATTAGGTGAAGAACAAGATTGGCTTTCCTAAAGCTACGAGAGTTAAAGAAAAAGTTCCAGCCTCGAATTGGAATGTTACAAGATGCTCAAGTTTCTATGTTGAATGATGCTGAGAAGATCAAGAAAAGGTGGAAGGAATATACAGAGTTTTTATATGATAAAGATCAAGTGGACCAACAGCCGTTTCAACCTGTACCTTTTGATCGGGAACCATTGGTGATGAAAGAAGAAGTTAAAGCAGCATTGAAAGCCTTATCAAAGAACAAAGCACCAGGCATTGATAGCATTCCCATAGAAGTATTACCGCAATCTGATGCAGCTGTTACTGTACTTACAAGGCTCTGCCAAGAAATATGGAAGACAACATCATGGCCAACTGACTGGAAAAGATCTGTGTTTATACCAATACTAAAGAAAGGTGATCCAACTGACTGTGGAAATTATCGCACAATCGCTCTGATTCCACATGCCAGCAAGATTCTACTGAAGATTATTCAAAAGAGACTACAACCATACCTGGAACAAGAACTACCTGAAGTGCAAGCAGGGTTCAGGAAAGGGCGAGGAACGAGAGACATCATTGCAGATGTGAGATGGATCCTTGAAAAGACCAAAGAATACCAAAAGAATATCTATTTGTGCTTTATCGACTATAGCAAGGCATTTGACTGTGTAAACCATGAGAAACTCTGGGCCACATTAAGAAGCATGGGTATACCAGAACACCTGATCATACTCTTGCACAATCTGTACATTGATCAAGAAGCAGCAGTTCGAATGGAACAAGGAGAAACAGAATGGTTTAAAATAAGCAAAGTTGTAAGACAAGGCTGCATACTTTCCCCCTACCTGTTTAATTTATATGCAGAACAAATCATCAGAGAAGCAGGATTGTATGAAGACAACAGAGGTGTGAAGATTGGTGGAAGACTCATCAACAACCTTCGCTATGCTGATGATACCACATTACTGGCTGAAAGTGAAGATGATCTGAAACATTTGCTTCTCACAATCAAAGAACATAGTCTCAAAATGGGCCTGCACCTTAATGTAAAGAAGACAAAGATCATGACAACTGACATAATCAGCAGGTTCATCGTTGTAGGAGAAGAAATTGAAATCGTATACAACTTTAACCTACTTGGATCAACTATCAATAAAGAAGCAACAAGCAGTCAAGAAATCAGATGACGCATTGCTCTTGGCAGAATGGCTATGAAAGACCTAGATAAGATTCTCAAGAGCAGAGATGTCTCTCTCCATACAAAGATTCGACTTGTTCAAGCCATGGTATTTTCAATAACATCATATGGATGTGAAAAAGATAGGAAGAAAATTGATAACTTTGAATTATGGTGTTGGCGGCGAATACTGTGTATACCATGGACTGCCCAAAGCACAAACCAGTCGGTACTAGAGGAGATCAAACCTAAGCTTTCTTTAGAAGCTCAGATGACAAGACTTCGACTTTCATACTTTGGACACATCATGCGGAGATTGAGATCATTAGAGAAAGACATCATGCTTGGCAAGATAGAAGGTCAGTGCAAAAGAGGAAGGCCAGCAATGAGATGGATCGATACAACAGCAGCTACGGGTACCAGTCTATCAACAATGAGCCGTCTGACTCAAGACCGAACACAATTTAGGATAGCTATCCAGATGGTCACCATGAGTCGACTCCGACTCGACGGTACTTAACAACAACAACAACAAGGTGAACTATGTATTAGGTAGTATAGGTGCATTATTACTATTGCTATATGTAAGCCTGAGAATAATTTAGATTAATTTGGTTATTAGATAAAAATGTTTGATTTATATTTTTCTTGTATTGTAAGATCTAATTGATAAAATAGTAGAATGAGGCTTTGAATGCTATTTTAAAGAAAGTTGAGAGAGGTGACCTTGTCTAACCGAATTAAACATGGATTACTAAAATATTAACGTGTTTTAAGATCTCTGACAAATGAAAAGACGCTGGCAAAAGTCTGACAGTATTGCCAGAGAGAAATGGAAAATTGAGGCTCAGAAATATAATCTTGCATTGCAAGATACCAAAAAAAGCTTACTATGTAATAAAGATTCTAGATAGTAACAACAGTTCTGAAGAACTGTTTAATATAGTTAAATCTTTTAAAACACCTCCTACACAATTCCCTAAAACAGTAAATATTCCTTCAGCTCTACTGTACACTTTTTACTTTAAAGATAGGATTCAGCTGTTAAGGGCAGCTTTACTACCCAAGTACAGCAAGATAATTTGCAAGTTATCTGTTCAGATGAACCAGCCATATTAAATTTGGAATGCTAATGACTTCTGAATCCAAAGTGCGTACTCTTCTTTCACAGTTTTCAAAAGGGGTCTGCATATCTGATTCCTGTCCAGCTTTTTTGTTGAAAAATGTCTTTGCAGAGGTAGTATTAACTTAACAGAGTAACATCGTAAAAGACTGCAAAAAAAGACCTGCATGACCTCTATCCATCTGCCCAGTAAGTTTAAGGTTGTAACTGCCATTCTGTGCAGGTTACTCCCCCTTTTGTTTAAGGTTGTAACCACCACTCTATGCAGGCTATCCTACTTTATAGTTTTTGGAAGTCTGACAGTCATTTAAGTTTTTTTTGTTTTGAGTGGAAGTAGAGATCCTCTGTGTTTATCCTATGCCTTTTTGAATTGTCACTATTTTTCCCCGTTATCTCCACTTGGTGGGCATTCCAAACATCTATAACCCTTTCTGTGAAAAAATATTTATTTATTTATGAAGCTTCTATACTGCGGATCCATCATGACCTCCGTGGTTTACAAATAGCATAAGCCTAAACAAGTAAATAGAAATTGCAGACACAATTACCATAGCATACAAGTATATCACATATCATATACTCGTAATAATATGATTCAATATTACCAGAAATAAAAGCTCTAGCCCCAGTCTAATATTCAAATGCTCTGTGGAAGGGAGAAAACTCACCAATCCCTAACACAAAATTATTTACCAATGCCCTCACAGTGAGCGGAATCGGCCCTGTATGTCTGGGTGCCGGTCCCACCTGCACTCCTCCCCCTCTCCGCCCCTGTCCCCCACAGCACGCACAGCAGCTCTGTGCATCCAGGGGAGACAAGAGGCAGTATACAGTGAAGGCTATCCGCCTTATATAAAATCAGGGCCTAACTGTTTTACATGGAACCATAATAACATCAAACAGAATTTGGTAACTGATAACTATGGTCAATAGACCGTAGCATAATCAAATAACAGTAAATATGTAGACAAAGGTAATGTATTGTCGGGGGAGGTGGAAGGGAGGAGTAAGAGGTGAGAAGGTGATACTTATTGCAAGGAGAATAAGTATCTGGAAGTTTTATTGTTCCATAATGACACACCAGTTAATCCTTGAACTGTTCTTTTAATAGGAATGTTTTGAGTTCTTTTTAGAATTTTGTTAGGTTGTGTGTTTCTCTGATGTTTTTGGGGAGTGCATTCCATAGCTCAGGTGCATACATGGAGAAAGCTCTGTTGCAGGTAGTTTGGTTTACCCGTGTTATTTCCGCTGGCAGGTCCAGTAAGTTCTGGTTAAATCTGCGCTTGTTTCTTTTGGTTGTTGGTGTTTGGAAGAAGAACTTTAGGTATTTACTTGTATATTTTTTAAATCCATTGTTCCTGGGAGGAAGCTTTTTTGATAGGCTTACATAGGGAACTTTTTTGATTTTTTTTTTTTTTTACTTTAGTGTCCCCTTATGGTATTTGTTGTTTGGTGGAAAAGTCCATAAATCATTATTAGAGAGGACCATGGAAATCTACTTCTTATCCCGGGATAAGCAACGTGGAATCTGTGTACCTTTTTGGGAACCTGATAAGCACTTGTGACCTGGATTGGCTACTATCGGAAACAGGATACTGGGTTTGATGGATCTTGGTCTGACTCAGTATGACATCTCTTATGTTCTTATGTTATTTATGCAGGAAGACGCCAGCCTCTGATGCAGATCTTTTGAAACTGCAGTACCAAGTAGGGCATAAAGTTTTACAAGGTACACATGTGCTATTCATTGTAGGAGTTGCAGTATGCAAATGAGTGCCAATCTTCATAGCAGCTGTGATATAATTTTTCTAGAGTTGCCAGAAAATTGGTTACAGTGATGGGGACTTAAATGCATTTTATGTGCATAATCAAAAATGATATTAAAAATTGAACTGAATATCACAAATGACATGAGAATTCAACTAGAGACTATTGATTTACAAGATTTTGGGACCTATGATTCAAGCCATGACCACCATTAAGCAAATGTAGCTGTATCATGTGATTTTATTCTGATGGTCCCCATCTATTTCTATCTATTTCTATATAATTTTTTTTGACCGGAACGATTACACAGGTACACTAAAAAAATTTTTTTTTAAACTGCCTCTAATGTTTCGATTGATTTTTACGTTTTTTGGTGCGCTGAATCCAAATCTGGTAACCAATTTGCTCCATCACGTACAGATGTTTTGCTACATTGGGTTAGCAGTTTGAGGTGAACGTTTCAGATTGAGTGCGATCGAGATAAAAGTTTCTTGGATGAATTCTTTATACTAATTGTTTAGTAGTTATTCAAATAAGAATAAAGAAAATTGTAACAAGGCAGCACATAAGAATAGAGTAATGTCAACAAAACACACTGTGATGGTAGCAAAATTGTCTGCACTTAAAACAGCCACATACATGTGCACAAACATTGAGCATATAAGAGCGAGGTTAGACACAAAGCAAAGCAAAGAAATGTGCAAAAAATGTTGTACAGGTATGTATGTAAGAATAGAAAATGCAAACCGCACCATTGCAATACATGAAGACAAACACCCGATGGTGTGAAAATAAAATTCTAATAAATGAGATCCGACACTGTGGTAATAACTAGCAAATTTTTATTTCAAAGTTTAGTAAAAACACGATATTTGTCAACACAGTTTAGATTTTAAAGTCATTCTTGGGTCAATCAATCTCCTGGTGGGCCCGTTTCTTCTTCCCCCGAATGCTTCTCTTGGTGCGCTGCTTGGCGTATTTTTCATCTGGGGTTTCCCGCAGCAGCAACCAGCAGAAATCAGCCATCATAGTGGTGTTCCATCTTCCTTGGTACCTTCTCTCTGCGTCCTTGATGTCCTGGTGAAACCTTTCACCTTGTTCTTCACTGTACGCCCCCAAGTTTTCGGGAAAGTAGTTCACATGGGAGTGCAAGAAATGGACTTTCAGGCTCATGTTACAGCCTTGTTCTTTGAAGGCATTGAGCATCCTGGCAACAATATCCTTATAGTTCTCATCCCGCCTGTTCCCCAAGAATTTGAGAACAACATCCTTGAAGGAATCCCAGGCTTCTTTTTCCTTCTCAGACATCGTTTCAGCGAATGCTCCATCTGAAATGAGTTTCCTTATATCAGGGCCAACAAACACTCCTTCCTTTAGCTTTGCTTCAGAAAGTCAGGGGAACTTTGAGCAAAGGTACCGAAAGCACTCACCATCTTTTGGAAGGGACTTGATGAATTGCTTAATGAGACCCAACTTAATGTGGTGAGGTGGTAATAGAATTTTATCACGAGGTACCAAGCTCTCATGAAGAACATTTTTCTCACCGGGTCTCAAATACTCCCGAATTGGCCAGTCTTTTTTCCCCCAGTGTAGGTCGCGGGCCCGGCTATCCCACAAGCAAAGGAAGCAGGGATATTTGGTGAAACCGGATTGCTGCCCTAATAGCATGGATAGAATTTTAAAGTCTCCACAAATCATCCACTTATGCTCATCATAACGAATCTTCTGAAGAATCAGGGCCAAATTCTCGTATTTTTCTTGGAGAATAACAGAGTGAGCAATAGGAACTGAAGCGAATGTGTTGCCATTATGAAGAAGAACACCTTTTATGCTGTCTTTTGACGAATCAATGAACAGCCGCCATTCAGCAGGATCATACTTGAGTTTAAACTTTTCCATCACTCCGTATATATCGTTGCAAAATACCAAATCTTCCTCTTTGCTGAAATACTTCAAAAATTGTGTCTCGCGGTTGCGGTACCAATAAAAAGTTGTTCCTGGTGACAATAGATTTTTCTGTTTAAGCCGAGAACCTAGCAGTTGGGCAGCATCTTTTGGGAGTCCTAAATCCTGGACTGAATCATTCAATTCAGCTTGAGAGAAAAGTTCAGGTTTCGGATCTGGTTCAGTTTTAAACTCGGAAGTACTGGACTCATCGGGAAAAGTCATCTGATGAGTCTCATCATGATCAGAACCGTCCACACAAATATGATCCAAAGATTTTGGTGGTTCAGGCACAGGTACTTCGTTGCTATGAGGCATAGGCCTAATTGCTGAGGGAAGGTTGGGGTAACTTATTACGTTCTTATTTTTTAAGTTGTATCCCTTCACAATGCAAGAGCAAAAATAGCAGTCACTGCTGTGGTCTCTTTGTTCACGCCACATCATAGGTATTCCGAAACGAAATGCTTGTTTTTTACCTTTCATCCATAAGCGTAGATCTTCCTCACATGTCTTGCACACTTTGTGAGGAGCCCACGGTTTGTCTTGATCGCCTAACTTCAAACCGAAATAGGCAAAATATACATTTTTAATAAATGCAGAAATGTTCCTCTGCCGCTTTTTCACGGTATATTCCCCACAACTAAAACAAAAACTGTCCAGAGAGTTGACGCAACCTCTGGCTCTGTGAGCCATCACAAATACACAGCACTGCAAACTACAACTGTAGTGAACCACTTCGGAATAAAGCTGGATTACGACTGAGCAAACAAAAGGTAATAATGAACTTGCAAGAAACTGAAATTTGACAGGAACGTTCATGTCGCAACCACCGTGTTTGAGCGAGCGAACGAGGCGAGGCGAACAGGAAAGAACATGCGCCAGCGCGAGTACTGGATTTAGCCCCCCGCCTCCCAATTGTCGTGTTAATGTATAAAATGAATACAAAACACTCTAAAATATCATGAGGGAGTGTTTCTAGTTAGTTAACCATTACAACCTCTATTTTGGGCCAAGAAAATAAACTGCAGTCGGCTAAAAAGAAATTATGTGAACATTCCTTATATGGGTAAGAAATCTAATTTTGCAAGAAAACGTGACGTAATGGAACATTTAGGCTATTTTTCCTGGATTCAGCACCCCAAAATCTATAGGAATCAGTTGCAAAACTGGAGGCAGTTTTTTGGTAGTGTACCTGTGTTATTTTTTGTGCTTGGTCAAATTCTTTCCAGTCTGGGATTTGTGATTTGTGACTTGTAGTAACTACTCAACACTGAGTTATAGGGCTGGGCATATGACTAAGTGAAATCTATGATGATGCCTGCTTTAAGGTAATAATACATCAGAAACATCTATTGTCTTGAATCTGTCCATCTTTATACATCCTGTTTGTCATACATATCATAAATTTGAATCAACTTGAACCATGGAAAGAGGAAATCTATGAGTTGGTTTTTGGTGATGAACCTGGCAATATTCACAAGGCCCAATACTCTCCTGCTTCTTTTGTGAAGGAGTAGTCTAATGGTTAGAGTGATGGACTGAAAATTGGAGAAGCTAGTCTTCTGACCTGTGATGTTAGTGTGAATTCATAGCTCCTAAGTGTGATTTTGACCATGGGAATCTGACCACTCGCTTTTTTTTTTTACTTGTCTTTGAAAAGTTCAATAAATCACTCAGAAGCAAGTGAATACAGAAACAGAAATATACATTCCATGAGGAAGAAGAAAATAAATCCTATCAGCAACTCAACCAAATACATTAGTTCTCAAAATAAGGCAATAGTACCAAAAACAATAGGGAAAACATAATAAAAGGAAACAAAATAAAATAATCCCAGAACACCCCCCACTTATGTAATCTTCCAGGAGACCTTACAATGTAACTTTTGGTACAATAACCTGGTCCCTTGCCTCCTCTATAGCCACAATAAACTCCAAAAGCTGTCTAGATTAAAAAAAGACATAATTCCTCTCTTCATATACAACCACACGTAACAAGGAATATGCAGCATGAAACTGATCCCCAGGGCTAAAACCCACAACACTTCCTTGACCAGACCTCTTCACTGATTGACACAGACATAAATGACCTAGAATCATTCATAGGCTCATGGAACCGGATAATAAATGCTGCAGCAACATTCAATGAAAAGCATTCTACAAAACACCAAAGATCTCCATGCCCCCCATGGTTCTCTAAGAACCTAGACCAGATCAGAAGAGAACTTAGACATCTAGAAAGTAAATGGAAAAGGTCGCAAGATAGCACTGTCGAGACACAGTTTCGCATCTACCAAAACTAATGCAATAAACTATGTAACAAAGCCCAGAAGGAATACATCACAAACACTCTTATGAAATCGCTAAACCAATCTAGAGAACTTTTCTTGATTGTATCACAGCTGACTATTGATCTCAACACAACTGACACAACAAATGTGAAAATACAAATTGACCCTCAAGTTATGTCAGATTTCTTCCACAGCAAAGCACGACAACGATACAGCACTATGATCCATCGCAGCAAAAGAACGGAACAAACAAACATCATCTGTGGTACAACTTCAACCCAATAAATAACAGCATTAATACCACAACCTCACTCCTCGACCCTTGTCCTGTATCATGGTTAAAAAACTTATGCAACCAATTTGTCCAGACCATTCTACAGATAGTATACACCTCTCTTAAGCAAGGATACCTACCCCCTGTGCTCAAACAAATCTCTATACACCCTATCATAAAAAAGGCCTCTTTAGACAAAGCCCACCCAGGTTCTTATCGTCCAATTGCGAGCTTCCCATTTCTGGCCAAAATAATCAAAAACAGCACACAGGAGAGCAGAGCTCCTGCAGGGATCAGTCAGTACACAGGGAGCAGAAGCAGTGGACGACCCAGTTGCTTAGTGTAAATTCCAAATAGCTTTATTGAAGTGCAAGCAGGGTTCAGGAAAGGGCGAGGAATGAGAGACATCATTGTGGATGTGAGATGGATCCTTGAAAAGTCTAAAGAATACCAAAAGGATATCTATTTGTGCTTTATCGACTATAGCAAGGCTTTTGACTGTGTAAACCATGAGAAACTCTGGGCCACATTAAGAACCATGGGTATACCAGAACACCTGATCGTTCTCTTGCGCAATCTGTACATTGATCAAGAAGCAACAGTTTGAACGGAACAAGGAGAAACAGAATGGTTTAAAATAAGCAAAGGTGTAAGACAAGGCTGCATACTTTCCCCCTACCTGTTTAATTTATATGCAGAACAAATCATCAGAGAAGCAGGATTGTATGAAGACAACAGAGGTGTGAAGATTGGTGGAAGACTCATCAACAACCTTCGCTATGCTGATGATACCACATTACTGGCTGAAAGTGAAGATGATCTGAAACATTTGCTTCTCACAATCAAAGAACATAGTCTCAAAATGGGCCTGCACCTTAATGTAAAGAAGACAAAGATCATGACAACTGGCATAATCAACAGGTTCATCGTTGAAGGAGAAGAAATTGAAATTGTGAACAACTTTAATCTACTTGGATCAACTATCAATAAAGAAGCAACAAGCAGTCAAGAAATCAGACGACACATTGCTCTTGGCAGAATGGCTATGAAAGACCTAGATAAGATTCTCAAGAGCAGAGATGTCTCTCTCCATACAAAGATTCGACTTGTTCAAGCCATGGTATTTTCAATAACATCATATGGATGTGAAAGCTGGACAGTGAAAAAGATAGACAGGAAGAAAATTGATGCCTTTGAATTATGGTGCTGGCGGCGAATACTGTGTATACCATGGACTGCCCGAAGAACAAACCAGTCGGTACTAGAGGAGATCAAACCTAAGCTTTCTTTAGAAGCTCAGATGACAAGACTTCGACTTTCATACTTTGGACACATCATGCGAAGAGAGAGATCATTAGAGAAAGACATTATGCTTGGCAAGATAGAAGGTCAACGCAAAAGAGGAAGGCCAGCAATGAGATGGATCGATACAATAACAGTAGCCACGGGTACCAGTCTGTCAACAATGAGCCGCCTGACTGAAGACCGAACACAATTTAGGATAGCTATCCAGAGGGTCGACATGAGTCGACTCCGACTCGACGGCACTTAACAACAACAAAAGAAAGGTTAGATATGATTGGCATCTCCAAGCCCTGGTGGAAGGTGGACAACTATGACACCTGGGTATAAACTATATCGCAATGATAGCGCACAACCCTTCCACCAATTTGAGCTACCCTATGTTAGAGAGTGCATTGAGTCACATAGGATTAAGTTTTGCAAGAAATAAAATACACCTTTGAATTGCTATGGAGGTCAGAGAGGCTGTTGTCAAAAAAGCATTTTTCAGGAAAAGGAGCCAAATGACTAACACAGGAAACAGCATAAGCATTGGCAAGTTAGATGCAAGGCACTGGTAAGGCAGGCAAAGAGAGAATTTGAAAAGAAGCTTGCTGTGGAAACAAAAATGCATAATAAAAATGTTTTGCATTTGCATTTCTGGTTGCCTTATCTAAAATATATAGCAGAACTGTAAAAGTTATATTAAAGAGCAACAAAACATATGTATGAATGGCATACTTAAGAAGAGCTAGACAGGTTAGGCCTCTTCAGTTACAAGAAAACAACTGAAAGGGTTTGTACATGGAGCAGTGGGTACACCCCTAAACAAAGGCATGGGGAGGAATGACCTGCATGGAGCGGCAGGTGCACATACTCCTGCCACCTTGCTGGGCAGACTAGATGGACCATACTGGTCTTTATCTGCCGTCATATACTATGTTACTATGTTTTCAAGTACATTCGTAGCAAAAATTCTGTGAGAGGGTCTGTTGGGCCATTGGATGATAGTGGGGTAAATTGGGCGTTAAGGGAGGACAAGGCCATAGCGGAAAGACTGAATGGATTCTTTGCTTCAGACTTTACTGAAGAAGATATAGGAAGGCTACCCATGCCTGAAATAGTATATAAAGGTGATATAGCGGAAGAATTGAAAGAAATATTGATAAACCGGGAAGATGTATAACAACTATTTGATAAACTGAAGCGTAGCAAATCCAAAGGTGTTGAAAGAACTGAAAGATGAGATTGCAGACCTACTATTAGTAATCTGTGAACTATCATTAAAATCATCTGTAGTTCCAGAAGATTGGAGAATGGACATTGTAATGGCAGTTTTTAAAAAGAGTTCCAGGGGTGATCCAGGAAACTACAGACCGGTGAGCCTGATGTCAGTACCGGGCAAAATGATAGAAACCATTATAAGGAATAAAATTAATGAACATGTAGATAGCTATGGGTTAATGGGAGAAAGCCAACATGGATTTAGCCAAGGAAATTCTTGTCTTATTAAACATATTTTTTTTGAAGGTGTGAATAAATACGTAGGCAAAGGTGAGCCAGTTGATATAGTGTATCTGGATTTTCAGAAAGCCTTTGACAAGGTCCCTCATGAGAGACTCTTTGCTAAATTAAAATGTCATGGGATAGGAGGCAGTGTACTATTGTGGATCAGGAACTGGTTAAAAGAATGTAGGGCTAAATGGCCAATTTTCTCAAAGGAGAAAGGTGAATAGTGCAGTACCCAGTGATCTGTGCTAGGCTCACTGCTTTTTAGCATATTCATAAATGACCTGGCAATAGGAATAACGACTGTGGTGATCAAATCTGGAGATGACACAAAATTATTCAAGGTTGTTAAAATGCAAGAGGATTGTGAAAAATTGCAAGAAGACCTTGATAAATTGGAAGACTGAACATCCAAATGGCAGATGAAAGTTAATGTGGACAAGTGCAAAGTTTTGCACCTAGGAAAGAATAACCCAAACTATGTTACAAAATTCAAGTTATCACTTTACAAACCACCACCCAGGAAGAAGATTTAGGCATCATGGATAATACATTGAAACTTTCCACCCAGTGTGCAGCGGCAACTAAGAAAGCAAATAGAATGCTAGGAATCATAAGGAAAGGAATGGATAATAAAAATAAGGATATTATAATGCCTTTGTATTCTTCCATGGTGCGAGCACACCTTGTATATTGTGTGCAGTTCTGGTCACCATATCTTAAAAAGGATATAGCAGAATTAGAAAAGGTTCAGAGAAGAGCGACAAAAATGGTAAAGGGGATGGAGTGATGCTCCTTTGAGAAGAAGCTTGAAGGTTTGGTGCTCTTCAACTTGGAAAAGAGACGGCTGAGGGAAGATATGATAGAGTTTTATAAATTAAATGTAGATTGGTTGTATGCTCTATCAAAAAGTAAAGAGACTAGAGGGCACGTAATGAAACTACAATGTAACCTATTTAAGTCTAATAAGAAAAAATATGTTTTTACTCAATGCATAATCAAATTCTGGAATTCATTACTGGAAGATTAGTAAAGGTTATTAATGTAGCTGGGTTTTAAAAAGGGTTTGGACACGTGCTTGGGGGGAAAGGTTCATAAACCATTATTAAATAGGACCTGGGAAATCCACTGCTTACCCTGGGACAAGTATTGTGGAACCTGTGGAACTTATTGGAACCTGCCAGGTTCTTGTAACCTGGATTGGCCACTGTTGGAAACAGGATACTGGGCTTGATGTACCTTGATCTGACCCAGTATGGCATGTTTTATATTCTTATGTAAATTCTACTTTTAATGTATGTCATTTATGACTCTGCACCTCTATATATTTCATCACTTATTTCTCTTTGGTCTTCTTTCCAGAAGCTTTGCTTTTGCTGTCAACATTGTTCTGACTTTTGCTTTTCAGTCATGTGCTGTCTCTCATTTCATCTTATTTTTCTGGTCCATACTGTTGGAATTGACGCCTAGGAAAAAGTGTCCTATTGAGTAACACAGAAGGCTCATTTAGAATGCTATAGTAAAATACAACATTCTTTTTTCCACGGGAAAAAGAGCAGAGCAAAATAATAAAAGGAAAGAACTTTGATTCAAATTTATCGTCTCCCATTAGGTGATTCACACCCACTCTTCAACAGTTGTTACCATATGCATGCATAATTGCTCATTACTGTTAAATATTGCTAGCAATGTATAAATAACACATTCAAAATAGATTTGACACCTGGCAAATGCTTGTCCCAGTTACAGCCCATTTAAGTAGTTCTTATTTTTCCCTATGGAAAGATGATATTCACTCAGTAAATACACAAGTCCATCAGAAACCTTATAACCCACACTATTATTACTTTTTTTTTGGACCGATACAAATCCAGAACATGTTATTAAAACTTAATGTTTCTTTATGGTCCTTTTTACTCTTTTATTTAGACAGTTTTGTATACCACCTTATCCTTCAATCAAAGTGGTTACAACACACTTGGGGGATACATTTAACACAAGAGGATATGAGACACATACACTAATACTTACAAGGAACATGGGCAATGGAGGGTTGGGTGGCTTGCCCAAGACCACAAGGAGCACCTGTGGGACTAGAAACCCCAGTCCTTCTGGCCCAAGGTTGTTATCCTCTAGTGGGATTTGAGCCCCCAACCTTCTAGCCTGAAGTACCTTGCCCTAATCACTAGGCCACTCCTCCACTCTTTTACTGAAATAGTTACTAATAAGAACATAAGAAATGCCATACTAGGTCAGACCAAGGTCTATCAAGCCCAGTATCCTGTTTCCCACAATGGCCAGTCCATGTCACAAGTACCTGCTAGGTTCCCAAAAAGGTACACAGATTCCACGCTGCTTGTATATATTCTGTAATGATACACAAATCACGCCCTATACCCAGTGCATCCGAATATAAACATAAGCTGCTGAAGCCATGCTATCAATATTGCTGCCCAATGCTGTGTCTCGAACATCAATAAATATTATTCGGTTCTGCATCAGGACACATCTTTTTTACTTATGTGTATGCTCCACTGTCTATCCAAAAACTATACTTTACTCAACAGACTTCCTCAAAAGCATAAGATCTGCTATTGTAAATCTCCTTGCAACTTCAACATGGTTGCCACATAGTAGGTATAGAAAGGGTGCTTGTGGTGGGCCAAAAAGAGTGTTGGTGATAGGATTGAAAGAGTGTGGGTGGTGGCTAAAAGCCATGGATGCAGTGTCAGCATGGATTGCACTGGTCCTACAGGCGGAGGCCCACAGAGAACACTGGAGGGAGAGAAGAGGGCATCCCTACCAGAGGGTGTACCAATCCAGGGTCCAAATTCTGGACCTTATTTTAAAACGCTCTCTACTGCCCTTCACAAACATCAAGGTGGTTTATAATAGTTGCTATAATAAAATACGTTAAAAGACTTAAGTAAAAAATAAAGCGATATGCATAAAAAGTAAAAGACTTAAGAGTACATGGAAGATGACTGATACATTATAGTTAACCTAACTAGGAAAGTTGAAATAACCAGAGAAGACCCCATCCCCCCAAAATAGCCATGTGCTAAGATGATGCTATAGCCTGAATCAAGGGAATACTAGATGTCCTGAAAGGCCAAGAAAGTAATAGGTTTTATTTATTACACAGGTTTTTTATACAGCTTTATCATTTCAGTCAGAGCAGTTTACATTGTAACTTAAGCTTGGTACGTGACTTGCCTAAGGCCACAAGCAGTGTTGGTGGGAAATGAACTCTGATTGCTTGATTCTTAAGCCATTGCTCTAACCACTAGGCTACAAGAGCAGTTTCAAGTTTGGGAAGTGAGGTTTCAAGGTGGATATATTGAGCAATGTCTGATCCGGTTCAGATTTGATAAGGTGGCTGTATACCAGCTATGTCAGGAGCTGGATCCCTCCTTCACTCTGCCACACAGAGAAGTCGGCCCATTTCAGTGCACCTCAAGATCGCCACAGCCCTTGCATTCCTTCAACAAACAGCCGGCTGGAGTTTTGCTCTTTGGATTTTCAAATCTTGGGCTTATGTCCCCTGATGCAGATAAGTTTATTTTCCTTATCAAAACACAATATTGTGTCGGGTTGGGGTTTACTAATGGTTAGAGTATGAAGATGTGGTATATACACTTTTTCATGATAGGATAGATTGTGGACCTATGATGAATATCGAGCATATTAGTACTGGCCCTTGGAGGCTAATATACTAGAGGGTCCTTCTGGGCCTCTGTTAAGCTCAAATTTATTTGAGGTCCATTATAAGCTGAATTATAGTTTTTTGGTATCTTGTTTCTTTTTTGGCTGTTGATATACTCAGATTTCGTTATAGGCCTTTTTATTTTATCTAGTGGGCAAGCAGCATTGGTGCCAGAAAGGAGGGCCAGTATAGTTCACTGGAGGGAGAATAGACAGTGGTAATGGGGACCTGGGTCAAATTTCACTACCATGCCACACAATGAAGCGGCAGGACATCCCCTCAAACCATCACCTTGCAGCAAGTAAAAGAACTGGACCACATGACATCAGTGCAGGGAAGAAGGCAGTCATGGACAGCCACCGTGCCTATACCATAAATTTTGTCATGGGGGGGCACATGCAGGTGGGATCCACAGCATAGCCATTGTGAACATGCATTTTGCCAGCCACTTCTGTACAATATTCTGATTCTCCCAGTCAGCAGCAGCTGCTCCCTTTGCAGGCTATCCCTGCTACTGTGTAACTGTGCACAGCAATATGCCCATCTATCTCTGCTGCCTCGAATTGAGAAAGACTGTCTGCACCATCATTAAATGGGAGGAGAGAGGGGGTGTGCTTCATGAGCATGGCTGGCCGCATCCACAACCACTCATGAACTAAAAGCTGCATGGGACTGGGCCTCTCAAAGATGTCAGCAAAGATGTAAAGGGGACAAGAGACAGCTATGTCCATCACCACAAGCACTGACCCATTATGTCCTCTCTGCTAACATCCCACCTCCAGTCTGGCAGCCTCCCTGTTGCCATGGAGGAAAGAAGTCACGTGACAGGAGAGCATCACCCTGGTGTGGCATTAAGTGATCCTGTTGCTAGGATCAGGTGATGTAAAACCATCTCGCACCAAGGAGGTTTCTCCAGGGCCATATCCTCATGAGGGAAGGGTTAGGACAGCTATTATAACTGATGATTCAATCATTAGACATGTAGATAGCTGGGTGGCTGGTGGACATGAAGATCACCTGGTAACATGCCTGCCTGATGCGAAGGTAGCAGACCTCATGTGCCACCTAGACAAGGTTTTATATACAGTAGTGCTGGGGAGGAGTCTGCTGTCTCGGTACATGTTGGTACCAATGACATAGGAAAGTGTGGGAAGGAGGTTCTGGAGGCCAAATTTAGACTTTTAGGTAGGAAGTTGAAATCCAGAATTTCCAGGGTAGTATTCTCAGAAATGCTTCCCGTTTCATGTACAAAACCTAAAAGGCAGGCAGAACTTCAGAGTCTCAGTGCGTGGATGAGACAATGGTGCAAGGAAGAGGGTTTTGGATTTGTTAGGAATTGGGCAACATTCTGATAAAAGGAGGTGCTTTTCTGAAGGGATGGGCTCCATCTTAAACGGGTGGAACCAGGTTGTTGGCATTAATCTTTAAAAAATAGATAGTGTAGCTTTTAAACTATATAATAGGGGAAAGCCAATAGTCGCCCAAGAGTGCAAGGTTCGGAAGGATGTATCCTTGCAGGATACTAGCAAAAGACCAAAGTTAGGGCATCTTAACAGAGAAGTTCCAATAAAGACAAAAGTAACCCAATGCTCTTAAGTACAGAACAGAGAGAGCTTAAAGATTCCAAATTACCCCTGTCTACCAATAGCCAGATTAATATGAATAAAATACATCTAAAATGCTTTAATGCAAATAATAGAAGTTTAAAAAATAAGATGGGAGAGTTAGACTATTTAGCACTAAATGAGATGTTATATTTGACTCATTTATTTATATTCTCTTATATACCATGCTATTCTGCATCAGTGTGTTTTACATTGAACAAACTGAAATTACATTGAATAGGGCATTATAACTTGGAGATAACTATTTTACAGGGAACATGGGCAATGGAGGGGTAAGTGGCTTGCCCAAGACCACAAGGAGCACCTGTGGGACTAGAAACCCCAGTCCTTCTAGCTCAAGGTTGCTGTCCTCTAGTGGGATTTGAACTCCTGACCTGAAGTACCTTGCCCCAACCACTAGGCCACTCCTCCACTCCACTCATATCTCAGGAGCCTGGTGGAAGGAGGAGTGGCCTAGTGGCTGGGGCAAGTACCTCAGGCCAGAAGGTCAGGAGTTCAAATCCCACTAGAGGACAGCAACCTTGAGCTGGAAGGACTGGGTTTCTAGTCCCACAGGTGCTCCTTGTGGTCTTGGGCAAGCCACTTACCCCTCCATTGCCCATGTTCCCTATAAATAGCTATCTCCAAGTTATAAAGCCCTGTTCAATGTAAACTGCCTTGATATTATGAAAGGTGGTATGTAAGAAATGTTAAATAAACCAATGGGACACTAGGGTGCAAATAATATTGCAATGATAGAGTAGATCAAATTGGTAGAGGAGTTGCACTCTATGTTAGAGAGGGCATTGAGTCACACAGGATTAATGTTTTGCAGGAAATTCCATGTAAAAAGGGGAAGGGGATGGTAGTGGGGGTGTACTGTCAGGCCAGAATGAACAATGGATGATGAAATTCTCAAAGAAATCAGGGAAGCTAACAAAAGTTATAACACAGTAATAATAATGGGTAATTTCATTTTCCCTAGTATCGACTGGGTCAGTGTCACGGCAGTAAATGCTAAGGAGATAAAGTTTCTAAGTGAAACAAATGGCTGCTTCTTAGAGCAGTTGGTTCATGAACTGACAAGAGGGGAAACCATTTTGGACCTAGTCCTTAGTGGAACACAATATCTGGTGCAAGAGATAAGAGTGTTGGGGTCACTTGGCAATAGTGATCATAACATGGTTGCATTTGATTTAATAAATGGAGGAAGTACAGCAAGGAAATCCAGAGTACTGCCTTTTAACTTTCAAAAGGGAGACTATGATAAAATGAGGAAAATAGTGAAGACAAAAACTAAAAAAAGCAGCTGCAAAGGTTAAAGATTTACGTCAAGCATGGCCATGGTTTAAAAATACTGTCTTGGAAGCCTAGACCAACTGTATTCCATGCTATAAGAAAAGTGGAAGGAAGTCCAAAAAACTGCCAGCATGGTTTATAGGTGAGGTCAGAGAGGCTGATGTAGCCAAAAAATGCATGTTTCAGGAAATGGATAAAGAAGCCAAATGACAAAATTGAAAACAATATAAACACTGGCAAGTTAGATGCAAGGTATAGATAAGGGAGGCAAAGAGAGAAATTGAAAAAAAAGCTTGCTGTGGAAGCAAAAGTGCATAATAAAAACATTTTCAAGTACATTTGTAGCAAAAAAACCTCTAAGAGAGTCAGCTGGGCCATTAGATGATAGAAGGGTAAAAGGGGCACTGGGAGGGAACAAGGCCATAGCGGAGAGACTGAATGAATTCTTTGCTTCAGTTTTTACTGAAGAAGAGATAGGGAAGTTACCCATGCCTGAAATGGATATTTAAAAGTGATGCATCAGAAGAATTGAAAGAAATATCGATAAACCGGGAAGATGTATTACAACTATTTGATAAGCTAAAGCGTAGCAAATCACCTGGACTGGATGGAATACATCCGAAGGTGTCGAAAGAACTGAAATATGAGATTGCAGACCTACTATCAGTAATCTCTGAACTATTCTTAAAAACATCTTTAATATCCAAAAATTGGCAAATGGAAATACAACGCCAATATTTAAAAAGGGGTCCAGGGGTAATCTGGGACGCTACAGACTGGTGAGCCTGATGTCAGTACCATGCAGAATGGTAGAAACCATTATAAAGAGCAAAATTACTGAACACATAGATAGTCATGGTTTAATGGGAGAAAGCCAATATGGTCTTAGCCAAGGAATGTCTTGTTCTATAAATCTGTTATTTTTTTGAAGGTGTGAATAAACAGGTAGACAAATGTGAGTCATTCGATATAGTGAACTGGGATTTTCAGAAAGCCGTTGACAAAGTCCCTCATGATATACACTCAGCGAAATTAAAAAGTCATGGGATAAGAGGCAGTGTACTATTGTGGATCAGTAACTGGTTAAAAGATAGAAAGCAGAGGATAGCGCTAAATGGTCAATTTTCCCAATGAAGAAATGTGAATAGTGGAGTATTTATTTATTTATTTTTTTTATTTATTTCAATTTTTTATATACCGCGCTATTTACAATCAGCACGGTTTACAGAGAACCAAAGACCAGAACAACAGGCTGCTCGGTTTTACATAAAACAGGAAGATAAACTTGGATACGATAAACTTGGATAATATGGGGAAAAAACTATATACATAGAATATCGAACTGTTAATTCGATCACATGAGAGAGGTATTTACGTAAAATCATCAATAGTGCTTGGGAAAGGAGGGAATGTGGTTAAGTTTGTAGTGAATATTTTGCACTTTATGTAGGGTAGTATTTGATGAATAGGTTATGTTTGAGGGCCTTTCTGAATTGGATTATGTCAGTTATGGCACGAATTTCGGGTGGTAGGGAGTTCCAGTGTTTTGGGGCGCAAAACATGAAGGCTCTGTTCGCTGTTGATCGGCTACAAGTTGTTATGGCCTTCGGCATTATTAGGGTGTTTATCGCTATTTGTCTTCTGGATCTAGTTGGTGGTAATGTTTGTGTGAGATCAGTTAGTGAGTTTGCAGACAAACCATGGATGGCCTTGTATGTGAGAATTTGGGTTTTGAATATGAGCCTGCCTTGTATCGGGAGCCAGTGAAGCTGTTTGAGGATTGGTGTTACATGATCACTCCTGGACGCTCCTTGTAGAATCCTTGCAGCAGTATTCATGGCAAGTTGAAGAGAACTTAGGGTGGATTGTGGGAGACCTTGTAGAATTGAATTGGTGAAATCGAAATGCGGTAAGATGAGTGCTTGGAAGATGGTTCTAAAATCGTCTGGGTCCAGTAATGAGCGTAGATGCCTGAGTGTGCGTATTTTGAAGTACACAGCTTTTGTAATATTGTTTACGTGTGTTTTCATATTGAGACGGTGGTCCAGCGTGACTCCAAGGTATCTTATTGTTTCTTTGGTGGATAGATCAGCTCCTCTAACACTTATATGTGAAGGTGGAATGAAGTTAGGGTCTCTCGTAACAAAGAGAACCTCAGTTTTCTTGTGTTGGATGCGGAGGTTCTGTGAGAGAAGCCATTCTGATACTGCATTGAAGCAATTTATTATGGGCAGTAGATCTAATTGCATTGTAGAAAATGGCATATAAAGTAGGATATCATCTGCATATGTCATACATTTCACGTTGAATGATCTGATGATATTGCAGATAGGCTGCATGTAGATGTTAAACATGAGAGATGAAAGAGATGACCCTTGTGGCACACCTTGTTTTTGATGGAAGAGATTTGATTCTCCTGTTGCAGATTTTACATATTGCATTCTGGTGTCCAGGTAAGATTTACACCATTCCAGTGCTGAACTACCGATGCCTTTTTCCTTCAACCGTGTAATGAGTATCTCGTGATTTACCGAATCAAACGCTGCTGCTATATCTAAGAAGATTAGCACAACGCCTTGGCGGATGTTGTCTATGCTGGTGAGTATGTTATTGAGGAGGGTGGTGAGGAGTGTTTCAACTCCATGATGTTCTCTGAAGCCATGTTGAAAGTAGTCGAGAGGAGCTGTGGAATCTATGTGGTCTTGAATTTGGCGTTGCACCTCTTTTTCAAAAATGTTTGCTAGGAGGGGAATGCTAGCAATAGGCCTGTATGAGTCAGCCCTTTTTGGGTCTAGTTTGGTTTTTTTTAATAGTGGTCTGATGGATGTGAGCTTTAGAGCAGATGGGAAGGATCCAGTTGTAAATGAGAGGTTCATGATTCTTGCAATGAACGGGCTAAATGCACTTCTAAGGTCCTTTATCCAGAAGGCTGGGCAAGGATCGGTTTGAGCGGTGGAGGTATTGAGTGAGGAGATTGTGTCTTCAATTTGTTTAGCTGATGGTGCGGAAAGTGATGCTAAGGTGTTTTGGCAGGTTGTTTCTTGGATATCTGTTTTCTGTAGCTCATCCGTCTGTAGAAGTTTAGATTGCAAGTAATCAGCAAATTCTTGTGGGTGAATATCATATTTTTGTTCTGATGATGGTTCATTTGATAGTGATTTTACTAGGTTGAAAAGATCACGAGGTTTGTTTAATGATCTTTTGAGCATCTCTGTGTGATACTGCTTCCTCTTGGTTGTGATTGCTTCATGGTGAGTTGCTAAATAGAGATTGTAGGCTGTATGATCATCAATGGCCAGTGATCGGCGCCAGCGTTTTTCGAGTCTTCTAAGGTGCATAAGAGAATATCACAGATCGGGAGAGAACCATGGAGCGGATGTTCTTTTCCTTGATGTGTTGTTTTTGTGTGGTAGAATAGCAATGGCATTGAGGCTGTTATTCCAGGCTTCAATTGCTTCTTCCAGGTTGAGTGTTGTATTGTTGAGGAGTGGTTGGGTATTTGTCATTATAAAATCCTTATTGAAGGGCCGAAAGCCTCTTGATGGGGCTCTTGGTGTGTTGTCAAGGTTTCTGTTGTTTAGGGAATGAGTGTCCAATGGGAATGAGTGTCCAATGGGAATGAGTACCACAGGGATCTGTGCTGGATCCGCTGCTTTTTAACATATTCATAAATGACCTGGAAATGGAAATGAGTGAGGTAATCAAATTTGCAGATGACATAAAATTCTTAAAGGTTGTTAAAACGCAAAAGGATTGTGAAAAATTGCAAGAGGACCTTGATAAATTGGAAGACTGAATGTTCAAAGGGCATATGAAATTTAATGTAGACAAGTGCAAAATTATCCTTCTAGGAAAGAGCAACCCAAACTATGGTTACATGACACAAGGTGCCACATTAGGAACCACCACCCACAAAAAAGATTTAGGCATCATAATGAATAACAAGTTGAAATCCTCCGCCCAGTGTGCAGCATCATTCAAGAAGGCAAATAGAATGCTAGGAATCATAAGGAAAGGAATGGAGAATAAAACCAAGGATATTATAATGCCTCTGTATCGTTCCATGGTGCGACTGCACCTTGAATTTTGTGTGCAATTCTGGTTGCCGTATCTTAAAAAGAATATTGTGGAATTAGAAAAGATACAGAGAAAAGCCACCAAAATGGTAAAGGGGATGGAAGGATACCCCTATGAGGAGAGGCTTAAAAGGTTAGAGATCTTCAACTTGGAAAAGAGACGACTGAGGGGAGATATGATAGAGGTCTATAAATTAATAAATGGAGTAGAATGGATAAACGTAGATTGATTGTTTACACCATCAAAAAGTAGAAAGATTAGGGGACATGCGATGAAGCTACATTGTAACTTGTTTAAGACTAATAAGAGTAAATATTTTTTCACTCAATGCGTGATCAAACTCTGGAATTTGTTACCGGAGGATGTAGTAAAAGCTGTTAATGAAGCTGGGTTTAAAAAAGGTTTGGACAAGTTCCATGAGGAAAGGTCCATAAACCATTATTAAAGAAGACTCGGAATATCCAAGCATTGTGGAACCTGTGCGTCTTTTTGGGAACCCACTAGGTGCTTGTGACCTGGACTGGTCAGTGTTGGATACAGGATACTGGGCTTGATGGACTTTGGTCTGACTCAGTATGACATCTCTTATGTTCTTATATCTTGCAGGTGACTGAGGATATACACTAGGGAGCTGGCTCATGACTCCGATAGTGGCACCCAGTAATGAGACAGTGGAGCAATATAATTGGTCCCACAGGACCACCACATCACAGATGTTTAGCAAATTGAAATGTCGTTTCAGTTGCTTGGACAGATCTGAAGGAGAGCTACTATACAACCCCACAAGGGTTTGCAAGATATTCATGGTGTACTGCATGTTGCAGAACCTTGGACTGAAGAGGCTACAACCCATGCTACTACTACTACTACTGAACATTTGTATAGCGCTACAAGACATACATAGTGCTGCACAGACACATGTAAAAGATGGTCCCTGCTCATCAGAGCTTACAATCTAGTCAAGACAGGCAACACAATAGCTGTAGACATGGGAAACATCTAGGGGGAATGGTAAGGAAACACAAAGGAGATCAGGTGAATCAAGATCCGAAAGTGGCAGCAAAGAGGTGAGTTTTCAGCCTGAATTTGAAAAGGGTCAGAGAAGGCGCCTGACATACAGACTTAAGTAGTTTGTTCCAGGCATAAGGAGCAGTAAGGTGAAAGGAGAGAAGTCTGGAGTTAGCAATAGAAGAGAAGTGCACAGATAGAAGTGATTTGCCAGAAGAGCAGAGTTCCCATGGAGGAGTGTAGGGAGAGATAAGAGAGAAAAAGTAGTGAGGAGCTGTAGAGTGAATGAACGTATAGGTCAGCTGGAGAGGTTTGAACTGGATGCGGAAATGGATAAGGAGCCAATTAAGTGACTTGAGAAGAGGGGTAATATGAGCATGAGGAGACTGGTGAAAGATTAGCCGCACAGCAGAGTCTTGAACAGATTGAAGGGGAGAGAGATGATTCAGCTGTAGAGCAACCAGTAGAGTCTGATATGATAGAGGGTCTGGCCCTGCAGCCATGAGGAGATGGAGCAGCCATACAGGCAAAATGTACAGCCGGAAACAAGCTCATCCAGAGACATTTCATGTGTTGATATGTGTTTTATTGACCATTGGAGCAAAAGCAAATGCATGGGGTAGCTTTCCCCATGCTGCCCCCCCCATCAACCCCACTGCACACGCATGCTGCACACTTGACACCATCACGTAGATCCCACTCTCACTATCACTTTCCCAGTCACATCAAACTATCTAAGCCACAACAACCAACCAATGGCCACCCTTCCACTGCACAGCAGCAACCTTTCATGCATTCTGCATCCCCCCTATCCTCCACACCCTTGAAGGATCCCTTTGTTCTTCCTCACCCATTCACCTATGCCCATCTAGGTAACAACAAAAAGGCCATTGGGTATGGATCACCCTCACATACCACAGGGTAGAGCTCCAAGTTTGTTTGATGGTGGAGGGTTGTGCTGCAGAGTCTGGGTAGATGATTACTATGTACCACCTCTGTTTCAGAATTTATTTAGACAGTTTTGCCTACCACCTTATCCTTCAATCAAAGTGGTCACAAAACAATTGGGGGATACATTTAAAACAAGAGGATATGAGACACATATACTAATACTTACAGGGAACACGGGCAATGGAGGGTTAAGTGGCTTGCCCAAGACCACAAGGAGCACCTGTGTGACCAGCAAACCCCAGTCCTTCTGGCCCAAGGTTGCTGCCCTCTAGTGGGATTTGAACTCCTGACCTTCTGGCCTGAGGTAACTTGCTCTAACCACTAGGCCACTCCTCCCTCAGATGGGTTGCTGACTGTGTCCTCTGTGAACAGCAGGAATAAGTCCTCACAACCCTCCTACCTCCTCGGTGAGTTGTTTTTGTCTCCTGCTATGTTATTAGACTGGAAAAGATGGCACCGTGGCAGTCGGGAAGGCAGGCGTGCATGCATGGTGTGTCTCCCAAAGGCTTCCTTTGGAGGCTGGGGAGCGTTCCCGTGTGGGGCTCCATTGGTGACATCACCCATATGTGAGGACTTATTTCTGCTGGTCATGGAGAACACCTGCTACAGGTGAGTAACTACGCTATATATTATAAAGCAGTAGGCCCAGCACAGATCCCTAGGGTACTCCACTAATCACTTTTCTCCACTGAGAAAATTGGCAAGTTAGCCCTACTCTCTGTTTTTCATCTCTCAACCATTTCCAATAGTACACTACCTCCTATCTCAGTGTACAGAATGCAGAAGATAAAAACACAACAAAACTAAAAATTCTGCACACTCCTACTTATCTGATAAAAGCAATTCTACATGTGATAATGCTCACAAAAAGCACATCATACTCCTTGATGCATTGCTTGGCATTTGCATGGAAACCACAAATATAGGCATTCTCCAAATCTAGGCTTTAAAAAAAACAGCTTTCCTGTGTGCCTGAGCAGCTCTAAAATATCTGGAAATAGAGTCACATGCTCGACTTTTTTTGAATATTGGATCCATTGTGTTATAATTTTTGTATGGTTATTTAAATTTTCACCTCACCTTGGACACAATAGTGATAATTGCGAGTGAAAAGTATTAAAAAATATATAAATGAGTATTCCTCAAGCTCCTTATTGCATTATTATATGGCCATTACTGTCATCTTTCTTTTAGGGTTTCACTGGAACGTGGATGAATTTCCTAATCATGTTCTCTGAGGAATTCATTAACTTTAAAAGAGGTGGCTAATGAGATATGTTTTTCTGCTTTTGACGTGCCGGTTAACCTTGCCAAGTGCTGCTGTCACTAAGAAACAGGCTCTGTTGGGCATCCCTTGAGAAACCAGCAGCCTACATGAAGTCAACCCGAAATCTGTTCCCAGAAACGAAACTATATCCGTTACTACAAAATAAAAACATAATATGCTGCAAGGAAAGTAAAAGTTTAGACCGTGTTTCAACTGTAAAATCTATTCCCTACAATGGGATGGATTTAACCAGATTCAAGATTTAGAAAAATTTCTGGGAAAAGTATATTCACTGAATTATTGGATTATGTACTGACCTTTGGAGGAGAGCCTTGTCATAAATATATTGCTATTACATTGAAACGGCATTACTAATAGAACAAATTCAACCTGTGTTTAGAATGTGACTCCCAAGACTCTATCAGTCTTAGTGAAGACCTGAGAAATCTCCATTGCAATCTCCTTGGAACTGTGAAATACACCTTGGATTTTAATACAATATGCATAAACTTCATTATCCCTTTTTTTGCACAGAAACAATAGAGAAACAAGGACATGTGTGGGTCATTCATGACTGTGCTTCCATACATGAACACTTAATTGTACTTAAGTGAATCAATCTGTGGGGATTATGGTGTGTCATCTCCTGCAGTTCTATTCACAGTAATTTCTTGCAATCATTTGGATGCAATGACCTATCAACTGTGTGATAGGGCATAATCATTGGCTTGAAGTGATGTGATGAAAATCAGACAGGGGATAGGCATTGCTTCATTTCAGCTTCCTTTGCAATCAGTACTTGGACTATAAAAGAATGAATAAAAGCAAGGGGTTTGCAGTCTGACTGCAAGCAAATTCTTAAAGGAAAATCTTGTGTGTTGTCTGACTTCAAAATCTGTTCAGCCACTGACAAGCAGACCCAACGTACTGTATCTGCATACTTCTACATTTGCTTTGAAGCAAGTACAAAAGAAAACCCCGGAGAAATCCACATATGACTGACAAAGGTAACAAGGAAGAAGATGTTTATGAACAGCTTGCAAAACTGAAAGTGGACAAGGCCATGGGACTGGATCAAATACATCCCAGTAAAGAAACAGAGAAACAGCAGAAAAATAGCATTTGGCCTATCCAGTCTGCCCTTTCATATCAACTACTACAATAGTCTCCTTTTTCCCTTTTGAGATCCTCTGTGCTTCTCTCATGCTTTTTTGAATTCAGATGTTGTCCTGGTCTCTACTACCTCCACTGGGAGACTATTCCACATATCTACCACTCTTTCCATAAAGAAATATTTCCTCATATTACTCCTTGGTCTGTCTCCTTTCACCCTCATCCTATGCCTCCTCATTGCAGAGCTCTCTTTCAATTGAAACAGGCTCTCCTCCTGTGTATTTATGCCATGGAGGTATTTAAATGTCTCTATCATATATCCTCTCTTCTGCTTTTCCCCCCAATGTATACATATTAAGATCTTATGCCTGCCCCATATGCCTTATGATGAAGCCCACTGACCATTTTGGTAGCCACCATCTGCACCAACTCCATCCTCTTTATATCCTTTTGAAGGTGCGGTCTCCAGAATTGCACACAATACTCCAAATGAGGTCGCACCAAAGACTTATACAGAGGCACTATCATCTCCTTTTTCCTGCTGGCCATTTCTCTCCCTATGCATTTTCTGGCTTTTGCCGTCACCTTTCTACCTGTTATTATTGAAGGAGTTCAGGGAGGTTTTGGCAGGACCTTCAAAAGATGTGTTTGAAATTCCTGGAGACTGGGGGGGTGGGGGTACATGGGATTGGAGAAGGGGGCTGTTGTGGTCCTTCTTCACAAATGCGGCAATAGAGAAGAGGTCGCAAACTACAGGCCATTAAGTCTTACCTTGGTGGTGGCAAAAGTAATGGAGATGCTGCTGAAAGAAAGGATAGCGTTTTCTGGAAGCCAATGGGTTGCAAGACCCAAGACAACATGGATTTACCAAGGGAAGATCATGCCAAACAAATCTGATTGATTTCTTTGACTGGGTAACCAAAGAACTAGATCAAGGGCATGCAATGGATGTGGTGTACTTAGATTTCAGCAAAGCCTTTGGTACTGTTCCTCACAGAGGCTTGTAAGTAAACTGAGCAGCCTAGGGATGGATACCAAGATGGTAAACTGGATCAAAAACTGGTTGACTGACAAACTACAGAGGGTAGTGGTGAATGGAACTCACTCTGAAGAAAGGAGGGCGAGTAGTGGAATGCCTCAGGAATCAGTTTTGGGGATGCTACTGGTCAATATCTTTGTGGATGATATTGCCAAAGGTTAAAAGGAAACGTTTGACTTTTTGCAGATGATATGAAGATTTGCAACAGAGTGAACACTTCAGAGGGAATAGACAAGATGAGAAAAGATCTACAAAAATTAAAAGAACAATCAAATGCTTGGCAATTGGGATGTAATGCCAAGAAGTGTAGAGTGATGCACTTGGAATGCAGAAACCCAAAGGAGCTATACATGAAAAGGGGACAAAAGGCTGATGTATGGACCAAGAGAGGGACCCTGAGGTTATAGTATCTAAGGATCTCAAGGTTGCAAAGCAGTGTGATAAGGCATTGGCCAACGTCAGAAGGCCAAAGTCAAAGTCCGTATACAGAGAGGAATAACAAGCTGGCAGGAGGTATTAGTGCATCTGTACAGGTCGTTGGTAAGGGCTCACTTGCAGTATTGTGTTCAGTTTTGGAGACTTTACCTTACAAAGGATATAAAAAGACTTGAAATGGTTCAGAGGAAGGCGACCAAGATGATTTGGGACCTGCACCAGAAGGAATATGAGAAAAGACACAAAGACCTCAATATGTATACTCCTAGAGGAGAGGAGAGACAGAGGAGATATAGTACAGACGTTTAAATACTTAAAGGATATTAATGAACAAACACATCTTTTTTCAAAGACAGGGAAGCTGTAGAACTAGAGGACATGAAATGAAGTTACCAGGAGGTAAACTGTAAAACACCACCAGGAAATACTTTTTCACAGAAAGGGTGGTGGATTCCTGGCATGCCCTTCCGAAGGAGGTGGTGGGAGCAAAAACAGTGATGGAATTTGAAAAGGGCATGGGACAAACACAGAGGATCACCTCATAGCAAGAGGATGGAATCAAAGCAAACGTAAATAACTTCTAAACAGAGAGAGATAACCTACCTGGAGCGACAGGTACAACTCTGGAACCTTACTGAACAGACTAGATGCTGGTTTTTATCTGCCATCATTTAGTACGTTAGTGTATGTTACTATGTTAAATGTGCTTATAGGAAAGTGTATGCACAGCTTGCAGAAATCAAATTCTTATGCCAGTGAGCATCTGAAGTGATTAGATGGTGTGTTACAAAGCTCTGGCTGCTCTCCTACCTAATATTCTTTAAGGGTTTGATGCTGATGTGAGAAGTCTACAAAGGCACCTATTTAAAATCATTGTATAAAGTCAAGATAGGTGCCTATGTGTTAATAGGCTCTCAAACCAGCCCTAAGGCAAATCCTGAGACACACAGTCACACCTGCCCCAAAGCTGGTGTAAATGTGTGCATGTACTCCAAGCACGCACTTGGATATTTTATAAAATATGTATATTCATTGCAATTCTGCCTTTGCTCTGCTCACACAATGCCCTCCAGGAATGCAGATTGCAAAACTTAGGTGCCTGCTTTCTGGGCATGTACTTTGTGTGTGTATGTGGGGCGGTGAAGGATAGAGTTGGGGGTAGGGTCCCTTGCTATTGAGTGGGGGACATTGCAGGGGGGTGAGGGTTCTGGGGGTGGCATGGAATTCTCCCCCAATTGGTATTGTGCTATTGATCCCCCATTATGGGAGATAGGGGAGTGCCTACAATGCCTTAAGTGGGGTGGGCCCGGGAAGTGGGGAGGACATCTGTGTCTGGTGGGATGCTGGGGTGGAAGGGACTCATGCTGGACCCTGATAGGTGGTCAAGTGGGCTCATGTAGAGTCTTAGTCTCTATCTACTCTGCCCCTACTGCACATTGGGCCGCTCTTTGGGGGGGCCTGTAGGGATGAGATGTAGGAATAGGCAAGGTGGTTGGGTGAGCTCCTGATGCTCAATGGTAGCTAGGATGGGTGGGGGGGGGGATAGTTGGAATGGATGTAACAGCGAAATAGGGTGGGAAGTCCTTATATGTCACAGACCTGTCAAGGTGGGCTCCCAAGCAGTGGAAATGGGTGATTTGCGTGACTGGGGGTTGGAAGGTGGGATGGAGGGGGGAGGGGGTATGGGTCTGCCTTCAGAGTTGGGGTAGAGGACAGAGGGGGAAACGGGAGAGGGATGGTCTTTGTGGAGCTGGGCCTTGGAGCAATATGTTGGGGTCTGGTGGTGGCTTTGCACATGTGAAGCGTCTGGATACATTTGGACAAGGTTGGGGACACCAGGCTGGGGGAGTCCCTATGATCAATTTCTGTGAGGTGGAAGTCAGACATCACAGGATGCTATTTGCAATACTGGGTAAAGGATTGTGATTGGTATCATGGAATGATTGTGGTGTTGGGTCTCCCGTTAAATGGCACAAGCTGCTTAGAGCCCTCTGGGATAAGCAGGCCAATATATTTTTTCTGCAAGAAATCCATCAAATGTAGGCCGAACATGTGAAATTAAAATTTGGTGAGGTATTTGGAGTTTTCTCAGGGGCAAAGAAGACTGGAGTAGCCATACTACTGAACAAACAAATAAGCTTTTTCTGGGTGGGCGTTTATTGTGGACACCAGTGGGAGATGTCTCCGTGACTGGTAAGGAGCATTGGAAACCGCAGGTCCTAGGTAATATCTATGCGTCCAATGTGTATGGTCCACTTTTTTATGCCTGCTTCACAAGCTGAGTAGCGGCCCTGGATAATGCGCCTCTGATTGTTGGGGGGGGGGGGGGGGCTTTAATTGTGTTCTTGAAGAGGTACAGGACAAATCACAATTGGGAGGGAGTGGTGATACTTGCAAAGCTTGCCGTATTTGGAGCCTGTGTGAGGGATATGAATTGCTGGACATTTGGCGGGTATTATACCCAATCAAGAGGGATTATACACACATGTCCAGGGCACATGGTACAGGACTGCAGATTGATTACTTCTTAATATCTGCAGGACGCTTGGAGTGCATTAACAGAGTGAAGATTGGTCCGATGATCATTTCTGATCATGCGATGGTGTGGAGAACATGTGCTTGCACACTTTGCGAGCCAAATGGGGGGAGTATGAGCAATACAACGCACAACACAAGGATAACCCCTTTTTATTTTTGGAGGCAGCGGAAGCTGTGTTAAGAGGACACATCATCAACTATGTGTGGACCAGGAAAAAGAAGGCGAGTAGACGTATCATACTTCTCGAGAAGGCCCTGTGCTTGGAGCAGCGGCGCTATGCAACCCGCCTTACGGCTACAAACAAAGCCAATGTGATCGCATTGCAAACTGAACTTAACTTCCTGCTACACCAGTAGGCACATAAGTTGATCATGTTATATCATTATAAGCTATATCGTTTTGGAAATAAGGCAGGTAAGCTGATGTCATCTCAACAGCGCCATGTTTGGGCGATCAAGAATAGGAAAGGACAGTTCCATGAGGTGGGCAGGAGTGGAGGAGGCCTTTTGGGAGCTTTACCAGCAATTATACCAAGTAGATCTTAAGGATGCTGAACGAGCTAAAGCATATTTGGAAGACAGGAATTTGCCTCGCCTAACCACCGAGCACTTGGGGCATTTAAATACTCCCACTGAAGTGCAGCAGGGTATGAAAAGATTGTGGACTTCTAAGGCACCAGGTCCAGATGGGTTCAGGAGCAAATTTTATAGACTGGTGTATGAGAAAGTTGCCTGTTATTTTAGCAAAATATTACACAGACCCGACGCGCAGGCAGGGGTTTCCGCATAAGTCCAAAGGGCTGTTATTATGGGACTCCCCAAATCAGGAACATAAGAACATAAGATATGTCATACTGGGTCAGACCAAGGTCTATCAAGCCCAGTATCCTGTTTCCAACAGTGGCCAATCTAGTCAGAAGTACCTAGCAGTTTCCCCAAAAGATACAGGTTCCACGGGTATTGGGACAAGCAGTGGATTTCTCGGGTCCCTGGTTTATGGAAACTGTCCAAACCTTTAATAAACCCAGCTACATTAACAGCATTTACTACATCCTCCGGTAACGAATTCCAGAGTTTGATTACATGTTGAGTGAAAAATATTATCTCCAGGAACAAGCAGAAATGTAGTCATCACATATGGGTATCGTCGGCACCGACGGAGCCTGTGCGGGAACGCTCCCCAGCATCCAATTAGAAAGCTTTTGGGAGCATCCCACAGCGCCTGCTTGCTGCCTTCCCGCCTTTCCCAACTGCCTCTCTCCAGTTCTTCATTTTCCGCGGAGCCAGCAGGTTGTGTTCCTGTCACTGCAGAAAATTGTCCTTTTTTCTGGTCGCGTCTGCCTTCCTCGACGCTTTAACGGTACCGCCGGTTTTTCATTCTTTCTTTCTTTTCTATATAAAAAAAAAAAATCCTTAGTACTTTTTTCCATTTTTTTTCCAGGTGCATGCGCCTTTTTTGGCCTTAGGCCCAAAATTTTTTCCACTATGGAAAAACCCTCTTTGGGTTTTAAAAAGTGCACCAAGTGTAGTGGTACCATCTCCGTCACCGACACCCATGAGTGGTGCCTGAAATGTTTAGGTCCTGACCATTCCATCTCGGAATGTATGGCCTGTGCCATGATGTCCAAGAGAGGTCGACAAAACCGAGCTGCCAAGCTCAGTACCCTGTTTCCCTCTGATGCAGCTTCAATGTCATCGACGTCTTCCAGGGCTTCGTCTTCCTCCCGTGGATCTCAGGTAACTAAACACAAGTCTAGCCAGTCTTCAAAGGGTAGATCTCCTTCTAAGCATCGAGATGCCTCTGGCGTTGCCCTTGAGGAGTCTGCACCGGTAAAATTGCCCCGGTGGGAGGCTTCGCCTTCCAAAGCATTATCGGGGCTCCAGGACGTTCGAGGCCTCAACCTCGGCAGAACAACTGGTGCCATGCTCTGGGGTACCGGCGATCTTCTCCGGTACCGACATCCAGGCATTGGCAGCGTCAATAGACCAGAAAGTCCTGGCTATTGAGCACAGTCTGGCGGCTCTCCTTGCAGCATCGACACCCTCAGAACTGCGTCAGACATTTCAACTGGTACCAGCACCGACTCAGGCACTGGTATCGGTACCGGTATTGGTACCGGTACCGATAGCATCGACATCGACATCAGTGTCCGCATTGCCGGCACCCAGTCATCCGATGCCTTCCAGTACCGATACTCCAGTTCCAATTACTCCCAGTGCCGACTTTGGTCGGTACGGGTATCGGGTTCTTCAAGAGCATCTGACAGGTGGTACTTCGAGTCCTCAGAAGAATCTGAGGATTCTGATAGTTCTGTCGATGCAGGAATGCTTCTCCCAGAGGAACCCTCCTCCCCTAAGCGCAGGATGTCTCCTCCAGAAGATATTTCCTTTCAGGATTTTATCAGGGAGGTGGCTCAGGGTCTGTCCATTACTGTGGCCCCTGAAGCAGAGCCCAGACCAAAGGAGTTGGAAATTTTGCAATATCCCAAAACTCCTAAGGAGGCAGCTACCTTGCCTATCCATGAGATCTTGCATGATCTCATGTTAAGAATGTGGGAGACACCTCTTACCACCTCCCCTCATTCTCGTAGGCTGGATACTCTGTATCGAGTCCCTCCTTGTCCTGGTTTCCAAAAAACTCAGCTTCCTCACCACTCTATTGTAGTGCAAAGAGGCATGCCTCTAATCCTCCAGGACGTGAGTGCAGAACTTTGGATGCTTTTGGACGTCGTGTCTTCCAAGCTTCCATGCTTTCTGCCAGGATCAGTTCCTATAGTCTATACATGGGAATGTTCCTAAAGGAAGTCACAGGTGATTTAGAGGCTTTGAGTCCTCTTCTTCCTGAGGATAGAAGGCAGGATTTTCTCACATTGGTCAAACATGCCCAAGATGTTTCTAAATTTGTCAACCGTGCAGCTTTTGACTGTTTTGAGTGCATAAGCAGAATCTCTGCCATTGCCATAGGTGCACGCAGATTTGCTTGGCTCCAGGCATCTGATCTGGAGCTCTGGGTACAAGACAAACTGGGAAATATCCCTTGTACTGGTGAGAACCTGTTTGGTAAACATTGGCAGGAAAAGGCCAGTGAGTTGGATGCTGACAACTCCACCTTGGAGGCTCTGGTCCAACGAGAGCCAGGAAGGCTAAGTTCTCTAGCTGAAAGTCAAAGGCCTTGTGGAGGCTGATCCTGCTAGAAAGAAATTTTCAAGAAACCATTCTTTTCTAAAAAGAAAAGATATTATCCTGCTTATTCTCAGCAGGGACGTTCTGCAGGTCAGCTTGTCAGGAAAGGTCAGCAACCACCCAAACAAAGAAAACCAAAGACTGCTAAGCCTCAGCCATCCCAGCAGTCTCAGCCTCCACAAGGCCTTTGACTTTCAGCTAGAGAACTTAGCCTTCCTGGCTCTCGTTGGACCAGGGCCTTCCACCATTCCAGGAAGGTTGTGTCACTTTGCCCCCAGGTGGGGGCAGGTAACAGCAGAGCATTGGACACTCTCCATCATAAAAGAGGGGTACAAGCTTCATTTTTCCAGCATGCCCCCTCCCACAATGATAAGGCAGTTCAATTCTCCGACCTCTCTCATCAACCTGTTAGGTCAGGAAGTCACTATGCTTCTTGCCCAAGGGGCAATAGAAGAAGTACCCATCCATCAGCAGGGTACAGGATTTTACTCTCCTTATTTCCTTATCCCAAAGAAAACAGGGGGATACAGACCTATCTTGGACCTCAGAGAATTGAACAAATTCCTTGTCAAAGAGAAATTCAAGATGATTTCTCTCGGAACTCTGCTGCCATCCCTTCAGAGTCAGGATTGGCTTTGTTCTCTAGATCTCAAGGATGCGTACACCCATGTTCTCATCCATCCAACTCACAGAAGATTCCTTTGGTTCCTTTTTCAAGGAAAGCACTACCAATACAGGGTACTTCCTTTTGGCCTGGCCTCAGCACCAAGGGTGTTCATGAAATGCATGGCTGTGGTAGCAGCATTTCTCCACACTAGGGATATTCGTCTTCCCCTACTTAGACGACTGGCTCATTCGAGCCCCAAAAGAGTCAGAGGCCAGGACTTCTCTATCCTGCACAATGCGTATCCTTCAGTATTTGGGTCTGATAATAAACATACCAAAATCCAGTCTAACTCCCACTCAGTCTTTAGAGTTCATAGGAGCTTTGCTGGATACCAGAAAGGCAAGAGCCTATCTCCCCCAGGCCCGTTGCCTTCGCATGGTGCAGTTAGCTTCTCAAGCAGTGCTAAAGCCTCATCTCACTGCCCGAGAAATGCTACAACTACTAGGCCACATGGCATCTACTGTGCATGTGGTTCCCTATGCTCGCCTCCATATGAGAGCAGCCAAGTTGACTTTATCCACTCAATGGACCCAGGCATCAGGATGCCTCTCAGACAAAATAGCAAACACAAGTCGCCTTATTTTGTCCCTCCAGTGGTGGAAGTCCACTCAAAACCTGTTGCTGGGGTCCCCTTTTCAACAGCCCTTACCCCAGGCAACTCTCACAACAGATGCTTCTCCGATGGGTTGGGGAGCTCATCTGCAAGACCTCTCCACCCAAGGCACCTGGTCTCCACAGGAGACCCAACTACATATCAATCTCTTGGAGCTCAGAGCAATCTTCCTTGCTCTTCGAGTGTTCCACACCCTGCTCAGCTACAAGGCAGTCCTCATTCATACGGACAATCAAGTAGCCATGTTCTACATGAACAAGCAGGGGGGAACAGGCTCTCTGTCACTTTGCAACGAAGCTTTGCGACTATGGGCCCTCGCCAGAGAGCATCAGATTCATCTCCTGGCAGTGTATCTTCCAGGCATACAAAACTCTTGGGCAGACAGACTCAGTCGAGTTCTGCTTCCACACACGTGGTCTCTGCGTGCAGACCAGGTGGCCAAGATTTTTCAAATTTGGGGAACCCTGGACATAGACCTCTTTGCAAGTCTGTGGAATGCCAAACTTCCCCAGTTCTGTTCCAGAATTCCGGCTCAGGAGGCTCAGGCCAGGGATGCTTTCCTCCTTTACTGGAGTCAAGACTTCCTGTATGCCTTTCCACCCATTCCCCTAATTCCCAAAACCCTGTTCAAGCTTCAGAGAGACAGATGCCGTATGATTCTCATAGCTCCACATTGGCCATGGCAAGTGTGGTACCCTCTGGTTCTACATCTCTCTCAAGCTCCCTCCCTGGAGTTAGGGTCTGCTCCAGATCGCCTATCTCAGGAAGACGGAATGTTATGGCATCCCAATCCCCAGTCTCTGCATTTGAGGGCTTGGTTGCTGAAGGCCTAGATCTCCATGATCTTAATCTCCCTCAGCAAATAAAGGATATCCTTTATGTTTCCAGGAAGCCTTCCACAAGACTCTCTTATGCTTTCAAGTGGAAAAGGTTTACCATATGGTGTTCGCAGAAGGGTCTTAACCCCATTGCCATACCTCTGGAATCATTACTGGAGTATCTCCTTCATTTATCCAATGCAGGACTTAAGACTAACGCAGTGAGGGTCCACTTGAGTGCTATTGCAGCTTCCTTCAAGCCCCTAAATGGACAACCTATTTCCTCCCATCCTCTTATAGCAAGATTTATGAGAGACCTTCTGCTAACTAAGCCTCCCATTAAGCCACCTCCTGTGGCATGGGACTTAAATTTAGTTCTTGGTCAGCTCATGAAGCCACCTTTCGAACCCTTAGCTACTACCTCCTTGAAATTCCTTTCTTGGAAGGTTATCTTTCTCATTGCAAACACATCAGCACCTCGCATCAGTGAGTTGCAAGCACTAGTAGCTGATCCACCTTATACAAGGTTCCATCATGACAAGGTAGTCCTTTGGACTCATCCACACTTTATGCCAAAGGTGGTCTCGCCCTTTCATCTAAACCAAGCAGTCTACCTACCTGTGTTCTTTCCAAGGCCTCATGCATCAAATGCAGAAAGGAACCTTCATACTTTGAACTGTAAAAGAGCTTTAGCCTTTTACTTACAAAGAACACAGCAACATAGAAAGTCCTCTCAACTCTTTGTTGCTTTTGATCCTTCTCATTTGGGACTTCCAGTCTCCAAGAGAACACTATCTAACTGGATTGCTCAGTGTATTTCCTTTGCCTATCAGAGTAAGAATCTTCCTCTGGAGGGCCATGTCACAGCTCACAATGTGAGAGCCATGGCAGCTTCAATGGCTCATCTGCACTCTGTGTCTATCGACGACATCTGTCGAGCAGCCACCTGGGCCTCGGTTCATGCCTTCACAGCCCATTACTGCTTGGACAAGGACTCCCGCCGGGATGCCTTGTTTGGTCAGGCTGTTCTCCAACACCTGTTCCATACCTAATCAACTCCTACCCACCATCCCTGGTATGATGCCAGAGATCCATGGGGGGAAGTGGAGCCCTTCTCAGGGACGCACAACTTCTGGGGTCTCTCCCTGGCATCTAAAGCTAGGGAGTCCCCATATGTGATGACTACATTCCTGCTTGTTCCTGGAGATAGCATAGTTACTCACCTGTAACAGGTGATCTCGAGGAACAGCAGGAATTTAGTCCTCACAACCCACCCACCTCCACTAGGAGTTGTATCTCTCTATCTATCTCTTTCCCTTTCCCTCTCTCTCTCTTTGTCTCAGGTTTAAAACTCAACTGGAGAGAGGCAGTTGGGAAAGGCGGGCAGGCAGCACACAGGTGCTGTGGGATGCTCCCAAAAGCTTTCTAATTGTACGCTGGGGAGCATTCCAGCGGAGGCTCTGTCGGTGCCGATGATACCCATATGTGAGGACTAAATTCCTGCTGTTCCCGGAGATCACCTGTTACAGGTGAGTAACTATGATTTCTCTTGTTAGTCTTAAATAGGTTACACTGTAGCTTCATTGCATGTCTCCTAGTCTTTCTATATTTTGATGGCATAAACAATCGAACTACATTTACCCATTCCACTCCATTCATTAATTTATAATTTATCTATCATATCTCCCCTCAGCCGCCTCTTTTCCAGGTTGAAGAGCCCTAATCTTTTTAGCCTCTCTTTATAGGAGTATCCTTCCATCCCCTTTACCATTTTGGTGGCTCTTCTCTGTACTGTTTCTAATAATGCTATATCCTTTTTAAGATACAGTGAACAGAACTGCACACAATATTCAAGGTGCGGTCGCACCATAGAACGATGCAGAGGCATTATAATATCCTTTTATTCTCCATTCTTTTCCTTATGATTCCTAGCATTCTATTTGCTTTCTTGGCCACCGCTGCACACTGGGTGGAAGGTTTCAATGTATTATCCATGATGATACCTAAATCTTCTTCCTGGGTGGTGGTTTCTAAAGTGATAGCTTGCATTTTGTAACCATAGTTTGGGTTTTTCTTTCCTAGGTGCATAACTTTGCACTTGTTCACATTAAATTTCATTTGCTATTTGTACATTCAGTGTTCCAATTTATCAAGATCTTCTTGAAATTTTTCACAATCCTCATGGGTTTTAACAATGTTAAATAATTTTCTGTCATCTGCAAATTTGATTACCTCACTTGTTGCTCCCATTTCAAAGTCATTTACGAATATGTTAAAAAGCAGCTGACCCAGCACAGATCCTTGGGTTACTCCACTATTCACCTTTCTCCATTGGGAAGATTGGCCATTTAGCTCTACCCTCTGCTTTCTATCTTTTAACCCGTTCCTGATCTACAATAGTACACTGCCTCCTATTCCATAACTTTAAAATTTCGCCAAGAGTCTCTCATGAGGGATCTTGTCAAAGGCTTTCTGAAAATCCAGATACACTATATCAACCGACTCACCTTTGTCTACCTGTTTATTCACACCATCAAAAAAACAACAGATTAGTAAGACAAGACCTTCCTTGGCTAAAGCCATGTTGGCTGTCTCTCATTAAGCTATGACTACCTACATGTTCAGTAATTTTGTTCTTTATATTGACTTCTACCATTTTTCCAACTACTGACATCAGACTCACCGGTCTGTAGTTTCTCGATGACCCCTGGAACCCTTTTTAAAAATTGGTGTTACATTGGCCATCCACCAATCTTCAGGTATTACAGATGATTTTAGTTCAAATCATTTTTATTCATTTTATACACATAAACCCCGAAACTTCCAGGGGTGTCATCAACAAAGTATAATATGACATCATGGACAAAGCATAACCATCTTGATCAATTGTCCCTCTTAACACTATTAGAACTTCTAAACATCCATTGTCACACAATGTCACTTACTCTACTTAAATATATATATATTGTCCCCAGGCGCCCCTACTGGCATAGGAAATAAGGGCGTCCGGTGACATTTAATTTATATTAAGGAGTGGTTGAGCTGAAGGACCAGGAGGCTTCTGGTCCTTGTAGTGCAGAACTCCTTATAAAGAACAATCTACACCAAAGTGTAGGGTAATAAGGCTTTATTTCCCCGGTCAATGCTTAGGTTCAATAAGACACAAAAGAAAATGAAGGTAATTCTTTCCTCTAACAAAAAGGTTCCACCATTATATAAACAGTTAAGGGTTGTAGGCTTCACAATTAACCTTCACCTCCTTCCAGTGCAAGCAAGAATCAAGTACAAAGCTATCTTACTCATCCACAAAACAATCCACCACACACAGAACACCTCACTACACCCCTTACTGCCTCGACCATCCCACAACAGATCAACCAGACATTCCTCCAATAACTCTATCGTTGTCCCCCACAAAAGAACCAAATCCACACAACGGACCTGCAACAGAGCATTCGAACTTTATGCTCCATCCCTCTGGAACTCTCTACCAAATCACATCAAGAACAACGCTAACATCACATCATTTAGGAAACAGCTGAAGACAATCCTATTCCGTGAACATCTTTCTACCACCAGGACCTAATACTTAGATCCAACAGGAGTAAATTATGTCTATGTCTACCCAAATCATTAATTGTTGACCTTGGTGATGGCCCCACCCAAAAAATTACCCCGTCCTATGTTACGTGTTCCACCGCTTTGACCCGGTGAAAAGCGGGATATAAATGCAGTTAAATAAATAAATAAATAAATAACTGTTTATCTGGGTTAAGGCTTCTTTCACATCAATAGAAATTAACATCAGGAAACAAATGGTTATCAACTTCACCATATGCAGAGTTCTCTTTTCTCTATACATCTAGCAAGGCAATCAAGCTAGTTCTTGAACAAAAGTTACATTCCATTGGTTCACTCTGAGGAATGGGAACACTGGTTTCACAATCAAAGTCCATTGATTCTGGGTCACTCCCTTCTTCAATGCTATGACTGTGTTCAGTATCTGCTAACTCCTCACAAGGGTTCTTCTGTTTCTCATACAACTTCTTTATCACACTGTTGGGAAGTACTTTTAAAAGGTTAGCTTTACTTCTTCTAATTTTCTGAGGCTTATCTATTTCCATAAGGTTTTCATCACTTAAACTTTCCCTTATAATGAAAGGCTTTTCATACCTTGGCTTCTGTAGGCTGCCACACCCAGGACTCAGCTTGCGACGTAGCTTCTCAGGCCGACAAGCTGTTCTGTGCACTGCTCTACAATCAGAGTTACCAGGAAAACCTGACATGGATTTCCACTCTCTGTGTTTCTTGGCAAAAGTATCACTGTAGAAGGAATCTCCTTTCCTTGTGCCTTTCTGGTTTAGCATAGGAGACTTACTTGGGCTAGGAGAGTTGCTTTCATCAGGCAAGCTGCTTCTTTGGTTGGCTTGGCTTTGGACTCCGTTCCAATACCTTTGGCCTCTCTGGACTTTATCCCTTTGAGAATACCTCTTTTGGATTCTGTCTCCTTGAGTTGGCTGCACATGGAAGCCTTCCTCTTCCAGGATTCTCTCACTGGTCCTGCTGCCGGTCCTTCTGACCTCGCTCTTGCCACTTTCCCAGCACTTGCTCTTGCCTCCTCCTGTTTCAGTTCCTGTTCCTCCTCTCTCACTGATCATCTGGTTTCCTTTATAAAGGGATTTCTGGTTTGCACGTTCTGAGTTTGAGGACAGGTGAAACTGCTTGTTATTAATGTGATCAATGCTAGAGCATGTTGCTTCAGGTACTGTGTAATTGTTCATGCACCCTCTGGCTGAGCTGTGCTGGAACTGCGCTCTCTGCCTTTTCTGAGTTCCATGAAAATCAGGAGTTTTTTTCAACACTGTTTCTTTTCTAGCTCCAGCCTCATGACAATATAAACATATATACATATAATCTAAACCCCTCCCACCCCCCCAAACCCACCCTTACCCCTCACCCAGCACTGTCAAGTAACCCTTCCCACTATCCCTCAGCTACCACCCCCACACTAAGCAGTACCATGCGTTCAAACACATTACAGACTTCAGCAACCAGGCAACTCTCACAACACCCTCCCAAATGTGGTCTATCAATGAGCTACACATTAAATATGAGATATTAGATATTCAGCACCATGCTACGCTCCCTAGTCGGTAGCGTGGCTATCAGCGGATCCCATAGGTCTAAAAACATATCCCACCATTTACCACCTTTTTGCTTCGCTGTCAATTTTTCCATGTACATCAAATCTATCATAGCTCTCTCCCAGACAGCTAAGACGGGCAGGGAAACTTCCACCCAACGGCTCAATAGCACCTTTTTAACTAACAAAAAGCCTCTTCCCAAAAAGGCTCTGTGTTTCAGTACAATCTCCAGCCCACCAACGTCCCACTGATGGAATAGGCATATTTCTTTCTGCAAGACGTTCTCCACCCCAAGCCATCCCGCTAGCTTACCACAGGCTTGCACCCAAAGCTCCTGCACCAAGTGACAACTCCAGAACTTGTGCAATAATGTTCCTACTACCAACTCACACCACCCACAGGTGGCCGAGGCTCTAAGTCCTACACGGAACGCCCAGTCGTCTGTGGTGTACGCTCTCCACAGAAACTTATACTGCAGCTCTTGCAAGTAAACCCACAATATCCCCTTCGGGATTCCCTCAAAAGCCTCTCGCAGGCTTGCCTCTGACACACCTTCCAACCCCTCTTTACCCCATCTCTGGGCCAACTCAACAAGAAACACCGTATCCACACTGGGATGTATCAGCTCCCTCCTCTCTGCCTCTCTTGGATGCTTTCCAACCAACTTTCCCAAAACAAGTCTAGGGTGTCCAGCCTTCGCCCCCCCTCCCTCTATGCCTCCAAGTCCCCCCACATAGTGCCTAGCTTGCAAATAGGCATAAAAATCTCGCTTGTAGAGAAGGTAACGCACTTGTAGACTGAAAGCTATCCACCACCGCCCCATCTACCGTAAAGAGATCCCCAATACAAACAATCCCCTTTCCAGCCCATCCGTGAAATATAGATTGCGCTGAGAAACCCGGAATAAAGTCTGGATTCCCCACCAAGGAAGCAAAGCCGACTTTCTCCAATTCCAACCATATCAGGAACACACGACTCGCCAAGCTACCCGCAGGGCACCCATGTATCCCCAACCCAGCCCACCACAAACCCTAGCACTTTTATCCATATGCAACACATACAGACTGTGAAACGGCGCACATAGTTCATTCAGTTGCCGCAGCGGGGCACACCCCTCTTCTCCCGCAACCATCGCCTCGACATGCCTCAACAAATAGCGGAGATTATAGTTCCGCAGCGAAGGCAGCTCCAACCCACCCTCCTCCCTCCTTCTCATCAAAGCTTGCAGCGGAATCCTCGCCCTCTTGCCTCCCCACAAGAAAACTCTTAAAGATGTTTCGAAGCGCTTCCAATCCCTATCTAAAACCCATATAGGCAACAAACGCAGTATATACAGCCATCTAGGCAGTTCTACCATGGTAAACAATGCTATCCTCCCCTTTAAAGAAAGAGGCAGGCCCTTCCATCCCACAAAGGTTTGTTTAGCTTTATCCAGCATTCCAGGGACATTGGCCCGATAGAGATCCTCCGGCCGCTCCGGCAACTGTATCCCCAAGTACTTTATCGCCCCAACCGCCCACATCAGCGGGAAATTACCTTGCCAGTGCGGTCTAACTTTCCCCCCCACATCCAACACCATCGACTTCGAAGCATTGATTTTGAGACCGGAGAAGCTACCAAAGTCATTTATGAGTTGCAATACTCGCTCCAATGACGACTGCGGTCTCGTTATACATAGGAGCATATCATCAGCGAATGCGCTAATTTTCATCTCTTCACCTCCTAAAATGATGCCCCCAATGTTTGAATCACACTGAATAGCTCGCAATAAAGGCTCCAACGTAAGCACAAACAACAATGGGAATAGGGGACAACCCTGCCTTGTCCCCCGCTCCAGTGTAAATGGAGCTGAGGGCGTCCCATTCACCCCTACTCTAGCCATTGGGTTCTTATACAAAGCCTGTATCCACTGCACAAAGTTTCCCCTCAGACCAAAACTTGTTAACACATCCCACAAATACCCCCAGGCAACTCTATCAAACGCCTTTTCGGCATCCAAACTCACCAGGAGCAGAGCCTCCTCTGTCCGCAAACAATGTCCCATACCCAAAAGTAATCTGACAATATTCTTAGTCGCCTCCCTACCCTGCACAAACCCCACTTGTCGAGCGTCAATGAGTGATGGAAGTATTGGATTAAGCCTCCCCGCTAACACCGACGCGAGAAGCTTCATGTCACAATTTATAAGAGAAATGGGTCTATAGGAGGCTGGGTCCGTTGTATCCTTCCCTGGCTTCGGAATCATCGAAATATCCACGCAGCGCATATCTCTAGGAAACTCCCCAACTTGACGGATTGAATCAAACATCACCACCATAGTAGGAGCCACTTTGGACGCCAACAGTTTATAATACTCAATACTGAAACCATCTGGACCGGGAGCTTTATGAGGTTTCCCTCTCATGATTCCTTTGATAATTTCCCATATTGTGAGAGGTTCATTAAGCTGACAAAGCTCCTCCTCTGACACTTGCGGCAAGGATAACCCACTCAAAAATGTCTTACCCTTCTCAAAGTCCCTACCCTCCTCACCATATAACCTAGCATAGAAATCCCTAAAGACTTTCGCTATATGCTGGGGCTGGTGGCATAATACTCCTCCTTCATCTCGGAGCACAGGTATAAAACGAGTACCACCAGGGGCCCTAACTAACTTTGCCAGAAGACGCCCTGTTCTATTACCAAACCGATGCAATTGATGTTTATAATATTGCATAAAATTACATAAGAGGCTTCATCAAATTAAACATAAAGCAACATTTAAACATAGCATGCGAGTGAGAGCCTCAGCAGAAACTCACTGATAAAACAAAATCAGGAGTAAAAGTAACATCAATGGCTCTCACTCGCTATCACACCAATCAACATTCACAAGACAAAAGCTTAAACATGCTTCACTTTAAACTTTAAACTTCAAATTTTTCAACAGGTCCGTGAATCTAGATGGAATTGAGTACCCCGACGCCTTCTCAAGACATCTTACACTAGCGTTTCGCTACAGCTGTGTCAAGGGGATTCAACTCAAATGAATACTGAAGACACCAGCCAGAGACAACAAACACACTAGCCAACCTCCATCCAGAGCCAGTCTCAGCTCTGGATGGAGGTTGGCTAGTGTGTTTGTTGTCTCTGGCTGGTGTCTTCAGTATTCATTTGAGTTGAATCCCCTTGACACAGCTGTAGTGAAACGCTAGTGTAAGATGTCTTGAGAAGGCGTCGGGGTACTCAATTCCATCTAGATTCACGGACCTGTTGAAAAATTTGAAGTTTAAAGTGAAGCATGTTTAAGCTTTTGTCTTGTGAATCTTGATTGGTGTGATAGCGAGTGAGAGCCATTGATGTTACTTTTACTCCTGATTTTGTTTTATCAGTGAGTTTCTGCTGAGGCTCTCACTCGCATGCTATGTTTAAATGTTGCTTTATGTTTAATTTGATGAAGCCTCTTATGTAATTTTATGAAGTATCATTTTGAGACTTTGATATTGGCTTTATAGTCTTATAATATTGCATAGACAGAACAGCTCTCCGCTGAAGCAACTCATTCAGAGCCATTTGCGACCTCACATACTCTCGCTGGCTATTTCCATCTCCACCTCGACTGAGCTTCTTTTGCAAATCTTGAATACCCCACTCTAGCGCAATGATACTACGATCTAAATGCCTACGGTGCTGAGCTGTGTACGAGATAATGGCCCCTCGCATCACTGCTTTACTAGCCTCCCAAAAACAACACCGGAGAGCATTGCGGCTGATCATTGAAGAAAACATAATCATCCCACTGCTTTTCCAAATATGATTGAAATTCCTTGTCATCACACAAATATGCCGGAAACCGCCATCCCCTCCTGACCATTCCCTGGCACTCCCATAGCACCCATACCATCCCATAATCAGTGACCGCTATTGGTTCAATTTCGGCTTGGAGCACCCTTGACATCCCCCCTTCACTCACCAGAATATAATCTATTGTGGCCCCGCCCCTGTGCCAGATAGCTTGACCAGCAGGAGGCGCTGCACCTTAACCTTGAGGTTGTATAAGAATTTGTAGTTGAGCCGTTGGTTAAAGATCACAGATTTTTATTTGGGTTCTCAGAGACTCACAACAGGTAATGTCCACAGGAAAACAAAAGTAGGGATACTCCTCCCAAAGAAAATATATGCAAACTTTGCCAGGTCAAATTAAAGTCTTTTAAACAAGCTTTTCTTCTTAGCTCTTACAAAAGGTATTTTCCCTCTTAACAGTTATTCACATACAGTGCAACAATCACATTCCATGTCAGTGACTGAAGGATCTGAATCCCCTTTGAAAGAGTCAATTTCCATGCTCTCTGGAGGACTCTCAGGTGGTGGTTCTGGACTCTTAACTGGAATGGTATTAGTCCCATACATTAACAGTTTCTTCAGTCTTGGCCACCTAATAGGTTTCTCCCCTTTAAGTAAAAGCTCATGGGGTTTCAAAAGCCGTGGTTTAAAAGTTCCTTTCCTTTCATGTAAATGTCTACAGGTAATCTCCTCCTCATCTGAAGAACTATCCCTGTGTTCAGTTTTGGGCCTAGGCTTTCTCCTGGTTTGATGCTTAACTTGCACAGTTTTACATACAGGCCTTCTATCAATAAAACCCTCTTCTGAGCTGTAATCAGAGGACCGGTCAGACCTCCTTCGGGCTCTAAAAAAAGTTCTTGCTTTGGAAGCTTCCCTAGCAGAGCAATGCCTGCATCTAGGTTCCAGCAAGGGTTTTGCCTGGGTAAAAGTTCTGCCTTCTTGTGGCTTCTTTAAGCTTCTTTCAAATACAGGGTTTAGCTTGCCCACTAACCTGCATTGTGGTTTCACTGCACTAGCAGTGTATCTCTGGGCCTCGCAACAGCAGCTGCCTGGCCTGTGAGTATTTCTTCCTGGAGAGCAGCAGTATTTCCCTTTCTCCTGGGGAGCGAATCTGGTTTCAGGTCTTCCCTTCCTCTCAGCATAGAGCCTGGGAGCCTTGTTCCAGTCAGGTTCAGAATCCTCGTGCTGGTAAGACAGGTGATTCTCTTCCTCTGCTCTCCTCTCTCTCTCCCTTCTCCTCCGTTTCTGTCTGCCCTCCTTTACAAGCAGCTACGTGACAAGGAAACTCCCTTGCAGGCTCCTCCCCCGAGTACCTGCTTCTCTGATTCCTATCTGGTGTGTAACGTGGGAATGACTCAACACTAGTTTTGGCCCACTGACTATCAACCCTGGGGTTTTTCTGCTGTGAACTTCTAACCCTGGGTTTTCTCTGACAAGTGTTTTCTAATGTGCCCATCCCCCCAGCCAAGGTAAAACCTTCAATGTTTCCTGCTTTTCTAGGTGGCACTACTCTCTCCTTGCCACACTATACGTGACCATGTATGATGAGCTCTGGACTGATGAGTGTATTCCCGCACCCCAGGGTGAAGGACCCGCCATACATCCACCAATTCTCCCATTCTACACAGATAGCCCACCCCCCTACGTACCCATGAGCCTATTCCGCAATCCTGAGATTTATCCAAATATGGTTTATGGGGGCAATTAAAATCCCCTGCCATAATCAGCTTGCTACTCCCTGCCTTCTTTACAAACCCCAATAACAGCTTAAAAAACTCATGATCGTACACATTCGGAGCGTATACATTAGCCAGCCATAATGTTTCATTATATATTTTTGCAGTCATCAGAATATACCTCCCATTAGGATCTGCCTGCACATTGCTCACTTCAAAGGGGAGGCCCCGTTTCACTAACACCACTACTCCCGCCCTCTTCGTGCCCGAGGAGGCCCCATATGCCGCTGCAACCCAATCTCTCGCTAGCTTTCTGTGTTCCAAAGCACTTAAATGCATTTCTTGCAACATCGCAATGTGTGCTCCCTTCCTCTTCAACATTTGCAATATCTTGGTGCGCTTGACTGGAGACCCAACTCCTCCCACATTCCACAAGACTAATCTTATATTCAGCATGTCTTAAGAGCGAGGCGAGCACCAACAATGCATATGATACCTACACCCGCTCCAAGAGAAGTCCAGCCTCGCCTCCAGAGCCATAGCCCCTGCCTAGCCACTCTATTGTAAAACCTATACTGCTTACTCTGCACCCTCCTCATATAGTATCTGTCATTCCATGCTGGGCCCCCCCTCCCCTTACCCTTCCCTCCCCACCCTCCCTCCCCCTCCTGCTCATACCCCTCATCCCCACCTACCCCCCACCAAACTGCTGCTCTCCTACTAACCCCCTCTCCTGCCCCCACCCCAAACCAATCTCCCATTAGACAATCCCCTGCATTCACCCCTTCCTCCACACACACACCACCACTTACACCCCTATGCAATCCCCCCTCTTTTCCCTTGAACCCCACCCCAATATATAACATCACTCAATCTTGCCGCAGCAAGATACCCCCAACCGGGAGCAAATCACTGTCCATGCACCTCCAGGTCACCCTCCATGGAACAATAATCAAAAGGCAACAGGCCAGTTCATCAAATCCAGCATACTAGCATACTTCAAAGTCCTCCTCCACCATAACCCATAGAAGATCCCTTCAATGCGTCTCTACGATGCAGTCCACAGTGTCACTTCCAGCACTAACATAAGCAAAACAAACTTCCAACTGTCGATGCTCTTCAAGCCACTTCAGAGGACTTGACAAAATCAAAACCTTCAAAAATGTAATGACACTAAGGGGCTTGTTTACAAAGCCGCGGTAGTGGTTCGCGATCGCGATCGCAACCGCGGCCCCATTGAAATCAATGGGGCCGCGGCTCCGATTACGATCGCAAAACGCTACCGCGGCTTTGTAAACAAGCCCCTAAGTAACATCAATAGCAAAAAGTCAAAACATGAAAAAGGGCCCAGGAAACAGCAATCCAAAAACCCAAAACGAAACTCAAAAACCAAAAGTACACAAGTGGTAACTTATTTTATTGTCGGAAGCCACTGGCTTCCGACGATTTGCTGAATCGTCGGAAGACACCGATTCTAGTGACGGCTCTCGGAGTACTAAGAAAGCTTCCTCGTCTATTAGAGACTCGCGGGGTTTTCGGGGGGGCCGGCAGGGAGGGGGTTGTTCTCGCCAGCCTTACACTGACGATCATTGGGAGCCCCCTACTACGAGACAACGAGCCCGCCGCCAACAGCAATCTTGAATCTTTCAGGCTTAATCCTTACCCCGACACAGCGGGAAGTTTTGGATTTGGGCCTATCATTTATTCCCACGGTTCCATATGACCCTTTTGAAATGCGCATTGCCCTGTTTTGGTTTTTCCGAAAATTACGTATTCTCCATTACTTTCAGGATCGCGCTGTCCCTCAAGAAGGTTCCCTGTTCCGTCCCCCTTCCCGTTGGGTTCCCCCGGGACAATTGGATCCCGCTATCCAAGTCTACCAATCCTTGGTATTACAAACGCTCTCAGATTGTGAACATGCTTTTACTACACGTTTTTCTAACATTTCTAATGTTCATAGAACAGCCCTGAAGGAATTGAGCACCAATTCTGAATTAATACTGCGGGGGGCGGACAAAGGTGGGGCGGTGGTATTGCAATCTCGCACCGCCTATGTCCAGGAAGCTTTGTCTCAGTTGTCAGACGTGAAATATTACAAGCCCTTGCCGACTGATCCTACACCTCAGCTACAATTGCAGATTAAAGTGCTGGTTGATCGGGGGCTTCTTGAGGGCTGGATCACCAAGCGCGAGGCAGCGTTTCTCCAACCACGCTATCCTCGTATTCCGGTATTTTATACGGTTCCTAAAGTACATAAATCTTTCACAGCTCCCCCGGGACGCCCCATTGTTTCCTGTCGGGGTTCCATTTTGGAGCCGCTGTCTCAATTTTGCGACTCTTTTTTGAAACAGGAGGCATGTCAGGTTAAATCTTTTCTTCGGGATACGTCACATTTTTTGACCCTTTTGTCTTCCATTTCAGGATCCTTGGGAGACTATCTTCTGGTATCCTTGGACATTATTGCTTTATATACTAACATCTGTCAAGAAGAGGCCCTATCCTTACTAGCAGGGGCCTTCACGAAAGCACCCTCCCGGATTCCTAAAGCCTTTCTTTTGGATCTGATTCGCCTTGTGCTGACTAGGAATTATTTTACCTTTCAGGGTCAATTTTATCAACAATGCCATGGAGTAGCGATGGGAGCGACTGTAGCTCCTTCCATAGCTACTTTGTATCTCGCTGACATGGAGGAACGTTTCATCTACTCATCCCCGGCGTTTCAGCATGTTCGTCTCTGGCTTCGGTTTTTAGACGATGTTTTCTTCCTCTGGTCCTCTTCGGTGGATGAATTGGAGCAGTTTGTTCATTGGTTGAATTCCATCAAGCCTAATATCCAGTTTACCTCTCGGGTGGACACCCAGCGGATGGAATTTCTGGACGTTTTGATAGTCAAACAAGGGGACCAGTTGGTCACATCTCTATTCCGGAAGCCTAGCCAGAAGAATAATCTTCTCCGTTATCATAGCCATCACCCCTCCTCTCTACGTCAAGGTCTCCCTGTGGGCCAATTCTTGAGGCTGCGTCGGATCTGCTCTTCCTTACAGGACTTCAAGGTTCAAGCCAAGGATTTGAGGAAGCGCCTCTTGGATCGGGGATATCCCACAAATGTGATTCGTCGGGCTTATACTCGTGCCCGCTTTTCCCATCGGGAATGGTTGCTGGGGGAAGACGCTTCTCAATTAACCTGCCCTCTGCCTTCTTCTCAACCAGATGATATGACCGAGATAACGGGGATCCTTCCTTTTACGCAACACACTGCTTCTGTGACAGCCCTGTTGAAACAACATTGGGGAGTTTTGAGCGTACATACTTGCTTTCGGAAACCCCTCCGACTAGCTTATACCCGAGGTTGAAACATTCGGGACCGATTGGTACATGCAGCCCTTGGCTCTCCTTCGTTACCAATATTAGACCATCGGGAGGGTCATTGGCCTTGCCAGCGCTGCAAATTTTGTACCAATACCGAGACTGGAGTTTGTTGGACATATGCGGCTACTGGAGACTCCTTTTCCTTTAAAGGCAGTTCGACCTGTTTGACTTCTCATGTGGTTTATATTATCACTTGCCCTTGTAACCTTTCATATGTGGGAAGAACCATCCGTCCGATCCGAGTTAGATTGGGAGAACATGCTTCTCGTTTATCTACCAAGAATGTTTCCACCCCCATTGTGGATCACTGCCTCCAATATCAACATACTTTTGCGGATCTTCGATGGAGAGTCATTGATTGGATCCCTGGGGACCCCCGTGGAGGGGATCGGGAGCAACGTCTGCAGCGCCGTGAACAACGCTGGATCTTTCGGCTCAACACTGTGACCCCTGCGGGACTCAATTTAGAGTGAGATTGGTGGAGCTTGCTTTGATCGAGTGCGATGGCATTGTTCAGTTTTCAGTTTCTATTTTTGTTTCTTTTATTATTTTTTTCATTGGAATAGGACTTTCTGGCTTTTAAGATTCTGCACCTCCTCTTTGAATGACGTCGTCAATGACGTTCGATGACGCTGGTTACAACAGCCATACAGATTTTTCTTTGGAGATTTTAAAGGCCTGGGTTTTCAGCGTTCTCTAGGGCGCGTACATTTTCAAAAACAGCTTGATACAGGGCCTTTCGGGCTCGAAACATGCATGTCGCTGCTTGGATTTTTGCGGCCCTTTCACCAAGTTCTCAGATAAGTGATTTACACTGTTTACATTCTGTTTTTGTTATTTAATATAAAAGGTCTCTACCGTCGCTGAGTGGGGAGCTTTTCCTCCTCCCCATCTCTTGCCGGTGGCTTCCGACAATAAAATAAGTTACCACTTGTGTACTTTTGGTTTTTGAGTTTCGTTTTGGGTTTTTGGATTGCTGTTTCCTGGGCCCTTTTTCATGTTTTGACTTTTTGCTATTGATTGACTTCAGAGGACTTAGCAGTCACAAGTGTAACAGCAAACGTTCGTGCCGCACCTGCCGTATCAAAAGTATGCGTGGTGCCTTTATGAAAAATGTTTAAAGTAGCAGGGTAGACCAGCGCAAATCTAATTCCACCTTTGACCAAGTCCCCGCAAATCGGCGAGAACTCCTTGCGCCGCGCCGCTAACGACGCCGAATAGTCTGGGAACATAAGGATCGGCACATTATCCAACTTCAGGTCTCGCCGCTTCCGATAGGCCTGCAAAAGCATATCTTTGTGTTGAAAGTTTAGCAGGCGTGCCAGCACCGGCCGTGGTCTGCCCTGGCCTTCCATCCACTGACCCAATCTGTGGACTCTCTCCACCTTAATATGGCCTTGCAAAACTGGCAGGCCTAACTCTTTAGGAAGCCACTCCTCAAAAAGGGTGAAAAGCTGGGTCCCCATCCAAGACTCCGGAACGCCAACCAACCGGAGGTTATTCCGGCGAGACCGGTTCTCTAAATCATCGACTTTCTGCAACAAATCCTCAATTTGTTTCTGTTGTTTGTGGTTCGCTCTTTCCAACGCTAGTTCACCATCCTCGAGCACTGTCACTCGTTCAACTTCTTCCAACCTTCGTGCATATTCTCCAAAGGTCTCACCCATCTCGTCCAATTTCCTCATGACCGTTTCAAATTTTGGCTCGAGCAGTTTCACCACCTCTTGCGCCACATCTTCCGGGCTCTAGTCAACACTCTCTTTCCCCGGAGACTCAAGCATGACCAATGCTCGGGCCGCGGTCGTCATCTTGCTCTCCCGTGCACCCGCGGCCTTCTCCTTTCTCGCCACCGCTTTCATCCCCTCTCTCAGGTACACCAGCCCATCAGAATATGCTGCAGCACTCGATCTAATGGAAAAGACCACTCTCGCCTCGCTACATAGCACTGTCGCCAAATTATCCAAAAAGTTTCAAGGGCGGCCCGGGAGCGTGACGAGGATAGCTCCTCACCAGCTCATGTGCACACGTGACTCTCTTACAGATGATTTTAATGATAGTTCACAGATTACTATTAGTAGGTCTGCAATCTCAAATTTCAGTTCTTTCAACACCCTTGGATGTATACCATTGAGTCCAGGTCTTAAGTTTATCAAATAGTTCTAATACATCTTCCCGGTGTATCGATATTTCTTTCATTCTTCTGCGTTATCACCTTTAAATACCATTTCAGTCATGGGTAACATCCTTACATCTTCCTCAGTAAAGACCGAAGCAAAGAATTCATTCAGTCAGTCCGCTATCGCCTTGTCCCCTCTTAGTGCCCCTTTTACCCTTGTATCATCTAATGGTCCAACTGACTCTCTCACAGTTTTTTTGCTATGAATGTATTTGAAAAAGTCTTTACTATGCGTTTTTGCTTCCACAGCAAGCTTCTTCTCAAATTCTCTCGTTGCCTGCCTTATTAGTGCCTTGCATCTAACTTGCCAGTGCTTATGTTGTTTCCAGTTTTCGTCATTTGGCTCCTTTTTCCATTTCATGACCTCACCTTTAAACCATGCTGGCAGTTTTTTTGGACTTCCTTCCACTTTTCTTAAAGCGTGGAATACAGCTGATCTGGGCGAGATCTCTTGTTGCCAGGGTCTTAACAGCCAATATTCCTTCTCAGTGTTGACATTAAACTCCTCGCCAAGATTATGGCGGACCAGCTGACACTCTATATACCCACTGTAATCCACGTTTCACAGGTGGGCTTTGTATGGGGCAGTATTGTGATGAGCATGCACCACATTCTGGCCTCTATGCACTTCAGCCTCCAACATCATCTCCCTGCTATGCTTACAATTTTAGTTTTGATGCTGAGAAGGCATTCAACAGGGTGAACTGAGATTATATGTATCTGTTCTTGGCAGCCATGGGGATTATGGGCTTCTTTTTGGATGTAGTTCATTTGCTGTACCCTGATCTACAGGGAGTGTGTTGGTGAATGGCTCTATCACAGTAGATTTTACCCTTCATAGAGGAACCTGGCAGGGCTGTCATCTTTCACCTCTGCTTTTTGTTCTGACATTAGAGCCTTTATTGGAACAACTTTGGTCCCACCCTATGTTAGCGGGGGTTTGAATGGGATGGGAGGAGTTCCGTGTTGCAGTTTTCATGGTATGACACCGCCCGCCCCTTAACCTTGAGGGTTAAGGAGGGGTTGCCTTATGATGCCCTTGAGGCAGTTAGTTGTAGTTGTGTTATGCATCGAGCAGTAAGGCTGGCAAGAGTTATTTATTTACATGAGGTTTATTTTTTTCATGTGGCTCATATTGCCATTGTGCAGTTCAAAAGAAGATTACAGACGGTGCAGAGGTTTAAACCAAATAAACAGGATTAACTGAAACTTTGCCTAACTGGCTTTAAATGCTGTATTTCTTCACATTCCTTTCATGTGCTTTTAACATACAGGCTGATAACAGAAAAGTCCTTTACTCATAAAGCTCAGGTTCTATCAATCACTAGTAGTGCTCTAATTCAGTTTCCCTCCACAAGCTTTCTTGTGTCGGTCAAAGTTAAGTGTCACTGTTCTATTACTTCCTATATCAGCAGAAATTCCTCTCTCTGTTTAATTGCCTCTATCAATTAAACAGGTAGAACAGTCCATCAACATCTCATCATCATCAGCAGGGGAAAACACAGAATTATGAACAGAGTTTTCTTCCTTACAGCCAGTAACTGGAACACTGTGGTTAAAACTCTTCTTTTGTTCTAAAAATTCCTGGAACTCTTTAAGAAGTGATTCAGCATGTAACTTTTCTTCATTGAGCTGTGTTCCTGTCCCCTCGGTGAATAGGTATTGACTGAGCCTATCTATCTCAGGCTCCTTATCAGGTTTGTTTGCATTTGGAAAACAAACATGTGCTGGGCTCCCGTTAGCTCTCCAGCCTTCCCTACACGTGGGTGCTGTGCATTCAAACTTAGCAGTGCTAGGAGAATATTTAAAAGCTTTTATATCAGCCCTGTCCTGGCTAGGTGACTCAGCTAGTTTAAAAGAATAGTTATTGTCATTCAAAACTTCTCTTTTCTGACAACAGCTGCCACCATCTTGACTGGCTTTGCTTTTAAAAGCAGAACATAGACTTTCTGGCTTTAGAGCATAAACTCCTCTTTCTCTGGGTACCTTATACGGGAGCTTCTCCCTGGGAGGATTCTTTATCCTTCTGCCTTTGTTCCCCAGCTCTGCCTGGTCCTGTAGCCTTGGGTTTCTCAGCGTTCTAAAGGAGCTCTGCCTCCAGCAGTTTCTTTCCTCATCTGAATGCTGCTCCAAGCTATCCTCCAGCTGCAGACTGTTAGGGAAATTAAGACAGCAAGGAAACCTCCGTTGCTCTCTTGGCTTCTCTCTCTGGATCTCTCCTTGGATCTGCCTTTGGATCTCCGTCTGCATCTGCGTCTGGATCTCTCCGTGGATCCCTCCTTGGATCTGCATCTGCCTTTCACTTCCTGGTTCCTGTGTATTTAACCAGGTGCTTCTAGCCTGCACTGCCCGCCTCCCCTTGGGGCATGCCCAATCACAAGCCTTCCTACTCTCCTCCCTCGAGGTGAGCTGTTTTGCCTGATTGAAACTGTGTTTTTTTCTTTCTGCAGAGAAATCCCTGCTTTCTCCTGCAGTACCGGCTTCTACCACCGGCTGCTCACTTGTATCCATCTGTTCCTGAGGAGCTACTGTGTCACAATGGATGACATCTGAAATTGTGAGTATATACTTCTGGGAATTTTTCTGAAAGGAATTTTTTTTTCTTTTAAAGCTAATTAATCTGTGAACCCACTATTTTTTGTTAAATCAGTCAGGGCCTAGTAGCAACAGTTTAAGATTCAATTTAAAACACAGAAGAGAACTTTCTGGTTACCTTTCATACCCAGTAGAGAGCTGTAGTTTAAATTTCATAGTCACTCAGGGCCTAGCATCAGCAAACTACTTTTAGTTTCAAATTAAAACACAGAAGAGAGCTTTCTGGTTAAATTTAGAATCCAGCAGAGAGCTTGTAGTTTAAATTTCATAGTCACTCAGGGCCTAGCATCAGCAAACTACTTTTAGTTTCAAATTAAAACACAGAAGAGAGCTTTCTGGTTAAATTTAGAATCCAGCAGAGAGCTTGTAGTTTAAATTTCATAATAGGTTAGAGCCTAGCAGCAGCAAAGAGCTATAATTTAAATCAAATCAGAATATAGCTTACCTCAGCAGCACAGGACAGGGTACTGTGTAGCAGCCCTTTTTTAATAAGTGTTATATCCCTCCTTCCCTCCCCACACCCACCCTCCCCTGGGATAATCACAGCTTTATAGGTACTTGCACAACTTAAAAGACAGGAGGTGCTCTCAGGTGAAGCTCATTACCCAAATCAGTCATACACTAAGGACCTGAGATTAATTAAGCTTCAGGTGAACAAGGTATATTAAACTTCTTAGGTACAGTTTTAGTGGTATAAATATCCATAGCACCCTTTTGTACATAAAGAACTTAAAGATCTAAACACAAACTTAAAACTAAGATGCAGACAGCAGTCCAGCAGCGGGATGTGGGCTTTCCAGTCTTTTGCATTGAGTGTCACATGTATGATTTTCTCCCAGCTGGTGAGAGGTCTTACGTGTGCACTAGGTGCAAGGAGCTCTCAGCTCTCAGGGAACAAGTCCGTTCTCTAGAGGCTAGAGTAGCAGACTTGGAAAACATAAGACAGACAGAGAGGTACATAGACGAGACCTACAGGGATATAGTCCTGAAGTCCCACCTCCAGTCTGGCAGCATCCCTGTTGCCATGGAGGAGAGAGGTCACGTGACAGGAGAGCATCACCCTGGTGTGGCAGGAAGTGATCCTGTAACTAGGACCTGTCCTCCAGGTGATGTAAACCCCTCTCGCACCGAGGAGGTTTCTCCAGGGCCAAGTGCCCATGAGGGAAGGGTTAGGACAGCAGTTATAGTTGGTGATTCGATCATTAGGCATGTAGATAGCTGGGTGGCTGGTGGACGTGAGGATCACCTGGTAACATGCCTGCCTGGTGCGAAGGTAGCGGACCTCACACGCCACCTAGATAAGGTCTTAGATAGTGCTGGGGAGGAGTCTGCTGTCTTGGTACATGTCGGTACCAATGACATAGGAAAATGTGGTAGGGAGGTTCTGGAAGCTAAATTTAGGCTTTTAGGTAGGAAGTTGAAATCCAGAACTTCCAGGGTAGCGTTCTCCGAAATGCTTCCCGTTCCACGCGCAGGACCCAAAAGGCAGGCAGAGCTCCGGAGTCTCAATGCGTGGATGAGACAATGGTGCAGAGATGAGGGGTTCGGATTTGTTAGGAACTGGGGAACATTCTGGGGAAAGGAGGGGCTCTTCCGAAGGGATGGGCTTCACCTTAACCGGGATGGAACCAGGCTGATGGCATTAACCTTTAAAAAGGAGATAGAGCAGCTTTTAAACTAGGTAATAGGGGAAAGCCGACAGTCGCCCAAGAGCGCATGGTTCGGAAGAATGTATCCTTGAAGGATACTACAAAAAGCAGAGAGGTTCCAAAAATGAGTAAAGTAACCCAAATGCACTCGAGTATGGAGCAGACAGAACTTAAAGATCCCAAATTACCCATGTCTACCAATAGCCAAATTAATATGAATAAAATAGTCTCTAAAATGCTTGTATGCAAATGCTAGAAGTCTACAAAACAAGATGGGAGAGTTAGAATATATAGCACTAAACGAGAGGTTAGATATGATTGGAATATCAGAGACATGGTGGAAGGAGAACAACCAGTGGGACACTGTGATACCTGGGTACAAACTATGTCTTAATGATAGAGCTGATCAAATTGGTGGAGGGGTTGCGCTCTATGTTAGAGAGGGCATTGAGTCAGAAAGGATTAAAGTTTTTCAAGAAACAAAATTGGCAGTAGAATCTCTATGGATTGAAATTCCATGTAAAAAGGGGAAGGCGATGGCAGTGGGAGTGTACTATCGTCCGCCTGGCCAGAATGAACAAATGGATGATGAAATGCTCAAAGAAATCAAGGAAGCTAGCAAACGTTACAGTGCAGTAATAATAATGGGTGATTTCAATTACCCCGGCATCGACTGGGTCAGTGTCACATCAGGACATGCTAGGGAGATAAAGTTCCTAGATGAAATAAATGACTGCTTCTTGGAGCAGCTGGTTCATGAACCGACCAGAGGGGAAGCAATATTAGACCTAGTCCTTAGTGGAACACCAGATGTAGTGCAAGAGATAAGGGTGTTGGGGCCACTTGGCAATAGTGATCATAGCATGATCACCTTTGATTTAATTAGTGGAGGAGGGATAGTAAGGAAATCCACAGTACTACCTTTTAACTTTCAAAAGGGAGACTATGATAAAATGAGGAAAACAGTTAAGAAAAAACTAAAAGGAGCAGTTGCAAAGGTTAAAGACGTACATCAAGCTTGGGTGTTGTTGAAAAATACTATCTTGGAAGCCCAGACCAGCTGTATTCCACGCTTTAAGAAAAGTGGAAGGAAGTCCAAAAAACTGCCAGCATGGTTTAAAGGTGAGGTCAGAGAGGCTATTGTTGCCAAAAAAGCATCTTTCAGGAAATGGAAAAAAGAGCCAAACGATGAAACCTGGAAACAGCACAAGCACTGGCAAGTCAAATGCAAGGCATTGATAAGGCAGGCAAAGAGAGAATTTGAGAAGAAGCTTGCTGCGGAAGCAAAAACGCAAAATAAAGACCTTTTCAAGTACATTCGTAGCAAAAAAACCTGTGAGAGAGTCAGTTGGTCCATTAGATGATAAAGGGGTTAAAGGAGCACTAAGAGGCGACAAGGCGATAGCGGAGAGAATGAATGAATTCTTTGCTTCGGTCTTTACTGAGGAAGATGTAGGGATGTTACACATGACTGAAGTGGTATTTAAAGGTGTGGAAGAATTGAAGGAAATATTGATACATCGGGAAGAGGTCTTACAACTATTAGATAAACTGAAGAGTAGCAAATCACCTGGGCCGGATGGTATACATCCAAGGGTGTTGAAAGAACTGAAATTTGAGATTGCAGACCTGCTATCAGTAATCTGTGAACTATCATTAAAATCATCTCTAATACCTGAGGATTGGAGGATCGCCAATGTAACACCAATTTTTAAAAAGGGTTCGAGGGGTGATCCGGGAAACTACAGACCGGTGAGCCTGACATCAGTACCGGGAAAAATGGTAGAAACCATCATAAAGAATAAAATTACTCAGCATGTAGATAGTCACGACCTAATGGGAGACAGCCAACATGGCTTTAGACAAGGAAGATCTTGTCTTACTAATCTGTTATGTTTTTTTGAAGGAGTGAATAAACAGGTGGACAAAGGTGAGTCGGTTGATATTGTGTATCTGGACTTTCAGAAAGCCTTTGACAAGGTCCCTCATGAGAGACTGTTGGCAAAACTAAAGAGTCATGGGATAGGAGGCAGTGTACTACTGTGGATCAGGAACTGGTTAAAAGATAGAAAGCAGAGGGTAGGGCTAAATGGCCAATTTTCCCAATGGAGAAAGGTGAATAGTGGTGTACCCCAAGGATCTTTGCTGGGTCCGCTGCTTTTTGACATATTCATAAATGACCTGGAAAGTGGAATAACGAGTGAGGTTATCAAATTTGCAGATGACACAAAACTATTTAAAGTTGTTAAAACCCAGGAGGATTGTGGAAAATTGCAAGAGGATCTTGATAAATTGGAAGACTGGGCATCAAAATGGCAGATGAAATTTAATGTGGAGAAGTGCAAGGTTATGCACCTCGGGAAGAACAACCCAAACTATGCTTACACGATGCAAGGTTCCACATTAGGAACCACCACCCAGGAAAAAGATTTAGGCGTCATTGTGGATACCATGTTAAAACCCTCGGCCCAGTGTGCAGCGGCGGCCAAGAGAGCAAATAGAATGCTAGGTTTGATAAGGAAAGGAATGGAAAATAAAACAAAAGATATTATAATGTCTCTATATCGTTCCATGGTGAGACCGCACCTTGAATATTGTGTGCAATTCTGGTCGCCGTATCTTAAAAAGGATATAGCGATTTTAGAAAAGGTTCAGAGAAGAGCCACCAAAATGGTAAAGGGGATGGAAGGCTACTCCTATGAAGAAAGGCTAAAAAGGTTGGGGCTCTTTAACCTGGAAAAGAGACGGCTGAGGGGAGATATGATAGAAGTCTATAAATTAATGAACGGAGTGGAACGGGTAAACGTAGATCGATTGTTTACCTTATCAGAATATAGAAAGACTAGGGGACATGCAATGAAGCTACAGGGTAAACTATTTAAGACTAATAAAAGAAAATATTTTTTCACTCAACGTGTAATCAAACTCTGGAATTTGTTACCGGAGGATGTAGTAAAGGCTGTTAGTGTAGCTGGGTTTAAAAAAGGTTTGGACAAGTTCCTGGAGGAAAGGTCCATAAACCATTATTAAGAAGGGACCCAGGATATCAATGCTTGAACCAATACAAGCATTGTGGAACCTGTGTCCCTTGGGGAAACTGCTAGGTACGTATGACCTAGATTGGCCACTGTTGGAAACAGAATACTGGGCTTGATGGACCTTGGTCTGACCCAGTATGGCATATCTTATGTTATGTTATGTTATGTTATGGTTTATCTAGTCAATACCACAAATATGGTAGCTCTCTTTTTGATTAAGGAGTTTGGAGCATTCTCTGGGCTTAAGGTGGTGGTTGTTGTTGTTGTTGTTAAGTGCCGTCAAGTAGGTGTTGACTCATGGGGACCCTCTGGATAGTTGACCCAAACTGTGTTCGATCTTCAGTCAGGCGGTTCCTTGTTGATAGAGTGGCATCCATAGCTGCTGTAATTGTATCAATCAATCTCTGCTGGCCTTCCTCTTTTGGTTGACCTTCTACCTTGCCAAATATGATGTCTTTCTCTAATGATCTCTCTCTTTGCTTGATGTGTCCAAAGTATGAAAGTCAAAGTCTTGTCATTTGAGCTTCTAAAGAAGGCTTTGGTTTGATCTCCTGTACTACTAACTGATTTGTTCTTTGGGCAGTCCATGATATACACAGTATTTGTCACCAGCACCATAATTCAAAGGAACCAATTTTTTTCTGTCTATCTTTATTCAGCTAGACTTATATACCGCTTTTCTACCAGTCAAAGTGGTGTACATTCAAGTACTGTATATATATTTTTCTCTTGTCCCTGAAGGACTCACAATCTATCTTTCTCACTGTCCAACTTTTGCATCCATATGATATTATTGAAAATACCATGACTTGGACGAGTCAAATCTTTGTATGGAGAGAGACATCTCTGCTCTTGAGAATCTTGTCTAGGTCCTTCATAGCCATTTTGTCAAGAGCAATGTGTTGTTGGGTTTCTTGGCTGCATGTCCTTTTTAATTGATTGTTGATCCAAGTAGGTTAAAGTTGTCAACTATTTCAATTTCTTCTCCATCAGTGATGAACTTATTGATTTTGCCAGTTGTCGGGATCTGTCTTCTTAAAGTTAAGGTGCAGGCCCATTTTAAGACTATGGGGTCTGTTTACTAAGCGGCGTTAGTGGCTTCCGAGCGAAAATGGAGCAGTACAGCAAAGTGGAAAAAATGGCACCTGGAAATAGTGGCCAAGGAGAAGGGCACTGCCTAAATGAGTGGATTTCCCAAGGAGGGGTATAGAGAGAGAGATAAGAGAGAAGGGTAATGAGGAGTACAGAATGAATGTACTCATAAGTCATTAAGAGAAATCCAAACTGTATGCGGGAACAAATAGGGAGTCAATGGACTGACTTGAGAAGAGGGGATAGGTCGGTAAAGTGACACTACAGAATTCAGCTGCATGTCCTATCTTCTGCAACAGATTGGAGGCGAGAGAGAGAGATAGTCCCGTGGGCGATCTGTGATGAACAAGTTGTGGTATTATAACTTCACAGTGATGGGAACACCCCCCTGTATGCATAGAGGTTTACATGCAGAGGCGCCCTGGCAACATACGCTGGCATCTTTGTGTGTTTCCACCAGTGTGGGCAAAAAATAACCCCAAAGGCCAGGATGGTGCTGGTGCTAGCTCTGTTCCCACATGGCTCGGCAGTCACACAGTACAGCTGCTTTTCTGATGTCAACAGCCATTCAAAAATTGTTCCACTTATCTGCAGGAGTTTTAAATACAGTAGAAATATATATTTTTAAAAACAAACACTAATTCAGCAGCCAAGAATGACTAAATGAGAATAAACACAGAAGAGCAGCCAAGAGATCCAAAGAGAGTAACACGGATTTTAAGTGGGATCACTGTGTTCCCACTAGCACCGTTATAAGAAAGAAGTGCTGAATGCTGTTCTATGGCATCGAGATACATGTATGCATATAATTAGCATAAACCATATGAGCCGTCATCATATAAATTTCCTGGAAAGAAAATATAGAAACATTTTTTTTTTCATTTTGTCTTTAAAAAAGTAAGAATTGCTTTGATTTAGAATTCGGAGAAGAATTGATTATAGCCAGTAACACATCGTGGGGTGATCTGTATATCTGTGACTTTAAGAGTGCGAGCATTTCAAGTGATCCCCTTCAAGGTACAGGCACTGGCACACCAGCACAACAGCAACAACCTCAGACAAGCAGGATATAATCAGCCACACAGATGGCATGACATCATCCGTGACGCCACTACAGTTGGACTTGTTCTCCTAGAGCGAACCCTTCTTTGAGCCTATTGCTCCTGACCCTCAGTATTCTTCATCTGTGGCCAAGCATGGACATAGATCTCCACTCTGTGGTTCACTCTTATTTTCTACCATCGAGCTGTCATTCGGATGTGCACTTTGGAGGAGAGGAGGGACAGGGGAGATACGATTCAGATCTTAAAATACTTAAAGAGAAATGATGAACAAACAAACCTCTTCCAAAGACGGGGAAGCTGTAAAACTAGAGGGCATAACATGAAGCTGCAAAGGGGTAAACTGAAAGGCAATGTCAGGAAATATTTTTTCACTGAAAGGGTGGTAGATGCTTGGAATGTCCTCCCGATGGAAGTGGTGGGGGCAAACACGGTGATGGAATTCAAAACGGCATGGGACAAACACAGTGGATCCCTTTACAGCAACAGGATAAAAACAAAATAAACGGTACCATCTAAGTTCTGAACCATCTAACGTCTCAACAAATAGGGGTGTCCTACATGGAGTGATGGGTTCACCCCTAAACAAAGATATGGGGAGGGGTGGCCTGCACAGAGCGACGGGTGCACCTACTCTTGCCATCTTGCTGGGCAGACTAGATGGACCGTGCTGGTCTTTATCTGCCGTCATTTACTATGTTACTATGTGAGCAGTTCCTATCAGCTCTGTCCAAAGCAGACTTCTCTGGCAGAAGCTCTGGAAGAGACAGTCTAGTGACAGCAACTTGAAAAAAAAATGGAAGTGGTTTCACACATCAAGCTTCATTGTGATTGAGTTGATAGACGAACAAGTTAAAACAATTTTGAGATAGCCTGCTTGTCCATACCTGCTGAGGAGAGCTTTCCCTTTCAGTCCGATGCCGCTGACATGGCCTCACATATGCAGACCCGGATCAGCCGCGCTGCATCTCTATCAGCAGGAAGACAAATCTACCAGGCTTTTCCTCTAGTAACAGCCTTCCCCTGCTTCACCTCTTCCTGATCACTTTCCAGGGCAACAACAGGACAGAGAACAGCCATACAGACTGCACTGCCCCGCTTTCCCCCCCCCCCCCGAGGACAGTTTTCCCCCACTGTGTGCCACCAGTGACTCCTGAATATGATGAAGTGGACGTGCTGTGCTACCACACCTCCTCCCCTCCGGTGGCCTTCCATGGGTCCTGCGCCATGGCCATTACTCTGAGGGCGGTGAGACCTCCAAGGTTAAGTGTTCTCTGGCCTAGAGATTGGGAGGAAGGGGGGAGGGAATGATCCTGCAACCACACTGGGCAGGGCAGGCCTCTCCTGACAGCTGCTTGTCCAACAACATCTCTCCTCTGTGCATGCATCTTGCCCCTTCTCCCCCTGTACTATAAGGACAGGGAGTGGGGACTCTGGCTTCTGGATATTAATAGGGGCTCAGGGCCCACTCCTGAGTTCCTGTCCTCAGCCCAGTGCAGCCTCTATACATCTCGACCTACAGCACATAACGGGAACTCCAGATTCACTCTTAGAGTTCCTGAGTGTGAATGTGGTCTTTAAGCTTCATCCCCGAGTTCCCGCTCTCAGCCCGACACAGCTTCTATGCAGTGCAGCCTACAGCACGGAGCGGGAACTCAGATTCACTCTTTGAGTTTCCGGCTGTGAATGGAGGATTCAGCTTCTCTCCTGGGTTCCTGTCCCTGGGCCGATACAGCTTCCCAGCAGCACAGCCTGTGGTGCTGCACCCTGGCACAGTGTTGCTCTGAAAAAAAAAAAAGCTTTGAGAATGGATTGTTCTGATGGGTCCTCATTGCTGGGGTGGCATCCACAGTCGCCACTGGCTTTGCATGTAGTGAACCTCCATTTTGCCTGGCTACTCAGAGCCGTCACATTGTGCAAAAAAGAATAAATAAACGTGCCTCCTCGGGACTCTCTCGGAAACCATGTTGGAATAAGCTTTCTCGTTGCCCTGGGCTGCACTGAAACTGTTTTTTTGCAGAAACCGGTCTTCTGTTTTGTACATATGTGATGACTGCATATGTCTATATGAATTTATGTATATGTTTTTGTGTATGTCTATCTATCTCTAATATGTGTGTGCATTTGTATAAAAGAATCCCTCTTGAACATCCATGTCACTTGGGTATGTCCACACATCCTTATGTACCTCAGAGGTTTCTGGGTATATACAGATAGATTTTTTAAAAAGCCATTTTCCATCCATTGTAGCTAAGGAGTTTCCCCACAGAGGGAATCCCATTTTGCAGGGCAGGCTCACCTGCCACCTTGTTGGTTTCAAGGGGCATGCACCTATACAAAGCACTGTCTCTGAGACCTACTCCCACAGGTAGTCTTCCTCAAAATTGATGGTGTCCTCAATGGCCTTCACCGTCCATGACCCACATCACCAGAAAAAAAAAGAGCAAAGACCCAAAGGAAGAATAGATCTTTAAGATCCCTTCCATCTGCATTTCTCTGTCTTCTCCTGGGATCTCTTGGAGAGTAGTATCCACACACAGGGTACTTGGTTGTGGTACATCAGGTCTGTTTATTCATTTATTTCTATGACATTTGTTATGGTCTAATACTTGACTGTTAAAATTTAACGTGAAGACAGGCAGTGTCATGCACTTGGGAAGCAGAAATCCAAGGGGATTGTATGCGATATGTCACGCACTTAGCCCCTTACATTAGTATGGAGGGGCGTGGGTTTATTTTTGTCACTGTGGTGCTTCAACTTTCTGGCCTTTTCTAACTGGATGCCTTTAAATGCATTCTGGGAAAGGTAGTTCAGTTAGATATCATTTGGGCTCAGATGAAAAAAAACACCTTCATTTGTAGTTGGGTTTGAGTGAGTGCAATTTATTCATTAGCACAAAAAGACACGCTAGGTTCACAGATCCACCTTTTAAGATATTTTCACCAGGAATTCTTGTAACTCATTACAGGATAACTTGAACTGAAACAAACAGCTTTCCTCAGCTTAATTAACTGCACCTGCTTTCAGCAGAGCTTTGCCGTGCAGATCAAAAACAAACAGAAATAAACTTTTAAACCAGGTTTCTTTTCCCTTTCCAGACCAGAACAAATACCTGGCTATCTTGTATGCTTAAACTCAGCACTTCATACAAGCAGATAAAAACTCTTTTCCAGGTTTTCTCAGTAGTTTAGACAAACAAAAGCATTTCTTACTTCCTTCAGTTGAAACGGCATCCAAACTGAGCTCTGCACTGCTCACAGCTGTTTCTCAAAAGACAATCAGGAAGATTCAGCTTTGCACTGCGTCACACTTTTCCTGAGCTTAGAGCATTAACAAGCAAACACAGCTCTCAGGGCTGGACACTGGAGGCTTCTCTTTACGGTTGACATCCCCCTTGCAACCATTATTAATTGGTAGACTGGCATGCAGAGCAGTCCATGTATGAGACCTCTTCATCACAAGGTAAATCTGGCTCCCCCAATTCCATTGGTTCACTCTCTGGCTCAGATTCAGATAGCTTACTTGACTGCCTTCTACTATGATTAAGGCTGTCTCTGGCAAATACGTATTTCTCCTTATTAGCTAAGCTTCTGGGGCTCATACCTTGATCAAACCTGTAGTAGCTTTACTTCTTACATGCTCTGGCCACCATCTAGCACATTCTGTTCTCCAATGATTGCTCCTGACTCTTACTGCTCCATTCCTTGAGTAGGCAAAACTTCTGCTCTCTCTTTCTCTCTGGTCAGCAGTTGCAGCACTCTCTGGTCTCAGGAGTCCTTCCAGTTTCTCTCCATGTGTCCTGCTTGTCCCTCTTCATCCTCTTGCTCCTGCTCCTTGACTTCCTGCTCGACTGCTTTCTGGTCTAACTGAGCTAAACTTAAACCCCTCAGGCTCCTGCTCCACCTTCTCCCCTCTCAGGTGAGAAAGATCAAACTCCCTCATGGCAGCTGTGTGATTAGGGGATGCAGTGACGTAAGGGTTCCTTACCCTGGGCCTGTATTCCCTATCCTTTCCACCACTAGGGGCACTCTGTTCCTCATTGTAGCCAGGAATTACTGACTTTCTAGGAGCAAATGGAGTTTTAAGTCCTGGACCTTTTAAAATAGGTCCCTTCATTATGGTAAATTCCTTCTTTTTACCCCTCGCTTCTAGGTCCTGATAAGCTTCCTTATCACAGATAGGGAGTGAGAGATTGGTGTGTATTGGAGACCATATCTCACAAAAGATATAAAAAGGCTGGAAGCGGTTCAGAGGCAGGCGACCAAAATGATTTCCAGCCTGCATCAAAAGGCTTATGAGAAGAGACTTGAAGACCTAAATATGTATACTCTGGAGGAGAGGAGGGACAGGGGCGATATGATTCAGACCTTTAAATGCTTAAAGAGTATTAATGGACAAACAAACCTCTTCCAAAGATGGGGAAGCTGTAAAACTAGAGGGCATAACATAAAGTTGCAAGGGGTAAATTGAAAGGCAATGTCAGGAAATACTTTTTCACTACAAGCGTGGTGGATGCTTGGAATGTCCTCCCGATGGAAATGGTGGGGGCAAAAAGAGTGACAGAATTCAAAATGACGTGGGACAGACACAGTGGATCCCTTTATAACAACAGGATAACTTCAAAATAAGCATAGCTATCTCTTATATCTGAATAAATAGGGATGACCTGCACGGAGCGGTGGGTACACCCCTAAACAAAGGCATGGGGAGAGGTGACCTGCGAGGAATTGCAAGTGCACCTACTCTTGCCGCCTTGCTGGGCAGACTAGATGGACCATGATGGTCTTTTTTTCTGCTGTCATATGTTGTTGTTAAGTGCCGTCGAGTCGGAGTCGACTCATGGCGACCCTCTGGATAGCTATCCTAAACTGTGTTCGGTCTTCAGTCAGGTGGCTCATTGTTGACAGACTGGTACCCGTAGCTGCTGTTATTGTATCGATCCATCTCATTGCTGGCCTTCCTCTTTTGCGTTGACCTTCTATTTTGCCAAGCATGATGTCTTTCTCTAATGATCTCTCTCTTCGCATGATGTGTCCAAAGTATGAAAGTCGAAGTCTTGTCATCTGAGCTTCTAAAGAAAGCTTAGGTTTGATCTCCGCTAGTACCGACTGGTTTGTTCTTCGGGCAGTCCATGGTATACACAGTATTTGCTGCCAGCACCATAATTCAAAGGCATCAGTTTTCTTTCTGTCTTTTTCACTGTCCAGCTTTCACATCCATATGATGTTATTGAAAATACCATGGCTTGAACAGGTCAAATCTTTGTATGGAGAGAGACATCTCTGCTCTTGAGAATCTTATCTAGGTCTTTCATAGCCATTCTGCCAAAAGCAATGTGTCGTTAGATTTCTTGACTGCTTGTTGCTTCTTTATTGATAGTTGATCCAAGTAGGTTAAAGTTGTTCACAATTTCAATTTCTTCTCCTTCAACGATGAACCTGTTGATTATGCCAGTTGTCATGATCTTTGTCTTCTTTACATTAAGGTTCAGGCCCATTTTGAGACTATGTTCTTTGATTGTGAGAAGCAAATGTTTCAGATCATCTTCACTTTCAGCCACTAATGTAGTATCATCAGCATAGCGAAGGTTGTTGATGAGTCTTCCACCAATCTTCACACCTCTGTTGTCTTCATACAGTCCTGCTTCTCTGATGATTTGTTCTGCATATAAATTAAACAGGTAGGGGGAAAGTATGCAGCCTTGTCTTACACCTTTGCTTATTTTAAACCATTCTGTTTCTCCTTCTTCCATTCGAACTGTTGCTTCTTGATCAATGTACAGATTGCGCAAGAGAACGATCAGGTGTTCTGGTATACCCATGCTTCTTAATGTGGCCCAGAGTTTCTCATGGTTTACACAGTCAAAAGCCTTGCTATAGTCGATAAAGCACAAATAGATATCCTTTTGGTATTCTTTAGTCTTTTCAAGGATCCATCTCACATCCGCAATGATGTCTTTCGTTCCTCGCCCTTTCCTGAACCCTGCTTGCACTTCAGGTAGTTCTTGTTCCAGGTATGGTTGTAGGCTCTTTTGAATAATCTGCCGTGATATACTATGTTACTATGTTATACCTAACTCCTCTTATTTACAATGCCTTGATAATGTATATTGTTCCATATTAATAAAGCCCTGTTTTACCAATGTTAATGTAAATAGTTCGAATCATTCTATGTAATGGAATATGCACATGTTTTGTACTTTCCAAACTGTTAGATGTAACCGCTTTTGATCGTCTGGAAAAATGTGGCATAAAAATATTAAATAAATAAAATAAAAATAAAAATACCACTGTAGGCAAAGAACTTGGTCTATATCAGTTTCGCCGCATGCCATTTGGACTGCACGGTGCTGCGGCGACGTGCCAAAGACTGATTGATATAGTCTTACGTCCCCATCGTTCATATGCCCTAGCCTCTATGGATGATGTAATTATCCATAGTGATAATTGGGAGCTCCATTTAGCTCAGATTCAGGCAGTACTTAAGGACATGAGAAAGGCAGGAATCACCTTGAACCCTGCGAAATGCCTCTTTGGAGGGAAAGAGGTAAAATATTTAGGGCATCTAGTGGGACGAGGGGTAGTGAAACCACTCATGGACAAAATAGTGAGTGTAAGGGACTTCCCCCGACCTTCCACCAAAAAGCAGATCCGAAGCTTTTTAGGCCTTATTGAGTATTATAGGAGATTCCTGCCACACTTTGCTAGTGAAAGTACCCCCCTCACGAATATGCTGAAGAAAAATGCACCCAACCTAGTGCAGTGGACCCCGACAGCTGAAGAGGCCTTTGCCAGGTTAAAAGAACAGTTGTGCGCGGCCCCAATTCTTAAGGGGGTGGACTTTAGTAAAACGTTCATTTTACAGACCGACGCGTCGGATACCGGGCTAGGAGCCGTCCTGTCTCAAAAGCATGGGGGAGTGGAGCACCCCTTAATGTTTCTAAGCAGGAAGCTAGCGCCGGCAGAACAAAAATACTCGACAGTGGAGAGGGAATGCCTGGCCATCAGATGGGCTATAGGGGCCCTCAGATTTTATTTAACAGGCCGCCGTTTCACTTTGGTAACGGATCACGCTCCCCTAAAGTGGCTGTCAAGTATGAAGGACCATAATCCCCGCTTGACTAGGTGGTATATGGCCCTGCAAGCCTATGAGTTTCACATAGAGCATAGGCCTGGTAAGCTGCACCTTAACGCAGATGCCCTTTCAAGGATTCCGGGCTGTTCTGGATCTGTTCAGCCAGCCCGGAATATCTTAAATGGGGGGTTATGTGACAAGGTAGAGGCTCAGAAACAGAAGAAAAAGGGTTTAAAACACTTTCTGTCACCTCAGATGTTTAGAGATGCAGGACAGGAAGGGGTTAAGATTCCAGCACACGAACCTTCTCTGCAAAGAAGAGCAGGGAAAGAACCACACCCTAGCTCTAGGCTAACCCAGAGACATAGCCAATCAGGGAGGTGGGCGGAGTCAGACCGGATTGGGCCACTCTGCACTCATAACCAGGAAGCAGTAGTTAGTGAAGGAGACGAAGGAGGCGAAGGGAGGAGAAGCAGAAGCGAAAGGAGCTGGAGAGACGAGAGGAGAGAAACCTCCAGGAGAGAAGGGAGTGAAGACAGAAACCTCCCAAGCAGCGAAAGGGGAACCAAGGAGAGAACCAGGGAAAGGAGAGTTCCTGTGGGTGGTCCAGGAAGAGACCCAGGCAGAGCTCAGCTCCAAGAGAGAGTGAACCCTGGAAGAGACCCAGAGCTGGACTCAGAAGCCTTGAACACATACTTGGAGTCAGGGGAGTTCCCCAGAGACAGAAGCTGCCAAAACCAGGTCAGAGCAAAACCTTTTAAATCTTGTAAAGTAGATAGCTCTGAAATAAGCCAGTCTCTAGGAAGTGATAATAGAGTGCTTTCTAGAAGAAACAGGCTTGAACCAAGCTTTGAAAGGAAACCTGAAGTTACTAGAGGAAAGTTGGGCTGTAGGAAAGTCCCTGTTAAGAAGCTGCAAGTATTTCCCTTATACAGACAGCGTGACCAGAGCTCTAGCTCAGAAGATAGCACACCTGCTTGTCGGCAAAAGGCTAATTGGCAGCTACCGTGCAGAGAGCTAGGAACAGACCCTGAGGACCAGGCTGTGCTGAGGGATCTCACAAGGCAGTTCCATAAGAGACATATTCCTCCCAACCAAAGGCAACTACCTAGGCAAGGCAAGGAAGAAATAAACCCCTTTTATGAGCTGTTAAAAGGTGCTGAGAAATACCAAACCTCACAAGTACCTAGAAGACAGAGGGAGACTAAATGGAAACAGCTTCAGACAATAATTAAAGAACTAAAGTCTGAAGGCTTGTATGTTCCACATGACAAAGGGATTTTAGAGAGCCAGGAAGAACTAATGGAATTAGGGGCTCCTTTATCCAATACCAGTGATTCTGAAATGGAGTGTGGAGTATGTATGAGAGAGTAAGGAGCTATAATTTACTCCTGTTCTATGATTGAGTGCTGTGAAGCCTAAACCAATGTTCTTAGAAGTTTGCACCAGAGACAGCAGCGTTCGGCTGGGTGCAATGACTCAGAGCTTCATAACTTGCAGCTGTGAATGAAAGGCAACGTAAGGAAGTGTTCCTACACAAGAAGCCTGTTACTAATAGGCAAGAGAGTGTGGAGATTGCCATTTCTATTTAAAGCTGGTAAACAAGATATCGACATTAGAAAGAGAATACAACAGCTAGAAGATTTCTTTATTGAAAGCTGATGCTTGGAAAGCATTACTAGCATCCTGAAATGTTGTTGTATTGATGAAGCTGGAAGAAGCCTAAAAGCATTTAACTTTATTATTTGTCCCTGAGAAGAATCAGGAGAACTGACTTTGCACTTGAACTTTTATTTGGTACAAAAAGGTTATCACTTTACTTTTGTGTTGGGGGAGTAAATCCTGTGCTGTTCTTTTGCAATACTTTGTGCAATACCTTATGCAATAATAAAGTATTCTTTAACTTGGAAACCCAACCTTGGCTGTCGTCACTTCAGTCCACAACTACAATGGGATACAGGGCTACAGCACTACCAAGGACTTTTAAAACCCCATGTCTCACGCACCAACTGCCTGATTACAGCACTACCAAGGACTTTTAAAACCCCATGTCTCACGCACCAACTGCCTGATTCACCCACCTCCTTCATCGGCTCTCCCCAGTCGGGGGATTGAGCCTCCAGAGGTGAGGGCAGCCCAGGAAACCAGCTCCGGCCAATCGGGCCAGACCAACTGCTTCAAAAGATCGCGCCGGCAGGCGCACGTTCTTTCTTCACCCACCTCCTTCATCGGCTCTCCCCAGTCGGGGGATTGAGCCTCCAGAGGTGAGGGCAGCCCAGGAAACCAGCTCCGGCCAATCGGGCCAGACCAACTGCTTCAAAAGATCGCGCCGGCAGGCGCACGTTCTTTCTTCACCCACCTCCTTCATCGGCTCTCCCCAGTCGGGGGATTGAGCCTCCAGAGGTGAGGGCAGCCCAGGAAACCAGCTCCGGCCAATCGGGCCAGACCAACTGCTTCAAAAGATCGCGCCGGCAGGCGCACGTTCTTTCTTCACCCACCTCCTTCATCGGCTCTCCCCAGTCGGGGGATTGAGCCTCCAGAGGTGAGGGCAGCCCAGGAAACCAGCTCCGGCCAATCGGGCCAGACCAACTGCTTCAAAAGATCGCGCCGGCAGGCGCACGTTCTTTCTTCACCCACCTCCTTCATCGGCTCTCCCCAGTCGGGGGATTGAGCCTCCAGAGGTGAGGGCAGCCCAGGAAACCAGCTCCGGCCAATCGGGCCAGACCAACTGCTTCAAAAGATCGCGCCGGCAGGCGCACGTTCTTTCTTCACCCACCTCCTTCATCGGCTCTCCCCAGTCGGGGGATTGAGCCTCCAGAGGTGAGGGCAGCCCAGGAAACCAGCTCCGGCCAATCGGGCCAGACCAACTGCTTCAAAAGATCACGCCGGCAGGCGCACGTTCTTTCTTCACCCACCTCCTTCATCGGCTCTCCCCAGTCGGGGGATTGAGCCTCCAGAGGTGAGGGCAGCCCAGGAAACCATCTCCGGCCAATCGGGCCAGACCAACTGCTTCAAAAAGATCGCGCCGGCAGGCGTGCCCGCGCCTTGCGGGCCCGCGCCTGAGGGCCTCGCCAGAGGGCCCTTTGGCGTGGCCCTTAGGTGGGGCACGACAGGCGGAAAAAGAACGCTGGCCTAACGCCTCAACAACGTAATAGCAAATCGGCAACCGATACTTCAAACAAAATCGAGCAGCTCGCTCCACCGCTGAATTGATCCCTCTCCGAGAACAGCAAGTATACCACATACAAATGGAACTATGTTCTAACTGATATCCTGCATATCCCTTAAAGCCTTGCTTACTATTGTTAGTAACCATATCAGTAAATATACTAAGTAGCTATAAACATACACTGTTCATATTAATAAGATACATTGTTGCCAGTACTCACTAGTTGTGAACTATTGTCCCCAGTAGCTAGACAGAATGTACTGTTGTCCTAATTCAGAAAGTTATACTGTTGTCAGTAGATAGACAGACACACTGTTGTCATAATCCAGAAATTATACTGTTGTCAGTAGATAGACAGACATACTGTTGCCATATTCCAGAAAATTATACTGTTGTCAGTAGATAGACAGACATACTGTTGCCATATTCCAGAAAATTATACTGTTGTCAGTAGATAGACAGACATACTGTCGTCACCACCCATAAATTTACAAATACTGTCTTCTCATCATACGATATGACACACTAGCCTGTTTACCGGTTACACAATATACCAGCTAAGATCCAGTCAGCTCTAGTGTGCCAAAAACCGCCTCGACTCACCTCCTGCAAGCCTCCTACCTCTTGGGGTTAACATGGAAGACATGATCATCAGGTTGATATGCCTGTTCCTACTTATTATAGCACTACCATCCAATATTTTGGCCCTCACCACCCCACAAAACCACATTCCTATTGTACTACATAGGGAGAGAAAATGGTCAGGAGACCCCTATCACAACTCACGTGGGGCCAACCTCTCGCACCACAACCTCCTATTACAAGTCCCACTACAACACAACAAGAAAACCAGACAATCTAAAAAGTTCTACCCTTGTAGCATGAAGTGTGCACTTATAAATGCCCGCTCACTTCGAAACAAGTGGCCAGCGATCACAGACATAATAATATCCCATAAACTAGACATTCTCATGGTAACCGAAACATGGCTCTCAGCGGAAGACAATATCATCCTTAACCAGCTGCTCCCACCTAACTTTACAGCCTTCACCGGACACAGACAGAACAAAAAAGGCGGAGGAGTAATTATCATCGCCAAAGCCGACCTACAGTTTAAATTGGAGGAATCCAACAGCAACAACCATCTAGAGACAGTATCTATTTCAAACAACTTATGCTCTATAAACCTGGTCTATAGATCACCATCAGGAGATCCAGACGACCTAGCAACCATAATAAATCTGGCATCTCTCACCCAGGGCCCAAACAAACCCAATTGGATCTTAGGAGATATCAACCTACCATCATTACAGGACACCCAAGCAACAGCATTCCTAGATGCCCTAGAGAGCCTCGGATACACGCAAATGGTGAGAGAACCTACTCACGAGAAAGGCAATATCCTCGACCTCATATTCGCACCACAGCTAATTTTGGATCAACCACAAAACATAGTACTATCCATAACGGCAGTCCCATGGACCGATCACAAACTCATCACCTTCCAGATGCATACCACTAACCATTCACACAAGACAATAATGGATAAAAGCAAGCCCACTAACTCATCTACCAGAAGTTTCCAACCATTTAACAGAGAACGCATCCTCTCTGAGATTAGCACACTCTCTGATGACACCTCACTAAGCCTTGAAGAACTGATCTCCTCCTGGAACAGAAAAATCAGCACTATTGCTATCCGCCCTCCAACAAACAAGAACCCAAAAAAGAGATCTACAGCCCCATGGTTCACAGCGGACTTAAAAGCCTCACTAACTATTCTAAGAAGGCTAGAAAAACGATGGAGAAAATCACGCACCAGTAGTGACCAAGCAGCTTACATCCAACACCTGGCAGAGCATCGTAGAACCATCACAGATAAAATCAGACAACACCACACAGACACCCTGAAACGGTCATTGAATAAACCTCATGACCTGTTTAACTTAGTTAAAACACTTGCCAAAGAACCAACCCCGGAGCACCACAGCATGATCCACCCACAGGACTATGCAATGTATATGCAATCTAAAATGTGCAAAACTAATAAAATATTAATACCGGAACCTCTTGATGAACAAGACTACCCAGTATCTCTGGCATCCTTCTCCACTCCCTCAAAGAAAACCATTGAAGATACCTTCCTAGCACTAAATACATCCACTGCGCACACAGACCCTTGCCCTGCACACTGGATAAAGGACCTGCGTTGTGACATATCATCAATTATAGCAAAAATTTTAAACCAGTCCTTCACCACCGGCTCATTTCCAACTACGCTCAAGCAGACCTCTGTAAGACCGCTGTTAAAGAACACTAAACTTGATCCTCAGAAGGTAGAATCTTATAGGCCCATATCTAGCATACCTATGCTAGCAAAAATCATTGAGAAAGTAGTGCACAGGCAACTACAGGATCATATAGACACCTCTGCTCCACTTGATCCGTCTCAACATGGTTTCAGAGAGTCACATGGAGTAGAAACACTACTTACAACACTCCTCAACAACATAATCTCAGGTATGGATAACATACGCCAAGGTTTCGCTCTTGTATTTCTCGATATAGCAGCGGCCTTTGACTCGGTATGCCATGAAATTCTCATCTGCCGGTTAAGGGAAAAAGGCATCTGCGGAACAGCACTTGAATGGTGCAAATCTTACCTGTCCGACAGATGGCAGCACATCCGAATTGACGGGGATACATCTGAACCATTCCAACAAAGTCAAGGTGTACCCCAAGGATCCTCCTTATCTGCATTGATGTTTAATATATATATTCAACCCCTCTGCAACATCATCAGATCCTTTAATGTCAGTTACATGATATATGCAGACGATGTGCTACTATATATGCCAATATCATTGGATTGCCTGGATCTCACACCGCTGACTAACTGTTTTGACGCCGTAGCAGAGTGGCTCCTATCCCAAAACCTGAGAATACAACACAAAAAGACGGAAGTCCTTTTCGTCTCAAGGAACACCAACTTCACTCCTCCTAGTTGTATTAATGTAAAGGATGCCCAGCTCCAAGTGAAACCTGCAATACGTTACCTTGGAGTAACACTGGACCAAAACCTTGACATGAAGAGTCACATAGCCAACACAGTCAAGGCAATCTACTTTAAAATTAGATCCCTCAGACACCTACGCACACTACTTGAACCAGATGATTTCCGTACCATTTATCAAGCCCTTATACTTCCCCATTTCGACTTTGCAAACTCTATTCTACAGGGGCTCCCCCGGTCCACCCTGAACCCCCTGCAACTGGCCATGAATAGTGCAGCGAGGGTACTCCTCGGGGCATCTAGGAGAGACCACGTGACACCACTCCTAAAACAGCTACACTGGCTTCCCATTCAAGCAAGGATCAGTTTCAAGACTGTACTGCTAACATTTAAAGCGACCAAGGGGCTCACCTCTTCTTCTCTCTCCAACCTCATACTACCACTTGCACCAAACAGGCCAAGAAGAACAGCAGAAATGAACACACTAGCTATCCCAAACGACACCACAAGATGTGCCAGATCAACAGCCAACAGAGCATTCCGACTCTGTGCCCCCACTTTATGGAACACCTTACCAGCACAAATCAGATCAGTACCAAATTTGAGTCAGTTCAGAAAGTCACTGAAACATTTCCTCTTCCTTAAATATCTCAATGACAGCTCTGAACATAACCTCCAGGTGAATAGCAGGAGTGGCCAAACAGACAGACCATCGCAACAGGCCAACTACACAATGTAAATACAAACAGTCCCATATACTATTGCACCACCTTTGTATATAGTTAACCATGATATCTCTTGTCAGATAACACACCTTTGTATATAGTTTCCCCTATTTCCCAAGTTTATATCTCCTGTTAAATGTAATTGACCAGACATATGTAAATTGTCGGATGTTTTTGTTCAATGTAAACCGCGCTGATGTCTAATAGTGCGGTATATAAGAATTGTTAATAAAATAAAATAAATAATAAATAAATAGGGCTAGGCGGTGCGGTGTCACACTTCACAGCATGACAAGCTATAGACACTACTGCTCCTCTATCTACAGGCTTCTGTCTTCTGAGTATTGTTTGATCGTCTTTTCATATGTTTTTTTCTTCACCGCATGCCTGCTCATGTCCTCTGTTCTCCACTAACCAAATAGCCCCTCCTCCCCCTGAAGCTAGTGCCAAAAATTAATTTTGTTGGACCACTTTTCTGCAACTCTCTTATACAAGCAACTAGATCAATAGGTCCATTTTAATATATATAAATTTAAAACAATGTGCACTATTCAATGTTATTCCTTTATATCTTGACCAAAACGATCATTGTGATGCATTGTCCATTATCTGCCAATATATACAATGTAAAGAAAATGCCAACACATTACGTTTCAAACCCATCAATTGCATGTAAACACATATAGTATCTGAAAAAGATCATACGTCCAAAGCTGCTGTCTCTGATTCTTTGATAAACCTCTTTACATGAAAAACAACTGACTTACCCCTCGACAAGCACTCCAGGTTATACAGAGAGTAGCCCAGGGTCTTCCCCAACTGGTTCCATCGTATCAAGTCAAAATATCCATTTTTATTCCCTCTCCATGACACACACACACACACACGTATGCATTCCCCAACATCCCCATCACACACACAGATCTCCCAAGATCTCAATCACACAGACACACAAACACACACCCCCTGATACCCCCATTACACAGAGGCACACATGCCTCCCCCCACCATCCCCCGTGACACACACATATGCATCGCCCACATGCCTGATTTTGTGAATGAAGTAAGCGCGCCAGCTTATCTTTCTTCATCATGAATCACTCCTCTGCATTATGCTTTATGCTTGATATTATTGTAAAAGTATAAAAATTAAAGTTAAAGAAAAAAATTGCTGCTTGCACTGCACATGCTGACAAATATATGTTCACGCCTGCATCTTTGTTAGACGTACTTTACAAGACAGTATGCGTTCAGCAGAGTCTTTTGTAAAATACAGGGGGAACTGAACACATCCTGATCTGGATGTCTCAATTCCTTCCTCAATGTCCTGTGCTAAATGAGGCTTTGTGGCATGTCTGTATGTGAGGGATTTACTTGAAGCAGTCATTGTAAAGTGTCCCTCAGTAGGGGGTAGTAGGGGAATTATAAGTGGGTGTATGGGATGGGTAGGCATAGTGCGGATAGTGATTGATTGTGTATACTATTAATCGGTGCATACCTAGTTTCACAGGGAAAATTTAGCTTTTTATCTCTGGAGATGTGAGGGGCGATTTCAGAAGGTGGGAGATGTGTGCATGTGGGGTGTGCAAAGTTCCTTCCAAGCTGAGTGGGAGTCCTCCAGCTGTGCTGCTCCCAATAGTGGGAGGTGATGTAGTACCACTCTTTTAGTAGTAAGTAGCAGGCAACGGGCATATAGGCAGTGGCGTATTAAGGGCAAGGCGGTGGGTGCTGGCTGACCCAGGTGCTGGCTAGGAGGGAGTGCACCCTTGCCGGGCCCATACTTTGAAGGATGCATGGCAAGCATACCTGAAAGACATGTGGCTTGCCGCACTGTCTCTAGTTAAGGCCGGCTCTTCTCTCTCCCCCAAAGAGCTGGCCTGGATTGGAGACAGCGCGACAAGCCACCCGTCTTTCAGGTATGTTTTCTGTGCTGCCTCCAAAGTGTGGGCCCAGTGGGAGGGTGTATTGCAGCACACCATGGAGTGGCATGCAGGCCGCAGGGGGGGGGGGCGCCTGCCCTGGGTACAAAGGGGTCTAGGAATGCAACTGCATGTAGACTTCTCTCTCATTGCATTCACTTCCTATCATCCTGCACTCACTCTCTGTTCCTCCCACTCTTACACTGTTCTACTTCTCTACCCTTTGCCACTCCTTTCCATCCACCCACCTATCCATGCACTCTTCCCCATTCCTTTCCCTGCCACCCAACCTTGCATTCTCTCTCCCTTCTATGCCACATCCTTTCTATCTCTTCTTCCCACTCTCCTTCACTTCTTTCCTTCTTTAGTCCTGCTCGTTATCTTATATTCTACCCTTCTTTCTTCTTCTGTAACCCCACCCCTTCCCCAATGCTCCTTCTCCTCCCCTGAAGCCTCACTATGGCAGTCTGCTACCTCCAGTGCCACGGAATTGTGTATGGTGCTGGCAACGAATACTGTGCATATCATGAACTGCCTGAAGAACAAACCAGTCAGTATTAGAGATCAAACCTAAGCTTTCCTTAGAAACTCAGATGACAAGACTTCGACTTTCATACTTTGGACATATCATGCAAAAAGAGAGATCTTTGGAGAAAGACATAATGCTTGGCAAGGTAGAAGGTCAACGTAAAAGAGGAAGGCCGCCAATGAGATGGATTGATACAATAACAGCAGCTATGAGCACCACTCAAGCAACAACGAGCCAGCTGACTGAAGACCGAACACAGTAGGTCAACTATCTGGAGGGTCGCCATGAGTTGATGCCGACTTAACAGCACTTAACAAGAACAACAACCCCACCCCTTCCCCAATGCTCTTTCTCCTCCCCTAAAGCTTCACAATGGCAGCCTGCCACCTCCAATGCCATGGGGATTGGGCTCCCTACAGCACACTCGCATCCATCTTTGTTGTGGCTAAAAACATGGCAGGTTGCTGCCACCAGTGCCGCAGGGCTTGGGTTGCTGTGGCATAGAAACCTCCACTCCTGTTGCATCTCTGGAGATAGCAAGCTGCTTTTTTGTGTGCCACAGGCTTTGGGCTCCGTGTAGCACCAAATGCTCCTTTTTCTTCCTGCTCTGTATACAGTGCATAGGTTTGATTCCCATTAGCACTCCTTAGGCAAGTCACTTAACCCTCCATTGCCTTGGAAGAAAGGTCTGGCAATCTACTTCTGGTCACACTGCCAAGAAAACTCAGGAGCTGCTGGGTCACCAGGATCAGTATTAATTCAAAGGCACTTGTTTTTTCTGTACGTACAGATGGATGGTCCCTCCCCAATAAGCGCTATTGCTCAGCAAAACATGCTTAGAAAAGACACAGCAAAAAAGGGAAAGTGAAAGTGACACATAGATATGACATATACACCAAGGTACCTTGTTATAAAATTACTTTCTAGACTCGCAAGACTTCTGACATGTGTAATTGCTTTGCCATTCCCAGCTAGCTCTCAGTATAAGAAAAGTGTCAACAGAAAAAAAATGGCGAACAACTGAATTTATTGGGATTCATCAGGATTTTGCTTGGCTGCAAATTTTGCAAGGGCAAAGGAGAACCATCACAGAAGTACAGTTTTGATACTTGGTAACAATGACACTGATAATTTTATAGTTGAAGTAAACTTTTACTGAAATGGCAGAAAAAAATTTCTTGAAGTCTCTCGCACATGCGTATACAACTGATTTGGAAAGACAAGGAGAGAAAACACATTTATTTATTTAACATTTCTTATATACTGTCTTTCAATGTTATCAAAGCGGTTTACATGAAACTCAACAATTATAGATGGAACTGGTAAAGGTATAACTATAATACATCAGAGTAAACTGTGTTATATCAACAATGGTAACTATTTACATTTAAAAGTTGAAGGTTGACCTTCAGGGTAGGGGTTAGCTATACAAAGTTATTTACAGTCCAAGTGAGGGTGATATTCAAGTGGTGGAGGGATGCAATGGTTGGCATAAGTACTTAGAGGTGCAATTGGGTGCTAAGTTGTTGGGCTGAAGTATTCAATGGACAGATGAGTTTTAACATTTTCATAACAATAACAATAACTATGACTATAGCATATCGAAGTAGAGAACAGCATCAAAGAATTTCTCAGCAAAATGTTAGACTATCAGGTTAGTTTAGTGCAAACAATTTTGCCAGTGAGAGATTGCACCATAAATCCTTGGTGAAGATTCCTTGCAGACAATGAGACTCCAGTAGGAGTTGGTCAACTATTTCTCTCAACTGATCTTCTCTCCAAATTTTCAGGTTCCCTGCTCAGTCTTCTGCAACAAAAATAAAGAATTAGGGTTCATTTTTCCTCAAACTGTATCAGCTTGAGAGATTACTGCAGCCCCTCAGGGCTCTTAAGCTCTTAAGATCTCTAAAGGTAAAAGGGGGACTATTGTAGTTGATATGGAAGGGCAGACTAGATAGGCCATGTAGTCTTTTTCTGCTGTCATGTTTCTATTTGATTAATCATTCGAAGGATGCATTTAAAAGGTTGCTGCAAACTTTAGCACATTCTTATGAGAGACTGCAGAGATTTGATTAACATCTACAGCAGCGGTTCTCAACCTGTGGGTCGTGATCCCCCACGGGGGTCACCACAGGATTTAGCGGGGGTCGCCTCGCCTCACCTCAATCCGCCGTTAAAAAAAAAAGCACTCAAGTTGCTGCCGCTGCCGAGTCCACTTCTCGGCAGCAGCAAACTCACCACCTCCCAGTCCCTTCTAATGCAGCCGCGGCTCCCTGCCTCTTAGGGAACCACGGCTATACCTGTAAAACCATTGTGGAGCCTTCCTTTCTCTTGACGGGCTCTGTGCAGCATTGTCCCGCCTCTAAAGGAAGTTGTTTACCACTTCCCTTGGAGGCGGGACAATGCTGCACGGAACCCGTCGAGAGACAGGAAGGCTCCACAACGGTTTTACAGGTATAGCCGTGGTTCCCTAAGAGACAGGGAGCCGCGACTGTAGAAGAACAGCAGGGCAGAAGCAGGCAGAGAGGGAGAGGGGAGGAGGGGGCAGGGAACCTGCAATGGGGCTGACATGGAGGGAGGGATGGATGGATGGAGGGAGGGAGGGAGAGAGGGGTCTGACATGGACAGGGGGGCTGACATGGAGAGAGTGGGGCTGACATGAATGGAGGGAAGGAGGGGAGGGAGGCTGACATTGATGGATGGAGGGAGGGGGCTGACATGGACAGAGGGGGCTGACATGGACCGGGGGGGCTGACATGGAGAGGGGGGCTGACCTGGATGGTGGGACGGAGGGAGGGGAGGGCTGACATGGAGAGAGGGAGGGAGGGAGGGGTGGTTGACATGGATGGATGGAGGGATGGAGGGAGGGGGCTGACATGGACAAAGGGAAGAGACAGGGACATACTGTACAGACGGGCAATAAATGCTGGACAGAGGGGAGAGACAGTGCGGGTTCGGATTATAATGGGCAGATGGGGGGGCTAGGACTGGTAATAAGCTGATTAGGGAAGGCTAGGACTGGGAATGGACTGATCAAGGGGGGTTAGGACTGGTAATGTGCTGATAGGGGGGTAGGACTGGTAATGGACTGATGGGGGACTAGCACTGGAAATGAGCTGATTGGGGAGGTTTGGACTGGAAATGGGCTGATGGGGGGTGTAGGACTGGTAATGGGCTGATTAGGGGAGCTTAGCACTGGTAATGGGGTTGAGGAGGGACTAGCACTGGAAATGAGCTGATTAGGGGAGGCTAGCACTGTAATGGGGTTGAGGAGGGACTAGCACTGGAAATGAGCTGATTAGGGGAGGCTAGGACTGGTAATGAGCTGATGGGGGGGTAGGACTGGTATTGGAATGATTAGGGGAGGCTAGCACTGATAATGGGGTTGAGGGGGGACTAGCACTGGAAGCGAGCTGATTGGGGGGCTTCGACTGGGAATGGGCTGATTGTGGGGAGAGGAGGATAGAGCTGCTGGCCCTGGAAGAAAACTGGGGGCTAAAGCTACAAATGGGCTGATACGAGGGGATGGGAGAATGGAACTGGAAGAGAGTGGATCTGAGAGGGGCTGCCATGGTATTTGTACTAGAAGGGACTGGTCAGTGGGGAAGGAGGGGCTGGAAGGGAATGGACACCAGTGGCAGTCATGGGAATGCAAGTTGACATTGGAAGGTACTGGGAGTGAGGACTGGAAAGGGGCTGATATTGGGGAGTGTTACTGGGACTGGAAATAGGCTGATGGAAAGAAGTGAAGAAAACGAAAGAAGAAAGAAGAGATAAGAAATGGCAGATGGACCATAGACCACAAAAAGAGAGTTAAGAGAAGACAGGAAAGCAGAAGCCTCAGATCGGGACCAGCATGATCAGAGAATAAATTGGTCAGACAACAAAGGTAGAAAAAATAATTTTATTTCATATTAGTGATTTGACTACAAAATCATCATAATTTTGAAATCAAATATTGTTACTTGTTATTGTGATTAATTGTGGTTTAAATAAGTAAATTTTATAAATAAAAACATATTGCAAAGGCCTATAATATATTAATAATTCAACAAATGATTACAGCGACAATGCGTTAATGGTAAAGGAAGAAAGATGCATTTGATTTTATCATTGGGGGTCACCACAAGTTGACCAATAGTAAAAGGGGTCACGGTACAAAAAAGGTTGAGAACCACTGCTCTACAGGGAAATCATGATAATGGTTACATATTCTCTCTTCACTAAAAATAGACAGTCGTTTACCACGTTGACTAAACCTCAGGAAACTGCACTTGCATAACCTCTGACATCTAGGATAGGATTTTAGAAGGTTGTATAGCATTTACATGTGTAAAAAGCTGATTTACATATGTAAACTAGCAGTAACAGATTGGAAGGGGGTTATTCTGGGTGTGGTTTGTGTAGACTCTAGAAGTATGTCTGCATTCCCTATTTTGTGTGTTGTTGAGTCAATGATGAGTCCTGGCGAGCCAGCCTCTGGGTTTTCTTGGCAAGGTGCAACCAGAAGTAGATTGGCAGGTCTTTCTTCTGTGCAGTGAGTTTACAGACCTTGGTATGCCAACCTGGCCACCCATTGAAGTACTAGCTGGGCCTGATCCTGTTTAGCTCTAGACATCAGCCAAGAGCAGGCTCATTCAGGACAGCCAAAGACTCAAAACACCTAGAGCACACTAAATTTCCATGGCTGCATTTACATCTGCTCTGAGTCATACATAACTTTCAGCTCATTGCTCATTTGGAGGCATGATGGAGGGGGAAATTGTACTTACAAGCACCAGAAAAAGTACAGTAAAATCTTGACTTACGAGTTTAATTCGTTCTGTGACCAAGCTCGTAACTCAATTTGCTCATATAACAAATCAAATTTCCCCATGCTCTATCGCTTAACTTAACTTACTCGCTAGACACTTAATGCTACAATTTATTGCTAAATTTAACTTACACACTATGCTACATTTTATCACTAAACTTCACTTAATCTCCTTCTTCTTCAATGACTTTTGCCTTTTTCGTGAACTGAACGCTCGCTGATGGCAGGTGGTGTAAGCTCGCTCGCTAGCTCGTAACTCAGATCTCGGCTCGCATCATAAAGCAAAAAATCGACCGAGCGACAGCTCGTATCTTGGAAAACTCATAAGTTGATTCACTCGTAAGTCGAGGTTTCACTGTGTATCTGAGCTCTGGTCCTCTCTTCTTAACCGGCTTCTCTTGGGCAATACTATTCTGCAAACTTTGCCACTTAATGTGTGTAAGTGACGAAACCTGCACCCATAGATAGGAAAATCTGCAGCTTATAATGTACATGCCCTGATCCAAACAACTATTTGTTTGAATGTGTTTTTTTTGGGAAGTGTCTGCTCCCAATGTGCATGTATTTGACAAAAGACTCTGCGTTCAGTGAGCTTTTTGTAACCTACTTACTCATTCTGAATGATCCGTCTTAGAAATCTGTTCTCTGACTTTGATGCGCTTTATAAAATTGTAGTATACTAGACTGGTTTTATCTTGCTTGATATCCTTTATAATCAGTGAGTTTTCAGAGTGTAGTTTGCTTTTATCTCTCAGCTTTATAAAATGTTAGCTTGTCACATATACTACCACGATTTTCCTTTAAATAAAAAATAAAATTAACCACTTCAAAATCTTTCCACCCACACAGTAGTTACTCTGCTGGAACTAATTTTAATTGTCAAGAAAATCGTCGCTATTGTCACAGTCTGATAATGTAGTCGTTGCCAAAAGAAAGGCTTGGCATGCCAATAGCATAAAGTAACTGCACTAGCCCAAAAAAAAAAAAAGAAATAAAAATCATGAACAAATCATTTGGCAGGTGGCATTAAATATTCATTTAAATGACAAGGGGGGGGGAGGGGTTTTGGCTCCAAGGAGAGATTAGTGTTTCAAAGTCAGGAAAATGAATCATACTTAGCCACTCTCAGTGCCTTGAATCAATAAGTAAATTTGGAGGGGGTAGGGGTGGAAAGAGGATTACCAGTATGCTGTTCTTCATCAAACCCTTTACAGGCATCACAGGAATAACTTGTAAACCATGAATATATTAACAACTGCTGAAAAATGGTCTCTAGGAACAAACAGGCCCCATGTTCTAATCATTTCCCCTAAAAATTACCCTAGGCCCCCTGTTTATTTTGTTTGTCTAAAATAGTTTGTAAGCTCTGGGAAGCATATATGTTGTTCTGTGGCCAAACTTTATGCAACCGAAATGGGGTGGGCTGGAAGTGGGGCAAAAGGTGGTAATGTAGCTAGAAGTGAATGGACCCCTGGTGGAAAAATTAAGATGGGCCTCTATAACACCATGTTTCCCAAGGTAGTGGGGGCTGGGGTTTTGATGTGTTGGCAAGGAAGATACCTATGAGTGACAAGTATGAGTGTAGGGGCAACTGCTGTGGGTGAGATATCTGAGGTGTGGGAGTTAGGGCTTCTACATATTGGAGATGCAATAGGGGTATGACATATGGGAGTATATGTAGGTGAGGTATGTCAGTGTGGGGTGTTTGGATCAGCAGTGCAGTGGATGTGTGTGTGCGTGTATGTAAGGGACTAAGGAGAGGGGCAGTATGTGTATAGTGAGGGCATGGGGGAGGAGATGGTCTGAAAAGGGCTTCTAAAGTGATGGTACAGTGGTGGGGAAAGTGTCTGTGATGGGATTGCAGCGAGGGGATCAGGGGTGCACTGGGTGTCTAAGTTAGGTCCATAGGAAGGTGTCAGGAGTGCCGTGGCAGGGAGGTATCCAAAGTGGGTGTGCAGGGAGTTCAGGGAACATTTCTGCCTCTTCACCCTTCCCTCAGAGCAGCACACACTGCACTTACCTCTAGCAGTGTTGTCACGCTGCCTCGGGATGTCAATCTTCAACCCTCCCGTAAAGCCAAACAGCAAGCAGAGCATTTAAATGGCTCATTTCCTGCTGCCACAGGGCCAAAGTCTTGTATGAGTCTCATGACTTATTGCGCAACTTCGGCAGGCTGAGATGAAGCTCTTAAGCGCTTTGCCTGCTGCCCAGCCGCATGAGGGGACTGAAAAACAGGATCGGGAAGCGACGCAACAGCACTGCTAGAGGTAACTGCACTGTGCACCATTCTCTCCTCCCAATATCATCGCCATTCCCTCAGATCTCTTTTTTATCAAATCTGAACTAGGGTTGGTTCAGCAGCAGGTGTCCCTACCAGGGGGTGACACCTGCCTTTATGCTGGGCTCACACAATGATAGTTATGCCCAAGCATGAACTTTCAAGGATAAAAGACCATTGCCTCTGATGAAGTAGACTCTTGCCCTTGAAAGCTCGTATCTCAGTAAATTGGTTAGCATATAAGGTGCCACCAATTGCTGTCATTTGTATCCATATGAAATTTTTCTGCCATTTTTGCTAATCCAGATTAGCACGGCTAACCCTCCTGAAGTTTCATGTGGATAAATTATCTATTTAAAGTTATGCCAACATTTTAAGGTTAAATGAATAGCCTGGCTGAACAAAACTTATACAATTGAATTAGAACTGTCTGCGTTTGGCGGCTGATTGAATATTGAATATTAGGGGTCTGTTTACTAAACTGTGGTACCTTGGCCTATAGTGGTAGCACCCTGAGACTACATGGATTTAGATAAGGAAATTCTTCTTTTACCAATCTCTTAGATTTTTTGAAGGTATTGTTTGGGAACTGGCCAATAGACTGCAAACAGAGTGTAGGACTAAGTGGTCAGTTTTTTAAGTGGAGAAAGGTAAACCGTGGAGTGCCCCAGGAATCTCTGCTAGGACCTGTGCATTGTAACATATTTATAGTCACTAATTTTGTTTTCAGAATAGCTTCTACCATTTTGCCCAACATCAAGTTCAAACTCAACATTTGTAATTTCCCAAATAACTCCTGAAGTGATTTAAAGATTGGCATTATATTGGCCACCATCCAATCCCCAGGTGCTGTAGGTAATTTTAATTAGAGATGACAAAGTACCAGCAAGAAGTCTGCAGTTTCATTTCTGAGTTGTTTTAGGACTCTGAGGTCCTGGTGGTTTGTTACTTTTTAGTTGGCCAGTTTGAACCATTATGTCCTTTAGGTTCACCACGATGTGCTTCAGTTCTGCTGAGTCATCGCCTTCAAAGAGTGAAGATGGGGTTCACAGTATGACTCATTTGCAATTAACTTTGCAATGTGCCAGTGAAAATGGGAAATTTGTACACACACTGACAGAGCAGCAGAGCAGGTGATAGCACAAGAGTACCAATTGGTTCGCCCAGTCTGCTTGGCTGTCCCCTCTACACTGCTCCAGTTTAAATGTATTTCCCAGTTGTTAGTTCTACAGGTAGTCAGTTTTGTTGGCTTTGATCTTTGATCCTCTCTTCTGGGCAGATGTGCAAATATGTTCCGATATTTTAAGCCAGCATCCAGGCCTTCCTTCCTTCCATGTTTGTTTTACCTCTCTACCCTGTCTTTCTACATGAACAAGTAGTATACGTCCTCACATATGGGTGACATCACTGGTGAAGCCCATGTGGGCTTCTGAAAGCTTTAGAAAGCTCTCCATACATGCGTCCCCATTCTCACCTGCCACCGCCATGCCTGAAGACTTCAGTCTCAGTTTTTCCATGGAGCCAATCAGATATTTCACTTTGTATTTTTTTTTTTTTTACTACTTACTGCTGCTATTAACATTTATATGGCGCTACTAGGCATACACAGCACCGTACACATAAAAGATAGTCCCTGCTCCACAGAGCTTACAGTATGCTAAGACAGACAAACAAAATGAATAGGGGACTAGGGAATTCTTAAGGGAAATGATTAAAATGCACAGGAGAATGAGGGGATCAGGAGCCAAAGGCAGCCTCAAGAGATTTTACCCACCTGCTGCCACGTTTACTTCTCCTACCTGTTAATTTTCTTTAGTTAGTTTTTTTGGCTGTTTTTTTCCTTTGGTGCCTCTTAGACCGTGTTTAGGTATTAGGCGCACTTGGCCAGATTCATATCTTTTTTTACTCTTCAATAATTGAGCCATTTGATTTCGCTACGGCTATTTTTCCGTTGATATGTCCCAGAAACATCAACAGTGACATCCACAAATGGTGCCTGCGGTATCTGGAGCCACATGGCTTCCATAGTTTATGTCACTCCCATGGCACATCTCCATTTATGGCAATCTTGGTGGACTCCGATTACCCGATGGACCCAGTCCACTCACAGATTCAATGACATCATCTCTGTCACTAAGCCCCTTCAGGAGTATCTCCTGGTGGATACTTCCCTCCAATCTGGCTAAGGGCGCTCCCTGTCAGGAACCACCTTGCCAAAAACTATTTCTAACAAATGTGTCCAAACTGGAATGGCGAGCTCATCTCAATGGGTTTCATACACAGGTGTTATGGGCCACCCAGGAGAGTCTCCATTCAATCAATTTCCTGGAACTGAGACAATTTTGAATGCTCTAGAGGCTTTCAGGGATTGATTGACTAACCAAATTATAATGATTCAGACAGACAATCAAGTTGCCATGTTTTATATCAGCAAGCAGAGAGGATCAGGCTCGTACCTCCTGTGTTGGGAGATCATCAGAACTTTTCCATCTCTCATGGGATGACACTCAGAGTCACATATCTGGTGGGAGAGAAGAACACTCTAGCAGACAGGCTTTTTCGTCCTCACAAATGGTCTCTGGACAGAGAGGTTGCATTGACTATCTTTCAAGAATAGGACATCCACCTCAATAGATCTTTTTGTTACTCCCCAAAACAAGCAAGTCCCTCGTTTTTCTCCAGAGTAGGATCACATGGCAAACTAACCCCTGGTGCTTTCCTCCTCCACTGGGGGATGAGCCTGATGTAGGCATATCTGCCTATTCCTCTAATAGTGAGAACTCTCCTGAAATTCCAAACATGACAGAGACACCATGGATTCTCATTGCACCTTCTTGCCCAGGCAGCCTTGGTTTACCCATCTCCAAAATTTGTCAGTCCAGAAACTCATGCGTGTGGGTGAGTCTTGATTTTTCAGGGTCGGAGAGACTTCTGCATCCCAATGTCAAGTCCCTAGCTTTCACAGCTTGGATGTTCAGAGGCTAGAATTTGACTCTTTCTCCTGGAAGCCAAGAGTACATTGTCCACTCCAACTGGCAGGCTGAGATTTATAAGAACATAAGATATGCCATACTGGGTCAGACCAAGGTCCATCAAGCCCAGTATTCTGTTTCCAACAGTGGCCAATCTAGGTCATACGTACCTAGCAGTTTCCCCAAGGGACACAGGTTCCACAATGCTTGTATTGGTTCAAGCATTGATATCCTGGGTCCCTTCTTAATAATGGTTTATGGACCTTTCCTCCAGGAACTTGTCCAAACCTTTTTTAAACCCAGCTACACTAACAGCCTTTACTACATCCTCCGGTAACAAATTCCAGAGTTTGATTACACGTTGAGTGAAAAAATATTTTCTTTTATTAGTCTTAAATAGTTTACCCTGTAGCTTCATTGCATGTCCCCTAGTCTTTCTATATTCTGATAAGGTAAACAATCGATCTACGTTTACCCGTTCCACTCCGTTCATTAATTTATAGACTTCTATCATATCTCCCCTCAGCCGTCTCTTTTCCAGGTTAAAGAGCCCCAACCTTTTTAGCCTTTCTTCATAGGAGTAGCCTTCCATCCCCTTTACCATTTTGGTGGCTCTTCTCTGAACCTTTTCTAAAATTGCTATATCCTTTTTAAGATATGGCGACCAGAATTGCACACAATATTCAAGGTGCGGTCTCACCATGGAACGATATAGAGGCATTATAATATCTTTTGTTTTATTTTCCATTCCTTTCCTTATCATACCTAGCATTCTATTTGCTCTCTTGGCCGCCGCTGCACACTGGGCCGAGGGTTTTAACATGGTATCCACAAGGACGCCTAAATCTTTTTCTTGGGTGGTGGTTCCTAATGTGGAACCTTGCATCGTGTAACCATAGTTTGGGTTGTTCTTCCCTAGGTGCATAACCTTGCACTTCTCCACATTAAATTTCATCTGCCATTTTGATGCCCAGTCTTCCAATTTATCAAGATCCTCTTGCAATTTTCCACAATCCTCCTGGGTTTTAACAACTTTAAATAGTTTTGTGTCATCAGCAAATTTGATAACCTCACTCGTTATTCCACTTTCCAGGTCATTTATGAATATGTCAAAAAGCAGCGGACCCAGCACAGATCCCTGGGGTACACCACTATTCACCTTTCTCCATTGGGAAAATTGGCCATTTAGCCCTACCCTCTGCTTTCTATCTTTTAACCAGTTCCTGATCCACAGTAGTACACTGCCTCCTATCCCATGACTCTTTAGTTTTGCCAAAAGTCTCTCATGAGGGACCTTGTCAAAGGCTTTCTGAAAGTCCAGATACACAATATCAACCGACTCACCTTTGTCCACCTGTTTATTCACTCCTTCAAAAAAACATAACAGATTAGTAAGACAAGATCTTCCTTGTCTAAAGCCATGTTGGCTGTCTCCCATTAGGTCATGACTATCTATATGCTGAGTAATTTTATTCTTTATGATGGTTTCTACCATTTTTCCCGGTACTGATGTCAGGCTCACCGGTCTGTAGTTTCCCGGATCACCCCTCGAACCCTTTTTAAAAATTGGTGTTACATTGGCGATCCTCCAATCCTCAGGTATTAGAGATGATTTTAATGATAGTTCACAGATTACTGATAGCAGGTCTGCAATCTCAAATTTCAGTTCTTTCAACACCCTTGGATGTATACCATCCGGCCCAGGTGATTTGCTACTCTTCAGTTTATCTAATAGTTGTAGGACATCTTCCCGATGTATCGATATTTCCTTCAATTCTTCCACACCTTTAAATACCACTTCAGTCGTGGGTAACATCCCTACATCTTCCTCAGTAAAGACCGAAGCAAAGAATTCATTCAGTCTCTCCGCTATCGCCTTGTCGCCTCTTAGTGCTCCTTTAACCCCTTTATCATCTAATGGACCAACTGACTCTCTCACGGGTTTTTTGCTACGAATGTACTTGAAAAGGTCTTTATTTCGCGTTTTTGCTTCCGCAGCAAGCTTCTTCTCAAATTCTCTCTTTGCCTGCCTTATCAATGCCTTGCATTTGACTTGCCAGTGCTTGTGCTGTTTCCAGGTTTCATCATTTGGCTCTTTTTTCCATTTCTTGAAAGATGCTTTTTTGGCAACAACAGCCTCTCTGAGATTTCACAAGGAGGTTTTATGGCTTCAAATGGCAAAGGTTTGATGTTTGGTGTGAGGGACAGGTCCTAGATCCCTTCTCTTGCTCCACATAAAAACTGCTTGAGTACTTTCTGCACCTCTTGCATTCTGGTCCCAAGACTAAATCTGTAAGGGTTTATCTTAATGCAACTGGAGCTTACTACCATCATGTAGAAAGGAAGCACATCTCTCTACGGACCTTAGTTGTTCACTTCATACATAGCTTGAAGCCTCCCCTAAAGCCTACTGCAGTTTCTTGGCATCTCAACATGGTTTTAAGTCAGCTGATAAAAGCTCTCTTTGAGCCTCTAGATACCTGTGGACTGAAGTTGCTGACCTGGAAGTCCTATTTTTGGTGGTGGTTACTTTAGCATGCAGAGTTAGTGAGCTCCAGGCTCAAGTTGTGGATCCACCCTACACTACACTTTTTCACAATAGGATGGACTTGCATGCTCAACCTAAATTCCTTCCGAAAGTGGTGTCGGACTTCCACCTTGACAAGTCAGTCATTCTGCCTACATTTTTCCCAAGATCCCATGCTCACAAAGTGGAAAATATACTGCACACATTGGACTGCAAGATAACCTTGGCCTTCTATCTGGAGTGGACTAAACTCTTAGTTTAAATCATTTTTATTAACAGTCATTTTCAAATTTACATTGTTAACACTGTAATATAACACACATATAATAGACTCCCCCAGTAACTAACATGAAACAGTGCCAATTCTGGATAACTTATATTTCCTTTAGTCCCTCTCTCCCTCCCCCCCCTCTTTAATTATTCAGTTCTTTATATCCCCCCTCCCCCCTTACCCCTTCCCCCTTCCCCCCCCCACCCTCCCCACTCCCATCTACTGGACATTACGTACTATTCCCATCTCATCTCAGCCCATACCCAGACACTTACTCCAATGGATTTATAATACATTAAGGATACGACCCCTATCCCTGGGAGGCAATTGTTCAATGTATGGTCCCCATTCTGCTAGAAAAGTGGGTTGTAATTTTCCATTCATTCACATTCCTGCATGTTCTATTGTCAGTAACTGCCAAACTGCCTTTTCCCATTGTTTTTCCCCAGGGCATTGTGGTATTATCCAATGGCCAAGCACCAAACATCGTGCCACCATTAGCACGTTCCCTATCCATTTCTTCTGCAGTCCACCAACCAACTGAAGTCCAAAGACTAATCCTAGTATCGCTACCCAAGCAGTTATTCTAAGCTTGACCCCAATGTTGGCATTCAGAGGTAGTTACACATCCCGCTCTAAACGCCCTATTTGGCACATAATGCATTCTCCTGATTATCTTATATTGCATGTCCCTATCGTTTGCACAACCGGAATACCTTCAAAAGATGTCAAAATATCCTGCTCTTTTATCAGCTCCCTTAGCTCTTGTGACCACATCTCTGCAAATGCCCATTCTATATGTATTCCTGCATATTCACTATTTCCGTTTGTAATGTAGAGATGCGTGCCCTCCCCTCCCCTCCCCTCCCGAGTGAAGTACCTCCTCCACCTATGAGCAGACCCTACTCTGTAAATCCCTTTGGGGCAATGATTTAATGTAACTTCTCAGCTGATAGTAATGTATCACGTGTCTTATATCCAAACCGTAGCGTATTTGTAACTCTCCAAATGATAGGGGTACTCCCTCCGGATCCACCTCATGCTCGATGCTAGATAATCCCTTCTCTTCCCACCACTGAAAAATATGGCTTTCCACACCTGGCCTAAAAGAGCCATTCCCATAGAAAGGGAGAAAAGGAGTCACCTCTGGATTTATTTTACCCAGCTTACATATTGTCCACCAGCTTTTTGTCTCTTTTGACTCCTTACAGAGTGGTGCTACTGTGAACAAATGCATACTTTCAATTTGGCTAGCAGACTGCATTTCTTTTGCTTATGCCCAGGCAGGTCTGACTCTTGAGGGTCATGTTAAGGGCTCACAATGTCCAAACTAAGGCTGTGTCGGTGGTCCACTTGAGGACAGCCTCCATGGAAGAGATCTGTGACCTGCAGAGCTGTGACCTGGACCTCGGTCCGCAAATTCACATCTCATTACAGTTTGGAAAGGGACTCCTGACGCAATAGCAATTTCAGTCAGTTTCTTCAGAATCCAACTACATTCTCAGTTCGGCCCTTCTTTTCTCTTTAGACTGCCTCTTAAAAAGAGAAAAATATAATACTATAAAAAAGAGGTATAAAACACTGAAAAAGCCTATTTCCAATACAAACGGTTCCTCAGATTGTCAGCTTATGCGACATTTGTAGTTCTCTTGTTTTCTTTGGATGCAGCCTGTATAGTGGCAAAGTTCTAGTGGGGGCCCCCCTTAGTTTTGCCCCCTCTGTGGTGGTCCCCCACTCTGGTAATGGCATGACACACTCCCTCCGGGCAGCAGCAGCACTAGCGAAGGCCCTGCACAGCAAACTTACATTTGTTTGCTGCGGTGCCTCTGTTCCAGGCCCGGAGGTGTCCCTCCCAGGCCGAAGTCTCAAGGTAAGGCTGTTATCGCGAGACTTCAGTGCGTGAGCTAGCAGCTGGACACGGAACGGAATTAGTGCAGCAAACAAAAGTATGTTTGCCATGCTGCCATGTGATCCATCTTCCTGCTTGGGCCCCCCCCCCCCCCCCCACAATGTGGAGGCTGCTTGGGCAGAATTTATGCCGCTGAACCTATAGCTAGGGATTTCCATACACGAGGTCTTATTCTGCTTGTTCATGGAGAAAATTAAGTTACTTATAGCAGATGTTCTCTGTGGACAGCAGGATAAATTCTCGCAGCCCACTCTTTTCCCCTTAGAGTTGTTAGTTAGGTAAGCAATTGAGGTCCTCAAGTGTGGCGGTGGTGGGTGGGAATTGAGGCTTCATGTATAGAGAGCTTTCTAAAAGCTTCTAGAAAGAGCTGAGAAGGTTCTCGCGTAGTGCTCCTTTGGTGACATTACCCATATGTGAGCACTTATCCTGCTGTCCAAAGAGAACATCTGCTACAGTCAGGGCCGGTGCTACCCAGTAAGCAGGGTAAGCTTGGTAGGGGGGCACCAGTGTTCAAGGGTGCCAAAGGCCAGCATTGCCATGGTGATATGTGCCTATGGGAGCAGCCTGTTCCATGGGTCGAAGAGGAGGATCGTGGCCAGCCTTGCAGTGGTGTTTTGCTTTCCAGCTCACAGGACAGGCTGTTCCTGTAGACACCAAACACCACTGTGCTGCTGGCCTTCTCTTCCACCCGCAGAACACGCTGTGGGCACTGATGAAAGCCGTGATCGCAACCAGGAGTGCAGTAGTGTTCAGAGCTGAAGAAGAAGGTTGCAATTGCGACCAAGTGTGCTGAATGAAGAGAAGCTGGGGCCAGAACGCCAAGGAGGTAGGACATGCCTGAGCCAGCAGGGTGGCAGCAGCACCGCGGGAACTGGGGCTGAGATTCGCGGGCTGAAAGAAGTGTTAGGAACATTTCCCAGTTCCTCTCAGACATTCGTGCGTTTGGGTTTTTAGTTTGGCGTAGAGTTCTGCTTATATGTGAAAAATGTACTGAGATATCTCTTTATTGTTATGGGGGGAAGGAAGAGTTACAAGGCTTCCAGGCAGAACCATGAGATGTAGGGTAGGGCTTTCCTTCACCCTCCTCTGCAACCCTTTGCATCTCTGGCTGGCAAGAACAGGGGAATGGAGGGCAAGGGGTGAGAATACAAAGAGGAGGGGAGGGAGAAAGGGACAGAGGCTGGGAAGGGAACAGAGTTGGGGGAGGCAGCAGGATAGGGTCTGCAGAGAAGGGTATAAGATTCCAAGGGGATAGAGGTTAAAGAGAAAGGAGAAAAGGGCATAATGAATATATGCTAAAAGGCGCAGTCCCCTACCCTTACCACAAGATACACAGGAACTCCTCCCCCACACCACACACACATGCAGAGGGGCACCCCACCCCCGTAGGGGCATGCACAAACACACCCACACAGGCATCTGACCTGCGCAGCACACACATATGCAAAGTCACCTGACCCACGCACTGTGCACACACAGGCACCCCATCTCCACACCACACAAACACACACACAGGCACCGCACCAGCACACAACATAACTGCTGTCTGAAGAGAGAGACATATACAGTTGTGGTTAATATTATTGGCACCCTTGCAGTTCAACCCCTTAATGTCCAATATCTTCTAAAAAGAAGTGGCCTGTGAAATGGCTTTGGACTATATATGCACACATAGAAGAATCAAATAAAACAAGGCCAATTAAAAAAGGAAATAATATAAAAACTGGAATATTGCCAGGACATGATTATTTATAGCCAACTATGCTTCATCCTATTTAATTAAACTGTGTCTGAAACATTATTACTGCACATTATTACGAGGGGGAGAAAAAGGATCTCGGTATCACTGGGTCTTTTGATCCTGGCTTATAAATCTCGGCCACGGCTCGACACCATAACATCAGTGATCCAAAAAACTCCCACAGATTACCATATTATTGGTCCTTCCTAGTATGCTATTATATTATACACGTATTAATACAGGTTAACACATAAATGCAAAAAGACAAACTGCAGCACAAATTTTGCCAACACAGCTTATCTCAACAACAGCTCATTTATTGCCTGTGCAGCCAGTCCCCCAACTTTGCACATAGTTGGAGCACTTATCTTAATTCTAAATCTTGTCCTGATGTCACAAGGAATGCCCTATGCGTTTCACAATAGCTTCATCAGGGGACCAAACAGCCAATGCAACAGCTTCAAGCTCTTAATGGAGTTCATCAAATTCTTTGACCATGTAACAGGAAGTCCTGTTTAATGGCAGGCAAGGTGTATCTGTGGGGCTCCGACTGATATGTGAACATGATCAGAGAAGCCCAGACCAGCTGTATTCCACACTTTAAGAAAAGTGGAAGGAAGTCCAAAAAACTGCCAGCATAGTTTAAAGATGAGGTCAGAGAGGCTGTTGTAGCCAAAAAAGCATCTTTCAGGAAATAGAAAAAGGAACCAAATGATGAAAACTGGAAAAAACATAAACACTGGCAAGTTAGATACAAGGTATTCAGGGCCAGCCTTGGAGTTAGAGCCCTAGACAAACTTCAAGCTTTATACCCACCTGGTTATCAAAGTCTATTATTTATCTTTGAATGGCCTGCTTGTGCTGCCCTAGTTGACCACCTAGTTCACCTAGTAGTTGGGCCAGCCCTGAAGGCATTGATAAGGCAGGCAAAGAGAGAATTTGAAAAAAAGCTTGCCATGGAAGCAAAAAACACATAATAAAAACTCTTTTTAGTACATTCATAGCAAAAAAACCCTGTGAGAGTCAGTTGGACCATTACATGATAGAGGGGTAAAAGGGGCACAAAAGGGGGCAACGCCTAGCAGAGAAACTGAATGGATTCTTTGCTTCAGTCTTTTTTGAAGAATCTGTAGGGAAGTTACCCATGACTGAAATTGTATTTAAAGGTTATGTATTGGAAGAATTGAAAGAAATATCAATAGACTGGTAAGATGTGCTACAACTATTTGATAAACTAAAAAGTAGCAAATCACCTAGACTGGATGGTATACATCCAAGGGTGTTTAAAGATCTAAAATATGAGATTGCAGACCTACTGTTAGTAATCTGTGAACTATCATTAAAATAATCTGTAATATCTGAAGACTGGCAAATGGCTCATATAATGCCAATTTTTAAAAAGGGTTCCAGGGGTGATCCAGAAATCTACAAACTGGTGAGCCTGATGTCAGTACTGATAAACTGGTAGAAACCATGATAAAGAACAAAGTTACTGAACATGTAGTCATGGTTTAATGGGATTTCATCAACACAGAAAACAACTCCACAAATTAACCACCCGTAGTATTGGTTACTAAGCACTATGAAAAGCTTTTTGCGCTGTGACAACGGGGGGCACAGACCTCAGAAATATCTCCAAATGTTCATTGAAAACTTCAAAACCAGAAACCCGGATTTCCGTAATCTAAACAAAAGGATTTTTTGCATCAACGGTCTGTTACCAACCCTCACCGTCCATCCAACAGTGCAAAAAAGCTTTTATCTCACAAACACAAATCCTTTTGTTTAGATTACGGAAATCCGGGTTTCCGGTTTTGAAGTTTTCAATGAACATTTGGAGATATTTCTGAGGTCTGTGCCCCCCGTTGTCACAGCGCAAAAGGTTTTTCATAGTGCTTAGTAACCAATACTACGGGTGGTTAATTTGTGGAATTGTTTTCTGTGTTGATGAAATATCATTGTTAAACTCCGATTAGGCCTAGTGGTGTTTGATGGTTTAATGGGAGCCAACATGGCTTTAGACAAGGAAGATCTTGTCTTACTAATCTACTATGTTTCTTGAAGGTGTGAATAAACAGGTAGACAAAGGTGAGTCGGTTGATATAGTGTATCTGGATTTTCAGAAAGCCTTTGACAAGATCCCTCATGAGAGACTCTTGGCAAAGTTAAAAAGTCATGGGATAAGAGGCAATGTACTATTGTGGATAAGGAATTAGTTAAAAGATAGAAAGTAGAGGGTAGGGCTAAATGGCCAATTTTCCCAATGAAGGAAGGTGAATAGTGGAGTAACCCAGGGGTCTGTGCTGGGTCCACTGCTTTTTAACATATTCATAAATTACCTGGAAATAGAAATAACGAGTGAGGTAATAAAATTTGCAAATGACACAAAATTATTCAACGTTGTTAAAACCCATGAGGATTGTGAAAAATTGCAAGAGGACCTTGATAAATTGGAACACAGGATGTTCAAATGAAATTTAATGTGGAGACGTGCAAAGTTATGCACTAGGAAAGAAGAACCCAAACTATGGTTACACAATTCAAGGTTCCACCCAGGAAAAAGATTTAGGTGTCATCGTGGATAAAATGTTGAAACGCTCCACCCAGTGTGCAGCAGCAGCCAAGAAAACAGAATCATAAGGAATGGAGAAGAAAACAAAGGATATTTATTTATTTATTTATTTATGCGTACTTATATACTGCCTTTCATAAATCAAGGCTGTTTACATTGAACTCAAAATTATATTAAAACATACATGCATTACGTGGAACATTATAACAAGTGTGTCATAATAGTTAAACAATGAAAAAAGTAGAAATATTATAATTCCTTTGTATCATTCTATAGTGCGACTGCACCTGGAATATTGTGTGCAATTCTGGTCGCTGTATGTTAAAAAGGATCTAGCAGAATTAGAAAAGGTACAGAGAAGAGCCACCAATATAGTAAAGGGGAATGGAAAGATACTTCTATGAGGAAAGGCTTAAAAGGTTAGGGTTCTTCAACCTGGAAAAGAGACGGCTGGCAGGAGATATGATAGAGGTCTATAAATTAATTAAAGGAGTGGAATAGGTAGATGTAGATTGATTGTTTACACATCAAAAAGTAGAAAGACTAGGGGACATGCAATGAAGCTACAATGTAACCCATTTAAGACAAATAAGAGAAAATATTTTTTCACTGAATGTGTAATTGAACTCTGGAATTCGTTACCGGAGGATGTATTAAAGCTGTCCGTGTAGCTGGGCTTAAAAAAGGTTTGGATAAGTTCCTGGTTGAAAGGTCCATAAACCATTATTAAAGAGGACCCGGGAAATCCACTGCTTGACCCAATACAAGCATTGAGGAACCTGTGTCTTTTTGGGAACCTGCTAGGTACTTTTGACCTAGACTGGCCACGGTTGGAAACAAGATACTGGGCTTGATGGACCTTGGTCTGACCCAGTATGGCATATCTTCTGTTCTTATATCAGATATTACCAATTCTAATAATTTTTCTCAGAATGGTTTATAAGATGGTTCTCACACTGATGCTGCCACCGTCTAATGTTTGAACTGCTGACATTTTCACAGCGATTGAGTCCTGTCTTTTCGTGTTCACTGCAGCTTCCAAGCTGCCTACACCCAGGGATAGCTATGGCTTTGCCCAGGTCTGTCTTAATAATAGTCTATTGATTTTTTTCTCCAGGAACTTCTCTAAACCTTTTTGAAAACCAGCTACACTAGCTGTTTTTATCACGGTCTCCTTTTTTGTCAGATTTATAAAAGAGCTGCGCATCCAGAGATAGAGCGGCAATAGTATCTGTAGCAGCAATAAGATGCAGGTGTAGAGGCACGGAAAGCTAAGTGGTTGTAACCTTTGTAGATCTTTTTTTTGGTTAAATAATTAGACATCGATTGTATTTGCTTTGATCACATTAACTCTTTGCTATCATAGCTAGTTCATGCGATGTTCAATATTTACTCCTCAGCACTTGCTTTTATTCCAGCTATGCATTTGCCTCTTTGCTGCAATTTTCTTGTTACAACATTTGATTTTAAGGAGAAATATCAGCATCATGTGAATAGAGTTCACAAAGGAGTTTAGGGAAAGGGGAGTGCAACATATCATTAATAGTAATGAGGGAGGGGGCACCGATCTGTATGTTGCAGAGATCCCAGCACCGGCCCTGGCTACAGGTGCATTACTTCATATTCCCACTGCCTAACAAAAGAAAATCAACAGGTTTCTTTTTCACATCTGTAAAACTCCATTTGGCGCATGCTATAAAGTATTTTCTATTGTGACAAGCTAACCAATAGACACTATTAAATTACCTGGTATGTTACATGATTTTTTGCATGCTACAAACCACCCAATTGCTTGAGCACCAACAAACAGTTCGGGACACAAATCTGTGTTTGGACACTGATTCATTTTAATTTGCCTATAGAATAGCTGTTAAGTAACCTGGTAAATGATCTCTTAAGGCAAGCTTCAACGCGCCCTTCAGCAAGATGGCAGCATTTTTAACTGCTAGCTTCATGTTCTGTGCTGTCCCAGGAAAGCGACCCCGTCTAGCAGCTGGAAACGGACTTTAGATTCTGTGGGCTAAAACCTGACGTTTTGACAAAGGGAACAAGAAATGCAGGCAGACAACTTCCCCAGTTGTTATATATCACTGCACAATAAAAGTACATTCAGTCTTCCCTTCCCTTCAGTTTTGTTTTATTAACCCCTCAGAAATATCATCTATCATAGAAATAAGAGTATTGTTATGACTGAAAGTCTGTCTTCTGCCACATTGTGTGATATATGCCCAGCCACTGCTATTATTTATCATTTCTGCTGTACTTGAAGAGACATGCAGTGATGTACAAATACACCCACATTGATTTATTTAAACTTACAATTTACCTCCTTCCCACAGGGATGCTGGGTAGCAGGGCCGTACCGTGGGCTGTGTGAGCAGTGTGGCTGCACAGGGTGCAAGTAGAGAGGGAGGGCTGATGTCATCTGTGGGCTTCCAGGAAGCCCAATAAAGGCAAGTTCTTGCATGTGGCTTGGGGACAGTGGGGGGAGGGGGGAGAGGGTGCCAGGTTTGTTAGTCATACAAGATGCATTTATAGCTTGCCATGGGCCTGCTAGGTAGTCTACACCATGAAAATTCAACATCATAAGAAATTAGTACAATTAAAGCACCTTATGGAACATCCACTCTCACTTGGTTTGCAGCTTGTCGTGCTGTGAGGGCTTGCGTGCATCAGTGATGCTGAGAGCTAAACTATCGGTAGTTTAACTACTGGCAGGGTCTCCCAAGATGGACAGGTCTCAGCTGAGGTGCCAGACGAAGACAAACCACCCATCTGGGCAGCAGCAGAATGGGATAGTGTTGACGGCGGAGGATCACATTTCTGTGACAACGGCAACAACACCAAACTTAAACTGCGCGGAAGGAAGGCCCGGCAATCTACTTCTGTATCTTGCCATGAAAACCCAATGGATAGTTACAACAAAACAAATTGTGCTATGGTGCTGGAAGATGAGACTCCCAGGTCGGAAGGCACTCAACTAGCTACTGGGGAAGAGCTGAAGACTTTTCAGAGTAAAGCCAGCATTTATGATGTGGTTGGATCAAAGCCCTCGGGAAGTCTGACTGCTGATGTAGCTGCGCATGAAATGAGAGTCAGAAGCTGTAAAGATGTCTTACACATTGGAACATGGAACGTACGAAGCATGAACCAAGGGAAGTTGGAGGTGGTCAAGAATGAAATGGAACGTGTACAACTTGATCTGTTGGGTGTCAGCGAACTGAAATGGACTGGCATCGGGCACTTTGCATCAGATGATCACATGGTCTACTATGCTGGAAATGAAAGACAAAGAAGAAATGGTGTTGCATTTATAATAAAGAAGAAACTTGCAAGAACTGTAATGAAATACAATGCAGTCAGCGAACGCTTAATCTCTGTTCGTCTACGAGGATTGCCTATCAACACAACTATAATTCAAGTATATGCCCCAACAACAGCTGCAGAAGAGAATGAAATTGAAGAGTTCTATGAACAAGTACAAGCTGAAATTGACAGAACATGCAAACAGGATATCCTGATAGTCATGGGTGACTGGAACGCAAAAGTTGGCAACAAAGAAGAAGGCAAAGTAGTTGGAAAATATGGACTTGGCAACAGAAATGAAGCTGGAGAAAGATTGATAGAATTCTGCAAGACCAATGATCTATTCATCTCAAACACCTTCTTCCAGCAACACAAGCGACGACTGTACACATGGACTTCACCCAATGGATTGTATAAAAATCAAATTGACTACATCTGTGGAAGTCAACGATGGAAAAGCTCTGTAACATCAACAAAGACAAAACCTGGAGCTGACTGTGGTACAGATCATCAACTACTAGTATGCAAACTCAAGCTAAAGTTGAAAAAGAGCAAACCACTCATGAATGCACCAAAATATGACCTTGAGAATATACCACTGGAATTTAAAGACTGCCTGCAAAATCGATTTGCTGCTTTAGATACAAATGACAGAGCTCCGGAAGAGTTATGGAATGACATCAAGAAGGTTGTGCTGGAAGAAAGCGAGAAGTCTCTACAAAAGATTAAAAAGCAAAAACGGCCAAAATGGATGACGGAAGAAGCAACTCTGAAAATTGCCCAGAAACGCAGAGAAGCTAAAGCCAAAGGAGAAAGAAAGACAATCGCAGAACTCAACAGAGATTTCCAACGTGCAGCAAGACAGGACAAGGAAAAGTACTACAATGACACTTGCAAGGAAATAGAAGCAGAAACTATTAGAGGAAGAACAAGATCGGCTTTCCTAAAGCTGCGAGAGTTAAAGAAAAAGTTCCAGCCTCGAATTGGAATGTTACAAGATGCTCAAGGTTCTATGTTGAATGATGCTGAGAAGATCAAGAAAAGGTGGAAGGAATATACAGAGCTTTTATATGATAAAGATCAAGTGGACCAACAGCCGTTTCAACCTATACCTTATGATCAGGAACCATTGGTGATGAAAGAAGAAGTTGAAGCAGCATTGAAAGCCTTATCAAAGAACAAAGCACCAGGCATTGATAGCATTCCCATAGAAGTATTGCAGCAATCTGATGCAGCTGTTACCGTACTTACAAGGCTCTGCCAAGAAATATGGAAGACAACATCATGGCCAACTGACTGGAAAAGATCTGTGTTTATACCAATACTAAAGAAAGGTGATCCAACTGACTGTGGAAATTATCGCACAATCGCTCTGATCCCACATGCCAGCAAGATTCTACTGAAGATTATTCAAAAGAGACTACAGCCATACCTAGAACAAGAACTACCTGAAGTGCAAGCAGGGTTCAGGAAAGGGCGAGGAACGAGAGACATCATTGCGGATGTGAGATGGATCCTTGAAAAGACTAAAGAATACCAAAAGGATATCTATTTGTGCTTTATCGACTATAGCAAGGCTTTTGACTGTGTAAACCATGAGAAACTCTGGGCCACATTAAGAAGCATGGGTATACCAGAACACCTGATCGTTCTCTTGCACAATCTGTACATTGATCAAGAAGCAACAGTTCGAACGGAACAAGGAGAAACAGAATGGTTTAAAATAAGCAAAGGTGTAAGACAAGGCTGCATACTTTCCCCCTACCTGTTTAATTTATATGCAGAACAAATCATCAGAGAAGCAGGACTGTATGAAGACAACAGAGGTGTGAAGATTGGTGGAAGACTCATCAACAACCTTCGCTATGCTGATGATACCACATTACTGGCTGAAAGCGAAGATGATCTGAAACATTTGCTTCTCACAATCAAAGAACATAGTCTCAAAATGGGCCTGCACCTTAATGTAAAGAAGACAAAGATCATGACAACTGGCATAATCAACAGGTTCATCGTTGAAGGAGAAGAAATTGAAATTGTGAACAACTTTAACCTACTTGGATCAACTATCAATAAAGAAGCAACAAGCAGTCAAGAAATCAGACGACGCATTGCTCTTGGCAGAATGGCTATGAAAGACCTAGATAAGATTCTCAAGAGCAGAGATGTGTCTCTCCATACAAAGATTTGACTTGTTCAAGCCATGGTATTTTCAATAACATCATATGGATGTGAAAGCTGGACAGTGAAAAAGACAGACAGGAAGAAAATTGATGCCTTTGAATTATGGTGCTGGCGGCGAATACTGTGTATACCATGGACTGCCCGAAGAACAAACCAGTCGGTACTAGAGGAGATCAAACCTAAGCTTTCTTTAGAAGCTCAGATGACAAGACTTCGACTTTCATACTTTGGACACATCATGCGAAGAGAGAGATCATTAGAGAAAGACATCATGCTTGGCAAGATAGAAGGTCAACGCAAAAGAGGAAGGCCAGCAATGAGATGGATCGCTACAATAGCAGCAGCTACGGGTACCAGTCTGTCATCAATGAGCCGCCTGACTGAAGACCGAACACAATTTAGGATAGCTATCCAGAGGGTCGCCATGAGTCGACTCCGACTCGACGGCACTTAACAACATGGAACATCCAGATGTTATATTTTTTTCCTAAAAACATGGGGGGGGGGGCATTTTCAAAGCCAATTAGGCGGGTTGCTAAGTGGGAAATTGAGCAGCACTAAGGCGAATATCTCCGGGTTATTGCAATATTCAGCCACTAGTCGGTTATCGCATGGCGGCGGAATTTAGGAAATTTGAAGGCTGGCTTAACTTTCACTGCCTTAGCTAGTCGGGTGGCCGCTGAATATCTCTGCTGCCCAATAGGCCCAGCACTATCCAGCCAAGCGGCCGCTGAATATCCTCCCCAGGGTAATTTACTAAGAATATCATATCTTCAAAAAACTATTACTGCTATTGCTTATAGTGCTGCTAGGCATATGCAGCACTATACAAGTACATATAAAAGACAATCCCTGCTCCACAGAGCTTACAATCTGCTAGACAGACAAACAGGATCACAGGGAACAAGGGAGAGACAGGAAAATTATTAAAAATACATATGGGTGAAGAGAAGAGGCTCCAAAGGCAATCTCGAAGGGATGAGCTTCTAGCCTGGACTTGAGTAGGACCAGGGATTGAGCCTGACGTGCTCACCCCCGGTATCAGCATAGATCATCTTTGAAGGCAGAGGAACTACAGTAAGGGAATCTTGGGCAGATGGTAAGGCTCAAGTGGACCTGCAGACTTTGTTTGCCTCTAAAATATTGGGGGCCTGTGTCTTGTAGACAGTGTTTTAAAAGAAATTCCGGTCATCAATGGAAGCCAGTGAAGGCTTTCTAGTGTTGGGGTAACATGATAATGTACAGTGGGTTACGTTCCAAGCAAGGTTTTGCTGAGGGGCCCCCCCATTGTTGCAGTGGTGCCCCCTTGTGGCCTCGCCTTTGCCGCACCTGCGCTGTCTCCGCTCTTCTAGGTTTGCCTCGTGCCTAGTGGCCGTTCCCCGCCTAACTGCAGTCTTGCAATAATAGTCACACGATGACACTTCGGCCTGGTGGGGAATAGCCGCTGGGCATAAGGCAAACTTAGAAGACTGGAGGCAGCACAGCAAAGATCATCAAGTAAGTTTACCACGCTGTCTTACCACTGCTATGCAAGCCCCCTTACTGCCTGCCCCCCCCCCAACCCATGGAACGTAAGCCTCATCAGAATTCTAGCAACTGTCCTGCACATATTGCAACCTGATTGTTTTTTCCCTCAAGCCTATAAGAAGAGCATTGCAATAATCGAGTCCCTATCCTACAGGACACAAAGATTTGGAGAATTCATTATATGTATTTATTATTTACAGTTAGGGCCCCTTTTACTAAACCTTGCTAATGGATTAATGCGTGGTTTAGTGCGCAGTAGCTGGCCGTGGCGACTGCTAACATGCTGCCATGCCGCTGGTTGTACGGGGAAGATAGACGGGGACAGGGAGGGGTGGATTGGGAGAAGAGTTAGTGCGGGCGGTGGGCAGTTACCAGCCCTGGACATACAGGGCCGATTCTAATGTCGGCCCTGTACGTGCATGGCTGGTGACTTGTACGGAGAAGTTATTCCACCTCTGAGGTGGAATAACTTCCCCTGACATCGTGGATCAGCAGGCCCGGGGTGCAGATGGAGCAAGGGGAGGGGGGCGAGGACATTCCCTGCAGTCTGACCCTGGCCGTAGGTGGCTGGATTGGGGGTTAGGCTGCGGAGAATGCTTTGAAGGAGCCAGCGGCCAGGATTGTGGCTTTACAATGGAGCCATGGTGCCATGGCAACCAGATGCCATGACGCTGTGGTTCCATTGTAAAGCCCTGACTGAGTTAGTCAGGAATGTCCTGTAAGTGCAGGCTGGGTTGAATCATAGTCCCAGCCTGCACATACAGGACTGTTCGCGATTCTGATCTCATGGGGCAAGACGTGCCCTGCGGGATCAGAATAGCAACGCCCTCTGTACGTCCAATTCAGACCGGATGTCCAGATGTCTTCTACATCCGGGACAGAATCGGGCCCTCTATGTTTTGATTTATCCATGTTTTCCATTTTTATTTATTATATACACCCTCATTATTTCATGATTAATATGTAAGTCACTGTTAAATGTAACTTAATTCTCCACAGTCAAGCCTACTGTAGAAGCCGTACTCACCCACCCATAAACATACCATACTTTGATTCTTCCATGTTTCCCATTTTCATTTTATTATGTTATATTTGCTAATTATTTCATCATTAACATGTAAGTCATTGTTGAATGTAATCCCCTCCTTGACCCTTTTATTATGTTTGTTATTATCACATTACGTAATGTTAAAGTTAAATGTAAACTGATCTTGGGAAAAGCCGTCTATAAAAACTATTAAATAAATAACTGAGGTATGAAGATTGGTGGAAGACTCGTCAAGAACCTTCAGTATGCTGATGACACCACAATACTGACTGAAAGTGAAGATGATCTGAAACATTTGCTTCTCAAGATCAAGGAAAATAGTCTTAAAATGGGCCTACACCTTAACGTAAAGAAAAAAAAGATCCTGACAACTGGTAAAATCAATAAGTTCATTGTTGATGGAGAAGAAATTGAAACAGTGGACAACTTCAACCTGCTTGGATCATTAATCGATAAAGTAACAATAAGCAGTCAATAAATTCGATGACACATTGCTCTTGGCAGAATGGCTATAAAAATCTAGACAAGATTCTCAAGAGCAGAGATGTCTCTCTCCATACAAAGATTTGACTTGTCCAAGCCATGGCATTTTCAATAACATCTTATGGATGTGAAAGTTAGACAGTGAAAAAGATAGACAGGAAAAAATCAATGCCTTTGAATTATGGTGCTAGTGAAGAATACTGTGTATACCATGGACTTCTCGAAGAACAAACCAGTCAGTTCTAGAGGATATCAAACCAAAGCTGTCTTTAGAAGCTCAGATGATAAGACTTTGATTTTCATACTTTGGACACATCACATCACATTAGGTTAGGCAAAGTTGAAGGTCAAGGTAAAAGTGAAAGGCCAGCAATGAGCTAGATTGATACAATAACAGCTGCTATGGATGCCACTCTATTAACAATAAGCCACCTGAATAAAGACCAAACAGATTTTAGGACAGCTATCCAGAGGATTGCTATAAGTCGACATCAACTCAACGGCACTTAACAATGACAACATGTATATAGTGCCAGTGAATATCCTGTCTGACTGCTTTGGCACTATCTAGATAGCACCAGGGTAGAGCAGGGAGTTATCCATGTGGAGCACGATTCCATAACATGCACATCTGACCTCAGGACACATCTAAATAAAAAACGGGCCCCCTTTGAACTTAATTCAAACTTATGTTTTTAACTTAATTTAATTGGTTAATCTTGATGGTTCTCACTTGCTCACTCTATCCTTTCTGTATTTATACTGTACATGTAATAACTTTTCCGTAATTGTAGTTTAACTTATTTACCACACCCATCTAATTAACCAAAGTACCATGTATATAGTTAACCATGTTTTTTGTATATAGTTAACCCTGTTTACCGCCAAGTTTATGTACCCTGTTCTCTGTAAAAAAAACAATGCTGTTTGTGTCATTGTGTTTAGATTTGTTCATTGTAAACCGCACTGACTAAATAAGCACGGTATATTGTATTCTGTCTGATGTTTTCTTGTTCTATGTAAACCGCGCTGATTATAAATAGTGCGGTATATAAAAGATGTTAAATAAATAAATAAAATAAAATAAATAAATATAAGAAAAATAAATAAATAAATAAATAATTCCACATCTGTGAGTCTGGACTTGCCCGCAGGTCTGGAATTGGGGAGATAGATGTGTTTGGTGTGGCACGTGCAAGCACTTCTCAGCTGGCCCTGTGCTTCAGATGTAGGGAAATGTTTTGGACGTCCTCGCACACACATGTTTCGGATCCTGCCCATCTGTACGACGTACTCATGGATGCCAAGCCCCTTGGGGAAAAAACATGCCTCTCTTCAGCTGCTCATCCCAGACAGTAGTTTGCTAATGAGAAATGGCAGCTGCTGCAACTTAGACCATATACCAGTCCCACTCATGCCCTGAGAAGTGCTAGGTAAGCCCAGTGCACCCCAATATGGTAGACCAGGATGCAAATGTGAACATGTATGTCAGGACATACCTGTCATCAAATGATATGTGGCACTAGGAACTGGTCCCAGTGATTCCTGCCCTGGTCATCTCTACAAACATGCCTTAAACTGCTAGGGATGGACCCTCACCAAGTGCACAAAACCCCGAACTAACATTGCAGGTCCCCGAAGGATGTGTAATATTGCTGAACAACAAATGTGTGCCCTTTTCATACCTATGGCCTATTAAGTGCACTCATTCTGCTGCTCTGCACTACCGTTCCTTTCTTATCTCTCCCTACACCCCTCCTCAGGAACTCTGCTCTTCTGTCAGATGGCTTCTATCTGTGCCCTTCTCTTCTACTGCCAAATCCAGATGTCACACCTTTTACCTTGCTACTCCTTATGCCTGGAACAAACTACCTAAATCAATACTTCAGGCCTCAATTCCTGGCCCTTCTCATCCAGGCTGAGCGCTTACCTCATCATTGCCATTGCTGGATCTGATCCACCTAAGTTTCCTGACCATTCCCCCTGGATATATGCTGTCCACAGCTGCAGTGTTGTCTGTCTTGACTAGATTGTAAGCTCTGCTGAGTAGGGACCATCTTTTACATTTGTCTGTGCAACACTGCGTACACCTTGTAGTGCTATACAAATGATCAGTATTACTTATAGTAGGACCTTCTGGCTATGGCATCTGAGGACCACCTATCTGGGTACTGGCATTTCTCACAGCAGCTATACCTGTCTCATCATGGCATATGTCATAGAAACATAAAACATAGAAATATGACGACAGAAAAAGACCACATGGCCTATCTAATTTGTCCTTCCATAACAACTACAACAGTCCCCTTTTTACCTTTAGAGATCCTCTGTGTTTGTCCCATGTTTTTTTGAATTCAGTTACTGTCCTCATCTCTACCACCTCCACTGGGAGACTATTCCACGGATCCACTACTTTTTCCATGAAGAAATATTTCCGCATATCACTCCTGAATCTATCTCCCTTCACCCTCATCCCATGTCCCCTCGTAGCAGAATTTGCTTTCAGTTGAAAGAGGCTCTCTCCCTGAACATTTATGCCATGGAGGTATTTAAACATCTCAATCATATCACCTCTATCCCGCGCTTTCCTCTAAGGTGTACATATTAAGATCCTTCAGTCTGTCCTCATATGCTTTATAATGAAGACCACTAATCATTTTAGTATCCACCCTCTGCACCGACTCCATCCTGTTCACATCCTTTTGAAGGTGCGGTCTCCAGAATTGCACACTATACTCCAAATGAGGTCGCACCAAAGACTTATACAGAGGCATTATCACCTCCTTTTTTCTGCTAACCATTCCTCTCCGTATGCACCCAAGCATCCTTCTAGCTTTTGCTGTCGCCTTTTCTACCTGTTTAGCTACTTCAATATCATCATACACAACCACGCCTAGGTCCCGCTCTTCTTTAGTGGACAAAAGTACTTCACCCCCTATACTATATTGCTCCCTTGGATTGCTGTAGCCCAAATGCATGACCTTACATTTTTTAACATTAAATCCCAGCTTCCAAATTCTAGACCATTCTTCACGCTTAGCTAGATCCCTCCTCATGTTATCTACCCCTTCCTGGGTGTCTACTCTATTGCAGATTTTGGTATCATCCGCAAAGAGGCAAACCTTACCTGAAAGCCCTTCCGCTATATCACTAACAAAGATGTTAAAAAAATCGGACCAAGGACAGATCCCTGGGGCACAACACTGATAACATCCTTCTTCTCAGAGTGAGCTCCATTTACTTGTACTCTTTGCCGCCTCCCACCCAACCAATTTCTAACCCAAGCAGTAACTTTAGGGTCCATCCCTAGGATGCTCAGTTTGTTTATAAGTCGCCTGTGAGGAACAGTGTCAAAGGTTTACTGAAATCTAAATGCACCACATCTAGGGCTCTCCCTCGGTCCAACTCCCTGGTCACCCAGTCAAAGAAATCAATCAGATTTGTCTGACAAGACCTGCCTCTGGTGAATCCATGCTGCCTCGGATCCTGTAATCTGCTGGACTCCAGAAACCTCACTATTTTCTCTTTCAGCGGCGTTTCCAATAATTTAGTCACCATCGAAGTTAAACTAACCGGCCTGTAGTTTTCAACCACATCCTTACTTCCGCTTTTGTGTAAAGGCACCACATGAGCCTCTCTCCAGTCCTTTGGCACCATTCCCAACTCCAACGAGGCATTGAAAAGGTCAGTCAGTAGAGCTGCTAGAACGTCCCCAAGTTCCCTCAGTATTCTCGGTTGTATCCCATCCGGTCCCATCGCTTTGTCTACTTTAAGTTGAGATAGTTTCTCACAAACACAGTCTTTTGAAAATTGTTCAAGATGTCCTTTGCTTCTGTTCCTATTTGTGGGTGTTTTCTGAGGTCCTGCTCCTGGTTCTTCATCTGTGAACACAGAACAAAAATATTTGTTAAGCAATTCCGCTTTATCCTTATCAGCTTCTACATATTCCTCCCCTGCACCCTTGAGTCTGACAATACCACTCTTGCCCTTCCTCTTCTCACTAATATATCTGAAAAATGTCTTATCCCCCCATTTTATTGCATTGGCTATTTCCTCCTCCTTTTGAATCTTTGCCTTCTTGACTACTTTGCTAGCTTCTCTAAGTTTTTCCAAATACAGATGCCTGTCTTCCTCTCTCTGTGATCTCTTGAATTTCATGAAGGCCTCCCTCTTTTTCTTCACTTTTTCAGCTACTTATTTCGAAAACCATAGCGGTCTCCTTTTCCTTTTACCTTTATTTACCATTTTAACAAAAAGGTTGGTTGCCCTTAAAATATTCTCTTTCAGTTTTTCCCACTGTTTTTCTACATCCCTCAGCTGTCCCCATCCAACTAACGACCCTGAGGTATTGGCCCATCTTCGCAAAGTTATTCTTCCTAAAGTCTAAGATCCTCGCCTTTGAATGGATTCTAACAGCCCTAGTCCTAATACTGAACCACACCATCTGGTGATCACTGGATGCAAAATGATCTCCCACTACAACATCAGAAACACTTTCACCATTGGTAACCACCAAGTCCAGTATGGCCCCTTCACGTGTGGGGTCTGTTACCAATTTCCTGAATAGTTCTCCCTGTAGAGAATCCAGGGTCTCCTTACTTCTAGATGATACTGCAGCAGGAATGTGCCAATCAACATCTGGCATATTGAAATCTCATATCAGTAGCACTTCCCCTTTTCTAGCAATGCTGCGCATGTCTTCAATTAACTCTCTGTCCACCTCTTCTTCTTGTGAGGGAGGTCTGTATATCACACCAATGTAAATAGATTTCTCTTTCCCTCTTTCTAGTTTAACCCACAATGCCTCCCCTCTCCCTTTTAAGCTCTGTAATTCCAACGCTTTAATAGTAGTTTTTACATATAGTGCCACTCCTCCTCCCCTACTTCCTACCCTGTCCTTTCTGAATAAAGTATAGCCAGTTATAGTTACATCCCAATCATGGTTTTCTGTGAACCATGTTTCTGTAACTGCCACTAAATCCAAGTCAGCCACTCCCACCAAAGCTTCAACATCAGGGATCTTATTTCCCATGCTACGGGCATTTATACACACTGCTTTCCATATGTTACCCCTGTTACCCATTTCCATAAAGTTATTTAATGTATCACCTACCTGGGGGCTTTCACTTACCTGGGGGCTTTCTTCACCCATCCCCAACGAATCTAGTTTAAAGCCCTCTTCAGTAGATTAGCCAGTCTACTACTGAAGATGCATTGACCTTTCTTGGACAGATGGATGCCATTTCTGCTCTGCAACCCTTGGAACAGCATCCCATGGTCTAGGAAACCAAAACGCTCTTGATGACACCATCCAAGCAGCCATGCATTCATCTCCAGGATGCGAGCCTCTCTGCCTTGGCCTTTACCCTCAACAGGGAGGATTGAAGAGAACACCACCTGTGCACCTAACTGCTTCACCCTCTGTCCCAGAGCCATGAAGTCACTTTTGATATGTTCCGAGGTATAACTGGCAGTATCATTTGTTCCAACATGGATTAGCAACATTGGGTAATAGTCAGTGGGCTTGATGAGTGTCAGCAAACTCTCCGTAACATCTTGGATTTTGGCACCAGGCAGACAGCATAGCTCTCTGGACATCACGTCTGGTCAGCAGATGGACGCCTCAGTACCCCTCAGAAGAGAGTCTTCAACCACCACTACCCTTCGTTTCCTTCTGTTCTTCCCTTTCCAGGGATGCTTTCACCTCCTCCACTTCCAGGGCTGCATAATGGTTCTTCAATTCAAGGGCTGGAGAAGTTGGATTGGTGATTTTGCAGGCCCTGGTGACTTGTGTCCAACCATCGACATTCTGTTGGCACCCATCTTCTCCTCTGCTGGAGAGCTTGGTTGCTGCAAGAAGCATCTCATCAATGTACTTCTCACTGTCTTGAATGCTCCTCAGCCTCACCACCTCCTCTCTGAGTTCCTCCACTTGTTTCCTCAGAGCTTCAGCATGCAGGCACCCTGCACATGGAACCGGTCCTTCAACTGGCATTAGGACCTCTGTCTGGACCGAGGAAGAAGCTGTAACGGGGGCAACAGCTTTAGCGATACAATTTTTCCCAGCCATTGTTCTGTTCATGGAGCTTAGGTATCTGTTAAAGCAAAAGAGAGAGATCTACCAAGTAGCAGCCAGTTTCCCAGCTGTCCTTTCAGAGAAAAAGCAGTTAAATCTCCTTAAATATATTCAAAATGTGCTGGTCCAATTCTCTGTGTTTTGTCAAATGGGGAGGTGCCCTATAAAGCAAGACTACTCGCTAGGGGTGGGTGGGAGTCGGGGTGGGTAGGGAGGGAACTAACACCTGATTAGGTGTTAGCAGTTCCCAAAGCTGAAGAGGTTACTGGAGTTCAACCATCTACTGTGCTCAAGGAAAGTCCCACTAAAGCACCAAAAAGAAAGTAACCTTGCTTTAAAAATGTACAAAAAACCCTTTTAAGAGCTCCCAGTCAGAGAGCTAACAATTTAATATAATAAAACAAACCCTTAAATCCTTACTGTTGATTGATCTGGAGAGCTCCTGTAGGAACGCCTGAACAGGGCAGGGCACTGGAGCCTTTTATGCAGGCCCTTAGCTGCTCTCAGGTTATCAGGCCCACTAACTCCTGATTAGGTGTTAGCAGTTCCCAAAGCTGAAGAGGTTACTGGAGTTCAACCACCTACTGTGCTCAAGGAAAGTCCCACTAAAGCACCAAAAAGAAAGTAACCTTGCTTTAAAAATGTACAAAAAACCCTTTTAAGAGCTCCCAGTCAGAGAGCTAACAATTTAATATAATAAAACAAACCTTAAATCCTTACTGTCGGTCTGTATACATCTGCTACCTATGAGGAAACCCTGTCTGCCTTCCCACAGCCAGCTTTGTGGCACTGCTCCCCTAGTCAGAGTTATGTGGGCATCAGAGGGGGGGGGGGATCCCTGTGCCATCACAACAAGTAGGCAGACTACAGATATATAACCACTCGTGAAGCTCTCATTGATCCTGGCCTTGGTAGGGTTGGAGGCAGCATGGGACAATCTGGGGAATGTTGGCACCATATTGCATCTCCCAGTGTCAGGCACAGCGGATGTATGGCTGCCCTATCACACTGCCAACAATATCTGATATTAGAGCACCCTATGTAAAATGATCCAGAGGGAATCAGCATAGGTTCCCTATGGCTTAATGTCAAAACATATCCCTGTCAATAATAGGGACCCTCAGAATAAGGACATTCAGCAGTGCAAATAGCACTAATACATGCTCAACAGCAACACCACAGGTCCCACAAAATGTGCATTATTGGCATGCATTAGTGCTGTTTTCACTATTGAGTGCCCTTATTTTGAGAGTCCCTTAACATTGACAGGGATATGTTTTGACAGTTAGCTATGGGGAACTCTCTGAGTTTGACTGCCCGATCACACTGGCATCGGTGACACTGCGGTCATCCATACGGTCTAGGTACTGGTCAGGGTTTCATATCCTCCATGAATTGCAAATAAGCACACCAGATCTCCTCTCCCCCTCCTCCCCGTGCACGCCTCAAACCACATGCACACACACACACACACACACTCTCACTTTCTATCACAAAAACATGATTCTGCCCAAAAGATGCCATGAATCTATACATGACAGCTATGCCATAGCATAATTACATGGGGTACCAGGACTACAAATATGATCTCCGCTTCTCCCCCAAAATGGAATCCTTTATCTGCTCATGCTCATACTATCCTTGCATTAGCAGACCCATTTTTCAGAAAATGGGAATTGTTAGGGAGCACATAGATTGGCTCCTTTAGCACATTAGTGTATAGCCTCAATAAACACTATTGCTTTTCTTAATATTTCTGTAAGAGTATTTATTAATGTGTCTAGGCCTTACAACATTCCCTCTCCTCTGCTCTCTGTACCTTAAAACTGCATCTTGTGTTTTTCCAGACTGCAGTCCAAAACATACTTGTCACAACCATTCTTCAGTATGGGTCACATTGCAAAGGAGAGCAGAATTTTTCCTAAGTCCTTGACTTATACCACATTTCAACAGGAATAACGTGGACATTTCTGGGAAAGATGGACCTTTTCTGAATATGCTTTCTACATCTCCATGGCTGACTATGCCCATGTTCTGCCCCTTCTACATACTTACAATCTATAAGCTGTTCACTGCAATAGATGCAGACAGAATATATGATTGTATCGAGTCCAATAACATCATGGCAATAGAGCAAAAGGGCAACAAGAGAGGAGCATATGGCACCAAACACCATTTAAAGTTGAATAAGTCCATAATGGCCAGTGTTAAGAAAATCAGAAATCTCAGTATAGAATGGATTGATTATAAGAAAGCTTTTGATAGCGTCCCACACTCTTCTTGCCTTGAAATGTATAAAATAAATCCTGGTATGACAGAGTACATTAAGTTCATCTTGACAATGTGGCAAACCACACTCTTTTTCAGAAATATGAAGATGGTCAGTAGACCATTGCTAACATTAAGATCCAGTGAGGAATACTTCAGTTGGATACCCTGTCACCCCTTCTGTTTTGTGTGGCGCTTAATCCAGTGAGTACTTGCATCAGCTCTTTGAGATACAGATTTAGCCTGAATTCTAAAGAAGGTAACAACTCAGAAACAACATCCCATTTCTTATTTGTAGACGATCTGAAGCTCTACAATTCCAGTGATCAACAATTAGCAGAGTGTCTCCATGTGGTGAAAAGCTTTCCTGATGACATCAGAATGACTTTTGGACTTGACAGATGTGCTAAGGCAACTTTTTTTAGAAGAAAATTGAGCAAAATGGAAAATATATCCCTGGCTAAAGGCTGTGACATCAAGGACTTTGAACAGGAAAGCATATATAAATATCTTGAAGCAGAGGAAGGAATGACACTCAAGAAGAAATTACTGAGAGAAAAGATCAGTAAAGAATGCTACAGGAGATTACAATCATTACTGAAAAGTACTTTAACATCACGGAATAAGATACAAGCCATCAATCAGCGAACAAGAATACTCCTCCATGCCTATGAAGTAATTAACAAGAATCAGTGTACGACAAGGCTGTACATCCCTAGAGCTGAAGGAGGGCTAGGCCTCATAGAGATTGATTACACATAAAGAGCTACTATCGTAGGTCTCCAGGCCTACCTAACTGTATCATCAGATCCAAATATACAAAATGTACTGAAATATGAAAGTAAACATCCAGAATCTGTCTATATAATCAAACTTGACAAGCATTCCGATGACTGTAAGGAATGTGAGAATCGACAAGCATACACAGGGAAGGAAATAACAGAATTTGCAAACAAGGGTAAAAACTCTTCAAAGAATTAGATCAACAAACAAGGAAAAACAAGTGGCAAATGCACAAATATAGCAGGAAATACAGAGTGTTACTCCAGGAACCTTTCGTCGATCAAGAACGGACTCATGAATGGTTACGGAGAGATGAACTAAAACCGAAGGATGAGAGATTGATAGTTGCAGCTCAGGACAGTGGATTACGGATGAGAAGGTTTACAGCAAGTATTGAGAAAACTGGCAAAACAGACATATGTCTATTCTGTAGGAAAGGGCTAGAAACAGTAACTCACCTCATAACTGGCTATGAGTTCTAATGGCAGAAAATTTCTATACAGAAAGGCACAATAAAGTAGCACACCTTATGCATTGGAAACTCTGTAAACACTACAACATTGCTGTGCCTGAAAAGCACTGGGATCATGGCCCTAAAAGAATTACAGAGAACGAAGAGGTTATGATCACCTGGGATACTCTCATTCTGACCAATAAAAAGCTGGATGCAAGGAAGCCAGATAAAGTGGTAAAAGAGAAAAAAAACAGAACGGCATTGTAGAGGTGTCAGTTCTAAGCAACTGCTCTGTGAATCGCGTTGAGAGGAAGAAAATCTTCAAGTACCAAGAAATGCAGTCGGAGACCAAGAAAATGTGGCAGAAAGATACTGAGTTATTTCCCATTGTGTTGGGTGCAAGAGGTATTTCCAAGCATACCTTGATAAATTACTCATACATGTAATATCTTACGACCTCAGAGGGAGGCTCTCTTTGGCACAATACATGTTCTACACCGAGCATTAGCAGTAAATTTGAGAGACTGAGATCATACTTCACACACCCTGGCTTAGAAGTGAGGTTCATGACTGTCATAGTATGACCAAAAATCACTCATTTGGAGAAACTGTCGACAAGAGCCATTTGGATTAGACATAATTCACCTTGTAAATTCACTTCCTCTCTCTTTGGCAATTCTTTCTCTATCTGATACCCTCAGTTCCTTGTGAGTTATTTTGGATAAGGATCTCTCATTCCAACAACACATAGCTTTGATAACTAAGAAATCCTTTTTTGTGTTAAGGCTAATTTATTACTTCATTATGAAGACATCAAAAATCCTAATTCATGCGCTCATTTTAAACAGGCTCAATTATTGAAATTCTTTGGAGTTTCTCAGTATATTATCGAACATTTTCAACTACTTCAAAACATTGTCATTAAGCTTATTTACTATGAGGCCAATTCCATTAATGCAGATCCATTCCCTGTATGGCTGGACAGAATCGGGTCTAGTTAGTCCTGATTCTGATCCTGCAGCTCCCACGGGATCAGAATCGGGTCTAGTGCCTGGATGTGCAGGGCTGGACCCGATTCTGTCTGGCCATACATCCCCAAAACCAAAAAAGAGAAAACCAAATCAGAATCATAAACAACCAACACCCTGAAGAGATTCTGATACAAAAAAGGAACAATTCCTCTCTAATATTTTGTTGGAGTTGCCATCCAATTGCACAGAACTGGTCTATCCACTACTGCGGCTTCTCCTTTTTTAATCAAGTGATTTTTTAAAAAAAAATGCTATACTTAGCTTTGTTGTTCAGACAAACTGATTCCTTAGGCCTTTGAAGGACACCACCAGAAAATAAAAAAATGACGACGTGTCACGTTTCGGGTTGGCAAGTCTACAACCCTGTTTCAGGTCAAACCAATCGCGGTGAATACAACAAAACATTAGAGAGGAATTGTTCCTTTTTTGTATCAGAATCTCTTCAGGGTGTTGGCCATACATCCCAGTGACTACCCAGCTAACTCAGCCGGTCCTGTGAATGGAGCCATGGTGCCATGGCATCCCATCACCATGGCACCGTGCCTCCATTCAAGAGCTGTGATCCTGGCCTGCCGAACTCGGATGCCTGTTCCACACAGACGGACCCTTGATCAGGCATTCAAAGGCCTGGGTTTGGCTGTGGGGAACCTCCTGTGCCCCCTCACCTGTGTCCCTGGGTCCGATGTCACGATCCCCCTCTGTCCAGGGGGACTTATTCCACCTTTGAGGTGGAATAAGTCCCCCATCTAGATTTGAGGTCCTGGACGTAGCGGCCAACCTCTGAATCAGCCCTGTTCATCTGGGTCATGGCCCACCCTTGCTTCACCTCCAGAACGCCCCCCTTCTGCCGCCATCTAGACTTCCCCATACAAACCCACTGTTCGTACAGGGAGGATATTGATGGGGTCGGCAGGGGGACAAATAACGGGGATGGACATCCCAACGGAACATGCAGAATGCTTGTTGATTGAGCAGCACTGAACATAAGAACATAAGATATGCCATACTGGGTCAGACCTAGGTCCATCAAGCCCAGTATCTTGTTTCCAACAGTGGCCAATCTAGGTCATAAGTACCTAGCAGTCTCCCGAAAAGACAAATGTTCCTCATTGCTTGTATTGGGTCAAGCATTGATATCCTGGGTCCCTTTTAATAATGGTTTATGGACTTTTCCTCCAGGAACTTGTCTAAAATCTTTTTTAAACCCAGCTACACTAGCAGCTTTTACTACATCCTCTGATAACAAATTCTAGAGTTTGATTACACGTTGAGTGAAAAAATATTTTCTCTTATTAGTCTTAAATAGGTTACCCTGTAGCTTCATTGTATGTCCCCTAACCTTTTTATATTCTGATGATATAAACAATCAATCTGCATTTACCCATTCCACTCCATTCATTAATTTATAGACCTCTATCATATCTCCCCTCAACCGTCTCTTTTCCAGGTTGCAGAGCCCTAACCCTTTTAGCCTCTCTTCATAGGCGTATCCTTCAATCCCCTTTACCATTTTGGTGGCTCTTCTCTGTACCTTTTCTAATAATGCTATATCCTTTTTAAGATACGGTGACCAGAATTGCACACAATATTTGAGATGCGGTCACACCATGGAACAATACAGAGGCATTATAATATCCTTTGTTTTATTTTCCATTCCTTTCCTTATGATACCTAGCATTCTATTTGCTCTCTGTGTCACCACTGCATACTGGGCAGAGGGTTTTAACATGGTATCCACAATGATGCCTAAATCTTTACCCTGTGTGGTGGATCCTAAAGTGGAACCTTGCATCGTGTAACCATAGTTTGGGTTGTTCTTCCCTAGGTGCATAGCTTTGCACTTGTCCACATTAAATTTCATCTGCCATTTGGATGCCCAGTCTTCCAATTTATCAAGATCTTCTTGCAATTTTCCACAATCCTCTTGGGTTTTAACAACTTTAAATAGTTTTGTGTCATCTGCAAATCTGACAACATCACTTGTTATTCCCTTTTCCAAGTCATTTATGAATATGTCAAAAAGCAGCGCACCCAGCACAGATCCCTTCGGTACTCCACTATTCATCCTTTTTCCATTGGGAAAATTGGCCATTTAGTTCTGCCCTCTGCTTTCTATCTTTTAACCAGTTTCTGATCCACAATAGTACACTGCCTCCTATTCCATGACTCTTTAGTTTTGCCAAAAGTCTCTGATGAGGGACCTTGTCAAAGGCTTTCTGAAAGTCCAGATACACTATATCAACCGACTCACCTTTGTCTACCTGTTTATTCACACCTTCAAAAAAACATAACAGATTAAATGCTCTTTGCCCTGTTTGTAATAATTCCTTGCTGCTTCCTTATAGCCTGCTTCATCAGTACTCAAGCCTTTATTTATAAACATAAATGCCTTCTTGTACTCTAGTTTAATAGCTTTGATCTTGGCATCTTCTTTTATATCTCATCTTGTTGCACCTCCATACCAGTCACAACTTGCCCCTCTGGAGGAGCTGTGAGTCACAGGTATAGAAAGACGGTTAGCCACACAGGCTCTGGCCTAATCTACCCCTCTCCGCTGTGAGGTTCAGAGAAGCTGATAGTAGTAAGCAATGTGGAGTGGCACCGCACCATTAAACGCGCACCAACACCAAGTTAGCGAGACGATGACTACCAGATGAAGTCGAGGATAGAGGAGTGTTGCCAAGCTCCTTCCTTTTTTCCTTTTTAACCAGTCTCCCACAACTACCACCAAAGAGAAAACTGAAACTATTCTACACTCTTCCTTGTCTAAAGCCATGTTGGCTATCTCCCATTAAGCCATGACTATCTACATGTTGAGTAATTTTGTTCTTTATGATGGTTTCTACCATTTTTCCCGGTACTGACGTCAGGCTCACCAGTCTATAGTTTCCCGGATCACCCCTGGAACCCTTTTTAAAAATTGGCGTAACATTGGCGATCTTCCAATCTTCAAGTATTACAGATGATTTTAATTATAGTTCACAGATTACTAATAGCAGGTCTGCAATCTCATATTTCAGTTCTTTCAACACCCTTGGATGTATATCATCCGGTTCAGGTGATTTGCTGCTCTTCAGTTTATCAAATAGTTGTAATACATCTTCCCGGTGTATCGATATTTCTTTCAATTCTTTGGCAGTATCATAATGGGTTGGATCAAGTTTAAGATCTTTGTACTTGCTCATTGTATATTCTATACAGGATATCCACATTATTTATTCTCATTGCACATTTCATATGCACCAAGTAGACAATTGCGATCATCTTAGATGTACCTTCTTACTGTCCCTTCTGTTCATATATTCATACTTGTTTGGACAAGGGAATTGGTTTTTGCATAGATATTAAGAGAGACAGGTTTTATAACAAATTTAAGGAATTTAAAAAAACATGGTTCTTTCAGCACTCTTATGCAGATTATTTGTAGTTCCTAACACACTGGCTCTTAAATGTTGCACTTGTTTACTACCTTTTTTTCTTTACTGTTTATTTTGTCTAATATGGTTAAGATTGTTGTCATACACTCTCCCTTCCTGATATATGATGGTAATTTTAGTTCTGTAATGCTAATTTTAATACTAATATTGTTTGTAACATTTGTTTTTTTAATATTAATACTAATATGTCTGTAATTTAATACAGTAATACTAATCTGAACATAAGAATTATCATTCTGGGTCAGACCAAAGGTCCATCAATCCTAGTATCCTGTTTCCAACAATGGCCAATCCAGGTCACAAGTAGCTGTTAGATTCCCATTGTATATATGTCTGGATTTTATTAGTTTGTGTGCTGTCATGTTGTCCTTTTGTGATCGAATACAAAATTTGTCTAAATAAATAAATTGTGCACAAAAGGAAATACTATTTCACAGAGAGAATATTCTAGAATAAGGAATCATATTAGATGCTTCAAGTGGATGGATCAAAAGCAGCTCGGAGCTTGGAGGTCACAGGAACTGATGGGACATTAACATTTTGCATCTCCTGATGCTATATTTGAAAATGTTTGATTTCAGCTTCCCTCCAAGGACTACACCTTTATGAATATCGCAGTGCTTCCCAGAAGCTGTTTTGCAAGTACTGTAATTCTTCTGCAGTACTTAGCTTATCAGAATTCAAGCTGCTGCCTCTTAATGCGCTATGCCCCATCTTAACTGGAGCTACTTGTGATTTCAAGGGGGAAATAATTAATCTTTCCAAGAATGAGAATACCAGGTTGAGGTGTTAATAATACTTGCATGCTTAATAAGTTGCTTCAATCAATAAAAGGCAAGACAAAACGAAAGAGCAATAGGCAGAATAAACATCCAGTGACTTGCAAACTTTATCATCTCCAGTAATGTGTTTTAATCCTTTAAATAGTCTAATTAACAATGGCCATGCAGACAGTTATTCAAGACCATAGACACTGATGTGAACTTTTCACCAATAAACCCATTTTAGAATTCAAAAATAGTTTATTGGGTGGATGCCACTCCAGTAAAGTGGCTAACTGTTAATAAAGATCAAACATAGTTTAAGGCAACTATTTACAGGGTTGCTATGAATCCACATCGACCCTGGCCACAGTAGGCCCGACTGGGGGTCAGGTGGCAGGGAAATGCTTGTTTCGGGGTCTGCTGGGGATCATGGCTCCTGCATGGAGCCCATGACACTGTGGCTCCACGCAGGAGCCTGGTTGGGCTAGCCAGATATGTAACTATACGTCTGGGGGCCCAGAATCGGGGCACAGCCAGCCTGTCCAGGTTGGGTGCACCCGAATCTGATCCCGTGGAGACGTCTAGCCCCTGTGGGATCAGAATCGGGTGCAATTCTAGTCCATCCAGATTCTGGATGTCCAGACGGGCCGGAGGCGCCCAATTCTAAATTGGCCTCCACATGTAATAAATAGTAATAACACAGCTAAAGCGGGTGCTATGCAGCAAGGAGATAAGCTTGTCCTTACTGCCTCCATCCAATCCAGCGCCCCCTCCAACGTGGCGGGACTACCACCACTGCAGCTGGAACAGCAAGAGCAGGTTCCATGCAGCAAGGAGGTAAACTCCTCCTTATTGCCTCCATCCAATCCGGTGCCCCCTCCAATGTGTCAGGACTTTCAAAAGCACAGACATGCTGAGGCACGCCCATGCCTGAGGGCCTCGCCAGAGGGCCCTTTGGCATAGCCCTTAGACGGGGACCGTCTAGTCACCGAAGGAAACTGCAGATACCTATGACAAGATAGAATCCACTAAGACCACTGATCTCAGACTGTGCATAAGAACAAGAAGAACCATCAACAGCACTGACAGTGGGAACAGAGTTGAAGACAACGTGGAGGGGGGGGGGGGTAAGCACCACCAAATGCCTAAGTCATTCCTCCTTGAATCTGCTTGAATAATAAAGAAACAATAATCCAACCAACCCTCAACCTAGCTACTATTGATTAACAGAACAGCAACGGGAAATCAAACAGGCTTCTCAGCACTACACAACTAACCCCAGAGCGAACACTAGGAAGAGCACACAAATGCATAATCAGCACTTCACAGCATTTGATGCCCCCACCAAACTAGAACACAAACAAGCGGAACTCCTCTAATTGACTCACAACTACATCAATACTACTCTCACTAAACAATGGATCTCAACTTATACACAATTACACTAACTATAATTGGAATACTCACCCTTGCCTCCATATCACACTCATACACACAACACACCCACCCAATATCAGTAATTCACAACTACTACCGACAGAAAGGAACCAACAAAGCCCCAAACATGGTACCACAAATATCCTACAGCATCCAGACATATCAATTCAAACTTGCTTTTCTGATAAAATGCACTACACACACATACCAGACACACAATACTTGAGATGTGCTCTCATCAATCCCCCACTCTGCTAGGAACAAAATCCCCATCCTAACTGACTACATTGACAACAACAACCTCAACCTCATGTTCCTAACTGAATCATGGCTAACATCCAATGATGCAGTACTGTTAAACCAGCTGAAACCTGATAACATCTTCAACTGCCAGAGATGGGAAAGGAGAGGAGGAGGAGTTTGTATTATAGCAAAAAAGGAACAGAAGTACCGAACAGTGACAACAGGCATAGAAATCCTCATGATTGAAAACAAACACATTGCATTCCTACTCATAAAGTCCAAACAACCTATTCATACTTGAAACACTCTACTCAAACACTCCACCCCACAAATAAATCCTTCTACTGGGCGATCTCAACCTAACCACAGGAACTACGCAAGCATTCCTAGATGCAATGGATGAACTAGGATACAAACAAATTATACAGAAACCCACACACATAAAAGGAAGCACACTGGACCTCGTATTCACATCCAGAGAAACAGCGAACAAGCAAACCTACCATTCCATACAAATCCAGCTTGTCCTTTGGTCTGTCCATTTCACAATCAACTTCACCATACAATGCCAAGCACCAAACATCAATAACCCATCTCCTGCTGCACTGCGACGATTTTGCAAATTTGACAAGAAGTCGTTCCTGGAGGAAATTACGCCACAGCTTAAGTCAGACTCCAGAGACATTGACACACTCATAGAGAACTGGAACACAGTCATATGAAATACAACAGTAGAAACATACAACACTTGAATACCTAGAAGAAACAAGAGGAGTGTGATATGGTACACACAAGTCCTCAAAGACCAAGAAAAGCAGCTGAGAAAACTGGAAAGGAACTGGAGACAAATAAAACAACATGAAACACAAATCTACATGAAAAACTAGAGTACTGTGAATCCATCAGCAGAAATAAGAAAGAATATCACTCAAAACTCATAATGTACTCACTAAACAAACCCAGAGAGCTCTTCAGCATTGTCAAATCCTTAGCTAAACCCCAGGTGTAAGATGAGCCTACACTTACACCCGAAGCAATAGCATGGGAAACATGGGAAAAACGACCATTATAACTAAAGACACCAAGACTAAAGACACTTGTAAATAACCTATGTAAATAGTTTGGACAGTTTTTTACATCTGTCATTATTTGTAAAAAGTTAGAAAGTTTCTCTGTTTCAATGTAATGCATATCTATTCCATGTAAAAAGTTAAAAAGTTCTCTGTTCAATGTAAAGTATACAGAAGTATACATAATTTGTTAAATTGTTCCATGTAAACCGCCCTTGATCACTGGAAGGGGCGGTATAGAAGAAATAAGTAAATAAATAAAATAAATAAATAAATTCCATGACTATCACAGAATGAACAACATTCTCAATGATATTTTTATTTATTTATTTATTTATTTTATTACAGGCTCTTATATACCGCTCTATTCAGAATCAGCGCGGTTCACAATATAACAACATACCATAACAACAAACTGTTAGGTTTTACAGAGAACAAGGTCAGAGAACTTGGATAAAACATGGGACGTCATGGGACGATATCCTCAAGCCAGCTACAGAAAATAATAGCTAACCTAAATACAACAACATCAGCCATCGACCCCTGCCCAGTAAGCTGGGTGAAAGTAATACATGAAGAACTCTCCCCTGTAATACTCAAAATAGTACAGTTATGTCTGAAAACAGGTTATATGCCTTAAGACAAAAAAAACCCCTACATCAATATGTTCTATCCTATCCTAAAAAAACTCAACATTGAACAAATCGGACCCTAGTGCATACAGACCAATATCGAGTCTACCTCTACTAGCAAAAATAATGGAAAAAATAGTCCAAAATCAACTACAAGAACACACTGAGACACACTCTCCACTCGACTTGCAACAAATGGCTTCTGGAACAACCATGGAGTAGAGACGCTACTCACAGCACTCATGGATAGGAGAATAAGAGGGATTGACAAATGGAAAACAGCCTTCATACTGATAATTCTAGATATAGCCTTTGTGTTTGACTCTATACGCTATCATCTATTACTCTCCAGACTGCAAGAAATTGGAATCATAGGTATACCACTACAATGATTCACATCTTATCTAACAGACTGAAAACAGCAAGTAAAAATAGGTCCTAAATAATCCAAACCATAATCTTCAACCACAAGGAATCCTATAAAGCACCAACATCTATCAGCATTACTTTTTAACATCTATATACAGCTCTCTGCAAAGTAATCCAAAAACATAACATCTACTACCACATATATGCAGATGAAATTATGTTATACACTGCCCTAGACACTAGCAACCCTGATCAGACCAGAATAACCACATATTTATTTATTTAGACAGTTTTTGTATACCACCTTATCCTTCAATCAAAGCGGTCATGACACAATTGGGGGATACATTTAAACATGTGGGGATATGAGACACATATACTAATACTTACAGGGAACATGGGCTATGGAGGGTTAAGTGGTTTGCCCAAGACCACAAGGAGCATCTGTGGGACTAGAAACCCTGGCTCTTCCGGCCCAAGGTTGCTGTCCTCTAGTGGGATTTGAACCCCTGACCTTCTGGCCTGAAGTACCTTGCCCCAACCACTAGGCTACTCCTCCCTCTACTTTGCTTTGATGAAGTAGCTTTGATGAAGTAGCTTCAGGGCTATCTGAACACAACCTGAACATAAACTATGTATCAAGAGACGAAACATCCATCCCCCAACAACCTTGAAAATGAAAAAGGCATATCTGGAAGTCAAAAATAAGATCAAATACTTAGGCATCACAATTGATAGGCATCTAAACATGACCAGCCACATTAGCAATACTACAAGAGCAATATACACCAAAATAAAAACATTACAGCATCTACGACATCTCCTGTTCACTAGTGACTTCCGCACAACACCCTAAGCAATGGTACTATCTGAATTGGACTTCAGTAATGGAATATTTACTGGACAACCAAAGCAAGCCATACAGCGCCTCCAGTTGGCACAGAGCACTGCCTCTTGAACCATCACACAAACTCCTATAAGACAACCCATCACCCCAATATTGGAAAAGCTTCATTGGCTTCCGATAAACAGCAGGATAAAATACAAAAACCTACATACAATCTTCAAGACCATGCAGACTAGACCTCCAACCTACTTAAGAACACTCCTGAAGACTACCCCAGAAAATAGAGAAAGGAGAACACATACCAGAAACTCACTGGCCACCCTGGCAGAATTCACCAGAAGTAATTCTTCTACTTCCAGCAGATCCTTCTCTCTTTATGGACCAGGACTCTGGAACTCACTCCCGGATAAATTAAGATCCACAAAAGACCATCAAGTATTCCGCAAGCTTCTAAAAACATGGTTATTCAAAGAATACTTCAGAGAACCAGCCAACTGATTAATACCCAGAACACCACAAATGACTCCTAGCTAAGTATGATCCAACCTACTAGCTAGACTACACCTAACTCATAATATTTCAGATTCATCAACAAAGTATCAAACACATTATACAACTTCAAGTTCCCTAAAAATCCCTTACTGCAAATATAACCTGTAATGTAAATAATAACTACAATGTAAATAGTTAACTATTCTGTAAATGTCACATGGGATCGGGGATTCACTTACCTGTTAGAGGTAATGGTTAATTGTTCTATGCAAACTGCCTTGATTTATTGACGGGGTGGTATATAAAACCATATAAATATATTAATTAATTAGTTAATTAATTAATGCTGATTAGTCAATCTAGGCCTTAGATTGCAAGCCTTCTGGGGACAGAGAACTGCCTACTGTATATGAGCTATAAATGCAAAGGCATGAGCCAAATCAAAAATAAATACCATATATACTCAAGGATAAGCCAACCCTCGAAGTTTTAACCAACATATTATGAAAAATGCATCACCCATAGACAAGCTGAATGTGAAAATTTAAAATGAAATCGATTCTGGAAAACATAAGCTTACTGATGTGGAGGTCTATTCCAATTTGTATGTCCCCCGGCCCGTTGTGCGTCCGGTCGGAACCGGACTACAGAGGTAGATGGGATTCTAATCCCACGGGGCACGTCTAGCCCCATGGAATCAGAATTGCATCTAGGCCTGTATGTGTAGGCTGGGATCTGATTCCCAATGACCTGCACATACAGGCTTCTGCCCAGCTAATGCAGTCAGGCTCCTGAATGGAGCCACGGCATCATGGCGTCTGGTTGCAATGGCATTGCAGCTCCATTCAGGAGCTGTGATCCCTGGCCGCCAACCACTTTTTTCATTCCCCGCAGCCTGACTTCTGATCTGGCCACTTTAACTCCACCTACACACTGACCCCTTCCTGCCCCCGACTAACCACCCCATTCAAACTCTTTGTTCGTATGGGGAGCCTTTGGATGGGGACGGCAGGGGAGTGAATAGCAGGGATGGACGTCCATCTCCACTATTCATGTTTCAGAATAGACCTCACAACATATAATGAAAAAACAAAGTCCTTCAGAATTTATTGAAAGGGAAATTATCAAAATCCTTCAAAATCTGCCTCTTTATCCGATTTTCCAAAGAGACATTCAAAATTTTCTCTTGTAATATCGGCAGTGTAGACGCCATCATCACCATCTTCCTCATCTTCATCTTCATCAGTGGCGTCTGTTCCATCGTTTTTATATATTGCATCATCTTCTGTTCCATCCATGGCATTGCTGATGCCACACATCAGAAACGAATGACGAACCATTTCTATAGGGAGATCTTCCCATATATCGTTTACCCACTTTGCTATCACCTGTGTATCTGGTTTCTTTAGATTACCCCCTTTGTTAATGCAACTGCACCAGATGTCATCCATTCCTGCCACATTTTTCTGACTCTGTCTTTAAAAGGCTTGTTCAAACACACATCAAGTGGTTGCAGCATTGATGTTAGGCCGCCTGGTACAACAGCTAAAATTATCTTTAATGATCTCGCTTTATGCTTGATGTTTTCCATGATAAGCACTCTGAACATGTCCCAGACGAGAAGGGAAGGTTTCTTCTTGAGGGCAGCACCAGATCATTTATCCCAAACATCCTCAAATCATAATCTTGTACTGTCCTCGTCCATCCAGCCCTGTTCATGGCAACAGACACTTACCCCCCTTGGAAATTTTATTTGTTTTGGGAGCTTTTCAGCTTAAAAATAACACAGGTACACTAAAAAAATTTTTTTTTAAACTGCCTCTAATGTTTCGATTGATTTTTACGTTTTTTGGTGCGCTGAATCCAAATCTGGTAACCAATTTGCTCCATCACGTACAGATTTTTTGCTACATTGGGTTAGCAGTTTGAGGTGAACGTTTCAGATTGAGTGCGATCGAGATAAAAGTTTCTTGGATGAATTCTTTATACTAATTGTTTAGTAGTTATTCAAATAAGAATAAAGAAAATTGTAACAAGGCAGCACATAAGAATAGAGTAATGTCAACAAAACACACTGTGATGGTAGCAAAATTGTCTGCACTTAAAACAGCCACATACATGTGCACAAACATTGAGCATATAAGAGCGAGGTTAGACACAAAGCAAAGCAAAGAAATGTGCAAAAAATGTTGTACAGGTATGTATGTAAGAATAGAAAACGCAAACCGCACCATTGCAATACATGAAGACAAACACCCGATGGTGTGAAAATAAAATTCTAATAAATGAGATCCGACACTGTGGTAATAACTAGCAAATTTTTATTTCAAAGTTTAGTAAAAACACGATATTTGTCAACACAGTTTAGATTTTAAAGTCATTCTTGGGTCAATCAATCTCCTGGTGGGCCCGTTTCTTCTTCCCCTGAATGCTTCTCTTGGTGCGCTGCTTGGCATATTTTTCATCTGGGGTTTCCTGCAGCAGCAACCAGCAGAAATCAGCCATCATAGTGGTGTTCCATCTTCCTTGGTACCTTCTCTCTGCGTCCTTGATGTCCTGGTGAAACCTTTCACCTTGTTCTTCACTGTACGCCCCCAAGTTTTCGGGAAAGTAGTTCACATGGGAGTGCAAGAAATGGACTTTCAGGCTCATGTTACAGCCTTGTTCTTTGAAGGCATTGAGCATCCTGGCAACAATATCCTTATAGTTCTCATCCCGCCTGTTCCCCAAGAATTTGAGAACAACATCCTTGAAGGAATCCCAGGCTTCTTTTTCCTTCTCAGACATCGTTTCAGCGAATGCTCCATCTGAAATGAGTTTCCTTATATCAGGGCCAACAAACACTCCTTCCTTTAGCTTTGCTTCAGAAAGTCGGGGGGACTTTGAGCAAAGGTACCGAAAGCACTCACCATCTTTTGGAAGGGACTTGATGAATTGCTTAATGAGACCCAACTTAATGTGGAGAGGTGGTAATAGAATTTTATCACGAGGTACCAAGCTATCATGAAGAACATTTTTCTCACCGGGTCTCAAATACTCCCGAATTGGCCAGTCTTTTTTCCCCCAGTTTAGGTCGCGGGCCCGGCTATCCCACAAGCAAAGGAAGCAGGGATATTTGGTGAAACCGGATTGCTGCCCTAATAGCATGGATAGAATTTTAAAGTCTCCACAAATCATCCACTTATGCTCATCATAACGAATCTTCTGAAGAATCAGGGCCAAATTCTCGTATTTTTCTTGGAGAATAACAGAGTGAGCAATAGGAACTGAAGCAAATGTGTTGCCATTATGAAGAAGAACACCTTTTATGCTGTCTTTTGACGAATCAATGAACAGCCGCCATTCAGCAGGATCATACTTGAGTTTAAACTTTTCCATCACTCCGTATATATCGTTGCAAAATACCAAATCTTCCTCTTTGCTGAAATACTTCAAAAATTGTGTCTCGCGGTTGCGGTACCAATAAAAAGTTGTTCCTGGTGACAATAGATTTTTCTGTTTAAGCCGAGAACCTAGCAGTTGGGCAGCATCTTTTGGGAGTCCTAAATCCCGGACTAAATCATTCAATTCAGCTTGAGAGAAAAGTTCAGGTTTCGGATCTGGTTCAGTTTCAAACTCGGAAGTACTGGACTCATCTGGAAAAGCCATCTGATGAGTCTCATCATGATCAGAACCGTCCACACAAATATGATCCAAAGATTTTGGTGGTTCAGGCACAGGTACTTTGTTGCTATGAGGCATAGGCCTAATTGCTGAGGGAAGGTTGGGGTAACTTATTACGTTCTTATTTTTTAAGTTGTATCCCTTCACAATGCAAGAGCAAAAATAGCAGTCACTGCTGTAGTCTCTTTGTTCACGCCACATCATAGGTATTCCGAAACGAAATGCTTGTTTTTTTACCTTTCATCCATAAGCGTAGATCTTCCTCACATGTCTTGCACACTTTGTGAGGAGCCCACGGTTTGTCTTGATCGCCTAACTTCAAACCGAAATAGGCGAAATATACTTTTTTAATAAATGCAGAAATGTTCCTCTGCCCCTTTTTCACGGTATATTCCCCACAAATAAAACAAAACCTGTCCGGAGAGTTGACGCAACCTCTGGCTCTGTGAGCCATCACAAATACACAGCACTGCAAACTACAACTGTAGTGAACCACTTCGGAATAAAGCTGGATTACGACTGAGCAAACAAAAGGTAATAATGAACTTGCAAGAAACTGAAATTTGACAGGAACGTTCATGTCGCAACCACCGTGTTTGAACGAACGAGGCGAGGCGAACAGGAAAGAACATGCGCCAGCGCGAGTACTGGATTTAGCCCCCCGCCTCCCAATTGTCCTGTTAATGTATAAAATGAATACAAAACACTCTAAAATATCATGAGGGAGTGTTTCTAGTTAGTTAACCATTACAACCTCTATTTTGGGCCAAGAAAATAAACTGCAGTCGGCTAAAAAGAAATTATGTGAACATTCCTTATATGGGTAAGAAATCTAATTTTGCAAGAAAACGTGGCGTGATGGAACATTTTGGCTATTTTTCCTGGATTCAGCACCCCAAAATCTATAGGAATCAGTTGCAAAACTGGAGGCAGTTTTTTGGTAGTGTACCTGTGTAATTACTGGACATAACGTAGTTCCATTTGCTAAACATGAAAGAACCACAGTAAAGTGATTCTTTTCCTTTCCCGTTGAGCTAACGGAAATCGTTTTTTTGCCAATACTTGCCTTGGTCCGATTGCACGTCACATCGAATGTCATCAGAGTTTCGTCTATATTTCCGATATCCCCAAGTGCGTAACTATACAGCTTAGGTTGTTTAATAATACATTTTTGAAAAGAAACAATCTTTTCCTCAAGCTTTATGGGCAGCACTTGAGACATTTTAGTTCGCTGTCTCAAGCAAAGTCCATATCTATTCATGAATCTGACATACCAGCCAGCGGAGGCATGAAAATTTGCTATGCCCTCAGCCTAGTATTTTTCAGACTTTTGGACAACATTGAAACCTATCAGTTTCAAATATGTTATCTAGGGAAACAAGCATCATAAAGCACTAGTAACTATAAAAGCTAGTACAAACGTTCGAGAGACATCAAACCAGATCCAAAAACGATCTCAAACAAACTAGAGAGGAGAAAAGACCTCAGTGAATAAACAGTTATCCCTCTAATAAGCGGTTACCCAGCAAAGGGGAGTTGCCTTATTAAACATCAGCGGTGTAAAGAACTCCTCAAAAAAAATGAATAGAGAGACTAAGCTTAGCTCCTCAATTTGGAAACTTCATACGTTTTATAACCTTAAGTTAGAATCCCAATAATTTCAAAATAGTTTGAATACGGGGTCATTCTGAGGCACAAATGACCTAACGGAAACCGTGTCCTATCCCAATCCCATCTAACTTCCTTGCACGTTGTATGGGGAAGTTAGATGGGGAAAGGGAAAGGGGCGAATCGTGGGTGGGGTTAGGGTGGGCAGTGGGCGGTCATCGGCCATAGACATAAAGGGCTGATTCCAATGTCGCCCTGTACGTCCAAGGCTGGCAGCTTGAATAGGGAACTTATTCCACCTCGGAGGTGGAATAGGTTCCCCTAGTCGGCAGGGGACAGCAGGCCCGGGGCTCAGAAAGGGTAGGAGAGGGCACAGACATTCCCCGCATCCCGACCCTAGCCTTGGGAGGCCAGATCAGGGGTCAGGCTGCAGGGAAAGCATTTTTGAGCCAGTGGCCAGGGATCGCAGTTTTTAAATGGAACTGTGGTGCCGTCGCTCCATTGAAAAGCCCTGAATGAGCTAGCTGGGCAAGGCCTATATGTGCAGGCTGTCCTGAATCGGGGTCCCGGCCTGCACATACAGGCCTGGAGGCAATTCTGATCCCATGGGGCTAGACGTGCACCACGGGATCAGAATCCCAGCTAACTCTGTGCATCCGTATCCGACTGGGCGCACAGAGGGCCAGGACGTCAGGGTCTGAATTGGCCCCATAGCCAATATATTTGAAATTTATTAATATCAATCGGCAACCAAAGTGTCTCTATACCCTGCACATAGCGGGTAACCACCAACAAAACAGCAGTACCTGAAATGGAAAAGAGAAATGTCACAAAACAAAAGAGATCAATAGCACCACAGAAATATTCTATCACTTAGCTTAGAGTTTTCTAGACCGCTGAAGACAGAGCGAACTGGACTAAGCAGGTAGCAGGAGTCACATTATTAATTCCGAGCTTTCCAATATCTCAAGTTCCTCATAGCATTGCAAATCCGGCCCCTCCACTGAAGAGGGAGCCTTTTTCCCTTGAGGGAGGTAATAGAACTTAGTTGAAGAACTAGAACAGGGGACTGTTACTTCTGGAGAGAGATCTGCAATTGTGAGTATATACTTCTGGGAATTTTCTGAAGGGAATTCTTTCTATTAAGGCTCAGGGCCTAGTATCAGCAAAGTGCTTTTAATTTAAATTTAAAACACAGAAGAGAGCTTTCTGGTTAAATTTGGAACCCAGCAGAGAGCTGTATTTTAAATTTAATAGTCACTCAGGGCCTAGCATCAGCAAAGTACTTTTAGTTTAAATTTAAAACACAGAAGAGAGCTTTCTGGTTAAATTCAGAACCCAGCAGAGAGCTTGTAGCTTAAATTTCATAATAAGTTAGAGCCTAGCAGCAGCAAAGAGCTATAATTTAAATCAAATAAGAATATAGCTTACCTCAGCAGCACAGGACAGGGTACTGTGTAGCAGCCCTCTTTTAATAAGTGTTATCACCTGGGCCGGATGGTATACATCCAAGGGTGTTGAAAGAACTGAAATATGAGATTGCAGACCTGCTATTAGTAATCTGTGAACTATCATTAAAATCATCTCTAATACCTGAAGATTGGAGGATCGCCAATGTAACCCCAATTTTTAAAAAGGGTTCCAGGGGTGATCCGGGAAACTACAGACTGGTGAGCCTCACGTCAGTACCGGGAAAAATGTTAGAAACCATCATAAAGAATAAAATTACTCAGCATGTACATAGTCATGGTCTAATGGGAGACAGCTAACATGGCTTTAGACAAGGAAGACCTTGTCTTACTAATCTGTTATGTTTTTTGAAAGTGTGAATAAACAGGTGGACAAAGGTGAGTCGGTTGATATATTTATTTGTTTTATTTATTTAACAAACATTTATATACCGCAACTTCCAGCGATCAGCAGCGGGTTAGATTACATTTTGAAAACTGTCAAATCAGGACAGTAAAATTTGGAGTATATACATGATGATTCATAGGGTAAGCACAGCACACAGTAATGGGTTTTTTTTGTAGAGAGGGGCAATAACTTACATATGTACATTATAACAGAAATGAGCAATACATGAGGCGCAATAACTTATATATGTACATTTTACATAAATGCATCCCTGTCTCCCATAGTGTATCTGGACTTTCAGAAAGCATTTGACAAGGTCCCTCATCAGAGACTTTTGGCAAAACTAAAGAGTCATGGGATAGGAGGCAGTGTACTACTGTGGATCAGGAACTGGTTAAAAGATAGAAAGCAGAGGTTTGGGCTAAATGGCCAATTTTCCCAATGGAGAAAGGTGAATAGTGGTGTACCCCAGGGATCTGTGCTGGGTCCGCTGCTTTTTGCCATATTCATAAATGACCTGGAAAGTGGAATAACGAGTGAGGTTATCAAATTTGCAGATGACACAAAACTATTTAAAGTTGTTAAAACCCAAGAGGATTGTGGAAAATTGCAAGAAGATCTTGATAAATTGGAAGACTGGGCATCCAAATGGCAGATGAAATTTAATGTGGACAAGTGCAAAGTTATGCACCTAAGGAAGAACAACCCAAACTATGGTTACTGTCATGGTGGCAGCCCCTAGTGGCCAAGGGCGGTAAGGGCATGCTCCACGATGTATTTATTTTTAAGGAGCGTGGTGTAATGTAAGGCCAAAAATGGAGTTTGGTCTTATCTATCTTCAGCTCCTTGTGTGCACAAAATAATTCAGCCAAGAGTGTAGGGAAACAAGGCTTTTATTTCCCCTCTGTGCAAGGGTTCAATTAAGACAGTGGAAATCAAAGAATATCCTTTATTTGAAAAGGTGCCGGTAATAAGCAGGTGGACTGTTAGTAGCTTCACAATTAGTGCCAAGGAAAAATGGAGGAATTCAGTTCATTCCAAACAAAACAATTAAACAAGTTTTCTTCTTATTTACACGGTGGCTATAGGCTCTAGGCTAGTAGCCATACACAACCCACAATCCATATCTTCTTCCTGAGGCATGGGAATAGCATTTATATCTTCTACGTCCATAGATTCTGCCTCACTACTTTCCCCCGTGGAGTAAATACTGTCCCTGGCTGTTACAGCATTACATGGACTGTCTCTGCTGACCTGCCTCCAATAAGACTGGGTTTTAAGTTCTCTTGGTAATTCTTGAAACCACTCTGGTTTCTTTCTTCTTACAAAGTGAGTATTTGCTTTAGCAGTGCTTCTAGGAGTTAAGCATTCTTTAGGAGGAATAAAGCTTTCATACCTTGAGTTTCTGTAGCTGGACTCCCTGGAGCCTTCTCTTCCAAGAACGTCTCTTTTGCAACAGTTTTTCTGCCGGTAGCTTCTGGGCAGTGCTGTGCTTCCTGGCAGCTTAGCAAAACCTGGTATGGATTCAGCTCTACGCTTCAGTGGTAAAGTAGCTTTGCTAGAAACTCCTTTTCCTCGAGTACCTGGTAAAACTTGTCTAGCAGGTTCCAGTGACTGCAGGTCTTCCTCCAAACCTGGTTCTCTGGTTCTCTGGATATGTCTCTCAGCTCTGGACTCAGGAACGTTGCTTGAGCAGGGAGTGGCACACTCTCCAGCCTGACTGCTTTCCCCAGCAGACTCCCTCTGAACAGCTGCTCTGGTAGCTTGGCCCCTCTGAACTACACCCCTGTGAATTCCGTTCCCTTGGGCTTGCTCAAGGAGGATTCCTTCCTTCAGGTTTCTCCTTCTTTCCTTAGCCGTGCTCCTTGTTCCTTCTCCAAGTCCTTCTGCTCTTTGTTATGCTGCTTCCCTTTGTGCAGCCATGCTCCTTACTGCTTGGCTTTTTCTCTCCCACTCTGCTTTGCTAGAATTAAACTTCTGCTTATAAAGGGATCTTCTCTTTGAATCTCCCGGGCTCATTCCCAGGTGCAACTGATTAGATTTCCTAGCCTCATTAGCTTCTGTATGATCACTCCTGCCCCCTCTCGCTGTGCTTTGAGGTAATTGCACATCTAGATCTCTGTGAGAAACAGGGTTTCTTTTCAACTTTGCATCTTTATTAGTACCAGCCTCATGACATTACACAATGCAAGGTTCCACATTAGGAACCACCACCCAGGAAAAAGATTTAGGCGTCATTGTTCACCATTCACTTTGGAAACATAAATGAAGAAACCACCTCTTCCCCTAATAGCGCATCCAACAATACAGATACTGGGTCAACCCAAAATAATCTAGAACCGATATAACCTCCAGGAAACCCTGCATCCCAAGCCTTACAAAGACTTGCAAATAGTTCTAATGACAGCCTTGACTGTTCATTTTGTTACTATGTAACTTTGATTGTACCACTGTTCACATTGTTACTATGTTACTCTGTTTACTGTACAAAGTTAAACGTTTCATGTAATGAATATGTACCCTTCGTACAATTCAATTTTCTGTTTAATGTAAATGCGGTATAAAAATGTTAAATAAATAAATGAATAAATAAATAAAAGAGTGCCCATAGATCTGGTAGGGCCTCTGGAATGGATCACCTGAGGTAACTATTATATTTATTTATTTAACATTGTTTTTTACATACTGCCTTTCAGATTCTCAAGGCAGTTTACATAGAACAGAACTTTGTTTACATAAAACGCTTTTTCAGAACTATATACAAGAGATTGTTAACTGTGTTTACATTTAATAATTTAACTATTTACATAAAGTTTGAGCTCTGCAGTGTGCCTGAGGGTTTCAGGTCTGTCTGGCATGGTAATCAATATGTTACATGGTAGGTGAGATATAGAGGTATTCGGTAAATAGATGAGTCTTCAAGAGCGTCCTGAAGTCAGTGACATCTGTGGTGGCTCTCAGGAGGTGAGGGAGAGAATTCCAGAGTGATGAGATGTAGAGTTTGAATGCTCTCCTTAGAGTATTCTGGGAGATTCCTGTATGGGATGTGGAGCTTGCAAGGGAGTTGAGTTTTGATGCTGTGTTCTTCTTGATCTGTTTTCTGGGGCTCTTCAGCTTAGGTCTTTTAGGCAGCTGGCAGATTGGTTGTGTTGAATTTTGAATGCCATCATTATGGCTTTATATTTTATTCGGTAATTGATGGGGAGCCAATGGAGGGATTCAAAAATGGGGGTGATGTGAGCATGTTTGTTGGCTCTTGTGATTAGTCAGGCTGCTGCGTTCTGGGCTAGCTGTAAAGCCTGGGTTTCATTTTTGGGTAGGCCGTATAGGATTAGGTTGCAATAATCGAGATGCAGTGTGATTAACGCTTGACACACAGTTCAGAAGTGGTTCTGCTCAAGTAGGGGACGTAGGTTTTGCAGGAATTTCATTTTGTAATATACTTTGGAGGTGGTCTTGCTAATGTGGGTCTGGAAGTTGAGCCTCTGGTCGAGGTAAATTCCAAGGTTTTTTACCTCATTTTTACAGGGATTGATATGCTTCCTATTGTTATGTTGTCTAGGGGTTTGAATGTGGAGTCCTTTGTGACTATAAAGGCTTCCGGTTTTTTGTAGTTGATCTCGAGATTTCGTAATGTTAACCATTCAGTTATTACTGTCATGCAGGATGAGATGGTGGAGTAGTCGGTATTCTTTATGTCTAGGGTGGTGTAGATCATTAGATCGTCTGCGTATAGGTGGTAGTGAATGTTGTAGGCTTGTATTATTTGGCAAACTGGCTGTAAGTAAAGGTTGAAGAGTAAAGCTGAGAGAGATGATCCTTGAGGTACACCTTGTTTTAGTGAGAAAGGTCTCGATACATTGAATTGTATCTTGACTTGAGATTTTATGTCTATTAGGTAGGAGTGAAACCATGCCAGGAGTGTGCCACTTATTCCTATTTCACATAGCCTCTCCAGTAGTATGGGGTGGATTATTGAATCAAAGTCAGCTGTTATATCTATAAAAATGAGGACAAAGCCTTTCTTGATGTCTTTGATTCCTTTGATTACTGTGTTTAGGAGGGAAGTCAGTAAAGTTTCAACCCCATGGTTCTCTCGAAACCCATGCTTTTGGGGGTCAAGTGAAGTGGTAGTGAATATGTGGTCTCGGAGCTGGCGTTGTACCATTTTCTCAATTAGCTAGGATATTAAGGGGATGCTGGATATAGGTCAATAAGAGTTGGGTTAGAAGTGGGTTAGATAAGTTGGGTTACAAGTGTTTTTTAGTAGTGGTCTAATGGATGAGATTTTCAGGGGAGGAGGCATAGTTCCCTGTGAGAGTGAAGAGTTAATTATCTTATAGAGTGTTGGGGCTAGTTTGTGCACCATTGCCTTTATCCAGGGGGTTGGGCATGGATCAAGCAATGAAGTGGAAGTGTTCAGAGATTTGAGTAAGTTGGTGCAGAGGTCTTCTGTGACTGAGTAAAAAGTGGTCCAAGTGTTTGGTCGGGTTTGGTCAGTTGAAGGTGAGGAGGGTTGATTTAGAGGAGATTGTGGGCAAGCTAGTTTGCAGTGGAGATATGAAGCATAAGTCTCAGGGATCAGAACATCAGTGTCTTGGCTTTGTGGAGCCTTAGATAGCATTTTCACTATGGAGAATAGCTCCCTGGGGCAATTTAAGGAGGCCATTATGATGTTTGTGTGGTGTTGCCTCTTGTAGTTAAGGATTAACTCATTATATTCTTGCAGTTTTGTCAAGTATTCTTGTTGGTCTGGTTGTGCTTTTGTTTTCCTCCATCGCCTTTCTAGCTTTCTTAAACAGGTTTTTGCTTGCTTGATTTCTGGTGAGTACCATGCATTTGGAAGCTCTCAGGTTTAGAGGTACGGTGGCAGCCTGTGAGATGGTGTAGTTTCAGTTGTCTATCAGTGATGAGAGGTCAGAAGGGCTGGCCTCAAGTTGGGGGATTATTTGGTCGAGAAGGATGTCTTTGTTGAATTCTTTGAAATGTCTGTGGGAATTTGAATGTTACAGTCTAGGTTGCTGGGGGCCATGAGGAATGTTGAAGGAAATTGCATAGTGGTCTGACCATGGCACAGGTGTTACTTGATGATTAATTTGGGGGTCTAAGATTAACAACACTGTGGGGTATGTTTACTAAAGTTTCCTAACGTGCATGGCACGCATGAGCACGCGCTAAGGTACCTTAGCGCATGCTAATGATGCTTTACGGGGCAAAAATGCGCTTTAGTACACGCTCATGCGCGCAGCGGCGCACACAAGCACTGAAGGCGGGGAAAGGCTCCCGGAGGGCGGAGGAAGGCTCCCCAGGGGCAGAGAAGGGGTCAATGGGTGGAGAGTGGGAGGGTCCCCACACACTAGCGAGGTGAAATTCGAGGCCAAAAATAACGCGAGTGAAAACCTCGCGTTAGAGCTGATTTAAAGGGAAGAGAAACCATTTCTGTCAGCAATGTACAGCAAAACCAGGGAAACCTACAAAAAAGTGATAAGTGTGATACATGTGCACAGAACAAAAGTACAAATAAACATTGAAAAGGACCCCAACAAAATTTAAAAAAATCATAATCAAGCTGGGCAATAGTGATAGTAATGGGAAACATCAAAACACACTCCAAAGAAAGCCCCAAAAAATAAATATGAATTTTGGAAGGGTCTACGCTCCGTCCCCATACAAGGTGAATGATCCCACAGTGAAATAGCACTGATCAGGGTTTCCCTCTCCATTGGACAGGTTACCTATGGCATGCACATATTCCACAACAGCAGGGCGGGCATGTCGGAATGGGCACCTGGACAGATGCTGGGAAAGGGGATACAGAGGGCTGCAGGCGGCACATGCTGTGCTGCAGCTGGGGCACAGTGTGGACTAGGCAGATGCCTAGATGGCACTTAGGAATGCTGAAACTGAACAGCAGCCAGAAAGCAACTGATGAGGGTCCAACATGGGCACGAGAGTGTCTATCACAGTGTCACAGGGGATAGTACCCAGCAGGTACCCCCAAGGGCACAGAACATTGGCAGGCGGTGTTGGGGGGAAGCGTGGATGCCTATGCAGGCACCCCTACCCCAGAACATGCACCATAGGCAGCCGCCTACCTGCACACTGGATGGCTTGAGACTGCACACCACCAGCACCACCAGCAGAAGGGCATGTCAGCATGATGGCAGAGGGGTACTGGTGGTGGAAGGGGGCAGTGGCAGCTGCCCAGAGCCAACCATGGCCTAGCCCTGTGTAGGTGGGTGCCATGCACTGCAACAGACAGGCTCTGTCTGACAAACAACCATGGTATCTCCAGGGACTGCACTGTCTCTGTGAGCACAGTGTGGTGCGGTGAACACAGCCAGTGTGCTCAGGAGCAGAAGATCACAAGTTCAAGTCCCAGCTGGGGCTACTGCCCATCCAATCCCCATATTTTACCCGGTACTAAACCGTGATAGTAAGGACAAACCTTTATTGCAGAGAACATACGCATGGTTCAAACGCCTATATTTTACCCCACCGAGCACAGACACCAGAAACACGTGCATTACCTAGAGCAGAGTCCCCCAAATGCAGTCCTGGAGGGCCACAAATCATTCAGGTTTTATGCTGTCTCCAAGATAAGGCCATGTCAGCATGGTGGCGGAGGGGTACTGGTGGTGGAGGGGGCAGTGGCAGCTGCCCAGAGCAGACCATGGCCTAGCCCTGTGAGGTGGATGCCATGCACTGCAACAGACAGGCCCTGCCGGACAAACAGTCATGGTATCACCAGGGAATGCACTGTCTCTGTGGCAACACAGTGGTGCAGTGCACACAACCAGTGTGTTTGGAGGCAGAAAGTCACAGGTTCAAGTCCCAGCTATGGTGTCTGCCAACCCAGTCCCCTTATTTTACTCACAACTGAAACGTGCTACTACAGACAGAACGTTTATTGCAGATGACGTAAACATGCCCAAAACACCTACATTTTACCCTGTGTACAGAGCAAAGACACCATAAACAGGCACATTACCTAGAGCAGAGTCTCCCAAATGCAGTCCTAGAGGGCCAAACACCATTCAGGTTCCATGCTGCCTCTAATAAAGATGCCTGTGCTGCATATTGTGATGCAGCGGACCCTCTTGTAGAAGGAAAAAAAGTTTTAAATTTAGAAAAAAACAAGTTTCAGATGCAATATCCTGAAGGGCCACATAGAGGGAGCAGGAGAGCCAGCATAGATTCAGAAGAACCACGCCTCTATGGGCAGGACTTAGGCCCAGTCAGTTCCGATTTAAGGAGAGGCAGTCCTGAATCAAGCAGAGCAGTTGAAGTGGGAGCAGTCAAGGAAAGACAAGCCCAGAGAGCACTCAAGGAGAGAGATGTTCCAACATCCAGCTTGAGAGAGAGCCCTATCCAGGGAGAAGGGCTAAGACACAGCCTGAGAGAAAGACATGCGAGGAATGACGTGGAGGAAAGGCCTCCAGTGAAAAGATATCCAGGAGAAAGATATCCAGCTGGAAAAGATATCCAAGGAGAGAAAGGTACTCAGAGAGATATCTATAGAAGTAACTGGAGAGAAAAGTGGAGAACTCAGAGGCCTGGTGAGCAGGGAGAAGCTGCAAGGGCGCGGCCACCAGACAACAGCCACAGGAGTGGAAGCAAAGGCCGATGGCAACCGCTGCAGCCTTGCCTCAGAGGGGTTTCTCCACACACTAAGGAAAGAGAGACACTGTGGGAATACTTGGGCCAGCAAGAGTTGGAGGATAACCCGACTAGGCCTCAAGCCTTCCCTGGAAAAGACAGAAGAAAGCTCAAAGGTAAAGCAGCCATTTCTTGTGATTGTTTGCTTAGGCCTAGCACAGAAGAAAGCCAGAGGAAAGAAGTTTATCTGTATAACAATGATACTTATAAGCAGAGATTAACAGATAATTTCCCTAAGAAGAAAACTGCCAGTATTAAATGTTGTGACAACAGAGCTTTTAAAACTATAGCGGATGAACAGCCATTGTTCTATCCTATAGCCAGAAAACCGACACCCTAAGCTAACAAACAAACACTGGAAAACTGTATGGCATGTTTTTAAAAAGCCAGAACTCAGCCCTACCGAAGCTTCAGACTCAGAGCTATCTGATATGGAATGGATGCCAGTGGAATCTGGGGGGTGAGGAGGCTGAGGAACCAATGGAATGTACATATTGTACAGCAGTGAAGCTATAGTCTGTTTGGAGTTCAAGGAATGCATAAAGTGAATGCAGGATTCATTTTACTTTAAGTTACTGTGAAGTTAACAGTTGTTACTTTGACCGTTTTTGTATACGTTGAACCTGATGTAAAGACTGATACAATCCTGTGGCTTTCCAAAGCCGTATGTTTGGAACCATTTTTGCGTAAAGGAGAAATAAAGCCTTTTTCTTTTTCCCTCCACTTTGGTGTGAAGTTACTCTTTTGGGAAGTTGGTAACGAGGTCGGCACAAAGGACCGCTACCTTTGACCTTCGCACCTGGCCAACCCCAATACCCCTAATCTTGTGCGCTCCCCAGCTCTTCGGTGGAAACACTACGCCGCCACCAGAGGGGGCTGCGGGGGACATAAGTGGCGTAGTTGACAGGATATTACGGTACCCGTAAGCCTACAGGACTGTATTTACAACTGTACAGAAGAAAGTACAAGCTTTCTCCTTTTTTTTGAAAAAAAAAAAAAAACTCTCAAAGTAAAACCCGAACTGTCCTGCAACAAAAACTGGACTGGAAGGAAAACCAGGAGCAGAGCGGATACAAAAGGCCGGATTGGAGTTGAAAACGTGGAGTGGAGTCCTGAAATCCGGACCGGAGCTGAAAGAAAAATCCTGAAGGTTGGAGATCCTGTGGCGAGTCCAGAAGCGGTGGAGCGACCCTCGGATGACTGCATATGTTCCCCAAAGCTGACGCAACACTAGAACAAGGTAATGCGTATTTAAGCCTACCTAGTGTTGGATATCTGGGGAAGTCAAAAAAAAAAAAAAAAAAAAGGGGTGGAAAAAATATTGTAAGGAGCCACACTTGGGTTTGTCTCTGTTTGTTTTCCAACAGGTACCATGGAGCCCAAAGAACTGTGTGCCTGGATGGCACACCAGTTCAGCAAGCAGGCAGAGCTGGCACAACAAAGCCAAGAGCAAGCGCTGAAGGCAGTACAAGCACAGCAACTGCCAGTCCTAGAGACTATGAACACATGGCTCGCGCAGCAGCAGGAGGAGCTGGCCAAGAGCAAGGCAGAGAAGACATCACTCGCCGGACTGGTAAACTCTGACCACGGACACTGGTCTTGTTCAGATTTGGTGATTGGCAAACTCAGTCCAAGCGATGACATAGATGACTTTTTAGACACATTTGCTAGAATTGCACATTCAGCTAAATGGCCAGAGGAGCAGTGGGCAATACGGCTAGCAGCATCACACACGGGTGAAGCGCTGGCTGCCTACAGGTCGATGCCCCCAGAGTTAGCAAATTCGTATACAGATGTGGTAATAGCGATCAGGGATCGTATGGGTCTTACGCCAGTAGCGTATAACAAAATGTTTAGGGCTACCTTTCTTAAGGCTAATGAGACACCTAAGGCACTAGGCCACAGATTACGTAGCCTAGCCCATAAATGGTTACAGCCCGAAAGGAAGAGCACAGGTACCCTAATGGACGCTATAATTCTGGAGCAGTACATGATTGCCCTACCCAGTAGAGTGCAAAACCTCTTAATGCTACAGAATTGTTGCACTACCACAGAGGCAATAGCACTCACAGAGAGGTATTTAGAGGCCGAAAAAGTGACCCAACCTAGGGCAGGCCCAAGAATAGCCATGGGGTTGGAGGCACAAAGAAGGGAGAGTCCCTCACGTCCTCCAGTTGGCTGGTGGAAAAGTAATAAGCCTCTAGAGAAAGAGAGTTCAAGAAAATGTTTCGCTTGTGGGAAGAAGGGACATTTACAATATGAGTGTCATGTACGAACTGCCTTGGTGGGAGAATCACCAAGACTAATACGTGATGGTTTTCTGATTAATGTAAAAATACAAGGTATATGGGTGCAAGCGTTATTGGATTCTGGAGCCGACCAGACCATGGTTTCTAAGAAATTATGGTCGACGATCCAGGATCATGGACTCTCAGTTCCAGAATCTCCACAGGGCTAAGTAAAAATAAAGTGCGTGCATGGAGCAGCCACACGCTACCCTATTTATAAATTGTGGGTAAAAGGTATGGGCATTGTAAAAGAAATGCCGATTGCAGTAGTGCCAAAGTTACCACAGGAATTGGTCCTGGGCCGGGATTGGCCACAATTTAGAAAAACGTTAAAGGAAGGTTTGTTGCCTCAGGTAAAACCAGATTCCACTTGCATGCAACCTAACCTTATCGAAAAGTCTAGAGTACAGCGGAGCGGCCTTGCTGCCTCTACGGATACTATGATCCCTAGCCCACTGTGGGAGAAACCCCCGAAGGCTGTCATGAAGAATCGGTCACAGCCACTCAAAACGTTTGTGCTGCGATACTGCAAAACATCCGCGAGAGCGCGGACTCCTCAAAGAGCATCGGCACAAGCTGCAGGCTATGACCTCCATAGCGCCGTGGATATCGTCATCCCAAAGCAGGGGAGAACATTAGTGACCACAGACCTACAAATCGAGCTGCCCCCGGGATGTTACGGAAGAATAGCCCCAAGGTCCAGACTGGCCGCCAAATACAACATTGATGTGGCTGCAGGAGTCGTGGACCCTGATTACAGGGGCATCTTAAAAGTCCTCTTATGTAACTTTTCAGAGGAGGACTACAAAGTCCAAGCCGGAGACAGAGTAGCACAGCTCATTTGTGAGTGGGTGGGATTCCCTGATCTAGAGGAAGTCGCTATGCTAAATCCCACAAGCCGAGGAATGGGAGGTTTCGGCTCAACGGGGAGAGCGGAAATGGAAGGTTTAATGGCCATAGGGAGTGATCCACCCGAGGAGGACCTAGGACCTCGTGTGGAAGATTGCAAAGAAGACTCTACCCCGAAGCTGGGAGAGGAACTCTCAGTGAGACAAAAGGAAGATTTGGCTCGATTATTGAACAGGTATAAGGACGTCTTAACTCCAATGCCTGGAGAAACCTCGTTGGTGGCTCATGAAATTCATACTCCTCCAGGTAAAATCATCCGACAGTGTCCATATCGACTGCCGGAGGCGAAAAAGCAAGAGGTCATCAACCAGGTGCGAGAAATGCTGCAAATGAAAATAATAGAGGAGTCGCATAGTCCCTGGTGCAGCCCAGTGGTCCTGGTGCCAAAACCAGACGGGTCTATGCGTTTCTGCATAGACTTTCGTCAAGTCAATGCGATATCCACCTTCGACACTTACCCGATGCCGAGAATCGAGGAATTATTAGACCGGCTCAGGCAAGCAAAGTTCCTGACAACGTTGGACATGACCAAAGGGTATTGGCAGGTCCCTTTGACGCGGGATGCCAAGCCGAAAACTGCTTTTAGTACACCGTTGGGGCTTTACCAGTTTCGGAGAATGCCCTTTGGCCTGCATGGGGCAGCCGCTACGTGCCAACGTTTAATGGATGTTATTCTACGGCCATACCAGGATTTTGCTACTGCCTACATGGATGATGTGGTGATCCACAGTGCCACGTGGACGGAACATCTCCATCAAATAGGCGTCGTATTAGAAGCTATGAGGAGAGCGGGCCTCACGCTTAACCCTAAGAAGTGTACCTTTGCCGCTGAAGAAGTCAAGTACCTGGGTCATTTGGTAGGCCGTGGAACCATGAGGCCATTATTGGATAAAGTAGATAGCGTCAGAAAATTTCCAGTTCCACAGAACAAGAAGCAGTTGAGAAGCTTCCTTGGCCTCATCGGATATTATCGCCGTTTTATACCGCATTTTGCGGAAGAAAGCAACGTCTTTACGGAGATGCTCAGGAAAAATGCTCCGAACATAGTACAGTGGACCCCCGAAGCAGAGACCGCTTTTCAAAATTTAAAAGGGAAGTTATGCCAAGCCCCCGTATTACGCGGGGTAGATTTTAAGCAAACATTCCTCTTACAAACGGATGCCTCGGAGACAGGTCTGGGAGCCGTCCTGTCCCAGGTACAAGAAGGAGCAGAACATCCTATTCTGTTTCTTAGCAGAAAACTCTCGTTAGCAGAAAGGAAATATGCCACAATTGAACGCGAATGTCTCGCTATTAAATGGGCCATTGAAGCATTAAAATTCTATCTCACCGGGAGGAAATTTGTCCTCATTACGGATCATGCTCCCCTGAAATGGCTGCATACCATGAGGAACGAAAATGCCAGACTAACCCGGTGGTATATGGCTTTGCAGCCCTATGACTTCCGTGTGGAGCATCGAGCTGGGAAACTACATTGTAACGCTGACCCCATGTCTCGTATTACGTGCTGCGGAGAAGAGTTTCCCCCAGCCCGTAATATTTTGAGAAGGGGGATGTGTGATGCAGCGGACCCTCTTGCAGAAGGAAAAAAAGTTTTAAATTTAGAAAAAAACAAGTTTCAGATGCAATATCCTGAAGGGCCACATAGAGGGAGCAGGAGAGCCAGCATAGATTCAGAAGAACCACGCCTCTATGGGCAGGACTTAGGCCCAGTCAGTTCCGATTTAAGGAGAGGCAGTCCTGAATCAAGCAGAGCAGTTGAAGTGCGAGCAGTCAAGGAAAGACAAGCCCAGAGAGCACTCAAGGAGAGAGATGTTCCAAAATCCAGCTTGAGAGAGAGCCCTATCCAGGGAGAAGGGCTAAGACACAGCCTGAGAGAAAGACATGCGAGGAATGACGTGGAGGAAAGGCCTCCAGTGAAAAGATATCCAGGAGAAAGATATCCAGCTGGAAAAGATATCCAAGGAGAGAAAGGTACTCAGAGAGATATCTATAGAAGTAACTGGAGAGAAAAGTGGAGAACTCAGAGGCCTGGTGAGCAGGGAGAAGCTGCAAGGGCACGGCCACCAGACAACAGCCACAGGAGTGGAAGCAAAGGCCGATGGCAACCGCTGCAGCCTTGCCTCAGAGGGGTTTCTCCACACACTAAGGAAAGAGAGACACTGTGGGAATACTTGGGCCAGCAAGAGTTGGAGGATAACCCGACTAGGCCTCAAGCCTTCCCTGGAAAAGACAGAAGAAAGCTAAAAGGTAAAGCAGCCATTTCTTGTGATTGTTTGCTTAGGCCTAGCACAGAAGAAAGCCAGAGGAAAGAAGTTTATCTGTATAACAATGATACTTATAAGCAGAGATTAACAGATAATTTCCCTAAGAAGAAAACTGCCAGTATTAAATGTTGTGACAACAGAGCTTTTAAAACTATAGCGGATGAACAGCCATTGTTCTATCCTATAGCCAGAAACTGACACCCTAAGCTAACAAACAAACACTGGAAAACTGTATGGCATGTTTTTAAAAAGCCAGAACTCAGCCCTACCGAAGCTTCAGACTCAGAGCTATCTGATATGGAATGGATGCCAGTGGAATCTGGGGGGGAGGAGGCTGAGGAACCAATGGAATGTACATATTGTACAGCAGTGAAGCTATAGCCTGTTTGGGAGTTCAATGAATGCATAAAGTGAATGCAGGATTCATTTTACTTTAAGTTACTGTGAAGTTAACAGTTGTTACTTTGACCGTTTTTGTATGCGTTGAACCTGATGTAAAGACTGATACAATCCTGTGGCTTTCCAAAGCCGTATGTTTGGAACCATTTTTGCGTAAAGGAGAAATAAAGCCTTTTTCTTTTTCCCTCCACTTTGGTGTGAAGTTACTCTTTTGGGAAGTTGGTAACGAGGTCGGCACAAAGGACCGCTACCTTTGACCCTCGCACCTGGCCAACCGCAATACCCCTAATCTTGTGCGCTCCCCAGCTCTTCGGTGGAAACACTATGCCGCCACCAGAGGGGGCTGGGGGGACAATATCTATGCACCACCCCTCCCACTCTCCACCCATTGACCCCTTCTCTCCGCCCCTGGGGAGCCTTTCTCCGGCCTCCAGGAGCCTTTCCCCGCCTTCAGCGCTCATGTGCGCCGCTGCGCATGAGCACACACTAAAGCGCATTTTAGCCCCGTAAAGTGTCATTAGCGTGCGCTAAGGTACCTTAGCGCACACTAATTGCGTGGCGCGCACGTTAAGAAACTTTAGTAAACATACCCCTTTATCTCATTGCTGCAGCCACACTAATTTAGGAGTTTGGAACCCTCTTTTTCTTCTGTATTCTTTTTAAAATCTCTGCTCATGCCAGCAAATATGAATGCACATCTGCAAATCCTGCATTTGGTGGCGCCTTTTGTAAAATACAGGGGGAATTGAGCATATCCTGACCTGGACATCTTAATTCCTCCTCCGATGTCCAATGAAAAGTGGGGCTTTACATTCCCTTTGGATATTTTCAGATCAGAACAATACCAATAAGATATCTTACAAGTCGATATCCTTACCTCACACCAGTGGACCACCTTACACCAAGCCCCAGAAAGATCGATGTTTCTATTTTATTTATTTGTTTTATTTATTTAACAGGTTTTATATGCTGCATTATCATTTCAATCAAAGCGGTTTACATTGAAACTTAAACTTGGTAATGTACATTAAACAGGGACATTGATAACTTGGATTTTTCTGAGGCAATGGAGGGTTAAGTGACTTGCCCAAGGCATTAAATAATCACTGAAACATTAATAAAATTGCTTTCAACCAGTTTTATGAGCTTAGCAAATTCTTCAACATCTTTCTTACCCCAACATAAGGTGGTAGTTATGACTTGTGCCAAATAACACATGCTAAAGGACAAAATCATATGTTATTTGCCTTTAATGAATGCAATTAAATGTACAATGAACTAAATAATAACAAGATGCAAAGCATCAAATTATTATACAAATTGAATAGCACAACTTGTATTTAACATCAAGTTACGTTATTCACTGAAGATAATTACAGCTTTTAGCTAACACTCTTCCCTTCCCAGGAGCACTGAAATGTTTATCGTCAGTCTGATGCCCCAGGGGAGACTCTTAAAAGGGCCATTGCTATAAAAGTAAAATAAACCCTATTCCCCATCCCTGATAGCCCAGCACCCCATAAAGGTCCCATTCCCTAATCCTCCCCAGCACCTATCAGAGGTTTCCACAATGTCTAGAGACTGGGCAGGAGTGACACTCAGTTGGTCTTGCCCTTTTAGGTGCCTGGGTTCCAAATGGCACCAGTCAACCCCTAGCAGCACTCTACCACTAAGGGTCAGACTGTCAAATAAGGGTGTTTGCCCTTCAGTCCCTTCATCCTTTAAAGTTACATCAAAATAGGCTTAAGTTGAGGATCTCAAAACCATAAGGACCCCCTTTGAAAACAACAGATTCCTGCATGATAACAGGAATTTTCAAAGTAACTTCAACTGGCTCTTCAAGCAAAAATCAGACCTATGGTAAATGTCGACCAACTCCACCCCTGAACTTTCAATTACAGTCCCTTCCAACTATCAGAATAGCAGAAAGAAGCTCCTCACAACCAGGGACCCACCAAAAACCCATCATAGTCCTCCTAACAAAGGAAATACCCAAAGTATGGCTTTTAATTTTTTTAAGTGCCATCAAGTCAATGCTCCTCTGTTTTCTTGGCAAGATATGACTGGAAGGAGATTGTCAAGCCTTTGCTCCTGAGGCAATAGAGAATAAAGTGACTTGCCCATGGTTACAAGGAGTGCCAATGGGAATTGAACCCAAAAGCTCTTGAGCGCTAGGCTGTGGCTCAAACCACAAGGCTACTTCTCCACAAAAGTTAACTACAAAGGTCTTTTACTAAAAGGCACTAGCTGGCAGTGGGTGTTTTGGTATGCGCCGAAGGTGCTCTGGCGTTGCCATCTAGCGTGAGGTCATGAGAGCACGGGATGATTCCAGTGCCAACTGTGCGACCCACGTTAGGGTCACAAGTGGGCATGTTAGAGGTGGAGAGTGGGCATAGTGAGCTCAACACAGTTAGCCCCAGGCTCACACCATGCTCTGTGTCCTGCACAATTAGCAAGGGTTCACCTAATATCACCTGAATAGGTGGAGTTAAGTACGGCCGCGCTACTGCAGATATTCAAATTTAAAATCCAGGCAAGGCAGGTCAATGTGTCATGTAGGCAGAGCTCAGATCCCTGCTCCAAGGAGATCCAAAGTGGCATGCGCCAAAGGCATAATAATGATGTTTATCTTTATGTTTATGCAATTTCTTGATATATCGCCCAGGCTGAAGGGCACCAGAGCGGTTTACAAACACTACAAGCAGGTACTGAATACGTTCCTTCGTCCGCAAAGGACTCACAATCTATGTTCAAATTTAGGGGGAATTTTATAAGAGGTCAGCTAATCAAGAAGTCCAATAAGGTGTCAATTTTATAAAGGAAATCTTTATAGATCCTAATCATGCGATGTCTTAAAAAAACGGAATCCTGAACTATTACCTCACCACAATCACCCTTTTTTAATTTAAATTAGCACAACTTTACATCCATGAAAAAATTTAAAAAACAAATTCTCAATTTAAAATATTTTTAGTATCTTATCTATTACTTTAAATTTAATATGGACCTTCATACGGGGAAGAACACTTAGGTTGATCAAAGTCGATCAATGTACCTTCACCCTAAGAATTTAAGAAATGCCATACTGGGTCAGACCAAGGTCCTTCAAGCCCAGTATGCTGATTCCAACAGTCGCCAATCCAGGTCACACACACATAGCAGATTTCCAAAAAGGTACACAGGTTCCACAATGCTTGTCCGAGAGCAAGCACTGGATTTCCCAGGTCCTCTTTAATAATGATTTTAATGGTTTATGGAAATTTCCTCCAGGAACTTGTCCAAACCTTTTTTAAACCCAGCTACACTAACAGCTTTTACTACATCCTGAAATGAAAAAATATTTTCTCTTTTTAGTCTTAAATGGGTTACACTGTAGCTTCATTGCATGTCCCCTAGTTTTTCTATTTTTTGAAAGTGTAAACAATCGATCTACGTTTATCCGTTCCACTCCATTCATTAATTTATAGACTTCTATCATATCTCCCCTTAGCCGTCTCTTTTCCAAGTTGAAGACCCCTAATATTTTAAGCCTTTCCTCATAGGAGTATCCTTCCATCCCCTTTATCATTTTGGTGGCGCTTCTCTGTACCTTTTCTAATAACGCTATATCCTTTTTAAGATATGGCGACCAAAATTGCACACAATATTCAAGGTGTAATCACACTATGGAAAGATACAGAGGCATTATAATATCCTTTGTTTTATTCTCCATTCCTTTCCTTATGATACCTAGCATTCTATTTGCTCTCTTGGCCACCGCTGCACATTGGGCGGAGGGTTTCAATGTGTTATCCAGAATGACGCCTAAATCTTTTTCCTAGGTGGTAGTTCCTAATGTGGAACCTTCCATCGTGTAACCACAGTTTGGGTTGTTTTTTCTTAGGTACATAATTTTGCACTTGTCCACATTAAATTTCATCTGCCATTTGAATGTCCAGTTTCCAATTTATCAAAGTCTTCTTGCAATTTTCCACAATTCTCTTGGGTTTTAACGAAATTTGAATTATTTTGTGTCACCTGCAAATTTGATTACCTCATTCGTTATTCCCATTTCCAGGTCATTTATGAATATGTTAAAAAGCAGCAGACTCAGCACAGATCCCTGGGGTACTCCACTATTAACCTTTCTCCATTGAGAAAACTGGCCATTTAGCCCTATCCTCTGTTTTCAATATTTTAACCAGTTCCTGATCCACAATAGTACACTGTCTCCTATCCCCTGACTTTTTTAATTTGGCCAAGAGTCTCTCATAAGGGACCTTGTCAAAGGCTTTCTGAAAACCCAGATACACTATATTGACTGGCTCACTTTTGTTTACCTGTTTATTCATACATAACAGATTATGGGGTATGTTTACTAAAGTGCGGTAAATGTGAATAACGCGCGTTGTACGACGTTAACGATCGTAAGTGCGGTATAACGAGCGTACTCACGCGCCAACGACCGTTAACGTCATACTACGCGCGTTAACCGTAGTTAACGATCGTAAAGTCCCGTGGCGTGTTAAAACAGCGTAGAAGGTGCAGAGTGGGCGGAGAGAAGGGGTCAATGGGCGGAGAGTGGGCGGGGAAAGGCTCCCCTCACACTAACGCGCTGAATTCCTGAGCTCAATTCCAACGCGAATGAAAACCTGTCTTTAAAGGCATATTAAAGGAGGGAGGGAGGTGTGGTCTAGTGGTTAGGACAAGGTACTTCAGGCCAGAGGGCCGGGGGTTCAAGTCCCACCTGGGGACAGCAATCTCAGGCCGGAGGAACTGGGATTTCTAGTCCTATAGGCACTCCTTGTGGTCTTGGGCAAGCCACTTAACCCTCCATTGCCCATGTTCCCTGTAAGTATTAGCATATGTGTCTCATATCCCCTCGTGTTAAATGTATCCCCCAATTGACCGCTTTGACCCGGTGAAAAGCAGGATATAAATACAGCTAAATAAATTAAAGGGAAGAGAAACAATTTCCGTCAGCAACGTACAGCAAAACCGGGGAAACCTACAAAACGTGAGCAGTGTGATACATGTGCACAGAACAAAATGTCACATGAAACATTAGAAATGACCACAAGAAACAGTGTAAAAAGTATAATTCAGCTGGGCAACAGTGATAGCAATGGGCAACAATGAAAAACAATCCCAGGAAAGCACCAAAAAAAGAAAGGATGTTTGGAAGGGTCTACGCTCCGTAGACCCTTTCAAAGATCATTTCATTGTAATGTTGCCCAATGATATCATTGTTGCCCAGCTTGGTTATGGGTGTTTGCCCCTTTTTACGAGGTCTTTTTTGAGGTGTATTTGCACCTTTGTCCCCATACAAGGTAAATGAGCCCACAGTAAACCTGTGCAGAGCAGGGTTTCTGACCCATCAGGCCGGTCTTCCTATCTCCAGGGACTGCACTGTCTCTGTGGCTACAGTGTGGTGCAAAGAACACAGCCAGTGCCTGTAAGACCAGAGGGTCACAGGTTCAACTCCCAGCTGGGGCTCCTGCTAACCCAGTCCCCATAGTTTTACCCACCACTAAACAGTGATAGTAAAGACACTCCTTTATTGCAGAGAACAGACGCATGGTTAATACGCCTATATTATACCACACCAAACACAGACACCAGAAACAGGCGCATTACCTAGAGCAGAGTCTCGCAAATGCAATCCTGGAGGGCCCCACACTATTCAGGTTCCATGCTGCCTCTAATAAAGATGCCTGTGCTGCATATGTAGCACCACCCCCATGGTATGCAGATGTAGCTCATGCATATTTATGAGGGACAGCATGAAAACCCGAACAGGTTTGGAACACCAGGACTGGAGTTGGGAAACTCTGCCGTAAAGCAGCAGCCAACAGGGCCAGACACACCCACAGGCCCCATTGGCCAATGCCTCCTGGAGAAGCAGGACATTGGGCCCTGCCTGTATCCCCCAATACTAGCAGTTGCATACCTTAGCAATGCCACCCTACACCTGGGTATATGGTACACAGCTATCAAACATTTCCTGTGATAACTGGCAGATATCAATTCCTACGTTAAGCACAGTTTGCTCAGTGAGCTCCACCAAAACAAGCATTCTGATGTCTGCGGTGTGTGCTGCAGGTCTGGTCTCTGACAGTGCTTACCACCCTGGGGAGTGACCCCCAACAGTCTTGCGTACCATATCCATGCCTGAACTGTGCCCAGGACTGGTGTGGTGGGTATTGAGCTGCCAATGTGCATAATGAGGAGCAAGGTACCATGGGTGTAGGCCGGACAGGGTGGCCTTGCCAGGGTGCATCTGCACAGGGCATAGGGCAGTGACAGGCACATTTTAGTGCCCGGCCACCACCTACACAGACAGGGTGACCTCAGTATGTCCTGCTGAGAGATCACTCTCACCCTGACTGTGCAGTGACCACAGCATGGCTAGGCACCCCCATAGTGCTATATAGCATTTCTCTCATGTGATAGATATGGGTTTCCTTTTGGGCCCAGTCACTGATTTATCTGGTTGCTGTGTATGCTGACATCCCAGTTCTGGGTGCATGCATCTCCACTGGGCACATGCATTATGGACTAACTAGCAGACTGTTTGTAGCTGGTATGTGTCTTGATAGAGTGGTTTGCAGGGTACAGTGGCTGATGGCTTGCTGCAGAAGAATATCAGATAGTGGTGGGGTGCCGCTTACCATATCCAGGCCTAATGTCTGTCTGTGTACAGAGCTGCAGTGCCTGCCCTGTGGGGTGTCTGTTCCTCACCAGACTTGGGGTTGATGTTCCTCTCTACTGCCACCTTTGCAGGGAGGTAGAAGGTGGATCTATTGTTAGAAGACCCTGTTTGCCACCCTGGGGGGGGGGGGGGGGGTCCATGGGGGCTACACCTGACTGCAAGGTGTTTGTGCAGAAACTACCTATCTCGCACATTAACACTGCTTTGGACCTGGTGCTGGGCGCCTCACTGCACCCTCAGGGTGAGCACAGTACCCACACAATGTGACGGTGTGTAGCTACTCTTTGCCAGTACAACACACGGTCAGTACCCCCTACCAGGCCAAGGTGCTGTGGGGGTGCACATGGTCACTTCCCCCTACCAGGCCGAGGTGCTGTGGGGGTGCATTCCCCATGGTGTGTATCTGTGGACAGCTGATTTGCATGTGCAGTGCATCATGGGTGTGACTGGCACAATCCAACCCTGGGAAGATCCAGCGCCTGCTCACAGGCTCTGATAAACCATAGGCCATCACACGTACATCTGTTAGCATAGTGCATAGGTGCAAGCCACCCTAAAGTGTCTGTACTATACAGTGCCCACGCTGGTAAAAACACATGTACCCACACACGATTGTATGCACGGGGCTACGCCCGTAACAACGCACGCAGCCACACACATACCAACGTACATGGCTACGCACACTGAGAGAGTGTGTTTCAGTAACCACTGCTGAACGTAAAGAAAAACATGCTTCCTCATTCCCTATGTAATGTACAGGGTGCTGCCTGGGACAGCATTCTGCATTAAGCACACTGGGGACTCGAACCCATGCTGCCTGTAACAGCGGTCGGTACACTAACCATTGTACTACAGCTCTGTTTCAGTGATTTGTGTCTGTACGCCTTCATACGATTAACGCGCAGTAACGCGCCACGGCGCCCTGTAACGCTCGTTAGTTTTTGGAACGCGCATTAGCCGTTACGATGTCCCGCCCATGTCCTTTTTTGGCTTTCCTTTCACTAATGCGGCTCCTAACGCGATTTGCACTAATGCAGTTTAGTAAACATACCCCTATATTTTTAGATCAGTAAGACAAGACCTTCCTTAACTAAAGTCATGTTGGCTTTCTCCCATTAAACCATGACTATTTACATATTCAGTAATTTTGTTCTTTATAATGGCTTCTACCATTTTGCCTGGTACTGACGTCAGGCTCACTGGTCTGTAGTTTCCCAGATCATCCCTGGAACCCTTTTTTAAAAATTGGTATTACATTGTCCATTTGTCAGTCTTCAGATATTATGGATGATTTTAATGATAGTTTACAGATTACAAATAGTAGATCTGCAATCTCATATTTTAGTTCTTTCAACACCCTCGAATATATACCACCCGGTCCAGGTGATTTGCTACTTGTTTGTTTATCAAATAGTTGTAATATATCTTTCTGGTTTATTGATATTTCTTTCAATTCTTCTGATGCATCACCTTTAAATACCATTTCAGTGATAGGCAACTTTCCTACATCTTCTTCACTAAAGACCAAAGCAAAGAATTCATTCAGTCTCTCCGCTGTGGCATTGTCTCCTTTTAGTGCCCCTTTTACCCCTCTATCATCTAATGGTCCAATTGATTCTCTAAAAAGATTTTTCCAGACCTACCTGAAAAAGTTTTTATTATGCATTTTTGCTTCCACAGCAAGCTTTTTTTCAAATTCTCTCTTTGCCTGCCTTATCAATACCTTGCATCTAACTTGCAAGTGCTCATATTGTTTCCAGTTTTTATCTTTTGGCTCCTTTTCCATTTCCTGAAAGATGCCTTTTTGGTTACCTCACTTTTAAACCATGCTGGCAATTTTGTGGATGTCCTTCCATTTTTCTTAAAGCATGGAATACAACTGGTCTAGCCTTCCAAGATAGTATTTTTAAACAACGCTCATGCTTGATATAAATCTTTAACCTTTGCAGCAGCATCTTTTAGTTCTTTAATTGCTTTCCTCATTTTATCATAGTCTCCCTTTTGAAAGTTAAAAGGTAGTACTGTGGATTTCCGTGCCGTCCTTCCTCCATTTATTAAATCAAATGCGATCATTCTATGATCACTATTGCCAAGTGGCCCGAACACCATTATCTGTTGCACCAGATCTTTGTTCCACTAAGGACTAGGTCCAAAATGGCTTCCCCTCTTGTCAGTTCATGACCCAGCTATGCCAAGAAGCGGTCATTTAAGACATAATCATCAGTCATTTGCAGAAAAATAGATACATCCCCGATAAAGTCCTTCATATGTCACCTATTTCTCATTTATTCTTTCATATATTCCACATATGGTCATTAATGCAGTCTGTGTTACAAAAATAAATAAAAATGTAAACTTTAAAACATACTCAGCTGTGAAAAAATGGCTCTTTAGTTCATTCATGCCAGCATAATTCTCCCACATGCATTTAAATGTCCATATTGCGAATATCTTTCAATATTTTTTGCATGTATGTATCACTGCACAAGCTGAAATCCTGATAGCTCCTGCCTTCAGGGTTGTAATGCTTCAAGGCTGTATTATTCACCTGGCAACACAGTCATTGTTTCTCCAATACTGCCATAACCCCTCATGTCATACCGGCAGTGCGTGACATCTCTGCCTTTCACACCTCCAGACTGCCAGTCCCAGGATAATAGCTGCCTACTCCGAGGAATGCTTTTATAATCCATTGCAGCCTGGCAACAGCCACATAGAAAAGGACGTTTAAAAGCAAATATTTATAGAAGAACGAACTAGCAGGTATGAACCGTTAATTCTCCAGAGTGAGAAGATGGGTAATGGTAATTTGAATATGTTGCGTAAGAATCTGAAGGACAGAAGAGTAGATGGCAGTGAAATATAGAAGGAGAAAAGAGTAAAAATGCAGCTGATAAAAAGAGACGTGAGATTGTGGGAATTTTCCCTTTCTCAGACCCTTTAGCTTTGCGTGTATCTTTCTCTCATACCTTCCTCACATTTCAGGCCCAGTGGGAAGGAATGCAATCTGTACTTCCGGTCTCTTTTATAAAGGCTGCTGTTAATTGTAAGAAACAGCATGAGATTTCACACTTAAGAACAAATGGATATGGCCCCATTAAATAGCTGTGCTTACTGCCCTTGCGGTGCTGCTACACCCTCTAGTAGAGAGATGGTTGCAGGGCAAGATGGCATTATTTTGTTCCCGCATCGGGTTTGTCAGATTCATTCATGGGGTTAATTAATTTTTCATCAGGTTTCAACATGTTTCCCAGGATCAATGTGAGCGTTTGACGTTTAGGGTTCTCACACAATGTTGACAGACCCAAATGTGTGCACTGTGTTTATGTTTATTGTTGCTTGATATACCACACCTTCAAAACAGCAGGGCAGTGTACAGTCAAAAAATTACAAAGAAAATCAGAAGAGAAGAAAGGAACGTCATTGCAAGACAGCAAAGTTATACATCCATACGAACAGCAGAAAGGACAGAGCAGAGCAGGAGGAGGGACTAGGAGTCAGGTTGTGGGAGGTCAAAAGCGGTGCAGAAAACAGAAAATGAGCCAGACATCAATGGCTTAAAAATGCTATATGGATTTGTTCTGGTGGCTGCAGCAATGGAAGAGATTTTCCCCATCTTCAGCAACTACTGCCGAAAGAATAGCTGAACATGGAAATTAGTAGGAAAGTGAGGTAGGAGTAAGGGCCACTTGTGCAATTCCCCCATGTCCCCTAGGGTCAGAATAGACTCATTAGAGCTTCATTGATTGGTAGAATATCAAATTAGGACTGAAGAGGAAATGGGATACTTCTAAGAAATAATAAAGTCTTCAATAAAGAAGAAATAGTCTGATTGGTATACTAGGAGAGGGAACAGCCCACTACCCAAGTTTCTAGTATCATTTTGGGCACTGCGATGTGGTCTATAGAGTGTTGCCCTCTCCAAAGAAATTATCAGCAGGTCCCTATAAAAGGGCCTGCAGCCCAGAGTTTAGAGCTAGGAGGGCATGGGTCACAGGAAGATGTTAAAAACCCAGCAGGCTGCAGGAGAGAGAGGCTAGCAGTTTATTCGAGGCAAGCCGTACAAAGGTAGGAACTTTAACTAGGCAAGGAAGGATCTTTAACTGGGCTGGAGGAAGGGCCAGGAGGCCAGTTTTGTGACGGTTTAACAAACTGGGTCTGAATAAAAACATGTTTTGTTTTCCCTGAATTGCTGTCTGTTTAGTGTTGTAGCAGAAAACCCCTTCCCATGCCACACTACCACAGGCACAAAGAACAAAGAAGTAAGTTTGAGATATATAGGTTGCTACCTTGAGCCTCTAAACCTGATATGACAAGACTCAGAAGAATTTGTTGTGGTAACAATTTATTGCTTAAGTTCTTTCAAGCCAGTCCTGAACCATCCTATTGAATCAAAAAGGGACACAATGCCATGATCTGCAGATTTGGACTTGCCAGCATTTAGCTAGAAAACTCTTATTTGAGTCCTGGTTCTTTTATCTACTGTAATTTAGTTGTCAATGTCTTAGGGGTATGTTTACTAAACCATCTTAATGTTACTGGCGCTAGTTGCAGGTGTTATTGTGAAGAATGCCATATAAGGTAGTGGGCGTTCTGTCGGCAAGGTTACAAGAATCTGTATCGCGCGATAGTGTGCGCCGTGGCACATTAACACGCGTTAACCCTAAGTTCATGCCAGCGCAGTGTTAGAAGCTATAAAGATGTAGCCCACTGGTTACTGCAATGACTGGGAAGGCAGAGGTCATGGGATTGATCCCACAGTGGTGTTATGTAAGAAGGCTGTCTGAGGCATTTCCTTTTAATTTAAATCAGTGCTGCCAGCAAAAACACCCTCACAATGCCGTAACCTAAGGTGCCGCATAAGGCGCCCCATAGGGCACCTTATAAAGTGCCCTGTCTGCCCAGGCACCTTATAATGCACTCTATAGGGCGCCTTATGAGGCACCTTAGGTTACGGTACTGTGAGTGTGTTTTTGCTAGCAACACTGATTTAAATTAAAAGAAAAAGCCTCAAACAGCCTTATTAAGTAGCAGCACTGTGGGATCAAACCCATGACCTCTGCCTCCACACTCATTGAAGAAACCAGTGGGCTACATCTCTAGAGTGTCTAGTTCACTGCTGGCTGGCTACAGAAAGACTGCAGGTCACCACACAATATGAGGATAGGGTATACCCACCCGTACCCATGATGCAATGCACATGCAGATCAGCAGCCTGCATCTGCTCACAAGATGGGGTATGCGCCTCTATAGCACCCTGGCGTGGTAGGGGGAACTGACTGTGTGTTACTGGCATAGAGTAGCTACATTGTGCGGTTCCTGTGCTCACCCTTAGGTTGAGGTGGGATGCCCAGCACCAGGTTCACAGCACCTGGCACGGCTGAGATAGGTTGTGCTGCAGGTCCCCATCAGTGCCAGTGTGTGACAGGTAGTCTTTGAAGACACACCTGTGTCCATCTGTATTCCCCAGTCACGTCTGGCCCTTGTAGACTATGACGCACCCAGAATAGTGCATATCCTGTGTGGTTGCCATGGTCACATGTTATAAGGGAAGGGTGGTGTTTGGACCCAAAAGCAGATTATGTAGCACCACCCAACCCGCCCTCTGTGGGTCAGGATTTCCCACCAACAGATCCATATTCTACATCTCTGCAATGGTGGCAGTAGAGGGGACCATCAACCCCAGCCCTGCTAGGGAATAGGCACTCTACAGGGTAGTCAATGCAGAGCTGTATGTATCACATAGGGCACTGGGCGACAGGCATTAGGCCTGGAAAAGCTCAGCTGCCCCCCCCCCCCACTATCTGACATTCACCAGCAGAGGGCACAGTCAGTCTCCACCAACTGCACGGTGTTCCAGCCATACACATGCTAACTGCAGACAGTCTGCTAGCTAGTACATAGTGCATGTTCCTGGAGAAACTGTATGCACCCAAAAATGGGATATGAGCGCACACACACACCAAGCAAGTATGTCAGTGATTGGACCCCAGAAAAGGGAACTCATAGATATCACTTGAGAGAAATACTGTATAGCACTATGGGGGAACCTAACTATGCCATGGTCACTACTCAGTCAGGGTGAGAGTGACCTCCCAGCATGACATGCTGTGGCCACCCTGTCTGTGCAGGTGGTGGTTGGGCACTACAATGTCCCAGCCATTGCCCTATGCCCTGTGCAGATGCATCCTGCCCAGACCGCTCTGTCCAGGCCATACCCACAATACCTTGCTCCTCATTATGCACATTGGCAGGCTAACACTGGAGACAGTGCAAGCATTAGGGGCTCAGTAAGGTGTATGCAGCCACAACACCCTGGGTAGACATACACACCCCCCCACACCTATTTCAGCATTGTGCTAAGATGGAGGTGGTTGGCAGCCCTGGCCACCACACCAGTCCTGGGCACAGTGCAGGCATTGCTAAGGTATGCAGGTGCTAGTATTGGTAGCTGCTGCTCTGTGCAGGGCCCAACAGCCTGACTCTCCATGAGGTTTTGGATAGTGGAGCCTGTGGGTGTGGGTGTTTGTGCTCCTGTTGGCTGATGTTCTAGGGCAGAGGTTCCCAAATCTGGGCCTGATGGGCCAAGCATGATTCAGGTTTTTAGGCTGTCCCTAATGAATATGCATGAGATACATTTGTATACAATGGGGGCACTGCATCTCATGCATATTTATTAGGGACAACATGAGATCATGAGGGGTGTTTGGCCCTCCAGGACTGCAGTTGAGAACCTCTGCTCTAGAGCATGCACATGTTTATGGTGTATGTGCTCTGTAGGGTAAAGCATAGGGACATGGTCTGCAGGAGCCACAGCTGAGATTTGAACCTGTGACCTTCTGCCCTCTGAATACACTGGCTGTGTGTACTGCACCAAACTGTTGCCACAGAGGCAGGTCATTTCCTGGGGATACCATTACTGTTCATCAGACAGCCCTTGTCTGTTGCACTGCACGCCACCCACCTGAACAGGGCTTGGCCTTGGTGTTCTGTGGGCAGATGCCACTGCCCCTCCACCACCAGCACCCCTCCGCCACCATGCTGACATGCCCTTATGCTGGTGGTGCTGGTGGTGCGCAGTCCCAGGCCATCCAGTGTGCCAGTAGGCGGCTGCCTATGGTGTGGGATCTGGGGTAGGGGTGCCTACATAGACATCCGTGCTTCCCCCCAGCACCACCTGCCACTGTTATGTGCCCTTTGGGGTACCTCCTGGGTGATGTCCCCTGGGACACTGTGGGACACACACTTGTGGGCATGTTTGACCTTGGTCAGTTGCTGGCTTGCTGATTTGAAGTTTCTGAGTTCCTATGTGCCACCTAGGCATCTGCCTAGTCCACCCTGTGCCCCAGATGGCCCACTGCATGTCCTGCCTTCAGCCCCCTGTACCCCATTTTTAGCCTTACCGTCATGCCCTCTCATACTTGGGCACTATGCTGCTGCTGCACATGTATCACGACTATCACTTTTCTTTGCTGTACATTGCTGACTGAAATGGTTTCTCTCTCCTGCAAATGTACCTCTAACGCAAGGTTTTCACTGGCATTAGTTTTCAGAGCCTGATTTCACAGCCTCTCCCCACCCACTCTCCGCCCATTGACCCCTTATCTCCACCCTCTGGGGAGCCTTACTCCACCCTTTGTGCACCTTAACGTCGCTGGAGGCGTTATCGCGCAATACATGATGTTATCACACGGTAATGCGCCATTATCGCGTGATAACATCGCTGCTGTGATGTTAGCGCTGTTTAGTAAACATACCCCTTAGTCTCATCTATTCTGTGAGGACAGAGCATTCAAATACATGGACATTAGGGTGCAGAAAGAGTATTTTGAAGTAACAGGATCAGGAGATGATAAACATAAGGTGATGATTCCAATCTACAAGATTATACACAACCGATCAGCCCCCTGCCTTGACTCCCTAATCAGAAGGGCCCCTACTACAAAACCGAGAAGATCGATAAATGAAAATCTACCATACATACCACCACTAAAAGCAAAATGCAACCAACAAACCAACAAACCAGACAGGAGCATCAGATTCTGCATTGACTTCCAAAAGGTCAATGCCATTTCTAAACTGGACTATACTATCCTGAACGAAGGGAAGGAAAAACAATATACCCAGCATAACAACTATAAATGCCGCAGTAGAGAAGAATATATATAATTAAATATAGAAGAAATTACCCCTCCCTATGTTACATGTTCCACCGCTTTGACCCGGTGAAAAGCGGGATATAAATGCAGTTAAATAAATAAATAAATAAATAGAAGCCTCAGAGGGGGGTACACTGCTGGTAGTGAAACTAAGCTACTCAGCGCAACACTTGCCACTGGTGTCATTCATAGGCTTCAAAGTGCACTACTGTTGGGGGGGCGGAGCCTGATGTCCAGCGGGTAGGACGCTTTGCGTTGAAGCTCCCGAGAGGCCTACTCAGAATCCTGACTTAATACCTATATAAATTTACTATTTTGCTCCGAGCTGACCGGGGCACCTCGGGGGGGATGGCGGCCCACAAACCAGCGCGCTTGGACTTCGGGTCTCCTTCTTCTTCTCACAGAAAACGCTCCAAAACGGAGGTGTCCTCCCCGCAGAAGATGGTTCCATTTCGTGACAACTCCGCAATGCACCTGGAGATTTTGGAGGAAATACGTGGCGTGAAGGAATTGGTGCAGTCTAATGGAGAAGCGCTTCGAGCCATGCGAGAAGACTTTGGAGTGCTCCAAGACCGACTTGAAGGTCTTTCATTACGGCAGGACAATATGGCGGGGGTCCTCGACTCGCACGAGGTGCGCTTGGGCAAACTGGACGAGGCTGAGCGCCAGATACAGAATCTTCAAAAGGAGTTGGAAGATAGCAATAATCGCGCCCGTCGCAACAATGTGAGGCTCCTCGGAATGCCGGAGGGGGTGGAAGCAGGAGATATAAGAGAATTCTTGCTCAAAACTCTTCCCTCCTTGCTGAAGATCACTTTTCACAGAGAACTGGAAATCGATCGAGCACACCGTGTTCCTGCCCGCATGGCGCTCAACCGCACGACCCCCCGGCCTATTATCTTTAGCTTGCTACGATATCAACAAGTGGAACAAATTTTACATGCTGCCCGAGCGAATCATCATTTGGAATATGAAGGTCGTAAGGTCTCCTTCCTTCCTGATTTGGCAAAGCCTACCGTTGACCGTCGGAAGAAACTCCTTGCTCTTCGCCCTCGACTTCAACAGCTACAGGCTCGCTTTGGCCTGTTGTATCCAGCGAAGCTCCGAGTGACTCTCCACAACCAGACCAGGACGTTCGAGGATCCTGATCTATTATCAACATTTTTGGACTCCAAAGAAGCAGAACAGATGCGCTAATCCCAAATCTTGGACTCTTACCTGCCGGCTCTGTCCGCCATTTTGAAGGGCCCGATGCGGCGGTCATAGCCCAGCACAGAAATAGCCTGGACTTTCTTTCTTTCTCTGTATGACTTTTGTCTTTGGTCTCCTATCCCTTCATGATGTGTGCCTCGGTCGGATTCGGAGCACGCACAGTCCTACAGGTTATATGTTTTTTCAATTTCGGCCTTCTCTGGGGTTTCTCCCCGCAGACACATGGTCGCCAGTAATTTTGGGGTTTTGCTTCTCCTCTACCGTACTGCGGTTTTCTTTGTTAATGTGGGGCGCTTCATTGTATTATATTAGCTTATTTTTCCTATGTCATGTGTACAGCCAGATACAGTCAGTTTGAGGGACACAGTGAAATTATGTGTGCTATCATGCTCAGAATTTCAACTTTTCTGAATGGCCTCATGTAAAATCTTATTATTCATTGTACAAGGCATTGCTGGTCCACTCCGCAGAAAGAAAATCCTTAGCTATCTTAGCCACGAGCACGTTGATTAGGTGTTTCTTTAGGAAACGCATTACACTCTGCTGAAACACTGAAACTCAATGCTAGGCCTCACATGGTAGCTGCCTATTCTCCCACCGTTTCCAAATGGTACGGGATAGTCATTCTGGTTAAGAAGTCTTTGCACGCTACTGTACCTGATAGTAGCGCTGACATGGAGGGTAGATGGGCCCGTGTACACCTTGAGGTTGGAGATAGTGAATTCACGTGTATTTGCACTATGTCCAGAATGTGGACAACCCTGCTCACTATGCAAGTCTTGCGCAGTTGGCCTCGGCCTCCGCCAATGCTCCATTAATACTTGGTGGCGATTTTACTCAAGTGTTCCCTCAATCTTTTCTTTTCAAACAAGGTGCTTGTTGGTTGGAGGCTCCAGTACCGAGCAGACCTGTGTGGCTAGATATAGTAGCGGGCCTTTGCTCACCGATTCCTCTTACCTTACTCCCTGGTATGACTCTCCCATTAGACTCCCACTATCCACCAATGTTTTTTTGACACTTTAGGTGCCTTTAATACTCCTATGCAACCTTTCGACTCCCGACTCTGGTCAGTGTAACTTCAGCATTGCATTCGGAGCGCTAGAGTACTCCCGCCATCGGCACTCTCTGCATAAGGTTGATTGGAAACTTCCGATCTCTCGGTAGTTTACCGGGTGTAGCATCCAATTTTACTAAACCTTATGTAATGCTATCACTAGAGATACCTCTATAGCGCAGAAAGTATGGGAGAGAGAATTGCATGTGACTTTAACCTCGGAGCAATGGAGCCTTATCTGGAGCAGAGGGACACGATTTTCCGACCCGCCTCACTCACTCAGACCCTCTTCTTTCTAGCCCACCGGTGTTTTTACACTCCTCACAGTTTAGACAAATGGAACACTACTCAGGGTAATGGTTGCTGGACACGTCCTGTGGCCATTGGTTTCTTACTTCATTTCATGTTATGCATGAATATCCCGCACTACAGTATAACTGGCGTCGGGTCTGGGGTCGTATTTAGTCTATAATGCACTCTCAGGAGTCCCTTTCTTGGAAGATAGTGGGACTTCGCCCAGTTGCGGGGATCCCCCCTCTCCCAAGAAATGGCTTATCTCCTTTTGAGCTTTATGCTTGGCATTGCTGTTTCCCTCATTAAGTAATACTGGGAAATTAGTTCCCATCTGAGCCTCAATGAATGGTGGAATCATGCCTGTCTCTACAGTAAATATGAACAAATACTTCGTCTGTGTGCTTCCTCCGTTCAGACTCCTTCTTATTGGTCTTACTGGAAGATGTTCAATGAATATGTACATTTTGCTAAATGCTCTCATCTGACTGTCTAACTTTGTATATATCTCTGTCTCATGATCATGCTGTATTGTGGATACTTTTTTGATCGTTTGATGTATAATCACTGTTAATTGGAAGCGCTCACATGCTGATACAAACGGGTAGAGAAGAAGCACCGGGGTGGGGGGTAATGGGTTTACTTTTCCTTATTGTATACTTGTTTTGTCTCTTTTGGTGTGTTGTTTCTTTTGTTTGTTGCAAAATGAAAATAAAAGTTTCAAAAAAAACAAAGTGCACTACTGTTGTTGTTAAGTGCCGTTGAGTCGGAGTCGACTCATGGCGACCCTCTGGATAGCTATCCTAAATTGTGTTCGGTCTTCAGTCAGGCGGCTCATTGTTGACAGACTGGTACCCGTAGCTGCTGTTATTGTATCTATCCATCTCATTGCTGGCCTTCCTCTTTTGCGTTGACCCTATCTTGCCAAGCATGATGTCTTTCTCTAATGATCTCTCTCTTCGCATGATTTGTCCAAAGTATGAAAGTCGAAGTCTTGTCATCTGAGCTTCTTTTTTTTTTTTTTGAAACTTTTATTTTCATTTTGCAACAAACAAAGGAACAACACACCAAAAGATACAAAACAAGTATACAATAAGGAAAAGTAAACCCATTACCCCCCACCCCGGTGCTTCTTCTCTACCCGTTTGTATCAGCATGTGAGCGCTTCCAGTTAACAGTGATTATACATCAAACAATCAAAAAAATATCCACTATACAGCATGATCATGAGACAGAGATAGATATAAAGTTAAACAGTCAGATGAGAGCATTTAGCAAAATGTACATATTCATTAAACATCTTCCATTAAGACCAATAAGAAGGAGTCTGAACGGAGGAAGCACACAGACGAGGTATTTGTTCATATTTACTGTAGAGACAGGCATGATTCCACCATTCATTGAGGCTCAGATGGGAACTAATTTCCCAGTATTACTCAATGAGGGAAACAGCATTGCCAAGCATAAAGTTCAAAAGGAGATAAGCCATTTCTTGGGAGAGAGGGGATCCCCGCAATTGGGCGAAGTCCCACTACCCTCCGAGAAAGGGACTCCTGAGAGTACAATATAGACTAAATACGACCCCAGACCCGACGCCAGTTATACTGTAGTGCGGGATATTCATGCATAACATGAAATGAAATAATAGACCAATGGCCACAGGACGTGTCCAGCGACCATTACCCTGAGTAGTGTTCCATATGTCTAAACTGTGAGGAATGTAAAAACACCGGTGGGCTAGAAAGAAGAGGGTCTGAGTGAGTGAGGCGGGTCAAAAACCCGTGTCCCTCTGCTCCAGATAAGGCTCCATTGCTCCGAGGTTAAAGTCACATGCAATTCTCTCTCCCATACTTTCTGCGCTATAGAGGTATCTCTAGTGATAGCATTACATAAGGTTTAATAAAATTGGATGCTACACCCGGTAAACTACCGAGAGATCGGAAGTTTCCAATCAACCTTATGCAGAGAGTGCCGATGGCGGGAATACTCCAGTGCTCCGAATGCAATGCTGTAGTTACACTGACCAAAGTCGGGAGTCGAAAGGTTGCATAGGAATATTAAAGGCACCTAAAGTGTCGAAAAACATTGGTGGATAGTGGGAGTCTAATGGGAGAGTCATACCAGGGAGTAAGGTAAAAGGAATCGGTGAGCAAAGGCCCGCTACTATATCTAGCCACACAGGTCTGCTCGGTACAGGAGCTTCCAACCAACAAGCACCTTGTTTGAGAAGAAAAGATTGAGGGAGCACTTGAAGAAAATCGCCACCAAGTATTAATGGAGCATTAGCGGAGGCCGAGGCCAACTGCGCAAAACTTGCATAGTGAGCAGGGTTGTCCACATTCGGGACATAGTGCAAATACACATGAATTCACTATCTCCAACCTCAAGGTGTACACGGGCCCATCTACCCTCCATGTCAGCGCTAATATCAGGTACAGCAGCGTGCAAAAACTTCTTGACCAGAATGACTATCCCGAACCATTTGGAAACGGTGGGAGAGTAGGCAGCTACCATGTGAGGCCTAGCATTGAGTTTCAGTGTTTCAGCAGAGTGTAGTGCGTTTCCTAAAGAAACACCTAATCAACGTGCTCGTGGCTAAGATAGCTAAGGATTTTCTTTCTGCGGAGTGGACCAGCAATGCCTTGTACGATGAATAATAAGATTTTACATGAGGCCATTCAGAAAAGTTAAAATTCTAAGCATGATAACACACATAGTTTTACTGTGTCCCTCAAACTGACTGTATCTAGCTGTACACATGACATAAGAAAATAAGCTAATATAATACAATGAAGCGCCCCACGTTAACAAAGATAACCGCAGTACGGTAGAGGAGAAGCAAAACCCCAAAATTACTGGCGACCATGTGTCTGCGGGGAGAAACCCCAGAGAAGGCCGGAATTGAAAAAACATATAACCTGTAGGACTGTGCGTGCTCCGAATCCGACCGAGGCACACATCATGAAGGGATAGGAGACCAAAGACATAAGTCATACAGAGAAAGAAAGAAAGTCCAGGCTATTTCTGTGCTGGGCTATGATCGCCGCATCGGGCCCTTCAAAATGGCGGACAGAGCCGGCAGATAAGAGTCCAAAATTTGGGACTAGCGCATCTGTTCTGCTTCTTTGGAGTCCAAAAATGTTGATAATAGATCAGGATCCTCGAACGTCCTGGTCTGGTTATGGAGAGTCACTCGGAGCTTCGCTGGATACAACAGGCCAAAGCGAGCCTGTAGCTGTTGAAGTCGAGGGCGAAGAGCAAGGAGTTTCTTCCGACGGTCAACGGTAGGCTTTGCCAAATCAGGAAAGAAGGAGACCTTACGACCTTCATATTCCAAATGATGATTCGCTCGGGCAGCATGTAAAATTTGTTCCACTTGTTGATATCGTAGCAAGCTAAAGATAATAGGCCGGGGGGTCGTGCGGTTGAGCGCCATGCGGGCAGGAACACGGTGTGCTCGATCGATTTCCAGTTCTCTGTGAAAAGTAATCTTCAGCAAGGAGGGAAGAGTTTTGAGCAAGAATTCTCTTATATCTCCTGCTTCCACTCCCTCCGGCATTCCAAGGAGCCTCACATTGTTGCGACGGGCGCGATTATTGCTATCTTCCAACTCCTTTTGAAGATTCTGTATCTGGCGCTCAGCCTCGTCCAGTTTGCCCAAGCGCACCTCGTGCGAGTCGAGGACCCCCGCCATATTGTCCTGCCGTAATGAAAGACCTTCAAGTCGGTCTTGGAGCACTCCAAAGTCTTCTCGCATGGCTCGGAGCGCTTCTCCATTAGACTGCACCAATTCCTTCACGCCACGTATTTCCTCCAAAATCTCCAGGTGCATTGCGGGGTTTTCACGAAATGGAACCATCTTCTGCGGGGAGGATACCTCCGTTTTGGAGCGTTTTCCGTGAGAAGAAGAAGGAGACCCGAAGTCCAAGCGCGCTGGTTTGTGGGCCGCCATCCCCCCCGAGGTGCCCCGGTCAGCTCGGAGCAAAATAGTAAATTTATATAGGTATTAAGTCAGGATTCTGAGTAGGCCTCTCGGGAGCTTCAACGCAAAGCGTCCTACCCGCTGGACATCAGGCTCCGCCCCGTCATCTGAGCTTCTAAAGACAGCTTAGGTTTGATCTCCTCTAGTACCCACTTGTTTGTTCTTCGGGCAGTCCATGGTATAAACAGTATTCACCGCCAGCACCATAATTCAAAGGCATCAATTTTCTTCCTGTCTGTCTTTTTCACTGTCCAGCTTTCACATCCATATGATGTTATTGAAAATACCATGGCTTGAACAAGTCGAATCTTTGTATGGAGAGAGACATCTCTGCTCTTGAGAATCTTATCTAGGTCTTTCATAGCCATTCTGCCAAGAGCAATGCGTCGTTTGATTTCTTGACTGCTTGTTGCTTCTTTATTGATAGTTGATCCAAGTAGGTTAAAGTTGTTCACAATTTCAATTTCTTCTCCTTCAACAATGAACCTGTTGATTATGCCAGTTATCATGATCTTTGTCTTCTTTACATTAATGTGCAGGCCCATTTTGAGACTATGTTCTTTGATTGTGAGAAGCAAATGTTTCAAGATCATCTTCGCTTTCAGCCAGTAATGTGGTATCATCAGCATAGCGAAGGTTGTTGATGAGTCTTCCACCAATCTTCACACCTCTGTTGTCTTCATAAAATCCTGCTTCTCTGATGATTTGTTCTGCATATAAATTAAACAGGTAGGGGGAAAGTATGCAGCCTTGTCTTACACCTTTGCTTATTTTAAACCATTCTGTTTCTCCTTGTTCCGTTCGAACTGTTGCTTCTTGATCAATGTACAGATTGCGCAAGAGAAAGATCAGGTGTTCTGGTATACCCATGCTTCTTAATGTGGCCCAGAGTCTCTCATGGTTTACACAGTCAAAAGCCTTGCTATAGTCGATAAAGCACAAATAGATATCCTTTTGGTATTCTTTAGTCTTTTCAAGGATCCATCTCACATCCGCAATGATGTCTCTCGTTCCTCGCCCTTTCCTGAACCCTGCTTGCACTTCAGGTAGTTCTTGTTCCAGGTATGGTTGTAGTCTCTTTTGAATAATCTTCAGTAGAATCTTGCTGGCATGTGGGATCAGAGCGATTGTTCGATAATTTCCACAGTCAGTTGGATCACCTTTCTTTAGTATTGGTATAAACACAGATCTTTTCCAGTCAGTTGGCCATGATGTTGTCGTCCATATTTCTTGGCAGAGCCTTGTAAGTATGGTAACAACTGCATCAGATTGCTGCAATACTTTTATAGGAATGCTATCAATGCCTGGTACTTTGTTCTTTGATAAGGCTTTCAATGCTGCTTCAACTTCTTCTTTCATCACCAATGGTTCCCGATCATAAGGTACAGCCTGAAACGGCTGTTGGTCCACTTGATCTTTATCATATAAAAACTCTGTATATTCCTTCCACCTTTTCTTGATCTTCTCAGCATCATTCAACATAGAATCTTGAGCATCTTGTAACATTCCAATTCGAGGCTGGAACTTTTTCTTTAACTCTCGTAGCTTTAGGAAAGTCGATCTTGTTCTTCCTCTAATAGTTTCTGCTTCTATTTCCTTGCAAGTGTCATTGTAGTACTTTTTCTTGTCCTGTCTTGCTGCATGTTGGAAATCTCTGTTGAGTTTTGCGATTGTCTTTCTTTCTCCTCTATTAGTTGCTGGGTAGCATCAAGCTCTGAGAAGTGACTTTTATGGTAAAAAGTAGGGCTTAATCACTATTAGTTGCTGGGTTTCTTTCTCCTCTGGCTTTAGCTTCTCTGCGTTTCTGGGCAATTTTCAGAGTTTCTTCTGTCATCCGTTTTGGCCGCCTTTGCTTTTTCACCTTTTGTAGAGACTTCTCGCTTTCTTCCAACACAACCTTCTTGATGTCATTCCATAACTCTTCCGGAGCTCTGTCATTCTTTTATCAATTTCTAAATGCATCTAAAAGTTCAAAAAACTTGCAAAGGCAAACCTTATCTCAAGGACGTAGACACACCGTAGATGTAGTGTTTGAATCGAGCTCTTCAGGGCTTTACTAGAAGCAGTGTGAATAGTTGAGCATGTGGGGGATAGGTACAGTATGAGGAGTAGGAACCTTCAGGAATGTTTGAATTACCAGGAACAGTTTTGAGTTTTCAGACTTAATACTGTCATTACTTTCAGTCTGAATGTGAAAGTAGAATGACCCAGCTTGATTTAACCATTGTTGTTGATGACATGAGCTTCCATGGCCATCTGATTGGTTTTCTGACCATCTCCAATTTCCAAATGGTGACACTGTGCCTTCTTTCTTCTTCTTGCTGGCGCCTACATGAATAACTTACCTATTTTACAAACCTGTATGAATAAGTACTGAAACCACAATGTCTTTTGGGAGGAAAAACTAAATAACAAGAAATTAAGGAGAATTTCTTCCTTCATCCCCAAGGCTGGACCAAGGGTTTCTGCCTCCCTAGGCAGACACTCCACGCCATCTGGCCCACTATGCTGCCCTCCTCCCAATAGCCATCTTCTCACCTGGAGGAGGGGGGGGGTGGCACAGTGATAAATCCACTGTGTCGGGCTTTAAAGTGCCGTGCTAGTGCTCCTGGCCTGCCCTCTCCTGCCCCCCTGCTACGCAACTTCCTGTTGGAGGGTGCAGGAGTGACAGGAGAATAGATGGACTTTGAACTCTAAAGGACCCCAGCTGCCTTCGCGGCACTAATGTGGGATCATTGTGCTGCAAAGACACCTAATACGGGAGAAGTGCAGGTAGCGCAGGCAGTTTTCCATGGTAGCTTCATTTCATGTATTAGCAGTGCAAGTGGGCGGGAGATGGGTGGAGTGTGATTGCGCCTGCACCGTACGGTTACTGCGGACATTGATAGCATGTGGTTGCTGCAATTTTTGTAGAAATTGTGGATTCAGTTATCGTTGCCTCAGTGGGTGATGTTAACTGTCACCCTGAGATCCCCGCATTTTCTCCACCGTAGCTGTAGGAAAAATGCTGGTGAATGCCCCCTGCAGATACCATGGCACTTTACAACTAACACCCGACCTTAGCTGCAGAAAGCCTAACATGCTTTAGTAAACACACCCCTCATAGTGACTCTTTCTGGGAAATTTGCAGCTTTACATCAGGTGTGATTTACATTTAGGTTTTTTTTGCAATTATAATGTCGTTCCTTTTTTAATATCACATCGGTAATTTTTTTAGGTGAGTCTTGCAAAAAAGCAGGTGCACATGTCAAAGTTGTGTCTAAAATGGAAGTTATGGCTTCGAGAGGCTTTTAACCTTGTGGCTTTCAAACTCATGGCCAACCTTCCGACAAAACATTACACATTTGTTGCTCTATTAGATGTTGACACTCCTTTTTTGATTTAAAGTTGTGTCTCTGGCTGTGCATGCTCAGCCCTACATCAAATAGAGAGGGTGTGGGATTTGGAACCATGTGCAAATGCTCAGACGTGTATTGCAGAAGAGAAAGCAGCAGCCGCAGCACAGAGAAGGCCCTACTCTTGGAAAGGCAGCAGAAGAGGAAGAGCAAAGGCAACAGTGCTACGCTCTCATACTGTTTGAAGTTCTTTCTTATGACTATACTCCTGCTGCTCTTTCTGTTTGGGTCTCTTCTTCTTTCTTGGGGGTTCAATAGGAGATGAGATGGAGATTTATTCTTTCAGACTTGTTTCAGATTTTTGTAAAGAATAATTTCTTTTGAATGTTTTGACTGTACATTCAACTTATTTTCTGTGCAAATGATTGCATATCCATAAACTGGATAAAAATAAAGTCGTTTCCAACCCCTCCCAGTAGAAGAGGACACAGGAGAGAGCAGGAAGATGAGGTGAGAGGGTGGCATCGAACCAAATCCCTGTTAGTAAATCTGGAGCTGGCTGTGGTAAAGATCTCAGAAGCAAGTGAGCTGAAACCCACATCAGTGCTATACCTCTAGGAAGCATTATTGAGCTTGTGTTTATTAAACCTAAACATCCAAGCAGTAGACCATTTTTCAAGCTTTTAGATCACTCATCATTCAGTTTACTCCCTCAGGCGTATCCACTACGTTACAGATCATAGAGTCATCTGCAAACGTAAAAACATTTTCTATTAACTCCTTTGTAAGATTTCTCAGTACGTAGTCCGTTGATTACCCTTATTTCCTTGAAATGAACTCCATTTACTGCCACCTTTTGTTGAACTGAACTAGGTTGAATCCAGTTAACCACTTGGGGCCTTTTCCTTGATGATTTGGTTTATTTTTAATTCTTCTATATAGACGGTATCAAAAGCATTGCTGAAATCTGATCTAATTTTCTAATATCCCAATCAAAGAAGCTGATCAGATTTGTTCGACAAGATCTAGTGATGATAAAGCCATGAGGCATCAGATCCTGTGACTTTCGGCCCTCAAGATGTTTCACATTACTTTCTTGTAGCAGACTCTCCATTCATTTTCCCATCACTGAATTCAGACTAAGTGGTCTATAATTTGCATTCTCTACTTTACCACTCGTATAAAGAAGAGTCGCTGTCTACCATACTCCAATCCTATGGAACCTCTCCCATCAATAAAGATTGATTAAATGGCCCTCAATGAATGTACCAGATCTTCTCTGAGCTTCGGCTTGACTTTCTCTTGAGAACTAGGTAAGGATTTATACTTTTCTATCACAGACCCCTTCCTTAGGTAATGTGCTGTTTGGTCCAGAGAGCATCCCCAAAATCTTATAGGCTAGACAGATGAGTCTATAAATTGTCTATGCAAGGCTCCTTGGGCTTCTAGCTGGTTCTGTTCACCAACAGGAAATTTATTTAACAGATTTTATACATCACTATTGAGCAAAAGCAGTTTACATAGAACAGCAGACAAACTCAAGTGAGTCACGGGTTACATAGAACATAAGATTAATGTTAATTTGGAATTAACAAAGTGAAAGGGGATTAAACAAGTGTCCTTGAAGAGGGTGGTGCAATTCTTTTGGCATGGTGTTAGGTGATTACATCTGCTCCTTAGTATTCCATGATGAGGTGTGACTTTAGCAACTTTCTCAGGTCCTTTGTTGTGTGAGCTGCTCTTATGTGTTCTGGGAGGGAGTTCCAGATTGTGGGTGCAAATACGGTGAAGACTCTGTTGTTGGTTGCATTTTGCTTCTAGTGGTGGTATGGATGACAGATTTTCATTTATCGATCGTCTCAGTTTTGTAATAGGGGCCCTTCTGATTAGGAAGTCAAGGCAGGGGGCTGATCGATTGTAGATTGGAGTCATCACTTTATGTTTATCATCTCCTGATCCTGTTACTTTAAAATACTCTTTCTGCACCCTAATGTCCATGTATTTGAATGCTCTGTCCTCACAGAATAGATGAGTCTAAGACATTGATAACTAAATTGCAGTAGATGAAAGAACCAGGACCCAAATAAGGGTTTTCTAGCTAATGCTGGCAAGTCCAAATCTGCAGATCATGGCATTGTGTCCCTTTTTGATTCGATAGGATGGTTCAGGACAGGCTTGAAAGAGCCGAAGCAATAACCTGTTACCACTCCAATTTCTTCTGAACATCTTCTTCTGAGTCTTGTCATATCAGGTTTTATAGAGGCTCAAGGTAGCAACCTATATATCTCAAACTTCTTTCTTCTTTGTGCCTGTGGTAATGTGGCATGCGGTGGGAAGGGGTTTTCTGCTAAAACACCAAACAGACAGCAGTTCAGGGAAAACAAAACATGTTTTTATTCAGACCCAGTTTGTTAAGCCATCACAAAGTGAGTCTCCTGGCCCTTCCTCCAGCCCAGTTAAAGTTCCTTCCTTGCCCAGTTAAAGTTCCTACCTTTGTACAGCTGGCTCCATGGGCCTCTCTCCCTCTTGCAGCCTGCTGGTTTTTTAACATCTTCCTGTGAGCCATGCCCTCCTAGCTCTAAATCTGGGCTGCAGGCCGTCTTAAAGGGTCTGCTGATATTTCTCTGGAGAGGGCAACACCCTATAGACCACATCACAGTGCCCAAAATGATACTAGAAACTTGGGTAGTGGGCTGTTCCCTCTCCTAGTATACCAAGCAGACTATTTCTTCTTTATTGAAGACTTTATTATTTCTTAGAAGTATCCCATTTCCTCTTCAGTCCTAATTTGATATTCTACCAATCAATGAAACTCTAATGAGTCTATTCTGACCCTAGGGGACATGGGGGAATTGCACAAGTGGCCCTTACTCCTACCTCACTTTCCCACTAATTTCCATGTTCAGCTATTCTTTCGGCAGTAGTTGCTGAAGATGGGGAAAATCTCTTCCATTGCTGCAGCCACCAGCACAAATCCATATAGCATTTTTAAGCCATTGATGTCTGGCTCATTTTCTGTTTTCTGCACCGCTTTTGACCTCCCACAACCTGACTCCTAGTCCCTCCTCCTGCTCTGCTCTGTCCTTTCTGCTGTTCGTATGGATGTATAACTTTGCTGTCTTGTAATGACGTTCCTTTCTCTTTTCTGATTTTCTTTGTAATTTTTTGACTGTACACTGCCCTGCTGTTTTGAAGGTGTGGTATATCAAGCAACAATAAACATAAACACAGTGCACACATTTGGGTCTGTCAACATTGTGTGAGAACCCTAAACGTCAAACGCTCACATTGATCCTGGGAAACATGTTGAAACCTGATGAAAAATTAATTAACCCCATGAATGAATCTGACAGACCAGCTGCCGGAACAAAATAATGCCATCTTGCACTACAACCATCTCTCTACTACAGGGTGTAGCAGCACCGCAAGGGCAGTAAGCACGGCTATTTAATGGGGCCATATCCATTTGTTCTTAAGTGTGAAATCTCATGCTGTTTCTTACAATTAACAGCAGCCTTTATAAAAGAGACCGGAAGAACAGATTGCATTCCTTCCCACTGGACCTGAAATGTGAGGAAGGTATGAGAGAAAGATACACACAAAGCTAAAGGGTCTGAGAAAGAGAAAATTCCCACAATCTCATGTCTCTTTACCAGCTGCATTTTTACTCTTTTCTCCTTCTATATTTCACTGCCATCTACTCTTCTGTCCTTCAGATTCTTACGCAACATATTCAAATTACCATTACCCGTCTTCTCACTCTGGAGAATTAACGGTTCATACCTGCTAGTTCTCTCTTCTATAAATATTTGCTTTTAAACGTCCTTCTGTATGTGGCTGGTGCCAGGCTGCAATGGATTATAAAAGCATTCCTTGGAGTAGGCAGCTATTATCCTGGGACTGGCAGTCTGGAGGTGTGAAAGGCAGAGATGTCACGCGCTGCCGGTGTGACATGAGGGGTTATGGCAGTATTGGAGAAACAATGACTGTGTTAGCTTGCTAGGTGAATAATACAGCAAACACGAAGACGAGCAAGGGCTCTCGCAGAAATACACAGGAACACATGAAGCGAGAGACGTATGTTGGTCAAGGGTGCCTTTATTAATAAACCCCAACGCGTTTCGGCAATGCCTTCTTCAGGGGCAATGCAGCTCATAAAATAAAAACAATGCATAATATATTAAGAACCAAACATAACATAAAAACATAAATATTTAAAAATTATATTAAAAAATATATAAATTATCAAATCATCATGGTAAAATCATATTAGAACCATATATAAACAATGAAATCATATGTGAAACAGAAATTAAAAATACAATGATGACTAAGAATGTAGGGCAGAGAAAAAGATTTTTACAAAAAACAAGGTAGAAAAAAGGAGGAACTAACAAATTTTGACAAGAATAAAAATGTATATAACAAAATATATACTTACTGAATGCACCCTGTAAATAGACTTGTAGAAGAATATAAACTGTTTGGACTCTCTATATGAAGAATTTTATAAATAATTAATTGATAAGTAACATAAACAAACAAGAAAATTACACCTAGAGTGCAAACAGGTAGAAGCCATGACAAAGGAGGTGCTCAATACTGTGAAAATACTGAAAACGGAGACCTGGTACTGTATATTTTAAAACGGAGAAATGAACCGTGAGGTAGAGATAAACATCAGACCTAAAATAAAGCAAGGTAACATGCTGTATCTCTTGAACAGTCTTAAAAAATAAATAAACACGGGTGAGCCCGCAAAGCAAACCACTACATGTGGCATCAAAAAACAGTAGCAACATAAAACGTTTAAACATAGTGAACTAAACATAAACAAAGGAGGACAATATACCTAGAATACTGACAGGCAGGAACTAACATAATAAACCATGACAAAGGAGCTGCTCATTATTGTAGAAATGTGGAAACGGAACACTAGTACTGTGTGTTTTGAAAAAATGGAGAAATAAACCGTAAAGTAGGGATAGACAAGGTAACATGCTGTATCGCTTAAACAATCTTAGAAAGCAAACACGGATGAACCCGTAAAGCAAACCAGTACATTTAGCGCCAAAAAACATCTGTCATATAACCATAGTGAACTAAATGCCATATTAGGAAAACCACATAAAACATTGCCTAGTAAACCGGGCCCGCTATAATGATTAGAACAGTCATATAGCAAGCTTAAAAAACAGAGTCGGTATAACGTACCACGTTTAGTGCTACTACTAGTGTAACCAAGAATAACATCGTCTTGTGTTTATAAAAGTTAAAAACCAATCAAAGCACTGCATAACCAACCTCAAGAAAAACTTTCCATCCTCGCAGGGTAAACTCCGGGGAGATTCAGGAAACTCAAGATTCTCAAATGGAGCAGTTTTGTTGGGGGAGAAAGTCATGTGATTATAAACAAAATCGCGTGCCAAAGAAAGGTGAAAAAGGGGAGGGGCCATCAAATGTCAGTCAAAGCTGTAAACCGATCCTTCAGTTTATGCGCTCCAAAACTGTGGAACACCCTCCCACCACACATTAGGGCCATCGCTGATCTCTCCCAGTTTAAAAAGGCCTTGAAGCATCACCTTTTCATCAAATATTTCCCAGAGAACACAATAACACAAGCTCACTCATATAGCACCAATTCCGTTCTTAACACGCAACCTCTTCTAACCCAGTAACACTTCATACCCCTTTCTCATAATAATAAGGTTCTTTTCATACATTATTCCGTTCATATGTAAATAGTCAATGACTATTATTCATTGTAAATAATTACCCCGGTTACCCAAGTTTTTGTTCCTGTTCTATGTAAAAACCAGTTAATATGTATCTTATCTGATTTTTTATTGTTCCATGTAAACCGCGCTGATTATAAATAGTGCGGTATATAAAAGATGTTAAATAAATAAAATAAATAAAGCACGAATTAGGTAAAAATTGTAAATGTAGAAAATCTAGCAAAGAATAGCGAGTAGACCAAATGAAAAAGATAAATAACACAGGTACACTACCAAAACACTGCCTCCAGTTTTGCAACTGATTCCTATAGATTTTGGGGTGCTGAATCCAGGAAAAATAGCCAAAATGTTCCATCACGTCACGTTTTCTTGCAAAATTAGATTTCTTACCCATATAAGGAATGTTCACATAATTTCTTTTTAGCCGACTGCAGTTTATTTTCTTGGCCCAAAATAGAGGTTGTAATGGTTAACTAACTAGAAACACTCCCTCATGATATTTTAGAGTGTTTTGTATTCATTTTATACATTAACAGGACAATTGGGAGGCGGGGGGCTAAATCCAGTACTCGCGCTGGCGCATGTTCTTTCCTGTTCGCCTCGCCTCGTTCGCGGCTCGCTCAAACACGGTGGTTGCGACATGAACGTTCCTGTCAAATTTCAGTTTCTTGCAAGTTCATTATTACCTTTTGTTTGCTCAATCGTAATCCAGCTTTATTCCGAAGTGGTTCACTACAGCTGTAGTTTGCAGTGCTGTGTATTTGTGATGGCTCACAGAGCCAGAGGTTGCGTCAACTCTCCGGACAGTTTTTGTTTTATTTGTGGGGAATATACCGTGAAAAAGCGGCAGAGGAACATTTCTGCATTTATTAAAAAAGTATATTTTGCCTATTTCGGTTTGAAGTTAGGCGATCAAGACAAACCGTGGGCTCCTCACAAAGTATGCAAGACATGTGAGAAAGATCTACGCTTATGGATGAAAGGTAAAAAACAAGCATTTCGTTTCGGAATACCTATGATGTGGCGCGTGAACAAAGAGACCACAGCAGTGACTGCTATTTTTGCTCTTGCATTGTGAAGGGATACAACTTAAAAAATAAGAATGTAATAAGTTACCCCAACCTTCCCTCAGCAATTAGGCCTATGCCTCATAGCAACGAAGTACCTGTGCCTGAACCACCAAAATCTTTGGATCATATTTGTGTGGATGGTTCTGATCATGATGAGACTCATCAGATGGCTTTTCCCGATGACTCCAGTACTTCCGAGTTTGCAACTGAACCAGATCCGAAACCTGAACTTTTCTCTCAAGCTTAATTGAATGATTTAGTCCGGGATTTAGGACTCCCAAAAGATGCTGCCCAACTGCTAGGTTCTCGGCTTAAACAGAAAAATCTATTGTCACCAGGAACAACTTTTTATTGGTACCGCGCAACTGCGAGACACAATTTTTGAAGTATTTCAGCAAAGAGGAAGATTTGGTATTTTGCAACGATATATACGGAGTGATGGAAAAGTTTAAACTCAAGTATGATCCTGCTGAATGGCGGCTGTTCATTGATTCGTCAAAAGACAGCATAAAAGGTGTTCTTCTTCATAATGGCAACACATTTGCTTCAGTTCCTATTGCTCACTCTGTTATTCTCCAAGAAAAATACGAGAATTTGGCCCTGATTCTTCAGAAGATTCGTTATGATGAGCATAAGTGGATGATTTGTGGAAACTTTAAAATTCTATCCATGCTATTAGGGCAGCAATCCGGTTTCACCAAATATCCCTGCTTCCTTTGCTTTGGGATAGCCGGGCCCGCGACCTACACTGGGGGAAAAAAGACTGGCCAATTCGGGAGTATTTGAGACCCGGTGAGAAAAATGTTCTTCATGAGAGCTTGGTACCTCGTGATAAAATTCTATTACCACCTCTCCACATTAAGTTGGGTCTCATTAAGCAATTCATCAAGTCCCTTCCAAAAGATGGTGAGTGCTTTCGGTACCTTTGCTCAAAGTTCCCCCGACTTTCTGAAGCAAAGCTAAAGGAAGGAGTGTTTGTTGGCCCTGATATAAGGAAACTCATTTCAGATGGAGCATTTGCTGAAACGATGTCTGAGAAGGAAAAAGAAGCCTGGGATTCCTTCAAGGATGTTGTTCTCAAATTCTTGGGGAACAGGCGGGATGAGAACTATAAGGATATTGTTGCCAGGATGCTCAATGCCTTCAAAGAACAAGGCTGTAACATGAGCCTGAAAGTCCATTTCTTGCACTCCCATGTGAACTACTTTCCCGAAAACTTGGGGGCGTACAGTGAAGAACAAGGTGAAAGGTTTCACCAGGACATCAAGGACGCAGAGAGAAGGTACCAAGGAAGATGGAACACCACTATGATGGCTGATTTCTGCTGGTTGCTGCTGCAGGAAACCCCAGATGAAAAATACGCCAAGCAGCGCACCAAGAGAAGCATTCGGGGGAAGAAGAAACGGGCCCACCAGGAGATTGATTGACCCAAGAATGACTTTAAAATCTAAACTGTGTTGACAAATATCGTGTTTTTACTAAACTTTGAAATAAAAATTTGCTAGTTATTACCACAGTGTCGGATCTCATTTATTAGAATTTTATTTTCACACCATCGGGTGTTTGTCTTCATGTATTGCAATGGTGCGGTTTGCGTTTTCTATTCTTACATACATACCTGTACAACATTTTTTGCACATTTCTTGGCTTTGCTTTGTGTCTAACCTCGCTCTTATATGCTCAATGTTTATGCACATGTATGTGGCTGTTTTAAGTGCAGACAATTTTGCTACCATCACAGTGTGTTTTGTTGACATTACTCTATTCTTATGTGCTGCCTTGTTACAATTTTCTTTATTCTTATTTGAATAACTACTAAACAATTAGTATAAAGAATTCATCCAAGAAACTTTTATCTCGATCGCACTCAATCTGAAACGTTCACCTCAAACTGCTAACCCAATGTAGCAAAAAATCTGTACGTGATGGAGCAAATTGGTTACCAGATTTGGATTCAGCGCACCAAAAAACGTAAAAATCAATCGAAACATTAGAGGCAGTTAAAAAAAATTTTTTTTTAGTGTACCTGTGTAATATACAACAGCACCAACCTCAGAAAAACCTTTCATCCTCGCAGAATAAACTCTGGGGAGATTCAAGAAACTCAAAATTCTCAAATGGAGCAATTTTGTTGGGAGAGAAAGTCATGTGATCATAAACACAATTGCGTGCCAAAGAAAGGTGCAAAGAGGGAAGGGGCCATCAAATGTCAGTCAAGGATCGAATGAAGTTGAAGAATCATGAATGTAGGGAATCTAGCAACGAATAGCAAGTGGACCAAATGAAAAGATGCACATAGATGCAAAATTGCACATATGTAGATGTAAAAAATTAATGGGAGATCTAAAAACCTTGTTAAAAACTCATATTATCCTCAGAAGAATGCCGAAACATGTTGGGGTTTATTAATAAAGGCACCTTGACCAACATACATCTCTTGCTTCGTGTGTTCCTAGGTCAATAATACAGCCTTGAAGTATTATTACCCTGAAGGCAGGAGCTATCAGGATTTCAGCATCTCCATTGAAAAATTATAACTTCTAGAGCAGTGATACATACATGCAAAAAAAGATCGAAAGATATCTGCAATATGGACATTTAAATGCATGTGGGAGAATTAGAAGGCCGCAGGGGCGCGTCCCCGGGGCCGCCACTAACCGGGGGGGCGGCAAGCTGCTTTAGCCCGCGGGATCCGGCGGCGCGCATAGCGAGGGGAGGCCGCGCCGTCTGGCGATCTCATTGGCTCCCGCGGGGTGTTTTCAAATGCGCGGGAGCCAATGGGTGCCGAGGATGGCGGGCCGCGGAGGGGGGGAGGTGCGGGGACTCGGTGCGGCTCCGGCCTTTCTGTTGGTGGGCTGGAGGCGACGGACGTCCCGCCCTCCCCCCCTTTACAAGGACGTGGGGGCGGGGGTATGGGTTGTTGCAGCTTGGGGGGGGGAGATTGGCGGGATCCCGGAGGTTTCCGGGGTCCGGAGCCGGAGGCAAGCAGGAGGGCGGGGGTAGGGTACCCCCGACCCGGTTAATCCCTCAGGTTTTTGCTAATGATATGGCGAAGCCGGAAGAGGGAGGGCGTGGATAAGCAATTGGGCTTGTGCCCGAGGGGGAAGCGGAAGCAGCGTCACCTTGCTCCTAACGTGGCGGGTGAGGGCTCGCTCTGCTTGGCGGGGGTGGGGGGGGGTGGGGAGATTTATGATGTTTTGTATTTGTATTAGATGGTTTGTTAAAAGGTTATTAAAGCTGCGACCAGTTTGAAACCCAAAATTGTTGTCATGTGATTGTTAACAGGTATTGGGTGGAAGGAAAATGGGGGTGGTAGGAGGGGCGGAGGGCAGCGTGTACGCCGTACCCGGTTATTATGCTGGCATGAATGAACTGAAGAGCCATTTTTTCACAGCCAAGTATGTTTTAAAAGTTTACATTTTTATTTATTTTTGTAACACAGACTGCATTAACCGAGGCAAGCGTACCCGGTGCTCCGGGCCCTGACACCAACACACCCAACCTCCACCCCCTCCACCCCCCCCCCCCCACTGCCCACCAAACCCCCTTTTCAAGAAAAACGCTACACCACTTTTATGGGAACAACTGGTCACAGCTTTATTAAATATAAACTATTAACAATATTCCAACCGCAAAAAAAACATAATCAGGCCCCATAGCGGGGTAATACCACACCAGCCATGCCTTAGCAAAGTGCCTACCACCGCTACGGCCTTACACTTGCCCCCAGCAAGTTCCCATCCCCTTTCCCGACTTCGCCATGCCCATAGCAAAAGCCGGCCAGGGTTTATCCGGGTCAGGGCATCCCAACCACCGTCCAAGTCTACCTTGAGGCACCGGACCCCAGAACCTCCGGGATCCCGCCACCGGCACATGCGACATGTCTGTCGATGCGCCACCCCCCCAAACCTAAAGCTGCGACCAGCGGCTATCCCGTAACACAACATACTCTAAAGCCTCCTGCCAGTCGTTAAGGAGCAGGTCCATGCCGACTGGAGACAAATGGACGCCATCACTCCTATAAAGACCAGCACAACCGACCTCCACCCATGGGTACATAATTTGATAACCCCCATTCCCACAAACCCACCGACCAATCTGACGGTTGATCTTAGTCAGCCCCCTCGACCAACGCCGCTGGCCCCAGCAGGCTGGCCGAGGGATAATATCTGACCACAACAAAATTGTCCCAGGGAGTATATGCAAAACCACCGCCAAGTCGTCCTGCGCCGCTCTGATCAGCTGACGGCAGGACCAAGAGGCCAGGTCATTGCCCCCTAAATGCAGAAGAAGCACTGCTGGATGCCGCGATGTCCTCATGTGGTGCCGAAGCAAAGGAAGCAGCTGCAGCCATCGGAGTCCTCTCTGCCCCAGCCATGAGATCGACACCACCGCAGGATCCATCTGCAAATTCAGGCCCCCAGGCCGAATGGCAGCACGCTGACTGGCCCAGTGGACAAAGGAATGACCAACCACCCAGGCAATACCAGGCTCGACACCCCCATCTGAAAAACAAATGAACAGTCAGTATACCCCCACCCCAACCGAGCCCACCCCTTATAACCGTATGTAACCCTTGAAAGCTCGAGACCGCCACCGGCCTATACCCCTAACTTCATCATCAGACATTCCGGCCCCCGCCGCACTAGTAGCCGCACCAATACGGAATGAGTGAGGGGCAAAGCACAAGGGGTCCTCCCCCAAGGCACCCAGCGCCAACCGCAGCACCGCCCCTACCTGGAACCGGGTCAACACCCGTTCGTTCGCATGCAGAAAAAGAACCCCGACCCGCTCTGGCCGAACCCGCAAATACCTCTGCACCGCCTGCACCGGGCACGAAACGAGACCACCGCTCAAGACAGCCCGTGACCTCTGGCATCCGCTATATAAGCACCAATGAGGGAATCAGGCGCCCTACCCGCCAGCCACCCCCTCTCACTCAGAAACTCTGCCACTTGGTCACTACCACGCTGGTAAGCCAACCACGTCCCAGGCGCTACCGAACTTCTCAGCAGGCTCAGCATCTCTCCAGGCCAATGCTCCACAAGGACTCGGGGACTATGGATCCTTCTGTGTCCACCTCCGGGGCCAGTGCACGAAAACGATCCCACTGAAAACGAGAAAGAGCATCAGCTATCTGATTCTTGCAACCCGGAAGGTGCCTGGCACGAACAGATACATTCCAATACAAACAGGCTAACACCACTTCGCGCATCAACCTAGTCACCCGTAAGCATTTGGGTGAGAAACGATTAACGACGCTAACCACAGCCTCATTATCACACCACCACACTACCCGTCGATCCTGTAACTGCTCCGGCCACAAATTCAGCACTACCAAAATCGGAAACAATTCCAGGAAGGTGATGTTGAGGTCAAACCCGAATCGTGCCAATGCTGGGGCCACTGCTGCGCACACCAAGCCCCACCGAAGTAAACCCCGAATCCAATGCCCCCTGCTGCATCCGTAAACAGCTCCAACTCCACGCTGGACACCTCCGCACCCAGCAAAACGGATGTCCCATTGAAATGTTCCAAAAATCGGCTCCAAACCCGAAGATCCGCCCTCATCGATACGGTAGCCCTTATCCGGTGGTGCGGCTTCTGCACCCTGGCCGTCGAAGCAGCTAGCCGCCTGGAAAAAACTCTGCCCATGGGGATCACCCGACAAGCAAAATTCAGAGACCCGAGCAAGGCTTGCATCTCGCGCAAGGTGATCTTACCGGAAGCGAGGACGTTAGCGACCAACGCGCGTAAACTAGCCACCTTCTCCGGTGGCAACCGTGCGATCATCTCTCCTGAGTCCAATTCCATACCCAGGAAGGTGAGCCTGGTCGTAGGCCCTTCCGTCTTCTCCACCACCAATGGCACCCCCAACTCCAGCGATAACTCCTGGAAACCGTCTAACAGTCTCTGACACTCATCAGAATGGGACGAACCTATGAACAGGAAATCATCCAGGTAATGGACCACATTCCGCAATCCAGTCTTCCGACACAATGCCCACTGCAAAAACGTACTAAACTTCTCAAAGTAAGAACAGGAAACCGAGCAGCCCATAGGCATACACTTATCAAAATAATACGACCCCAGAAATTGAAAACCCAACAACGGAAAAGAGTAAGGATGCACCGGCAGCAAACGGAATGCGGACTCAATATCAACCTTCGCCATCCACGCCATCCGCCCAGCCGTCCTCACCAGTTCAGACGCCCTGTCAAACGACGCATACCGCACTGTGCATAGCTCCCGCGGGATATGATCATTCACCGACGCACCTGCCGGACAGGACAGATTGTGAATGAGCCAAAACTTACCCGGCGCCTTCTTAGGCACAATCCCCAAAGGAGAAACCACCATGTCAGGGAACGGCGGATCGAGAAACGGACCCGCGATCCGGCCCAACCTCAACTCAGCCGCCAATTTGTCCTGCACCACCACTGCAAACCGTCGAACCGAAGGCGAATTCCTTGCCCGATTAGCCTTCACCATCCCCTGAACCGGGATAACAAAACCCAACTGAAAACCCGCCCCCAACAGCTCCCCATCCCGCTTCCGCGGGTAGTGCTGCAACCAAATCCGCAAGGATTCAACACGCACCGGAGTCGGGGCCAAACAGGCCCACTCATTGGGCCTTAGGTCCCGACCCAGCGGCCCCGTCGGGCCCACGTCTACTGCACTTAACAGTGGAGTGTCCCCCGCCGCACACTGAACAGAGGTGCCTTAATTTGCAGTCCGGAAATGGGCAGGTTGTCCTATTAAAACGCCAGCACATGTCGCTGCCCCCCCCGGGCCCGACTTTCGGTTGCACACCGCCCCCCGCCGACCGAAAGGAATGCCCCCCCCCAGAAGGACCCGCTGCACCCCCTCTCCCCCCAGTGGCCAAACCTGACCTAGCAGACATTTGAGTCAACCAAAGGTTGATGTCTTGCGTGCCCCATGACAAAAGTCTATTCTCCTCCATCTTATCCCGAAACTTTTCGTCATAGTTTAACCACGCCCAACCCTCGTGCATCTGCGAGGCTTCCAAGATAGAATCAGCATACGCCAGCAACATACCATAATGCTCCGGCGAATAATGCCCCCACACGCTGGCCAGGTGCAAAAATGCCCTTGTCCAATTCACCACGTTGCGCGCCACCCTCCGAATCCGGCCCGCCTTCTCATCCTCCTTTCGTTTTTTCCGGCTCTCCCCGGACCTCTTCCTGCCCTCCAACAACCGAAAAATATCTATGTACCGCCGCTTCCGAATTTTCCTTCGCATCTTCCTCGGAACCCCTTCCCACAACTCTGGGAACGCCACTACCGACGGGGCCCCGCCTCCTGACTTAGACCCCACCGCCCCACCACCATCGACCCCCCGCCCTAAGGAAGACAAAGAAGAATCATCCGAAGAGGAAGAGGAATCGGAACTACGACACCGACGACAAGATCGACGCCTCTTCTTCCACGCCCCGTGCCCCGCACTGCCTAGAGCCAACGGGTGCGACAAGTCCCCACCCTGGTCCCCGGACAACTCACCAGTGGCCAGTCCAGCCGCCGCAGACGGCGAAGTAGAATCTTGCTCTCTTTGGCGACCTCTCCCACCACGCCTGGCTGAAGCGTCCTGAACTCCATCCGCCTCCACCTCCGCGGAACTTCGCAGCGCCACAGTACCACCATCCGCTGTCGGAAACCGATCCGGGGTCCCATCACCGAGTCCCCACTGAGGCAGCGCCATCCCCTGCACCTGCGGAGACAGAAACGAAAAAACAGGGGGGGAACCTGCCGAAGGCCACATGGGGGACCAGGGAGCTCGCCAATCAGCTGACAAAGTGCCCTGCCCCCCGCTCGCCAGTGGTCCCAAGGTGAAGGCCCCCTCACTGGCATATAACCCCCTGGAACAGCTGGCCACATTGCCACAGGTGGCGCACCCGTCAAGCCAGGAACCCTGCCCACCTGCAAAGCGCCGCCCCGCCCCTGCACAGTCCCACCAACTGCATCCACCCCCCCAGTACTGCCATCACCCCCATCTACTATATCCCCACCGGCACCCGCGCCCAGAGCCTCCACTCCCCCAGGCATAGCAGCGCTGGCCTGCCGTACCCCCCGAGGCCTGCTCCCCCTTTTTCCCCCCGTTTTCCCCTTTTTAGCCCCCCCAGCAGGTGCACTCCGCCCCCCCGGGGACTCCCACGCCCCTGCGCCAACCCCCGACCCCTCGAGACTCCCCTCCTTACTGGCACACCCCCATGCAATCGCCTACCTCCCGCCGAACCCCACCCTCAGCACCCCCTGCCTCCCCCGCGCCCCCCCAGCCCTGGAAGGGACAGGTCGGTGCCCCACAGCCCTGCCCAGCCCTGCTGCCCTGCCCCCTCGACTCCCACGTGGAGACATAAGGCCTGAATCAGAGGGCCCCACCAGCAGGTTAAACAATTACTCAAGCCTCCCTTGCCTTCAATATCGTCTTAGGTGTTTGTTTCCTTTTTTTTTTTTTTTTTTTTGCTGCAGAAGATACTGCCAAGTAGGGCCAAACCACCCTTCGAGGCAGACACCCCTTCCCCCGACAGGCTCTAGGCCTGCACCCCACCCCTGCACCCGAACCACAACCCGCTCCAAAGAAAAGGACCCTACCGCGGGCCCGTGCACCCAGACTCCACCTGCCTGCAAGCACGCCGACCACAGCCGGACCACGACCACCGGCAATCCCCAGCAGTCCGATGCCACTGCAGGCCCGCGAGCAGACGAATCGAAGGAGGGCAGAAGGTAAGCCTCCTTGGAGTGGTCTAGTGGTTAGGACAAGGTACTTCAGGCCGGAGGGCCGGGGGTTCAAGTCCCAACTGGGGACAGCAATCTCAGGCCGGAGGGACTGGGATTTCTAGTCCTATAGGCACTCCTTGTGGTCTTGGGCAAGCCACTTAACCCTCCACTGCCCATGTTCCCTATAAGTATTAGCGTATGTGTCTCATATCCCCTCGTGTTAAATGTATCCCCCAATTGGCCGCTTTGACCCGGTGAAAAGCGGGATATAAATACAGCAAAATAAATAAATAAGCCGGCACCCCGCAGGTCTCCAGTAGTGATTGCGCACGTGGAGACCTGCGCCTCTGCCTCCCCCTCAAGCTGCGCTCCCATGGCCGCTTCCCATTGGCTCCCAGGCGATCGCATTCGCCGGGAGCCAAAGGGTTTAAACCGTGCCCCAATTCCCACGCGCCTCTGGACGCGGCCACGCGCAGGGTCCCCGCACCAGGCCGCGCGCCCGGTTAAGGATGGCCGCCGGGACCCTGCCCGCGGCCTCATTAATAATGACCATATGTGGAATATATGAAAGAATACATGAGAAATAGGTGACATATGAAGGACTTTATCGGGGATGTATCTATTTTTCTGCAAATGACTGATGATTATGTCTTAAATGACCGCTTCTTGGCATAGCTAGGTCATGAACTGACAAGAGGGGAAGCCATTTTGGACCTAGTCCTTAGTGGAACAAAGATCTGGTGCAACAGATAATGGTGTTAGGGCCACTTGGCAATAGTGATCATAGAATGATCGCATTTGATTTAATAAATGGAGAAAGAACGGCACGGAAATGCACAGTACTACCTTTTAACTTTCAAAAGGGAGACTATGATAAAATGAGGAAAACAGTTAAGAAAAAACTAAAAGAAGCTGCTGCAAAGGTTAAAGATTTACATCAAGCATGAGTGTTGTTTAAAAGTACTTCAGACCTCAATAACCAGAGATACAAACAACAGACCCAGACGAACCCAGGGTAGCAATAGACAACGCCACCCAGCTGGATACCACAAAACGAAGCAAGCAACACCCAGAAGAGCAATATCACACTCGGCACCGGACTTATGGAACTCTCTCCCTGAGGAACTAAGAACACAAAAAGACCTCAAGGACTTCCGCAAATCACTCAAAACACACCTGTTCATGGAATCATTTGAACAAATGCCATAATCCCCTCTACCCACAGCTTTGCCACCTGGCCACAGAATCCAAAGACCCAGTTCTGGGACCCCCCCCAGGAATATATGTATGTCTCGGAACCCCCCAATATTAATTGTAAATCCTGTCATGTCCCTGACTGCCTTTATTGAAGGATAAGGCGGTATACAAAACTGGCTAAATAAATAAATCTTGGAAGCCCAGACCAGCTGTATTCCACACTTTAAGAAAAGTGGAAGGACATCCACAAAATTGCCAGCATGGTTTAAAAGTGAGGTAGCCAAAAAAGCATCTTTCAGGAAATGGAAAAGGAGCCAAATGACGAAAACTAGAAACAATATAAGCACTGGCAAGTTAGATGCAAGGTTTTGATAAGGCAGGCAAAGAGAATATTTGAAAAAAAGCTTGCTGTGGAAGCAAAAACGCATAATAAAAACTTTTTAAAGTAGGTCTGCAAAAGTCTTGTGAAAGAGTCAGTTGGACCATTAGATGATAGAGGGGTAAAGGGGGCACTAAGAGGGGACAAGGCCATAGCAGAGAGACTGAATTAATTCTTTGCTTTGGTCTTTACTGAAGAAGATGTACAAAAGTTGCCCATGACTGAAATGGTATTTAAGGTTGATACATCAGAAGAATTGAAAGAAATATCAATAAACCAGAAAGATATATTACAATTATTTGATAAACAAATGAGTAGCAAATCACCTGGACCGGGTGGTATATATCCGAGGGTGTTGAAAGAACTAAAATATGAGATTTCAGACCTACTATTTTTAATCTATAAACTACCATTAAAATCATCCGTAATATCTGAAGAATGACAAATGGCCAATGCAATACCAATTTTTAAAAAGGGTTCCAGGGCTGATCTGGGAAACTACAGACCAGTGAGCCTGATGTCAGTACCAGGCAAAATGGTAGAAGCCATTACAAAGAACAAAATTACTGAATATGTAAATAGTCATGGTTTAATGTGAGAAAGCCAACATGACATTTGCTAAGGAAGTCTTGTCTTACTGATCTGAAAAAATATAATCTGTTATGTATGAATAAACAGGTAAACAAAGGTGAGCCAGTCAATATAGTATATCTGGATTTTCAGAAAGTCTTTGACAAGGTCTCTCATGAGAGACTCTTAGGGGCTTGTTTACAAAGCCGCGGTAGTGGTTCGCGATCGCGATCGCAACCGCGGCCCCATTGAAATCAATGGGGCCGCGGCTCCGATTACGATCGCAAACCGCTACCGCGGCTTTGTAAACAAGCCCCTTAGCCAAATTAAAAAAGTCAGGAGATAGGAGACACTGTATTATTGTAGATCAGGAACTGGTTAAAATATTGAAAACAGAGGATAGAGCTAAATGGCCAGTTTTCTCAATGGAGAAAGGTTAATAGAGTACCCCAGGGATCTGTGCTGAGTCTGCTGCTTTTTAATATATTCATAAATGACCTGGAAATGGGAATAACTAATGAGGTAATCAAATTTGCAGGTGACTCAAAATTATTCAAAGTTGTTAAAACCCAAGAGGATTGTGGAAAATTGTAAGATGACTTTGATAAATTGGAAACAGGATGTTCAAATGGCAGATGAAATTTAATGTGGACAAGTGCAAAATATATACCTAGGAAAGAACAACCCAAACTGTGGTTACACGATGCAAGGTTCCGCATTAGGAACTACCACCCAGGAAAAAGATTTAGGCGTCATTGTGGATAACATGTTGAAACCCTCGGCCCAGTGTGCAGCGGTGGCCAAGAGAGCAAATAGAATGCTAGGTATCATAAGGAAAGGAATGGAAAATAAAACAAAGGATATTATAATGCCTCTATATCATTCCATGGTGCGACCGCGCCTTGAATATTCTGTGCAATTCTGGTCGCTGTATCTTAAAAGGAATATAGCAGAATTAGAAAAGGTACAGCGAAGAGCTACCAAAATGGCAAAGGGGATGGAAGGATACTCCTATGAGGAAAGGCTTAAAATGTTAGGAGTCTTCAACTTGGAAAAGAGACGGCTAAGGGGATATATGATAGAGGTCTATAAATTAATGAATGGAGTGGAATGGGTAAACATAGATCGATTGCTTACACTATCAAAAAATAGAAAATCTAGAGGGCATGCAATGAAGCTACAATGTAACCCATTTCAGACTAAAAAGAGAAAATATTTTTTCGCTCCAGGATTTAGTAAAAGCTGTTAGTGTAGCTGGGTTTAAAAAAGGATTGGACAAGTTCCTGGAGGAAACGTCCATAAACCATTATAACCATTAAGAGGACCCGTGAAATCCATTGCTTGCTCTCGGACAAGCACTGTGGAACCTGTGTACCTTTTTGTGAACCTGCTATGTGTGTGTGACCTGGATTGCCCACTGTTTGAAACAGGATACTGGGCTTGAAGGACCTTGGTCTGAACCAGTATGGCATTTCTTTTGTGCTTAGGGTGAAGGTACATTGATCGACTTTGAATGACCTAAGTGTTCTTCCCCATATGAAGGTCCATATTAAATTTAAAGTAATAGATAAGATACTAAAAAATTTTTAAATTGAGAATTTGTTTTTTTATTTTTTTCATGGAGGTACAGTTGCGCTAATTAAAATTAAAAAAGGAGTGATTGTGGTGAGGTAATTGTTCAGGATTTAATTTTTTAAGACACTTATCTCATGATTATGATCTATAAAGATTTCCTTTATAAAATTGAGACCTTATTGGACTTCTTGCTTAGCTGACCTCTTATAAAATTCCCCTTAAATTTGAACATAGATTGTGAGTCCTTTGCGGACGAGGGAACGTATCCAATACCTGCTTGTAGTGATTGTAAACCGCTCTGATGCCCTTCAGCCTGGGCGGTATAGCAAGAAATTGCATAAACATAACGATAAACATCATTATTATGCCTTTGGCGCATGCCACTTTGGATCTGCTGGGAGCAGGAATCTGAGCTCTGCCCACATGGCACATTGACCTGCCTTGCCTGGACTTTAAATCTGAATATCTGCAGTAGCGCAGCCATACTTAACTCCACCTATTCAGGTGATATTAGGTGAACCCATGCTAATTGCTTGGGACACAGCGCACGGTGTGAGACTAGTGCTAACCATGCTGAGCTCTCTATGCCCACTCTCCCCCTCTAACCTGCCTACTTGTGACCCTAATGTGGGTTGCACAGTTAGCACTGGAATCATCGCATGCTCTTATGACCTCACACTAGCTGCCAATGCCAGAGCACCTTCAGTACATACCAAAACACCTACTGCCAGCTAGTGTCTTTAGTAAAGAACTCCATAGAAGCCTAGTGGTTTGAGCAGCAGCCTAACACCCAAGAGATTCAGGTTCAACTCCTACTGGTACTCCTTGTGACCTTGGGCAAGTCACTTTATTCTCCATTGCCTCAGAAGCAAAGGTCTGACAGTCTCCTTCCGGTCATACCTTGCTAAGAGAACCCAGAGGCTGCTGAATCAGCATTAACTTGATAGCACTTAAAAAGATTAAAAGCTATACTTTGGGTATTTCCTTTGTTAGGAGGACTATGATGGGTTTTTGGTGGGTCCCTGGTTGTGAGGAGCTTCTTTCTGCTATTCTGATAGTTGGAAGGGACTGTAATTGAAAATTCAGGGGTGGGGTTGGTCGACATTTACTATAGGTCTGATTTTTGCTTGAAGCACCAGTTGAAGTTACTTTGAAAATTCCTGTTATCATGCAGTTATCTGTTGTTTTCAAAGGGGGTCCTTATGGTTTTGAGATCCTCAACTTAAGCCTATTTTGATGTAACTTTAAAGGATGAAGGGACTGAAGGGCAAACACCCTTATTTGACAGTCTGACCCTTAGTGGTAGAGTGCTGCTAGGGGTTGACTGGTGCCATTTGGAACCAAGGCACCTGAAAGGGCAAGGCCAACTGAGTGTCACTCCTGCCCAGTCACTAGACATTGTGGAAATCTCTGGTAGGTGCTGGGGAGGATTAGGGAATGGGACCTTTATGGGGTGCTGGGCTATCAGGGATGGGGAATAGGGTTTATTTTTCTTTTATAGCAATGGCCCTTTTAAGAGTCTCCCCTGGGGCATCAGACTGATGATAAACATTTCAGTGCTCCTGGGAAGGGAAGAGTGTTAGCTCAAAGCTGTAATTATCTTTCAGTGAATAACGTAACTTGATGCTAAATACAAGTTGTGCTATTCAATTTATATAATAATTAGATGCTTTGCATCTTGTTATTATTTAGTTCATTGTACATTTAATTGCATTCATTAAAGGCAAATAACATTCGATTTTGTCCTTTAGCATGTGTTATTTGGCACAAGTCATAACTGCCACATTATGTTGGGGTAAGAAAGATGTTGAAGAATTTGCTAAGCTCATAAAATTGGTTGAAAGCAATTTTATTAATGTTTCAGTGATTATTTAATGCCTTGGGCAAGTCACTTAACCCTCCATTGCCTCAGAAAAATCCAAGTTATCAATGTCCCTGTTTAATGTACATTACCAAGTTTAAGTTTCAATGTAAACCGCTTGGATTGAAATGATAAAGCAGTATATAAAACCTGTTAAATATATAAAACAAATAAATAAAATAGAAACATGGATCTTTCTGGGGCTTGGTGTAAGGTGGTCCACTGGTGTGAGGTAAGGATATCGACTTGTAAGATATCTTATTGGTATTGTTCTGATCTTAAAATATACAAAGGGAATGTAAAGCCCCACTTTTCATTGGACATCGGAGGAGGAATTGAGATGTCCAGGTCAGGATATGCTCAATTCCCCCTGTATTTTACAAAAGGCGCCACCAAATGCAGGATTTGCAGACGTGTATGCATATTTTCTGGCATGAGCAGAGATTTTAAAAAGAATACAGAAGAAAAAGAGGGTTCTGAACTCCTAAATTAGCGTTGCTGAAGCCAAGAACATTACAGGTTCCTGGCTGCAGCAATGAGATAGAGGACCTCAAGTCAGCCCTATCTGTGAAAGGGGCTGGTGGGGGGATCACATTACCTCCAAGCCCTGCCCGACAGCAATCACGACCTCTTCCCACCTTCTCTCGGATTCCCTCAACATCAATAACAACCCCTCTCCTTACTCCATGGCCCCCCGATTCTTACACAAAGGGCACTCTGTTCAAAATGGTACGTCTGGCCTCCTAGTGGCAGTCTGGTGGTACTACCACTATGGAGTCAGGCTGCCAAATAAGGAGCTCACCTAGTTTATCAACTGTTATTGTCATTTTCAGGTATTTCTGACCACTTTGAACATTACAGTTTTGTCAATTATTTTGAAAAAGGCTACCCTGAAGCCTGCAAATCTAATAATTATAGACACAAAGCAAATCTATTTTTGTCTAAGCTGATCGTCGTTGCTGGTGCGAAACAGCTTACAGAGCAACTTGATAAGTAATATGGCAGCCCTGATCCATTTCAGTCTTCTTGTGTTGGTTTTTAGGCATGTTTTGCAATTCCATATAAGGGTGGCTGATAACTGATCGTCCAGTCAGTAAAGAAAATAATCCTTGAGCCCTTGACGCAAGAGAGTATGCTGAAACATGTCGGGCTCCTGAATTGACTGGACTATTGTAAAATATACAGTGTTGCAGAAAAAAACACTGTTTTTAAATGTTCTTACTGATATTAAAGGGCTAGTTATCTCCTACTAGTTGGTTTATGCTCTGTTTGATTTAAAAAAGGTTTGGACAAGTTCCTGGAGAAAAAGTCAGTAGACTGTTATTAAAGTAGACCTGCTTTTCCCTGGGGATAAGTAGCATGGTATCTACGCTACATTTTAGGATCCTGTCAGGTACTTGTGACCTGGATTTGCCACAGTTGGAAACAGAATATTGGGCTTGATGGATATTTGGAATGATTCAGGATGGCAAACTTATATTATTTTTTGGCTCCCACCACATACTGGGCAGAGCATTATAACGTGCTGTCCATGATGTCCCCTAGTTCCTTTTCTTCGGTCGTTATTCCTAATGTGAAATCTAGCATCAGTGGCTATACTTTTTGTTATTCTTCCCTATGTTTTACATAAAAACAAGGGTTTTATATAAGACTGAGCTGCCGTAGAAGCTATATAAGGGAACACACCGAAAGGATTGCGTGTCCTTCTATGTGCACGTGGTCTCGCAGGGGCAGAATTGCAGTGTACATGCATGTTATAAGATATGTGGGAGCATGCATAGATGTAAATGTGAGCATGAGAATTTGCGTGTTCTTGTAGCTTTTTCTGAATGCATCCTCTTATAAAATTACCCATGACATGGTCAGAAGGTGGTCAAAGGAAAAATACCTCATGCTGTTAATAACGGTAATTACAGAGTACAGAATGATTCTTAATATGGACAGTTATCGGGTTTTGGTGCTGCTCCTCTATCCCGTGTTGTAGCATACAGAATAAGTGCATGGACTCTATTAACCAGCGCCCTGCAAGGAAGACACATTGCTTTCTCTTCAGTCCAGGCAAGAGCTGGAAGGGAGCGATGACAGTGAAGCAGACTGAATAGAGTAGAGAAGAACTAGTCTGTTCCCTAATCCAGTCCGTCCCTTCCTGTCATTTCAGGGGCCAATGCAGAGAGAAAAGATGGTGCCAGCTCTAGGTATTTCAGAAAAAATGTTCCTGATAATAATTTGGGTCAGATGGCAAGCTTTGTTAAAACTCATTGGGGCATGTTTACTAAAGTGCACTACCCAGTAGTGTGGAGTTTAGGCACATCAGTAAAAACTAGTGTGGGTCCTAGCCGGAAAAAATCCCATGTTATCTGGGTTGCACGTGGTAGGGCGGGGACCGGGACGGAACAAAGACATAGCCGGCACATCATGGCTATCGCAGTCATTTGGAGCCTCTGCTAATCGGGCTTGCCTCTCTTAGCATGGCTGCACCTACCGCCACCTCAATAGGAGGCATTTAGTGCACACATGTGCCAGCGAACACATCTCAGCACCTTGGACCCGTGTTAGCTACAAAGGGACAGATGCACATGCCCCCTTGAGTTAGCGTGGGCCTCCCTGTGCTGGTAACGCAGCCCACATGCATTACAAGCACGGCATTTTAAAATACATGCCCCAAACTGAACAGACTGCTCAGGCTATTTTGCCTCCTCTATAGTGTTGGAATAGGTGTTTTTTTGTGCAATGCAGGGTTTCTTATTCATGTGAACATTTATTTTTCAGTCTGTTTGATCCTGCAGTCTTGTTAAATATTTGTTAGGTAATACTGGGATAGATAAGTCTATTGGATCTTTCCTTTCAATTGTGGCCTTTGTTGTAAATTAGTGATTATTATATGTTTAGATTTGTTTTGTGAATTTCTCCTGTATGTATTCATGTCCTTTTGTATTCTCTATGCAATTATGTTTGTAAAATGAATAATTTTAAAAAATACAAAGTTTAAACCATTTTACTCTTAAAATGAGAGAAAAATATTTTGGAATCACTCAAACATATTGTAATCTTATGTTTTTAACCCAGATTATAATATGCAAGGATGAAACACAAACATGCAGAACAGGTAGAATGTTTTGAGCATTATGAAGCTCAAAAACAGAATCTTTCAATTAGAACTAGAGGAAAATGAAAAAGCAACATTTAATCCACTGCATGCGCTGACGACCTGATCTAGTTTGCAGCCACAGAGCTCAGAGAAAACAGTTATGGGTGTTAGGTGACTTTAAGAGCATGCATAATACCATACTGGGTCAGACCAAGGTCCATCAAGTCCAGTATCCTGTTTCCAACAGTGGCCAATCCCAAAGAGGCACACAGCTTCCACAATGCTCGTCCCAGGTTAAACAGTGGATTTCCTGGGTCCCCTTTATTTATTTATTTAACATTTTTTTTATATACCGCTTTTCAAATTCTCAAAGCGGTTTACAGGGAACATAGATAACTTTGAATACATAGAACTTTTAGAACTATTTACAATAACAATTAACAGTGATTACATTCACATTAGAACTATTTACATAAGTGAATGGACTCATACATACATGTTCATGAGGAGCTGGCTATTTCTTAACGTTTGTTGTAAGCTTTGCAATTAGTTAACTTGTGAAGCCTTGGAAGCCTCCAGCTTCCACATCTGCTGCCGCCATAGCTTCCCGATCGGGGTTCAGCTGAGGAGCATGCGGCCAACGCCATCTGATCGCCAGCTCCAGCCCAATCAGGGGTCCACAACGCTGCTCCTCCCGACAGCATTTAAAGCAGGCGAATGTTAGTAATAATAGTTTATGGACCTTTCTTCCAGGAACTTGTCCAGATCTTTTTTTAAACCCAGCTACACAAATAGCTTTTATTACGTCCTCCGGTAACAAATTCCAGAGTTTGATTATGCATTGAGTGAAAAAATATTTTCTCTTATTAGTCTTAAATGGGTTACATTGTAGCTTTATTGCGTGTCCTCTAGTCTTTCTACTTTTCAATGGCGTAAATAACCAATCTATGTTTACCTGTTCTACTCCATTCATTAATATATAGACCTCCCATCACTTTAACCTCCAATCACTTCATCCACAGCAATCCAAAGCCTTCCTAAATTGTGTTCGGTCTTGAGTTAGGCGGCTCATTGTTAACAGACTGGTACCCGTAGCTGTTGTTATTGTATCGATCCATCTCATTGCTGGCCTTCCTCTTTTGCGTTGACCTTCTATCTTGCCAAGCATGATATCTTTCTCTAATGATCTCTCCCTTTGCATGATATGTCCAAAGTATGAAAGTCGAAGTCTTGTCATCTGAGCTTCTAAAGAAAGCTTAGGTTTGATCTCCTCTAGTACAGACTGGTTTGTTTTTCGAGCAGTCCATGGTATGTATACACAGTATTCGCCGCCAGCACCATAATTCAAAGGCATCAATTTTCTTTCTGTCTATCTTTTTCACTGTCCAGCTTTCACATCCATATGATGTTATTGAAAATACCATAGCTTGAACAAGTCAAATCTTTGTATGGAGAGAGACATCTCTGCTCTTGAGAATCTTATCTAGGTCTTTTTAGGTCTTTCATAGCCATTCTTTGTATTAAAGCTAATTAATCTGTGAACCCACTGTTTTTTGTAAAATCAGTCAGGGCCTAGTAGCATGGTTACATTTCATACCCAGCAGAGAGCTTGTAGTTTAAATTTAATAGTCACTGAGGGCCTAGTATCAGCAAAGTACTTTTAGTTTAAATTTAAAACACAGAAGAGAGCTTTCTAGTTAAATTTAGAACCCAGCAAAGAGCTTGTAGTTTAAATTTCATAATAAGTCAGAGCCTAGCAGCAGCAAAGAGCTGTAATTTAAATCAAATCAGAATATAGCTTAGCATAAAAGGCAAAACAGGGTCAGTACTCTTTGAGCAACAAATAATGTCTTCTAGAGACCTTTAAAAAGAGGGCTTCTACCTAGGGGGCAAGAGACCTGTGAAACTTTACACCAGGTGGCATGTCAAAAGGCCATTTTGAAAGACTCCTTCTATCCAAGCAAGGACTGTTAATCACCCAGTTAGTTGGTCACAGCTTACCTCAGAAGCACAGGACAGGGTACTGTGTAGCAGCCCTCTTTTAATAAGTGTTATTTCCCTCCCTCCCTCCCCAACACCCACCCACCCCTGGGATAATCGTAGCTTTATAGGTACTTACACATCTTAAATGAAAGGAGGTATTCTCAGGTGAAGCTCCTTATCCAAATCAGTCATACACTATGGACCTGAGATTAATTAAGCTTCAGGTGAACAAGGTATATTAAACGTTATTAGGTACAGTTTTATTAGTACAAATATCCATAGCAACCCTTAGTAAGTAAAGAACTTAAAGATCTAAACACAAGATAAAAAACTAAGATGCAGACAGCAGTCCAGCAGCAAGATGGGGGCTTCCCAGTCTTTTGCATTGAATGTCACATGTATGATTTTCTCCCAGTTGGTGAGAGGTCTTACGTGTGCACTAGGTGCAAGGAGCTCTTTGCTCTCAGGGAACGAGTCCGTTCTCTAGAGGCTAGAGTAGCAGACTTGGAAAACATAAGAAAGACAGAGAGGTACATAGACGAGACCTATAGGGATATAGTCCTGAAGTCCCACCCCAGTCTGGCAGCATCCCTGTTGCCATGGAGGAGAGAGGTCACATGACAGGAGCTGTCCTCCAGGTGATGTAAAACCCTCTCACACCGAGGAAGTTTCTCCAGGGCCATGTGCCCATGAGGGAAGGGTTAGGACAGCCGTTATAGTTGGTGATTCGATCATTAGGCATGTAGATAGCTGGGTGGCTGGTGGACTTGAGGATCGCCTGGTAACATGCCTGCCTGGTGCAAAGGTAGCAGACCTCATGCGCCATCTAGATAAGGTCTTAGATAGTACTGGGGAGGAGTCTGCTGTCTTGTTACATGTCAGTACCAATGACATAGGAAAATATGGTAAGGAGGTTCTGGAGGCTAAATTTAGGCTTTTAGGTAGAAAGTTGAAATCCAGAACTTCCAGGGTAGTGTTCTCCGAAATGCTTCCCATTCCACACGCAGGACCCAAAAGGCAGGCAGAGCTCCAGAGTCTCAAAGCGTGGATGAGACAATGATGCAGAGATGAGGGTTTTGGATTTGTTAGGAACTGGGGAACATTCTGGGGAAAGGAGGGGCTCTTCCGAAGGGATGGGCTCCACCTTAACCGGGATGAAACCAGGCTACTGGCATTAACCGTCAAAACTGATATAGAACAACTTTTAAACTAGATAATAGGGCTAGCTGACAGTCGCCCAAGAGTGCATGGTTCATAAGGATGTATCCTTGAAAGACTGGAATTAGGGCATGTTGACAGAGAGGTTCCAATAAAGACAAAAGTAACCCAAATGCCCTTAAATACAGAGCAGACAGAACTTAAAGAATCCAAATTACTCCTGTCTACCAGTAACCAAATAAATATGAATAAAATACAGTCTCTAAAATGCTTGTATGCAAATTCTAGAAGTCTAAAAAATAAGATGGGCAAATTAGAATATATAGCACTAAATGAGAAGTTAGATATGATTGGTATCTCAGAGACATGGTGGAAGGAAGACAACCAGTGTGTCACTGTGATACCTAGATACAAATTATATTGCAATGAGTGGATCAAATTGGTGGATGGACTGTGCTCTATGTTAGAGAGGGCATTGAGTCACAAAGAATGAACGTTCTGCAGGTAACAAAATACACTATACAATCTCTATGGATTGAGATTCCATGTAAAAAGGGGAAGGCGATGGCAGTGGGGGTGTACTATCGACTGCCTGGCCAGAATGAACAAAAGGATGATGAAACACTCAAAGAAATCAGGGAAGCTAACAATATTTACAGCACAGAAATAATGATGGGTGATTTCAATTACCCTGGTATCGACTGGGTCAGTGTCACGGCAGGACATGCTAGGGAGATAAAGTTCCTAGATGAAATAAATGACTGATTCTTGGAGCAGCTGGTTCATGAACCGAGCAGAGGGGAAGCCATATTAGACCTAGTCCTTAGTGGAACACCAGATCTTGTGCAAGAGATAAGGGTATTGGGGCCACTTGGAAATAGTGATCATAGCATGATCGCGTTTGATTTAATTAGTGGAGGAGGGATAGTAAGGAAATCCACAGTACTACCTTTTAACTTTCGAAAGGGAGACTATGATAAAATGAGGAAAATAGTTAAGAAAAAACTTAAAGGAGCAGTTGCAAAGGTTAAAGACTTACATCAAGCTTGGGTGTTGTTGAAAAATACTATCTTGGAAGCCCAGACCAGCTGTATTCCACGCTTTAAGAAAAGTGGAAGGAAGTCCAAAAAACTGCCAGCATGGTTTAAAGGTGAGGTCAGAGAAGCTGTTGTTGCCAAAAAAGCATCTTTTAGGAAATGGAAAAAGAGCCAAATGACGAAACCTGGAAACAGCACAAGCACTGGCAAGTCAAATGCAAGGCATTGATAAGGCAGGCAAAGGGAGAATTTCAGAAGAAGCTTGCTGCGGAAGCAGAAATGTGAAATAAAGACTTTTTCAAGTACATTCATAGCAAAAAACCTGTGAGAGAGTCAGTTGGTCCATTAGAGGATAGAGGGGTTAAAGGGGCACTAAGAGGCAAAAAGGCGATAGCGGAGAGACTGAATGAATTCTTTGCTTCGGTCTTTACTAAGGAAGATGTAGGGATGTTACCCATGACCACTGTTCCCTCTAAGCTGTGCACGTGTGCGCGCGCACACATCTCGCCAAGTGAGCGCACATACTTTACAACAGAGCGCACAAAAATTATGGTTCTGATTTTGATAGAAAACACAGACATTCTTAAAATTGAAAAGTTGTTGTGTATTTACGGTTTTCACAAGTTCTACAATATTTTCTAGTGCAATGTGGTGTACATACTGTATTCTGACATGTAGTCAAATTTTAAAGTATATAACTCTGAGTGTCGTTATGTGGCGCACAAAAATTTAACCTTCCTTCAAAAGCTGCAGAGCTGATATTTTATGCGCACAAAGCCTACAGAAAATTAGAGGGAACATTGCCCATGACTGAAGTGGTATTTAAAGGTGCGGAAGAATTGAAGAAAATATCGATACATCTGGAAGATGTATTACAACTATTATATAAACTGAAGAGTAGCAAATCACCTGAGCCGGATGATATACATCCAAGGGTGTTGAAAGAACAGAAATATGAGATTGCAGACCTGCTATTAGTAGGTGTGGAGGAGTAGCCTAGTGGTTAGAACACTGGCTTGGCAACCAGCGTTCCATTCCCACTAGCGCTCCATGTGTCCTTTGGCAAGTCACTTAACCCACCATTGCCTCGGAAGAAAGGCCTGGCACTGCCAAGAAAACCCAGGAGCTTCTGGGTCACCAGGAGTCAGGACTGACTCAAAGGCACACATTGCATTGCATTAGTAATCTGTGAAATTTCATTAAAATCATTTGTAATACCTGAAGATTGGAGGATTGCCAATTTTTAAAAAGGGTTCCAGGGGTGATCCGGGAAACTACAGACCGGTGAGCCTGACGTCAATACCCGGAAAAATGGTAGAAACCATCATAAAGAACAAAGTTACTCAGCATGTAGATAGTCATGGCCTAATGGGAGACAGCCAACATGGCTTTAGACAAGGAAGATCTTGTCTTACTTATCTGTTATGTTTTTTTGAAGGTGTGAATAAACAGGTGGACAAAGGTGAATCGGTTGATATAGTGTATCTGGACTTTCAGAAGGCCTTTGACAAGGTCCCTCATCAGAGACTTTTGGCAAAACTAGAGTCGTGGGATAGGAGGCAGTGTACTATTGTGGATCAGGAACTGGTTAAAAGATAGAAAGCAGAGGGTTGGGCTAAATGGCCAATTTTCCAAATGGAGAAAGGTGAATAGTGGTGTACCCCAGGGATCTGTGCTGGGTCCGCTGCTTTTTGACATATTCATAAATGACCTGGAAAAGGGAATAACGAGTGAGGTTATCAAATTTGCAGATGACACAAAACTATTTAAAGTTGTTAAAACCCAAGAGGATTGTGGAAAATTGCAAGAGGATCTTGATAAATTGGAAGACTGGGCATCAAAATGGCAGATGAAATTTAATGTGGGCAAGTGCAAAGTTATGCACCTAGGGAAGAACAACCCAAACTATGGTTACACGATGCAAGGTTCCACATTAGGAACCACCACCCAGGAAAAAGATTTAGGCGTCATTGTGGATAACATGTTAAAACCCTTGGCCCAGTGTGCAGCGGCGGCCAAGAGAGCAAATAGAATGCTAGGTATGATAAGGAAAGGAATGGAAAATAAAACAAAAGATATTATAATGCCTCTATATCGTTCCATGGTGAGACCGCACCTTGAATATTGTGTGCAATTCTGGTCGCCATATCTTAAAAAGGATATAGTGTTATTAGAAAAGGTTCAGAGAAGAGCCACCAAAATGGTAAAGGGGATGGAAGGATACTCCTATGAAGAAAGGCTAAAAAGGTTAGGGCTCTTTAACCTGGAAAAGAGATGGCTGAGGGGAGATATGATAGGTAGCAGCAAAGTGGACAGATGAAAGTCTGGAAATGACAGTGGAAGAGAAAGGGCACAGATAGAACAGTGGAATTGCAGACGAGGAGTGTAGACAGATAAGAGAGGAAAGGTCGTGAGGAGCAGCTGAATAAAGACACTTGTAGGTGAGTAGTAGAAGTCTGAATGGGATGCAGAAACTGATAGGGAGCCAATGAAGTGACTTGAGAAGAGGAAAGACACAAGCAGAGCAACACTGGCAGAAGATTAGCAAGCATATTCTAATCACATCTTTGCATGCATTGCAAGATTAGCATCAAGACATTCTGGGCCACAAGTATGTGTTAAAACATGCTTGCACTGCTGGCACTGATGGGCAGGTAGAGCGAGCTGCAGAGCTGCAGTATAAGCTGCTGGTGCTCCGCCTGCCCTCAGCCCCACAGAATCTGACTGGTGGGGCCTTGGATTCCCTACCAGCCACGCCGCTCAACTCAAGGGTGAGGACTCAGAACACCCACTCCCCCTGCCCCCGATAAGCTCACCTAGGAATGCATATTTCAGCCAGCGTAGACCTCCTGCTCCCCAAAACCGCGTGGCTTGCATGTCTCATGAAAGGTTGTAAATTTCACTTCCAGATGAGGGCAACTTTAGGTTGCCAACTTTTTGAAAGAGAAAAACTCCCCCACCTGTGGCTAGCCATGATCCACCTATGCCCACCCTCTGCCCCACCTCCTACCCCTCCCATAAAAAATAATTGCAGAGAGGGCAACAGTGCAGGTTTTAGCGTCTGCAGGATATATCAAGGGTAGGAGGGTACAAGAGGTTGAACATTTCAGTACCTTTTCAGCCACAGTCCCCATCTCAGGCCCCTCCAACATACATATGCTCCCCCATATGACATTAAATTCAAACATATATTCTGCATCCACCGAACCCCGGCCCCTTCCCCAACAATCTGTGCAGAGCAGAGCTAGAACCGTCCCTATAAAACTTACTATACAAGAAAAAAATCCCTCTCAATACCAAGCATATTGTAACTTAATGAGGGCCAGCCCCAGAGTTGATTCAAACTGTTGGAATCCTAAGCAAATCTTAACCCGTATGTCTCCCCCGGCTGTTAGAATTTATTGTTTAGCTTTGAATATCCTACTCTCTGCCAAACCCCAGAAGTGCTCACCTAGGCTGCCTGATGGTTGGGCCAATCCTGGAATTTATACCAAAACATTATTTGGGACCAAGTGCAAATCTACCATGCTAATACTAACTTCCAAAACTCACAGAAGGACCCTACCTAGAAAAAGGCAGCACTGTAAATACCGTAGGTGGTCCCAAAACATCAATAAACCTATTAGGAAAGCAGAATAAGCCCAATTTCTACACATTCTTAAACAGAAATTCCATGCTAACAGAATACCCAGTCTTGATCACATACACACATATTACAGATCGGTCTTAACCAATTACTGAGCACAAAGTGAAAATAGAAATATGTAGACAAAAATTAAACTAAAACCTCAGAAGGCCAGACGCTGCATGCAGTACAACACCAGAGGAACTAAAATAAATGTATTTCCACCTATATTGTATAGTAACATAGTAAATGATGGCAGATAAAGACCAGTATGGTCCATCTAGTCTGCCCAGTAAGATGGCAAGAGTAGGTGCACCTGCCGCTCTGTACAGGCCATCCCTCCCCTCCCCATGTCTTTGTTTAGGAGTGAACCCACCCCTCCGTGTAGGACACCCCTATTTGTTGGGAAATTAGATGGTTAAGTTTATTTTGATTTTATCCTGTTGCTGTAAAGGGATCCACTGTGTCTGTCCCATGCCATTTTGAATTCTGTCACTGTATTTACCCCCACCACTTCCATTGGGAGGGCATTCCAAGCATCCACCGCCCTTTCAGTGAAAAAGTATTTTCTGACATTGCCTTTCAATTTACCCCCTTGCAGCTTCATGTTATGCCCTCTAGTTTTACAGCTTCCCCGTCTTTGGAAGAGGTTTGTTTGTTCATTAATTCTCTTTAAGTATTTAAAGGTCTGAATCATATCTCCCCTGTCCCTCCTCTCCTCCAAAGTGTACATATTTAGGTCTTCAAGTCTCTTCTCATAAGGCTTTTGACGCAGGCTCCAAATCATTTTGGTCGCCTTCCTCTGAACAGTATCTAGTCTTTTTGCATCCTTTGCAAGATATGGTCTCCAAAACTGAACACAGTATTCCAAGTGAGGCCTCACCGGTGACTTATACAGTGGCATTAGTACCTCTTCCTTTCTGCTGGTAATTCATCTTTGTATGCAAACCAACATCCTCCTGGCTTTTGCCACTGCCTTGTCGCACTGTTTTGCCACGTTGAGATCCTCAGAAATAATCACACCAAGGTCTTTCTCCTGAACCATGCACACCAACCTCTCACTCCCTATTGCGTACATTTCCCTTGGATTTCTGCTTCCCAAGTGCATGACTCTGCACTTCTTCACATTAAATCTTAATTGCCAAGCATTAGACCATTCTTCCAGCTTTTGTAGATCTTTCCTCATGTTAACCACTCCCTCAGGGGTGTCCACTCTGTTGCAAATTTTCATGTCATCTGCAAAAAGACAGACTTTTCCATGCAATCCTTCAGCAAGATCACTCACAAATACATTGAACAGTGCCAGGCAGTATAAAACAAAAGACAGCAGATGTCGGGATTAGCATTAAGAGGAAAGCAACTGAGAAGCAACTGGAGCCATTGCCCTGTGCCCTCAAGCTCTGTCTGAAAAAGGCCCAGCTTCCTAGTGGACTTTAGGGTCCCTTCTCAGATTT